>CM065737.1:9710931-9760931 GCA_033310375.1 Conus canariensis | reverse complement strand
CAGACAGACAAAGACGCGGACAGACAGTCAAACAGACAGGCAGGCAGGCAGACAGACATACAGACAGCCAGACAAGTGGTAGTATTTCTGACTGAGGTTCAATCAGGTTGTTCAAATGTTCGACGCTAACACTTTCACCATCTGCTCCTGTCATCGCCTTCATCTGCCTGAAGGCTGTCAAGGCTGTGAGAGGTTTCACAGCCTGTTGTTGTGCCTTGTTTCGGTGGAAAGACGCGTTCGTGATTTGCGTGGAAAGACGAGCGAAGCCTGCTGCCGACTTTGTCTCGAGCGTGATTACCTGTGAAAGATACACAGAGTCAGTTTTCGTCTTATTATTGGCTCGTGCATAGAGAGAGAGAGATAGCATAAGGAATTATGTAGATAAAAGACATAGAAAATAGAGACGAAATTGTTCAAAAAGGACAACAGCAACAAAACCCGAAGGGATGGAGAAAAAGACAATAAGAAAGCAGAGAGAAAGGGGAAAAAAAAGGAAACTGAAAGTGAAAAGAAAGAAAAAACAAAAAGGAATAAATAAAAAAGCGAAAAAAATGAATGGAGAAAAGAAGGGAAAAAAACAGAAGAAAAACAAATACATGAAACTAGAAAGGAAAAATAATGTCGATTGTATAAATCATGTTGTTCAACCCTAGCTCTTCAGCATATATTTGTTCAGATTTTTTTTTTTACGATCATTTGTAATTGCTTTTTTGTGCTTTTTTTTTTAACTTGCGCCTATGGGCGTGTGTATATGAGAGACAGAGCGAGAGACAGAGATAGAGACAAAGACAGAGAGATAAAGAGACAGAGAGAAACACAGACAGACAGACAGAGATACGGATACGGATAATTTTATTCATTATTAGGCCATTGCCCCTCAAGAATGGTGTGCAACAAAACATTACTTCCAAATATATATATATATATATGTAGTACTTTAAATGTATATACCTCATTTTCACATCATGCAAAACGGGATCGCACAAAACAAAATGCACCTCGTTCACTCTCGCTTGTTCATTCAATGGGCAAATTAAATCAACAGGTGCGTGTTGCTTGTACCGAAACATATGGACAGCGGTTCTGAAACGCCAAGCCTGAATTTCGTTGTAATGATTTTCAGATGCCTGTCTAGATTCAGTTTTAAATGCATTTTATCAGCATTTATTGTGCTGAAAGTGTTATACAAACAGGATCTTTCACTGTCCATAATATGAAAATCCCATTCTTGCCATCCACAGAGAACCAACTGTCCTTAAATGCAGTAAGGAACCGATTCACTCCCTCAACGCCTTGGTTTAGCCATACATACCCAAAACGAAACAAATGCGAATTTACGACGAATATCAGCTGTCCAGTTAGTTTGGTCACGAGGATCTAAATCAATCAATGTACAATGTGCTTTTCGTGGAAATCTGGTCTCGTCCATTCTAGTCAACCTTAGCCAGTATCACACACGTCTTTGACTGCAGAATTCATGTAAATGGGGTATCTATTTGTAAAAGAGAGAGAGAGAGAGAGAGAGAGAGAGAGAGAGAGAGAGAGAGAGAGAGAGAGTGAGAGAGAGAGAGAGAGGGAAAGATGATGATATGATGATGATGATGATGATGATGATGATGATGATGATGATCTTTATTTCCAAGGGTAACAGATAAGCAAACACATGCTTTTTTTTTCACCCGGCCCTTGCCTCGCTAAGGGACTAACTAAGCATAACCAGCGACTAAGACTTACAAAAATTGTAACAAACACGCGTATCTTAACAAATGTAAAAGTTGATGAGTTGTTCATCCATTAACATTTAAGGCGTAGATGACTTTAAAAGGGAAACAAAGCGATCGAAACAACAAACAAGAATAAAGAAACTGATTTCAAAGAAGAAAAAAATCAGCACACACAGACGTAGAATAAGCGATCCTCCTATCGAAGACAGAGAGAGAGAGAGAGAGAGAGAGAGAGAGAGAGAGAGAGAGAGAGAAGACAAGACAAGACAAAATTCTTTATTTACGAGGATAATAGATAAGCACTGACGTGCTTTTTTACATCCAGTCCTCGCCCTGAGTAGGGACTACAACATGCAGTGCAATCAATTAATGTAAGAAAGCAAAGAAGCAAGCAAAGCGGTCATGTAATCATAGAGGAACATCAAATGAAAATAGAAGAGAAATGAAAACAAAACAAAAAATAAGAATAATAATAAACAAAACAAACAAAATAATAATAATAAAAGAATAAAATAAAAATAAAAATGAGAATAACAATAATGAAGAGGAAGGAGAGAGTGGGGGTAGGGAGTGAGGTGGGCTGGGGGAACATATGTAAATGTACTACAACGTACAAGATTGGCATGTATGAAAACAGACAGTGAAGTGAATATGACAAAGTGCGTACATATTTTTGAACACACACATACACGCACGCTCGCACGCAGAGAGAGAGAGAGAGAGAGAGAGAGAGAGAGAGAGAGAGGAGAGAGAGAGAGAGAGAGAGAGAGAGAGAGAGAGAGAGAGAGAGAGGCAGAGCAAGGCACAACATGTAATCATTTTTCGCAAGGCATGAAAATACGTAGAAGGTATTAAGCAAAGTGAGATGAAATTGGGGGGGGGGGGGGGGGGGGGGGGGGAGGAGAAAAAAAAAAGAGAGAAGAGGATGGAAGGGAGAGGGGGAACAGCATGAAATGTAACGATTTGGAATGGAAATGTACTAAAACGTACAACAATTAGCATGTATAAAATCAGACAGTGAAAAAGAATATGACAAAGTATGTACGGAATTCGGAACATACACACGCACGCACGCACAGACAGAGAGAAAAAGAGAGAGGAGAGAGAGAGACACACAGAGAGAGAGAGACAGAGAGACAGAGAGAGAGAGAGAGAGAGTGAAAAAAGGGCACAACATATAATCATTTTTCATAAGATTATATCCATATGCACACATATATATACCCACACACACATATACATACATGCATATACATATATATATATACATACATATACACACATACACACATGCATATACATATATATATATATATTATGTATGTATATACATATACATACATACACACACACACACACACAACACACACATATACATGCGCACACGTACACATACACACATACACACACATACATACATACATACAAACATACTACATACATACACACACACATTGGTGATATATATATGTATGTATACATATATACATATATATACATATATATACATACACATACACATACATACACGTATACATATATATAAAAATACTTGATATATGATAAAAAAAGAAGAAAAAAATAGAAAAGACAAATTGGTTAAGTACATGAAAAGGGGATGATTTATGCTTTTGAGATCACTTGTTGGTATTACTTATGGGTTTTTTTTGTTTGTTTGTTTGTTTGTTTTTACCGCAGAAGATGGGTAAGGTAAGTGTTTTTGAAAGTTGTGGTACAATGGATTTGTTTGATGGATTCTGGAAGGGAGTTCCACAAAGAGGTTCCCGAGTACGTTAGACTTGATTTAAATAGGTCAATTCTGGGGATTGGGATATGGAGTTTGTGGGAGTTTCTCGACGAGACTTTTGAGAATCGTCTCATTAAAGTTGTTGGAGCATTCCCGGTCAGAATCTTGTGCATCATTAGCCCTTTGTTGTATTTGAGTCTCTGGCTGAATGGAAGAATGTGAAGATGTTTATAATCAGAGCTTTCGAGGCTAGTTTTCTTCAGAAGGATTAATTTGAGCGCTCGTTTATGTAGGCTGAACAATGGTTTTAGTGTGTTTGCACTTGCAGAATCCCATATAGTCGATGCATAATCAACATAAGACTGAATATGAGCATGGAAAAAAAGTTTTCGTGAATGAAGGTCAAGAAAGTGTTTGATTTTGGTGAGCTGATAGACTTTCTGGGAGAGCTTTTTGCATAGTAACGTTATGTGGGGATTCCAGCTGAGACTATTGTCAATTATTAGTCCTAATACTTTATGATGAGTGACTTGTTCCACAAGTACATTATTGAGGTGTATAGGAGGGAAATCATTGGTGAGCTTTTGTCTTTTTTGCCTAGTTGTAATGTACATCAGTTTTGTTTTTTGAGGGTGAAGTGACATGTGATTTAGTTCGGTCCATTTTACAAGGTCATTGGTACTCTCTTGCAAATGTTTTGAAAGACTGGAAGGATCATTATGGCTGGTGTGAATTGTGGTGTCATCTGCAAAGAGGTCGCATGCAGATTTCACATGTAGGGGTAGGTCATTAATGTAGATTGAGAAGAGAAGCGGGCCTAAAATGGAGCCTTGTGGAACGCCATACTTAAGAGTTGTTATAGAAGAGACAGTCGTCCCCGATAAGACGCATTGTTGTCGTTTTGTGATGTATGATTTTAGAAGGATAAGGGCGGATTTTGAAAGACCGTATACCTCCAGTTTTCGAATAAGGAGATTGTGGTCAATGACATCGAATGCTTTTTTAAAATCAACAAATAAGACACCACAATATCTGTTGTTATTAATATTATTAAGCCACACATCTACAAGATTGATTAATGCAGAATGGCAGGAATGTTTCTGTCTGAAACCAGACTGTCCGGGATGGAGCAAATCGTACTTGTTGAAGTAATGAAGGATGTGTTTATTTAAATGCTTTTCTAGAGGTTTCGAAAGGATAGATAAGATTGATATTGGTCTGTAGTTTGAAGGATCAGTATTATCACCAGATTTATGAATGGGTATAACTTTTGCTTTTTTGAACGCATTAGGAAAATAGCTTTTATCTATGCACAGATTAAAGATATACGTTAACGTGTCAGTTATAACTGGAGCCGAGAGTTTCAGAATTTTGCCATCTATGCCATCTAGTCCACGTGTTCCTGACTGTTTGAGATGAAGTAGGTACTGATACACCTCGTGCACAGTTATGAGTGGAATGTGTAGTTCAGACGTGATTTTTTTGTCGTGACAAAATTGATGGAGTTCTTTAAGTTCATTAGAGTTTGAATGATCAGTAGTAACAACTGTATCTGGAATGGTAGATACAGATTTTTACTAGTGGTTAGAAGAGAGAGAGAGAGAGAGAGAGAGAGAGAGAGAGAGAGAGAGAGAGAGTTGCATTCCTTTTGTAGAATATTAACATACAACAAGCTGCTAAGGATGATAATTAGACAACTACAATGCATCAGCAATATCAACATTTTTTTTCTTCTACATTTACATGATGTGGTTACAAGGCAGACGAGAACGAGCAGTACTACAATCAGTTATCAGTTAGCGACAATGAAGTCCTAGCATCAATAGTCGTAACACTTATTCATCATGATGTGTGTATGTGTGAGAGAGAGACCTTTACCATTGCAGTGCGATCATGCGCCTCATTCCTTTGATGCGAACTCTACCATCACCTGCGCCTATCACCACCTTCCTCTGACAGGGACTGTCAACCGGTTTCCACTGCCTGCCAATGAGTAGCCCGCTATTCCAGTAATAAGGCGTGAGCGTTGTTTGTGCAAAAAGACGTATGTTGTCTTCTGTCGACTCTTGTCTTCAGGACTGATGGCTATTGGTGAAAGATGAACCGCGTCATTTTGCTCGTCTGATTACTCGTATCCTACAGAAAGGAAAACGGAAGAAATGGTAAGGAGAGTGAAACTAATAAGGAAAGAAAGACCACTCCAATAACAAGAAAGTTATGAACGAAAGAAGGAAAAAGAGTGAAGGGGATACTAAAATGAGAGAAAGAAGAAAAAAAGAAGGAAGAGAAGAAAAAGAATTACGCAAAGAAAGAAAAAAAGAAAAAAGAAACGAAAGAAAGACAAAACGTAGAAGAAAGAAATATAAGAACGTGAAAACAGAACGCATGAATGCATTCAGAAAGACAGCAGTAGAGCAGATAAGAAATATAGAGCAAAGAGGATTCTGTATGTTGTTTGATATATTGGTCCACACTGTTTTACTATGTGTTTGTGATTGCAGAAACATGTTTGTTTAGTACATGTCACAACATTCTTTTCACTAATAATTTGTAAAGAGAGAGAGAGAGAGAGAGAAACAGACAGACATATGAAGAGAGAGAGGGAGAGAGAGAGAGAGAGAGAGAGAGAGAGAGGTGTGTGTGTGTGTGTGTGTGTGTGTGTGTGTGTGTGTGTGTTAGAGAGAGACAGAGAGGGGGGGGGGGCAGACAGACAGACAGACAGACAGAAAAACAGACAGACAGATAGAGAGGTAAAGACATACATAGTCAGTTAGACAGACAGACAGATAGACAGACAGACAGACAGAGAGAGAGAGAGAGAGAGAGAGAGAGAGAGAGAGAGAGAGAGAGAGTAGCATGCTGACTGAAATTCAGACAGGTTGCTCACGTCTTCAACGTAAACACTTTCCGCATCGGTTCCTATCATCACCGTCATCTGCCTAAGACCGTCAACGTTCCTAGAGTTTTCACTGCCTGCCGTTGTGCATCGTTTCGGTGGTTAGACGCGATCGAGATTTGTGTGAAAAGACGCGTAAGGTCTGCTGTCGACTTCGTCATGAGTGTCAATGACTATCTGTGAAAAATACACCACGTTAGTGTTCGTCATTGGTTTGTCTAACACACAGAGTGAGATGGCAGAAGGAACTTTTGTTGACGGAAGAAAGAACAGAGAAGAAAGATTGAAAAGGAGAGGGAGAATACCAAAGGAAAGAGAAAAGGTAATCTAAAAAAAAGAAGAAAAAAACGACAGAGAGAAGAGGAAAGACAGAAGAAGAAAAAAAGAACTAAACAAAGAAACTGAAAATGAAGGAAAGAACAGAAGGAAAGAGGGCAAAAAAGATGAAAGGAGAAAAAGAGCAACTGTGGCTGATGTAGTTTACATTTTTTTTTTTTTTTTGTTCGAGCATTTCCATACATTATTTTGTGCGTGCTTTGTTTCTTTGTGTGCTCTCTCTCTCTCTCTCTCTCTCTCTCTCTCTCTCTCTCTCTCTGTTCATACGTGTGTCTGTGCGTGTATAAGTGAAAGAGACAGACAGACAGACAGACAGAGACAGAGACACAGAGAGAGAGAAAGAGACTGTGACTGCAAGTCGACCACGAGCTCTATTCCTTTAGTGCAAGAAGCTCCTCCATCATCAGCGTCTATCACCACCTTCATCTGGCCAGGACTGCGGACGATCCAGAGAAGTTCCAGTGCTTGCCAGTGAGCACTACTAGTCCGATGGTTAGACATGCGCGCGGTTTGAGTGAAAAGACGTACGATGTCTTCTATCGACGCTGTCTTCAGGGCCGATGGCTATCTGTGAAAGATAAACAGCGTCACGTTTCGTCTGGTCGTTTGTTGTTTCCAGCAGAAAGGAGAATGCAAGAAAGAAGTAGGAAGGCGAGATAAATTAAGAAAGATTGAACAAATGACGAGAGAGAGAGAGAGAGGGAGGGGAGAGAGAGGGGGGGGGGAGGAGAGAGAGGGGGGAGGAGGGAGAGAGGGGGGAGGAGAGAGACAGACAGACAGAGAAACAGACAGACAGACAGAGCGTTTGCCTTGTTCATATAACTGATCGTGCTCTTCATCTTTTTGGTGAGAACGATTTAACGTCCCCAGCTTCTTCCTGATATGGCTATCAATAATCCTTGGCGTCCTCATGCCCGTTATTTGGCACTGTTTGGGTGGTTAGACGCCTGCGCTGTTTGTGTAAACAGACATACAAGTCTGCGGCCGTCGACCGTTTTGTTTTTCAATTACTCGTTTCTCATTTACTTTATCTCTTTTTTATTTCTTCTTCTTCTTCTTCTTCTTCTTCTTCTTTCTTTTTCTTCGTCTTCATCTTCTTCTATAATACAGTTAGACCGACAGACAGACGCAAAGACAGACAGAAAAGAGAGAGAGAGAGAGAGAGAGAGAGAGAGAGAGAGAGAGAAGAGACAGAGGAAGAGACAGAGTGGAGAGAGACAGACGAGACAGAAGAGAGACAGACGGACAGACAGACAAACCAACAAACAAACAGGAAGACAGACGGAAACAGGAACAAAGAAGAAAGGTCTCTGATGAATTTGTATCCGATGTTTTATCTGTGTTGCCAACTTCGCCATCGATGCAGTAATTAAAGGTAACTTGAAAATGTGTTTATTTTTCCTTCTCGAGAGAAAAACTAATATTTTTCATCATTAATTGTCACTTCGGTGATTATCTTTTGATTGATTGATTGATTGATTGACTGGTTGGTTAGTTGGTTATGACTGATTGATTGATTGATTGATTGATTGACTGGTTGGTTAGTTGGTTAACTGACCGACTGACGGACTGACTGATTGTTTTGTTCATTGATGAGTGAGTGATGTTATAAGCAGATGACCTGGTAATCGTGTTCACTTCAACGGCTGGGCTACAAAATAAGTTGAATAAATTTCACGACCACTGGAACGAATGAGTACTTAGATTAATCAAGTAAAAACGAAAGCTTTCATTAAAAACATGATCGTAAAATTCTCCTTGTATTCAAACATTAGTCTGATATCACATAGATCACAAGTCATTACAGATTTGCCGCGTGACTTTCCATAGTAGCGGTAAGTCATTAAGCGCACGAGAGCAATTTGCACAACAAGGAAACAAAGCATAGCACATCTTGTGAAGGATAAGTAAAGCCACTAAACTCAAGCTAGATATAAAGACTGACCTTTGTGATATGGTGATCACGCTTGTATGGCATTAAAGTGTGGTTCCTTATACAGATCAAGACACGAAGAACACCTGTTTTCCACCTTCCAATTGCTATCTGCGCTCTCCGAACTACATTCCAAATTCAGCAAGCTTAGTTTCCAAGGTTGTCCTCCATTAGCGGAACTTACTTATGTCAGTACAAACCATGCCATACACTAAGCTTCTGGTTACGTATCATAAAAGCAGACATGTCCTACGTCAAACAGACATATTGTATCATTCTTTGAAATACAGAAACCTCAAGCACTCTTGGTCTAGCATTCATCCAAATTATTCTTCATCAACTGGGAAAGAATTGTATGTGGGGAAAAAATAAATCAACCGTCAGTATCCGGAGCACCGAATCTGCCATTAAAGAGAAGTCAGACTCTAGATTCATAGACTTCTGGAAACAACAAAAAGCAACATATCTAGACTATACTTTTAGAGAAAAATTACTGAAAACTACCGACTAGAACCAGAGATGATAAACGCAAAAGTAAAAGAAAAACTCTGAACAGAGAAGTGATCGCAGCAGACTTTGCATCAGAGGTCACGATCTACACCTGGAAAGGAGTAGATACACAAAGACTTCGCTTGAAGACAGAAAATGCTCAGCATGTGGTCGAAAATGAAAGTTATTTTATGAACTGCTACACAACATCACAACTTATACAACCCATGTTTGGCAACGACAATCTACACACACACACACACACACACACACACACACACACACACACACACACACCACACAGTAACTTCAGGGTGGGTCAGTGAGGTGACAGGACAAAAAAAACAAAAAAAAATAGAAAAAAAAAGGCGGAACATCTTCATTAACTTCTGTGTCTCCAACCTGCACTGCACTCACTTTTATCAGTACTGTAATCTTGCCAAACACCTGAAAGGTTAACAGTTTTCGTCTTTGGGTGTTCACTGTTTCGGTCATTAGACGCGTGCACGATTGGGGTGATAAGACGCTCAACGTGAGCTGTCAGCCACTGCACACGAGTGCGATGGTTATCTGAATCTGTAGACGTGTGTACGGAAGAGAGCTGGGTTGATTATGTCAGTTTTCAGGATTTAACCTTATTTTTTTCCTGCACTAATTAGTTTCCATCTGAATAGATATGTCTTTCTTTCAGTCCGTCTGTCTATCTGTCTGTCTGTCCGCCTCTCTCTCTCTCTCTCTCTCACACACACACACACACACACACACACACACACACACACACACATGCACGCACACACACACACACAGTGACTTCAGGGTGGGTCAATGAGGTGGAAGAACCCCCCAAAAATAGTGAAAAAAAAAAAAAATTAAAAAGGCGGAACATCTTCATTAACTTCTGAGTCTCCAACCTTTACTGCACCCATTTTTATCGTTAGTGTGATCTTGCCAACAATCTGAAAGATTAACAGATTTTCGTCTTTGGTGTTCGCTGTTTCGGTCATTAGACGCGTGCACGATTAGGGTGATAAGACACTTGACGTGAGCTGTCAGCGACAGCACACAAGTGCGATGGTTATCTGAATCTGTAGACGAGAACGGAAGACAGCTTGGGAGGTTATCATGTCAGTTTTCAGGATTTCACCTTATTTGTTGCTGCACTAACAAATTTCCATCTGAACATCTGTCTGTCTGTCTGTCCGTCCGCCCGTCCTCCGTCTCTCTCTCTCCCTCTCTCTCTCTCTCTCTCTCTCACACACACACACACACACACACAATCTGATACACTGACACAGAGTGATATTGTTCTTCACAGAATGATTAGGTATTTAGCAGCGAGAGAGATTTTTTTTTTCAATGGAGATATGATGGTTGTGAACCGTTACATATATCTTAATATACACTTCTCCGTCGCAGTCTGACAAGTCAGCTTCTTGTCAGAAAATTGCCACTAAAGCGAAAAATGCCTTAGTGCGTATCCTTAAAAAATTGTGCATTCTCATGATACTCATCACTGATTTTCTTAAAACTTTATAAGCACAAGTCAAGCTGATTTCTCAATTCTGGGCTGAGTTATCGGGTTTGGGTAAGGCGTCTGTATATGTATAAACAGTTCTTTTATTCACCTGTAAGAGTCCCATGCGTCAGCATTAAAACACCTAATTACGGTAAACCAGGTCAAGATCCTATTCATATAAAAGTCGAATGATATTGCATACTGGTTGTAAATTCGGCGTATGAATGAAAATAGACTGCCGTTGAAGTATTATTGAAAAATGTGATTGGACTTAAAAGAGCGAGAAAAGACCTTGGGTGTTGAGATTTTGTGAGCTTCTGCTTCAAGAAGGATTTGGTTATTCATGTATAATCAAATAAAGGTGCGGAAAATGTTGGGCATAAGTATTTTCGTAAAAGAGCCAGAACATAGATTTTATGACATTAGATAGCAATGTTGGAATGAACACATTCAGAAGAGCAACGGGTTTTTACTTGGAAGAACTTTTAAGCTGTTTTCGACTTGTGAAAAGTATCTTTTATTTTACACGGACAGGCATGCAAAATGCTACATCACAAGATCTAGATTTAGAATATCAGACATTACAGAAAATCACTATTGACAAGCAAAAGTGACAGAAAGTGTCAACATCCTTTTTTCATTATGTAAGACTTAAATACAAGATGAACAACACATTCCGTTTTGCCCTGCTTTTTAAGATTTACGACAAGAACTTATACCACAAACATTTTAAGAAAAATCCATGTTTATTTCGTACTGTCATGCCAATGGTAAGTCAAAATAACGTTGAGGAATGTTTGGTTTTTTTGGTGGGATTTTTTTGTATAAGGTATTTAAACGGCGAACCCTTGCTCATTGATGAAAACAAAACAAATAGCTAATCCATTCAATGAAATATGACCTATGTATATCTGTCAGTGTACTGTTTTGTTCGCGTTCGGTTTTCCTACGCTCTTTATGTAAATCTGCGTATGTGTGTGTCCGTGTGTCTGTGTCTGTTTATAAAGACAAAGACAAAGGAACAAACATACAATTTATAATTTTAGTCACTGATCCAGCACCTTTCTGTCGACAATACATGTACAAAAACAAAACACATGTTGTTTATAAAGGCTAGAGATCGAAAAGACATCTTTTCTTGGGACCGCCAGTACGACTTTTCATTTTGTGTTCCTCAATGCACCGCAATGTTTGTGTTCCTCAATGCACCGTAATGTTTGTGTTCCTCAATGCACCGCAGTGTTTGTGTTCCTCAGTGCACCGTAATGTTTGTGTTCCTCAGTGCACCCAATGTTGTGTTCCTCAATGCACCGCAATGTTTGTGTTCCTCAATGCACCGTAATGTTTGTGTTCCTCAATGCACCGTAATGTTTGTGTTCCTCAGTGCACCGTAATGTTTGTGTTCCTCAGTGCACCGTAATGTTTGTGTTCCTCAGTGCACCCCAATGTTTGTGTTCCTCAATGCACCGCAATGTTTGTGTTCCTCAATGCACCGCAATGTTTTGTTCCTCAATGCACCGCAATGTTTGTGTTCCTCAATGCACCGTAATGTTTGTGTTCCTCAATGCACCGTAATGTTTGTGTTCCTCCTCAATGCACCGTAATGTTTGTGTTCCTCCTCAATGCACCGTAATGTTTGTGTTCCTCCTCAATGCACCGTAATGTTTGTGTTCCTCCTCAATGCACCGTAATGTTTGTGTTCCTCCTCAATGCACCGTAATGTTTGTGTTCCTCCTCAATGCACCGTAATGTTTGTGTTCCTCCTCAATGCACCGTAATTTTTGTGTTCCTCCTCAATGCACCGTAATGTTTGTGTTCCTCCTCAATGCACCGTAATGTTTGTGTTCCTCCTCAATGCACCGTAATGTTTGTGTTCCTCCTCAATGCACCGTAATGTTTGTGTTCCTCAATGCACCGTAATGTTTGTGTTCCTCAATGCACCGTAATGTTTGTGTTCCTCAATGCACCGTAATGTTTGTGTTCCTCAATGCACTGTAATGTTTAGTTCCTCCATGCACCGTAAACAGTCCAGCGGTTAACACCTGGTCCACCAAATGATGGGAACGGTCCGTGTGGTGTGTGTGCAGGTTCCTGCAGACCCCCTCCTGTTCGGACACGGTGCTGTCGGAGTGTAAGGGTGAGGTGGTGTACGCCAGTGAGGCCGTCAAGGCCAGGATGCAGTACGTCTGTGGAGACAGGCACGCCTGGAAAGGTAAGACCATCTGTCCTTCACTTTGAGCGGGGAGGGGGTGGGGGGCCAGAGACGTCGACAACGACGACGAGGAGGAGGGGAACGACAACAACGAAGATGATGATGGTGGTGGTGGTGGTGGTGGTGGTGGCTGAGCTGATGATGATGACGATGATGATGATGATGACGATGATGAGGGAGATGGTGACTGGGCTGATGATGATGATGATGATGATGATGATGATGATGATGATGATGACGATGATGAGAATGCTGCTGCTGCTAGTGGTGGTGGTGGTGTACGTTTTTCACCATCATTCTGGCTACCTAACCAGGTTTTAGGTAGCCATCCCAGCATGACTGGTGGTTTCATGCTTTGTGACCGACTACCAACAAGATGTCCGGCTACTGCACTTTTTTTGTGAATGGCAACTTTTAGTGTGACATGCTACCCGATGTGGACAATCTACTTCAAATTTCGCCGACACCACGTCTGCTCAACGGTGACATGCCACCCGATGTGGACAATCTACTTCAAATTTCGCCACCACATCTGCTTAACGGTGACATGCTACCCGATGTGGATAAGCCACTTCAGTATCCAGCACCGCGGCTACTTAAAATCCAGCACCACAGCGAATTCAGCAACGATGGGGTGTTGGCAATTTGGAACTGCAGTAACCACACTGCGTCGTATATTAAAACAGTCACAAAATCTGTCTCCTTGAAATTGCCTGATCGTTGTGCTTTTCCAAAGAGATCTGCTTGCATTTCAGCGACTCTTTCTACACACTACCTGTCAGTGGTCTCAACATGATCAGTCTGTGACAGGAAGGAGAATGAACGGATAGGAAACAAACACTGACGGAATGAAGTCACTGGGCTGGTTATCAGTGACAGGGGTAAGAGTAAAGGAATGATGGCCTGGACAGTCGTAGATGACGATGTGTTTTAATGACGATATGGCAAGATGTTTCTGAAAGTTAGGTGCTCAAACTTGAATGTTTGTTCATAAGTATGCGGTGGCAAAACCACTTCACGTTCCTTTTGAATTGACTTTTAAAATCATATAATCATAATCTATAAAATGATATTGTATTTAGTCAAGTGTTCAACAACACTTTTACTTCTAGAGTTTTACATTTTCTGAAAAGTAGGACTCGGCCTGACAAGTCTTTCAAAAATCAATGTTTATTTTTTCTGTAACTATTGAGCCTGACTCTCACATGCATTTTGAGTTGTAAACTACGAACGGAAGCTGTGCGGTAGGTTCTTTCTCTGTGTGTGTGTGTGTGCGTGCGTGCGTGCGTGCGTGCGTGCGTGCGTGCGCGTGTGTGTGTGTCGTATGGTGAAGAATGAGGATGGTTGATTTTTTTCTTATTGTACGTGCTCTCTTAGTGGCATTATACCCACGTCGTTTATTCCAGACCCCCCCCCCACCCCACCCCCCACCCCACACACACACACACACACCGCGCGCGCGCGCGCGCACAACACACACACACACACACACACACACACACACACACACACACACACACACACTTCCCGCCCCATACACAGCCATAGTTTCCTCCGCTTGCTGTCCCAGGAGCAGCCGACCTGATGGATCAATGTATATCAGGTAGCCATGCGGTAAAACACCAGAGGAGACTCTGCAGTTCAAGACAATCACTAAGATGATGTTCAGGTGTGCCTGTTGTGTCCCAACGTTCGCAGAACACCTGCCGATCGCCCCACTGACGACAAGCATCATCCCGTTCATTCAACGACGCGAACTTGCCCATAGCGATCGCTTTCACAGAAACTCGACACAGGGCGTAAACGTGAAGGGGAAATAAAAACATGAGGTCACTTCAAGAGGAGGGCATGAAGGGCTTTAGGATTTGACACCTGTTTGATGATGGTGGTGTTTATGACGTTGAGTGATGTGATGATGATGATGAGATGACGACGACGAGATGATGATTATGATTTCGAGTTCTGTTCTAGTCACAAACTACATGACAGGGCTGTACCCTTCGTTTCATTACACAACATATCCTGACCTCAAGAGATGCAGACACCTGCATTCTTGGTTAGAGAACCTGTTGAAACTCGAAGAAGACGCACCCAGTAAGAGGATCAAACTCGTCTGTGTAGTTCCAGACTTCCCACTAGACATGGTCTAAACACATTCCCCTGACAGCTCCGTCTACACTGCTGGGTTGACAGCCTTGGTCCTATTGAAATGGTCTGTAAATCCAAACATAAAGATGTCCTCATTTTGTCAGACTGTCTTTCTGCTTTGCAGGCCGTTGCCGGCCGTAACTTCAAGCACCCTCAACTGCAGAAGTTATTTGATCTGTACACTTCTCTAAAATCAGATGGGCATAACAGTTTTTGCTTGGGTTTACAGCCATGTGGGCATTCGCGGCAACGAAATGGTTGATGAACTGGCCAAGAGTGCCACAGAGAAAAAGTGGAGCAGATTGTCTATCCCTCACACTGATCTGAAACCCAAAGCCCAGGCTTATGTCAAAGACTCTAGCAAGAGGAATGGGACTCTCAGACGGGTAAACAGACTATTTAAAATCCGTCCAAACATTTTTGTGCCGTTTGCATACTGGCGACTCGTTTTACACCCGTTTTTATCTTTTAAAAGGTGAAGAAGCTCCGGGGTGATTCCATGTCATGTACCACTCACTGTGAGACAATTCTTTTAGAATGTTGGGACTTGCATGATGTAAGACATAAACACTTTACAGCAGACTCCATGAAAACCCTGTTCAGAGATGTCCCACCTGGTGTGATCTGAGGAATATTTTTCATCTGCTCTAAGCTATGAGGAGGAAAGATTTTTAACGAAATTCCCGGTGTGTTTTTGGAAGGTGTGTTTTAAAGAGTTGTGTGAACGAGTTGTTTTTTTTTTAATGACTTGTGAGATAACTTCAACGCGGTGGCAGCCCTGATAAGGCCCTTTGCGGTCGGCTGGGCTATAAGCAACATTACCTTTATCCATCTGAGCCCCCAACACAGTCAATTCTGGGTAGCGGCCAACCGGCGAAAAAAAAACCCACCGTAGATCACTGTGATCGGATTCGAATTCACGATCTCCTGTCCACGAGTCCGCGCCGCTAACCAGTCTGCAATTGAGGCTCGTTTTTGTTGCTGTTGATCATGTTTTTGTTTGGTTTTTTTTTGTTTTTTTGTTTATGTTTTTTGTTTTGGTGTGTGTGTGTGTGTGTGTGTGTGTGTGTGTGTGTGTGTGTGTGTGTGTTTGCGCGCGCGCGCGTGTGTGTGGAGAGAGAAGAGAGAGAGAGAGAGAGAGAGAGAGTGTGTGTGTGTGTGTGTGTGTGTGTGTGTGTGTGTGTGTGTGTGTGTGTTGCTTTTGCGCTTTTTCAGTCGCTTTGTTTTCATGAAAGTATAGAAATTGCATTATAGAAGCCAGATCCTTCCAATAACTTCCTCACCCTGCCTCATCCTCCCTTGAACTCCCATTTCACAGAAGATCAGTGCTTGCGGCACATCAGTGACATCTTTAAATGATTGAATGGAAAAATCCGCCAAACATTCTCCTTCCGCCATGTGTCCGTCGCGGTTGGTTCTCGTAGCGCTTTGTAACTATCAAGAAAGTGTGCCAATGGTTAAGCTTAGCACGCGCACGCACGCACGCACGCACACACACACACACACACACACACACACACACACACACACACACACACACAGAGAAAGAGAGAGAGAGGAAGAGAGAGACAGAGAGCAGATATCTTTATATTACACAGACTCATGTAGTTACAACGTTCATTCGTGAATGAAAAACATAAACGAATGTAAACGTCGAGATTCCTAAGGCAAGTGACGTCAAGTGCGCGAATATTTTAAAAACCATATACGTGCGAATCCTGAAAAACATGACAGTTCTTTTGCCTGCTTAAAACTTTTCGGACAGGCATCGAAATTCCGTATATTTCTTCTGTATTTGAATCCCATAAATCCCATTTGAATTGGTTTATCCACACAACTTGAGTTATGTCTGGAATGTGCACAATCCGAGTTCGCCCACTGAAATAGCTGTATTTTATCGGTGTGCAGTCCGACCAACATCCTCCTCTGGCATCTTTGGTCTGTCTGTCGGACTGATATTGATGACCCTTACTGACGTCACTGACCATGACGTCATAGACCTATATGATGTTCAGCTCATGTCGTCTCTGGTGCATATTTTAGTTTGCAGTTATAAGAAGATTCTCTGTATTTTCGTCTCTCCCTCTCTCTCCTCCCTCACACACACACACACACACACACACACACACACACACACACACTACACACACACACACAATATATGCACGCACGCACGCGCAAAACACACGCACACGCCACGCACGCAGCACGCACGCACGCACACGCACACGCACACACACACACACAAAGGGTAAGAAAAAATAAAGAGAATAGGAAAAGACAAACAAACTGGTGAATGACAAAGAAAGAGTGGAGAAGGCGGAACGCGGTAGGGAGATAGAGAGCTCGAGAGAAGACAGACAGACAGACAGACAGACAGACAGAGATAGGGACAGACAGAGAGAAAGAGGAGGAGGAAATGATGTCAACGTCTGTCTTAAGGAAACTATAGTACTTTTGGAGCTGCATAAGCTGGGAAAATGAGAGATGCGAGTGAGTTTGGTTCTGATGACGTCAGTGCCCATTGAGTGACAGATGCACAGGTGCGTGGATGAATCAAAGGCCAAACTAATTGCTTCATGATTCACCGATTGTTCAACTGCCTCAACATACAATTTGGTTCGATAGTTTTTCTTCTTTATTCGGTAGGAAAAATCTTGTATTCTAATGTTCTTTTCTTTAGTTCATTTACATATGTAATGCTGTTACTACCCCCACCCACATTCTCTCTCTCTCTCTCTCTCTCTCTCTCTCTCTCTCTCTCTCTCTCTCTCTCATTCACCTGCCTGCCCCCCTCACCCCCCATCTCTCCCTCCAATATTCTCTTAATGGCTGTTGGAAATTAAAAGAAGTTATATTTCTGTTGATTTGATGCATTTATTTTGTTTTGTTCATGTTAATGTTATAAACATTTTTTTTTGATGTTTGATATTATGTCTCAGTTGCTGCAAGTGTGTTGGCAGTTGGGTTAATCTCGTTTTTTCTCCTCACCACACCCCCAACCTTCCTTTACTTTCGGTTTTCTTTCTTTGTCTTTCTTTCTTTAAAAAAAAAAAAAAAAAATTTCCATGATGTCACAAGATGGTGGACGATTAGAATCGGCCGATGCCTAAAACAACAAAAATGATGAAATAGTTCCGCGTGTGTGTGTGTGTGTGTGTGTGTGTGTGTGTGTGTGTGTGTGTGTGTGTGTGTGTGTGTGTGTGTGCGCGCGTGTGCGCGCGCGCGCGCGCTGGGCGCGCGCGCGCGTGCATGCGTGCGTGTGTGTGTGTGCGTGGGTGTGTGCGTGTACGCATGCGTGAGGGGAGGGGGTGGAGGGGAGAGGTAAGGAATGTTTTAATATTCTATTGTAGTGTATTCAATTGTATTGTACAGTATTCTACTGTATTGTACTGTACTGTACTATACTATGTAATTTCACCGTCACAACATATTTTCTGTGTGAATCAGCACTGCTCTCTTCAGGGAGTGTGGAGTCGCCGCAGCCAAGCGCCACTACCTGTTTTATTTCAATTTTGTCGTTGTTTCTCTTTGTGTATAGTTTTGTTTGCCCGTTTGTTGATTTTCCCGAAGAATCTTGCCAGGGATAACACCCCCCCCCCCCCCCCCCTTCTCAACCCCTTCCATTTCTTTGTAATTTTTCATCACTTCATTTCATTTAATGTTCTCCTCATTTAATTAGATTCATCCTGAGACTGCAAGTTCGTTTCGATTCAGATTCAGAGTCATTAAGTAGCCGTTACCACGTGCGGGCTAGGTCTTCCACGTTTGTTTGTTTGCTTGTTTTTCTACTATATGTATCGTTCCGCCTTCCTGATCCATTTTCCAATAGGGAAAAGAATCCGCGCGCACGCGGGTGTGTGTGTGTGTGTGTTGTGTGTGTGTGTGTGTGTGTGTGTGTGTGTGTGTGTGTGTGTGCGCGCGCGCACACGCGCGCGCGCGCGTGTGTGTGCGTGGATGCGTGCGCATGTATGTGTGAGAGAGAGAAAGAGAGAGAGATAATATATATCTATACATTGTATGTATATGCGTGCGTGCGTGCGTGCGTGTGCGTGTGTGTGTGAAATCATATCACATCTATTCAGATATGATTTTATGGCCACAGTGCGCAGCAGTTCAAACTGAAACTACACATTGAAATAACACGGATTACATTCGATGCGAACTATGCGATTTCGGTTTGTTTGTTCTGTTTGTTTTTCCTTTTTGTACAGATTTTCATCGGTGGTTATATTTTTGAAAGCAATAGTGGTAAGAACATGATATGGGAAACTCCAGGAAGAAATCAAGAAGACAGTAAGCTCTCTCTCCCAGACACATTTTGAGTGTCAGGAACGGAATCCGAGTTCAGAGGAGGGATAAGTACTTCCTTCAATTTGTGTTTCTGTGTGTTCTGACTCAGAGTCTAATGAAATTTACCTGAGGGGAAATTTTCGGCCAACTACTGCTGGTCTTCATCAGCCCAGACTGACTGTGGTAGTTGTGGTGAGTGTTGGTGTACTCTGATTTGTCATCTCTGGTGGAATGATTGGTGTTCAGCACACACTTGTAAATGGGGGGCAGGTCATAGCCACAGTCTCTGTTCAAGCTTGGTTTTCTCTCCCTAATTTCTATTGCTTCTTTCACTTTCCTTTTTTGTGAACTGTGATTCAGCTGCAATTATGGTGGCTTGAAACTTGTTGGTGTGGTGGGTTGTTGTTGTCAGATGTTCATAATATGTAGAAGAAGTTTTGGTAGTGTGTTCATTTAGCCTTGTTTTCAAAGGCCGACCAGTTTCTCCAATATAGTCCTCACTGCACTCCTCACATTGAATGTGATACACCACACCACTTTTCTTTTCCAACTCTGTTCTGTCTTTGCTCAAATTCCTTCAATTTGTACCCTGGCTCTCACGTTCCTCAATGAACGAACAGAGAGGCGTACAGCGTCATTGCTTTCCCCTGAATTTGTCCTCCTTGTGATCGCTTTTCTCTTCTTTTCCGTTTTTCTATGCCTGTGTAGCTTTTGGATTTATTCCCCTTCTTCTTCTGACATGGAGGTCTTTTTCATAGTTGTTTCCCTTGGTTGGGCTATTCCCCAACCTCTTCTTTTTCCTACCTTTTTTTTTCTCGTCAGGATCCATGCTATTATTCTTTTCACATAAACTTTCCTAGTTTGAACTTGTTCGTCTCATTTTTCCTATCTTTTTCAAGTTTGGAGCATTTTTTCCCGTCTTTTTGCGACCTCTTTTTACACCTTCACTTTCTTCTCCGATCCCCTCCACCCCCCACCCCCCCACCTCTCACATTTCCCCCCCCCCCTGTTTTCCAGATTCTTTGCTACTTTGTATTACATATTCTTGTATTTTTGGATTTTTTTTCTTCGTTCCCATCTTTGACCGTCTTCGAAATTCAAAAATGTATTTGCACCTTTACAAGAAAGTATAAACATGTGGTCTGAACTCAAGCACATAAGTATCCATCCTCAGAAACGATAATAACCACCAGACAAAAGCGTCAACATTTTTTTCTTATAATTCCCTTTCTCTGTATATAAATGATTTAGGTATTGAGGAAGTTGATCATCATAAAGTTCTTGGTGTTACTGCTGACAATTCTTTGTCATGGTCTTTTCATGTCACAATGCTCTGCAAACTTCTGTCTCAAAAGATTCACCAGCTTTCAAAACTAAAACATTTCTTAGACCAACACTGTCGTAAGCTGGTTAAGATTAAGATTAAAATTATAGTCCCGTCAACAGCAGAGGTTATCTCAGGACTGTCACCACGTTTCAAACTATCACGTATATATGTTAAAAAAGGATTAAAAACAAAACCTTACCCAACCCATTAAAACAAGATTAAAAGAACCAATCCTAGGATTAAAAACCAACACGTTGAAATCACTAACTGTAATCTGCAAAAATCAATACTGGGTACAGAAAATCTAACAACACCAAAGTCACACACGATGAAATAAATTCACTTCTTTTAGGAAGTTAAAAATATTGTCAGGGGGAACATCACGGAAAAGAATCTTCATATTATCTGCAGTGTAATGTTTCCTTCTAATGTCGTATAAATCCCAGCAGTCTAAAAGAATATGTTGGACAGATATCTGACTATCACAGGCAACACAGAAAGGCGGGTCTTCTCCCTTCAATAAAAACGAATGAGTAAAATAGGCATGACCCGTCCTCAATCTACACAATACTGTTTCTCCCTTTCGACCGCCAGCAGCCATGGGAAGATGTTCCTTTAAATCTGGACGTATTTGATGAAGCTTATTGTTTTCTTGGAGGCTCCACTCCTCCTCCCATAAAGAATTGACATACGAAGCTATTTTGCCTTTGAAATCTGAAGATGGTACAAGCAGTTTAGAAGGACGAAGACAGACAGCCTCTTTAGAAAGCCGATCCACCTCTTCGTTGCCTCTGATCCCCACATGACCTGGCACCCAGGCCAACAAAATCTCAAAACCCCTTGAAACTAATGAAGAAAACATGGTAAAAAACTTGATAAGAGCCGGATGTTTTATGTTTCTTGCTCCTATAGCCTCTAAAGCCGAAAGAGAATCTGTGCAAATAAGGAATTTCCTAGACTGGGACTGCCTGATCAACTCCAAAGCCAAAAGTAGTGCAGTAAGTTCCGCAGTGTAAATAGTGCTTTCAGAGGGAATATGTTTGGACAGTTTTTCTCCCGAAGCTGGAACATATGCGGAGGACCCTACACCAATATCGGACTTTGAACCATCAGTAAAAATAACTACATGTTCTTTAAGGTTAGAACACATGTCTAAAAATAATTGTTTATAAATTAAGGAACTCGTGTTCTGTTTGCGCTGCGCGGTTAAATCAAACCTAATTTCTGGAGACGAAAACGTCCAAGGAGGTTGTTGAGGAAACTTGGAAACGTCAGAGATGACCCAACATCAATATCCGCCTCCTCCAGAAAAGGAAGGATGCGAATACCGAAAGGGTAAATACTGGATGGACTTCTTTCATATTTCTCTTGGAAATGAGGATTCATAACACAGTCGTAGGCAGGGTTGTTTGGTTCTGAAAAAAGCTGTGTGTAGTAATTCAAAGCTAATTTTACTCTTCTATGAGAGAGGGAACACTCTCCTGCCTCAGCATATAGGCTATGAACAGGTGTAGTACGAAAAGCGCCAAGGCAGAGGCGAAGACCCTGATGGTGAACTGGGTCTAGGACTTTTAGATACGAGGCTCTAGCGGCGCCGTAAATGATGCTGCCGTAGTCCAACTTGGATCGAACTAATGCCCTGTAAAGATGGAGAAGTGTGCGTTTGTCTGCACCCCAATCCGTATGAGCCACCACACGGAGGATATTCATGGCTTTGAGGCACGATGTTTTCAACTTCTGAATATGGGCTTTAAAATTCAATTTTTGGTCAAAGGTAACACCCAGAAATTTGGCTTCTGTGACAGCAGGAATTTTAACCTTATCTATGAAAATTTCTGGTGGCGGGAAAAGTTGTCTGAAATTGTGAAAGTGGATGCACTCTGTTTTAACTGATGAAAACTTGAACCCATTTTCGACTGCCCACTGTTGGACTTTATAGACACACAACTGGAGTTGGCGCTGTACACCAGCAAATGTCTTTCCAGATGCATGAAGGGCAAAATCGTCAACAAAAAGAGAGCAGTCTGAACCTTGGTTGACAGAGTTTACAATTTCATTTATTTTTATACTAAACAGGGCTGGGGAAAGGATACTACCCTGTGGAACACCCATTTCCTGCTCATGAATTTCTGACAATGTTGTCCCCACACGGACCTGGAAGGACCTGTCTGCCAAAAACTGTTCTATGAACACTGGGAGATTGCCACGGAAACCCATCCCATGGAGGTCTGACAGGATTCCATATTTCCACGTCGTGTCATAGGCCTTCTCTATGTCGAAAAAAATGGCAACAACATGCTTTTTATCTAAAAAAAGAGTTTCGAATGGTGGTTTCCAATCTGATTAAATGGTCCATGGTAGAGTGATGCTTTCTAAAACCACACTGTTCCATGGCTAAAAGCCCATCAGTTTCCAATTTCCACATGAGCCTACCATTTACCATTTTTTCCATCACTTTACAAACACAGCTTGTTAAGGCTATTGGACGATAGTTGGTTGGGTTTGAATGATCCTTCCCAGGCTTCGGAATGGGAACAATTACGGCCCTTTTCCATGAAGCTGGGAAAGACCCAGACGTCCAAACGTGGTTATAAACTTGAAGCAGAATGTTCAGACCTGAGTCAGGAAGGTGTTTTAAGAGTTGATAATGTATTTCATCAAGACCAGGAGCAGAATCATGACACGCCTGCAAGGCAGACTTCAGTTCATTTAGATTAAAGGGCAAGTTGTAGTCTTCTTGATTGGGTGAGGAAAAGTCAAGCTTCTTTTTTTCTGCTTGCGTTTTGATCTTTAAAAACGCGGTGGATTTTTGACTAGAGGAAGAGTTGGTTTCTATGGTGGAAGCTAGCAAGTTAGCCACAGCGTGTTTGTCAGTAATGAGTGTATCATCAAGTTTTAAATGGTGGATTGAAGGGCAGCTGTTCTTGCCCCTAATTTTTTTAACAACTCTCCAGATCTTTTTCTTGGAAATGTTTGATGTGAGGGAAGAGCAGAAATTTCTCCAAGACACTCGTCTACTTCCTCTACAAACAAACCTCGCCTTTGCTTTTTTCCTCTGATAAGATTGAACAGTCGGGGCCACAGGATGCTGAAAAACTAAACATTGGGCCCTCTTGCGAACGTTGCAAGCATTCTTACAATCCTGGTTGAACCATGGCGTACCAGGTAGTTGCGGACCTGGTTTTGTAAGTGGGATGGTATCTCTTGCACATGATAACAAAACATTAGTAAAGGACTCCGCTGGATCTTCTGATCGGAAGACGATTTCAGCATCTAGCTTATCAGTTATGGCTGAACGAAAGAAATCCCAATTAGCCCTTTTAAAGCTAAAATACTGTGGAAAGGAAACAGGTTCCTTCAAAACTGGAGAAAGTATTACAGGGAAATGGTCGCTCCCGTGCAGATCATCGTGAACTGACCAATCATAGTCAAGAACCAATGAAGGATCACACACTGACAAATCCAAACACGAAAGAGTACCATTTGAAGAATGCATGTATGTTGGTGATTTGTCATTTAGACAACACAAGTCCAGTTCGTTAAAGATCTCTTCCAGCATGAGACCCCGAGGTGAGGAATATGAGCTGCCCCAAAGGGGGGAGTGCCCGTTGAAGTCTCCCAAAATAAAAAAAGGACGCGGAAGCTGATCTATTAGATCAATGACTTGTTGCTTAGATATTGTACCAGAAGGAGGGCAATAAATTGAACAGAGAGTTATTGTTTTACTGAAAGTAATCCTGGCCGCAACAGCTTGTAATGGGGTATTTAAGTTAACTTGGCTGAATAATAAAGATCTGTGAATAAGAAGGCAAACACCCCCAGTGACACCATGGCCAGTATCCGTAGGTAAAGCAGGAAAACCTACTGAACTAAAGCCTGCCAATGAAAAATGTTTTCCTGGTCTCAACAATGTTTCCTGCAGCGCAACAACACTAGGTTTGAGGTCAGAACACAACCGCTGGAGTTCCTCATATTGGGCATTAATGCCTCTTAAGATTAAGATTAAGATTAAAATTATAGTCCCGTCAACAGCAGAGGTTATCTCAGGACTGTCACCACGTTTCAAACTACCACGTATACATGTTAAAAAAGGATTAAAACAAAACCTTACCCAACCCATTAAAACAAGATTAAAAGAACCAATCCTAGGATTAAAAACCAACACGTTGAAATCACTAACTGTAATCTGCAAAAATCAATACTGGGTATAGAAAATCTAACAACACCAAATTCACACACGATGAAATAAATTCACTTCTTTTAGGAAGTTAAAAATATTGTCAGGGGGAACATCACGGAAAAGAATCTTCATATTATCTGCAGTGTAATGTTTCCTTCTAATGTCGTATAAATCCCAGCAGTCTAAAAGAATATGTTGGACAGATATCTGACTATCACAGGCAACACAGAAAGGCGGGTCTTCTCCCTTCAATAAAAACGAATGAGTAAAATAGGCATGACCCGTCCTCAATCTACACAATACTGTTTCTCCCTTTCGACCGCCAGCAGCCATGGGAAGATGTTCCTTTAAATCTGGACGTATTTGATGAAGCTTATTGTTTTTTGGAGGCTCCACTCCTCCTCCCATAAAGAATTGACATACGAAGCTATTTTGCCTTTGAAATCTGAGGATGGTACAAGCAGTTTAGAAGGACGAAGACAGACAGCCTCTTTAGAAAGCCGATCCACCTCTTCGTTGCCTCTGATCCCCACATGACCTGGCACCCAGGCCAACAAAATCTCAAAACCCCTTGAAACTAATGAAGAAAACATGGTAAAAAAACTTGATAAGAGCCGGATGTTTTATGTTTCTTGCTCCTATAGCCTCTAAAGCCGAAAGAGAATCTGTGCAAATAAGGAATTTCCTAGACTGGGACTGCCTGATCAACTCCAAAGCCAAAAGTAGTGCAGTAAGTTCCGCAGTGTAAATAGTGCTTTCAGAGGGAATTGTTTGGACAGTTTTTCTCCCGAAGCTGGAACATATGCGGAGGACCCTACACCAAATCGGACTTTGAACCATCAGTAAAAATAACCACATGTTCTTTAAGGTTAGAACACATGTCTAAAAATAATTGTTTATAAATTAAGGAACTCGTGTTCTGTTTGCGCCGCACGGTTAAATCAAACAATCAAACCTAATTTCTGGAGACGAAAACGTCCAAGGAGGTTGTTGAGGAAACTTGGAAACGTCAGAGATGACCCCAACATCAATATCCGCCTCCTCCAGAAAAGGAAGGATGCGAATACCGAAAGGGGGAATACTGGATGGACTTCTTTCATATTTCTCTTGGAAATGAGGATTCATAACACAGTCGTAGGCAGGGTTGTTTGGTTCTGAAAAAAGCTGTGTGTAGTAATTCAAAGCTAATTTTACTCTTCTATGAGAGAGGGAACACTCTCCTGCCTCAGCATATAGGCTATGAACCGGTGTAGTACGAAAAGCGCCAAGGCAGAGATTAAGATTAAGATTAAAATTATAGTCCCGTCAACAGCAGAGGTTATCTCAGGACTGTCACCACGTTTCAAACTACCACGTATACATGTTAAAAAAGGATTAAAAGCAAAACCTTACCCAACCCATTAAAACAAGATTAAAAGAACCAATCCTAGGATTAAAAACCAACACGTTGAAATCACTAACTGTAATCTGCAAAAATCAATACTGGGTATAGAAAATCTAACAACACCAAATTCACACACGATGAAATAAATTCACTTCTTTTAGGAAGTTAAAAATATTGTCAGGGGGAACATCACGGAAAAGAATCTTCATATTATCTGCAGTGTAATGTTTCCTTCTAATGTCGTATAAATCCCAGCAGTCTAAAAGAATATGTTGGACAGATATCTGACTATCACAGGCAACACAGAAAGGCGGGTCTTCTCCCTTCAATAAAAACGAATGAGTAAAATAGGCATGACCCGTCCTCAATCTACACAATACTGTTTCTCCCTTTCGACCGCCAGCAGCCATGAGAAGATGTTCCTTTAAATCTGGACGTATTTGATGAAGCTTATTGTTTTCTTGGAGGCTCCACTCCTCCTCCCATAAAGAATTGACATACGAAGCTATTTTGCCTTTGAAATCTGAGGATGGTACAAGCAGTTTAGAAGGACGAAGACGGACAGCCTCTTTAGAAAGCCGATCCACCTCTTCGTTGCCTCTGATCCCCACATGACCTGGCACCCAGGCCAACAAAATCTCAAAACCCCTTGAAACTAATGAAGAAAACATGGTAAAAAACTTGATAAGAGCCGGATGTTTTATGTTTCTTGCTCCTATAGCCTCTAAAGCCGAAAGAGAATCTGTGCAAATAAGGAATTTCCTAGACTGGGACTGCCTGATCAACTCCAAAGCCAAAAGTAGTGCAGTAAGTTCCGCAGTGTAAATAGTGCTTTCAGAGGGAATATGTTTGGACAGTTTTTCTCCCGAAGCTGGAACATATGCGGAGGACCCTACATCAATATCGGACTTTGAACCATCAGTAAAAATAACCACATGTTCTTTAAGGTTAGAACACATGTCTAAAAATAATTGTTTATAAATTAAGGAACTCGTGTTCTGTTTGCGCCGCACGGTTAAATCAAACCTAATTTCTGAGACGGAAACGTCCAAGGAGGTTGTTGAGGAAACTTGGAAACGTCAGAGATGACCCCAACATCAATATCCGCCTCCTCCAGAAAAGGAAGGATGCGAATACCGAAAGGGGGAATACTGGATGGACTTCTTTCATATTTCTCTTGGAAATGAGGATTCATAACACAGTCGTAGGTAGGGTTGTTTGGTTCTGAAAAAAGCTGTGTGTAGTAATTCAAAGCTAATTTTACTCTTCTATGAGAGAGGGAACACTCTCCTGCCTCAGCATATAGGCTATGAACCGGTGTAGTACGAAAAGCGCCAAGGCAGAGATTAAGATTAAGATTAAAATTATAGTCCCGTCAACAGCAGAGGTTATCTCAGGACTGTCACCACGTTTCAAACTACCACGTATACATGTTAAAAAAGGATTAAAAGCAAAACCTTACCCAACCCATTAAAACAAGATTAAAAGAACCAATCCTAGGATTAAAAACCAACACGTTGAAATCACTAACTGTAATCTGCAAAAATCAATACTGGGTATAGAAAATCTAACAACACCAAATTCACACACGATGAAATAAATTCACTTCTTTTAGGAAGTTAAAAATATTGTCAGGGGGAACATCACGGAAAAGAATCTTCATATTATCTGCAGTGTAATGTTTCCTTCTAATGTCGTATAAATCCCAGCAGTCTAAAAGAATATGTTGGACAGATATCTGACTATCACAGGCAACACAGAAAGGCGGGTCTTCTCCCTTCAATAAAAACGAATGAGTAAAATAGGCATGACCCGTCCTCAATCTACACAATACTGTTTCTCCCTTTCGACCGCCAGCAGCCATGAGAAGATGTTCCTTTAAATCTGGACGTATTTGATGAAGCTTATTGTTTTCTTGGAGGCTCCACTCCTCCTCCCATAAAGAATTGACATACGAAGCTATTTTGCCTTTGAAATCTGAGGATGGTACAAGCAGTTTAGAAGGACGAAGACGGACAGCCTCTTTAGAAAGCCGATCCACCTCTTCGTTGCCTCTGATCCCCACATGACCTGGCACCCAGGCCAACAAAATCTCAAAACCCCTTGAAACTAATGAAGAAAACATGGTAAAAAACTTGATAAGAGCCGGATGTTTTATGTTTCTTGCTCCTATAGCCTCTAAAGCCGAAAGAGAATCTGTGCAAATAAGGAATTTCCTAGACTGGGACTGCCTGATCAACTCCAAAGCCAAAAGTAGTGCAGTAAGTTCCGCAGTGTAAATAGTGCTTTCAGAGGGAATATGTTTGGACAGTTTTTCTCCCGAAGCTGGAACATATGCGGAGGACCCTACATCAATATCGGACTTTGAACCATCAGTAAAAATAACCACATGTTCTTTAAGGTTAGAACACATGTCTAAAAATAATTGTTTATAAATTAAGGAACTCGTGTTCTGTTTGCGCCGCACGGTTAAATCAAACCTAATTTCTGGAGACGGAAACGTCCAAGGAGGTTGTTGAGGAAACTTGGAAACGTCAGAGATGACCCCAACATCAATATCCGCCTCCTCCAGAAAAGGAAGGATGCGAATACCGAAAGGGGGAATACTGGATGGACTTCTTTCATATTTCTCTTGGAAATGAGGATTCATAACACAGTCGTAGGTAGGGTTGTTTGGTTCTGAAAAAAGCTGTGTGTAGTAATTCAAAGCTAATTTTACTCTTCTATGAGAGAGGGAACACTCTCCTGCCTCAGCATATAGGCTATGAACCGGTGTAGTACGAAAAGCGCCAAGGCAGAGATTAAGATTAAGATTAAAATTATAGTCCCGTCAACAGCAGAGGTTATCTCAGGACTGTCACCACGTTTCAAACTACCACGTATACATGTTAAAAAAGGATTAAAAGCAAAACCTTACCCAACCCATTAAAACAAGATTAAAAGAACCAATCCTAGGATTAAAAACCAACACGTTGAAATCACTAACTGTAATCTGCAAAAATCAATACTGGGTATAGAAAATCTAACAACACCAAATTCACACACGATGAAATAAATTCACTTCTTTTAGGAAGTTAAAAATATTGTCAGGGGGAACATCACGGAAAAGAATCTTCATATTATCTGCAGTGTAATGTTTCCTTCTAATGTCGTATAAATCCCAGCAGTCTAAAAGAATATGTTGGACAGATATCTGACTATCACAGGCAACACAGAAAGGCGGGTCTTCTCCCTTCAATAAAAACGAATGAGTAAAATAGGCATGACCCGTCCTCAATCTACACAATACTGTTTCTCCCTTTCGACCGCCAGCAGCCATGGGAAGATGTTCCTTTAAATCTGGACGTATTTCATGAAGCTTATTGTTTTCTTGGAGGCTCCACTCCTCCTCCCATAAAGAATTGACATACGAAGCTATTTTGCCTTTGAAATCTGAGGATGGTACAAGCAGTTTAGAAGGACGAAGACGGACAGCCTCTTTAGAAAGCCGATCCACCTCTTCGTTGCCTCTGATCCCCACATGACCTGGCACCCAGGCCAATAAAATCTCAAAACCCCTTGAAACTAATGAAAACATGGTAAAAAACTTGATAAGAGCCGGATGTTTTATGTTTCTTGCTCCTATAGCCTCTAAAGCCGAAAGAGAATCTGTGCAAATAAGGAATTTCCTAGACTGGGACTGCCTGATCAACTCCAAAGCCAAAAGTAGTGCAGTAAGTTCCGCAGTGTAAATAGTGCTTTCAGAGGGAATGTGTTTGGACAGTTTTTCTCCCGAAGCTGGAACATATGCGGAGGACCCTACACCAACATCGGACTTTGAACCATCAGTAAAAATAACCACATGTTCTTTAAGGTTAGAACACATGTCTAAAAATAATTGTTTATAAATTAAGGAACTCGTGTTCTGTTTGCGCCGCACGGTTAAATCAAACCTAATTTCTGGAGACGAAAACGTCCAAGGAGGTTGTTGAGGAAACTTGGAAACGTCAGAGATGACCCCAACATCAATATCCGCCTCCTCCAGAAAAGGAAGGATGCGAATACCGAAAGGGGGAATACTGGATGGACTTCTTTCATATTTCTCTTGGAAATGAGGATTCATAACACAGTCGTAGGCAGGGTTGTTTGGTTCTGAAAAAAGCTGTGTGTAGTAATTTAAAGCTAATTTTACTCTTCTATGAGAGAGGGAACACTCTCCTGCCTCAGCATATAGGCTATGAACAGGTGTAGTACGAAAAGCGCCAAGGCAGAGGCGAAGACCCTGATGGTGAACTGGGTCTAGGACTTTTAGATACGAGGCTCTAGCGGCGCCGTAAATGATGCTGCCGTAGTCCAACTTGGATCGAACTAACGCCCTGTAAAGATGGAGAAGTGTGCGTTTGTCTGCACCCCAATCCGTATGAGCCACCACACGGAGGATATTCATGGCTTTGAGGCACGATGTTTTCAACTTCTGAATATGGGCTTTAAAATTCAATTTTTGGTCAAAGGTAACACCCAGAAATTTGGCTTCTGTGACAGCAGGAATTTTAACCTTATCTATGAAAATTTCTGGTGGCGGGAAAAGTTGTCTGAAATTGTGAAAGTGGATGTACTCTGTTTTACCTGATGAAAATTTGAACCCATTTTCAACTGCCCACTGTTGGACTTTATACACACATCTGGAGTTGGCGCTGTACACCAGCAAATGTCTTTCCAGATGCATAAAGGGCAAAATCATCAACAAAAAGAGAGCAGTCTGAACCTTGGTTGACAGAGTTTACAATTTCATTTATTTTTATACTAAACAGGGCTGGGGAAAGGATACTACCCTGTGGAACACCCATTTCCTGCTCATGAATTTCTGACAATGTTGTCCCCACACGGACCTGGAAGGACCTGTCTGCCAAAAACTGTTCTATGAACACTGGGAGATTGCCACGGAAACCCATCCCATGGAGGTCTGACAGGATTCCATATTTCCACGTCGTGTCATAGGCCTTCTCTATGTCGAAAAAAATGGCAACAACATGCTTTTTATCTAAAAAAGAGTTTCGAACAGTGGTTTCCAATCTGATTAAATGGTCCATGGTAGAGTGATGCTTTCTAAAACCACACTGTTCCATGGCTAAAAGCCCATCACTTTCCAATTTCCACATGAGCCTACCATTTACCATTTTTTCCATCACTTTACAAACACAACTTGTTAAGGCTATTGGACGATAGTTGGTTGGGTTTGAATGATCCTTCCCTGGCTTCGGAATGGGAACAATTAGGGCTCTTTTCCATGAAGCTGGGAAAGACCCAGACGTCCAAACGTGGTTATAAACTTGAAGCAGAATGTTCAGACCTGAGTCAGGAAGGTGTTTTAAGAGTTGATAATGTATTTCATCAAGACCAGGAGCAGAATCATGACATGCCTGCAAGGCAGACTTCAGTTCATTTAGATTAAAGGGCAAGTTGTAGTCTTCTTGATTGGGTGAGGAAAAGTCAAGCTTCTTTTTTTCTGCTTGCGTTTTGATCTTTAAAAACGCGGTGGATTTTTGACTAGAGGAAGAGTTGGTTTCTATGGTGGAAGCTAGCAAGTTAGCCACAGCGTGTTTGTCAGTGATGAGTGTATCATCAAGTTTTAAATGGTGGATTGAAGGGCAGCTGTTCTTGCCCCTAATTTTTTTAACAACTCTCCAGATTTTTTTCTTGGATATGTTTGATGTGAGGGAAGAGCAGAAATTTCTCCAAGACACTCGTCTACTTCCTCTACAAACAATCCTCGCCTTTGCTTTTTTCCTCTGATAAGATCGAACATTCGGGGCCACAGGATGCTGAAAGACTGAACGTTGGGCCCTCTTGCGAATGTTGCAAGCATTCTTACAATCCTGGTTGAACCATGGTGTACCAGGTAATTGTGGACCTGGTTTTGTGAGTGGGATGGTATCTCTCGCACATGATAACAAAACATTAGTGAAGGACTCCGCTGGATCTTCTGATCGGAAGACGATTTCAGCATCTAGCTTATCAGTTATGGCTGAACGAAAGAAATCCCAATTAGCCCTTTTAAAGCAAAAATACTGAGGAAAAGAAACAGGTTCCTTCAAAACTGGAGAAAGTATTACAGGGAAATGGTCGCTCCCGTGCAGATCATCGTGAACTGACCAATCATAGTCTAGAACCAATGAAGGATCACACACTGACAAATCCAAACACGAAAGAGTACCATTTGAAGAATGCATGTATGTTGGTGATTTGTCATTTAGACAACACAAGTCCAGTTCGTTAAAGATCTCTTCCAGCATGAGACCCCAAGGTGAGGAATGTGAGCTACCCCAAAGGGGGGAGTGCCCGTTAAAGTCTCCCAAAATAAAAAAAGGACGTGGAAGCTGATCTATTAGATCAATGACTTGTTGCTTAGATATTGTACCAGAAGGAGGGCAATAAATTGAACAGAGAGTTATTGTTTTATTTAAAGTAATCCTGGCAGCAACAGCTTGCAATGGGGTATTTAAGTTAACTTGGCTGAATAACAAAGATCTGTGAATAAGAAGGGAAACACCCCCAGTGACCCCATGGCCAGTATCTGTAGGTAAAGCAGGAAAACCTACTGAACTAAAGCCTGCCAATGAAAAATGTTTTCCTGGTCTCCACAATGTTTCCTGCAGCGCAACAACACCAGGTTTGAGGTCAGAACACAACCGCTGGAGTTCCTCATATTGGGCATTAATGCCTCTTATATTCCACTGAATAAGGGCCATGACAATAAAAAAGAAACGAAAATTACTCCATCTCATTGTCCTCATCACCTTCTATCTCCAAAGGAGAAAAGCGATTGGAAGAAGGCGATGGAGATACCACATTCTTGGCTGACGAAGGACGATACTTATTTCCACCCCCAGATGGACGAGGTGGAAGAGGAGGCTTCATCACAGGTCGACTTCTGGAGTGTTCCCCAGACAAAGAGGCTACCTGTGCAGCCTTCCCAGAGGGTCTGGGATTGGAGGAAGGGGGCTCAGACCCTCGAGGAGTCCGGGGGGAGGTGGATATTGAGCCTCCACCCAAGGCACTGTTTGGAGTTTGCTTTCTTTTTCCACTTTCTTTCTGTACATGTTGAGGCGCCTGTTGCGTCTGCCGATCCTGATGCTCACAGCCGGCCTGAGGTTGAACAGTCTCAGTCTGAACACCAACACTGACCATGCTCCCCTTGGCGACATCAGCATATGACTTGCTGAGGGAGGACTGTCTATTTTGCACAAGTTTCCTTGCCTCAAAGAACGAAATTCGATTCTCTGTGCGTACCTTCTGGATCTCAGACTCGGTGCGCCAGACTGGACAGTCCTTTGAAAAAGCAGGATGGTTGCCTTTACAGTTTATGCAACAGGGCGGACAATCACACGGACCTTCATGCACTTGTTTTGAGCACTTGCCACACACCTCCTGTTCTGTACACCTGTCCTTAATGTGTCCATACTTTTGGCACTTAAAGCATCGCAAAGGTGAAGGAATGTACATAGAGACGGGAACCCTCAAATATCCGACCTTCACGCACACAGGGAGAGTTGTCGTACAGAAAGTTAGAAAAAAAGTATCTGTTGGCACACGGTCTTGGTCTTTTCGTGCCAGAACCCGGTGAACGTGGGTCACACCCTGGGAAGCCAGTTCCTTCTTTATTTCTAACTCTGAAACGCCTCTCAAATCACGGCACCTGATGACGCCCTTGCTTGAATTCAAAGTTTTGTGAGGTGTCACTCTGATTGGCCTGTCAATCAATGTCGTCGACTTGAGAACCAACTCAGAATGCTTCTGTTTTGCACATTCTATCAAAAAGGAACCGTTTCGTAGCCGTTTCATGGATTTGGGTACGCCGGAGAGTCCCTCTACTCCTCTCGAAATAGCAAAAGGACTCAATCCATTCACCCCACAGAGAGGGCGAGCTTCGTCCACACCCTCCATCACCAACCAACAAGGCCAAAAACCAGATGCTGTCCTTATTTCATTATCCGAGTCCGAGTCCAAGTTCGAGCCTGAGGAATAATTTCTTTTCCTTTTTTGTTGGGAGTGAGCCATAGTTTTGAGTTTTTAAAGTTCATCCCTGCCTACCCACCCACCATGGAGTCCAACAAGGGGCCAGGGTCAAGGGGAAATCCAACTCTTGACCCCATCCGGGTTTCAGCAGGGATATACACCAGATAGAACATAACTAACCTATTCCGCCAAGATCATGACACACCGCCGGGGACAGACGGTGAACACTTACAAGGTTTCCAAGGCCAGCCAAGAACTACCCAGTTTGACCCAACCTCACGTAGAGGCAGCCGATTGACATACACGGGCCAATGTATGCCACCTGTCTTAGAGGAGGTCCGAGCCAAAGTGATGTGTTGAGAACAGTAGGCTCTCTCAATCACCAGGATCTCATTCCCCCCCACTTGCAGGATGCACCGCACGGCAAAACACGGTGGGTCTGAAGAAGACCGCAGAGAAAAGGAGAAGTGTTCCAAAGAAGGCTTGTAAGTAAAGATTAAAGTACAGAGTAAAGAGCCAGGTAGGCAGAAACTAGACGAAACAGAGGCTGCAGTTTCTGTGGGGAGACTTTATGGGGGAAAAAGAGATAGTAAAAGACACAGTAGGCAGAAAAACAGGAAAGATAAGAAAAAGGGGTGGGCTCAGGTTAGTCGAGAAACGCCCCCGCCACGAGAAGGCCGGCCCATGGGGGCGATTAAAGTACAAAGTAAAGAGCCAGGTAGGCAGAAACTAGACGAAACAGAGGCTGCAGTTTCTGTAGGGAGACTTTATGGGGGAAAAAGAGATAGTAAAAGACACAGTAGGCAGAAAAAACAGGAAAGATAAGAAAAAGGGGTGGGCTCAGGTTAGTCGAGAAACACCCCCGCCACGAGAAGGCCGGCCCATGGGGGCGAGCAGATTGTAACAGTCTTGTGGAGAGTGACTCTCGCAGCTACAGCCTGAAGGGAGGTAGTCAGAGCGACAGGACTAAACAGCAAAGTTTTATGTAAAAGAAGGGCAACACCGCCCGACAGTTCCAATGTGGATGGTTGTGCAGGTTTTGAAAGAATATTAAAGCCAGAAAGAGTGAAGGTCTTCTGGCTTTGAATTTTATTTTCCTGAAGAGCCACGACGGAAGGTTTTATAGTTTGACACAGAAGTTGCAGCTCCTCAAAATTTGAATTTAGGCCACGGATATTCCAATGGATTAGTTTACTACTGTCCATGGTGCAGAGGATGAATAAGAGAGAAATCAGGTCATCTCCTCGTCATCGTCTGCGTTCAGTGGAGCAAATTTATTAGAAAGTTTCACTGGACTATGTTGGTCTTCAGACCTGCTGGCAGACTTGCCCACAGGTGAAGAAGGTCTGGATTTTGGAGATGGTGGAGGTTTCTTCCTCATCTCCACCATCTCCACACTTGGTTGAACTCCCTTGCCAGCACGGGCTGCTCAAGGAAGTTCGAGGCGGGAGGCCTGGCTTTTTCATCTGCCCAGCAGCAGATGGAGTAGACTGCTGGGCAGTCTGAGGGGTGGCGGATTTTTTGCCTCCACCAGGGGCACCCACTTTGGGTTGGGAGGTGGTGGACTTGCTTCCACCAGAGATTAACGGTCTTTCTTGCAATGTCTTGGTGAAAGTAAAATCGTCAGTCTGGCAGCAGACTGAACGGGTGGAAACTTTCTTTATAGCGGAAGCATAAGAAGACACTGTTGACGTCTGACTGCCAACAACCTGTTTGCGTGCCTCAAAAAAACGAAATTTTCTTTTCAGTCTTCACTCTTTGGATGGTGGACTCCTGAACCCAAACAGGGCAGTTGCATGAAGAGGAGGGGTGGTCACCACCGCAGTTCGCACAATGAGCCGGGTCTTTACACGGCCCATCATGAGTTGCCTTGCAACAAACACCACACACCTCCTGCCCAGAACAGCGGTCTCTGACATGTCCAAACTTCTGGCATTTGAAACACCTCAGTGGGGATGGGACATACAGTTGGACACGTACATTTAAGTACCCGACTTTAATGACCGGAGGCAGCACAGGGTTGCAGAATGTCAGAAAGAGGGTGTTGGTGGGCACTCTTTCTGCACCTTTTTTAACTGTCACCCTATGTACCTCTGTCACACCTTGGGACGCAAGTTCTGTCTTGATCTCCGCTTCCGAGACACCTTTCAAATCCGGGCACCGAATAACCCCTTTGGTCGAATTTAACTGCTTATGGGGGGTCACCCGGATCTCTCTGTCCACGAGTTTTGTTGCCCTCAGCAGCTGCTCCGATTGCCTCTTTGATCTGCACTGGACGAGGAAAGTGCCATTCCGTAGCCTTTTCACTGACTGAGGGTCACCTGCTAGACCCTGAAAGCCCTTCTGAATAGCAAAAGGACTCAGAGCAGAAATAGGCTTTTCCTGCTCTGTCCCTTCAACCACAAGCCAGGAAGCCCAAAAACCTGTCCTCTGTCTCGTCTCCATATCCGAGTCACTGTCGGAATCCATATGACTAGAAATGGGGTCCACTGCCTTCCTCTTCTTTATGGGGGGTGTGATTTTTGATAAAGCCATGATTTATGTTTAGAAATTTCGTCTCTCCCTTACCCACCCACCATGGAGTCCAACTAAGGGGCCAGGGCCAAGAACTCATTGTCTTGACCCCTTCCAGGCTTCAGGAGAGATATACGACAAACAGAAGCCTACTGACCCTATCCCCCCTGATCATGCCCAACTCCCGGGAACAGAGAGCTGAGCACTGCAGGGGTTACCTTGGCCAGTCGGAGAACTGCCTGTCTTGACCCAGCCCCACGAAGGGGAAGCCGATTGATACACCCGGGCCAGAGTGTAGCTCCTGTCTAGGAGAGGTCCGAGCCAAAGTGATGTGTTGAGGGCGTTGGCCCTCTCAATCACCAGGATCTCATCCCCCTCCGTCACAGGTCGCACCGCACGGCAAACGCGGCGGATCTTAAGAAGACCACAGAGAGAAAAAGAGTGTGGAAAAGAAGGCTTGAAAGGGAGACGAAGAAAGAAAAGAACCGTTAAGAAAGGCAGAAGACAGAATAGGAAAACGGTGGGTTGTCTGGGCCCTCACTCCTAACCTTTCTGACATGGGAGAACCTACCAGGGGCATCAACTCCTACCACGTAATGCTTGGCCAGTCAGCAGCTTGGCTATACAGGCCTAGAAGCATTGACAACAACTAACCATCTAGTCGAGTATTGATGCCCCCGTCAGCAAAGCCTAAAAGATCACTGGACCACGCAAGCCCTCCGACCATGGCAAGGTTGCAACCCCCGGAGGGTTGAAAGTGAGGTGCACAGGGTCCTGGCCCTGAAGTGTCACAAGCACCACATCGGCCAGCGCTACATCGAGGTGCACAAGGCCTCCGGCAGAGACTTTATCAATATGGCTGGAGGCAACAACTCCGAGGCGCAGGCCTTCCTATCCCGTGGAGGTCAGACTGTTATCAGGATGCGAGGTCTGGCCTTCACAGCAACTTCAGCCCAAGTGGCCCAACAACTGTGACGTGCTGAATGGAGAAGGCGTCCTGTTTGTTTGTTTGTTCTTCTAATCAATGATACATACATCTCTCTCTCTCTCTCTCTCTCTCTCTCTCTCTCTCTCTCTCCATATATATATATATATATATATATATACTACGCACAAAAAGTTAAGGATCGGTATGTGAAAACAGGTGCGAAATAAACTCAGTTCGCTACTGTTATTTATTTCTTAGTCCAGCCAAATTGTCATGAATTCTTGTTCAGCTGTAAGTGGGCGATGTTGTGTTAGTGCGAAAATTGCACGGGATTCTCTACTACTGAGCTGGGCCGCAAACGGAAAAGCGGAAACTTGCGAAAAATGACCTTGTTTTGGACCGTTCTGCCTGAACACATTGCACTTGCCAGATGGAAAAACCATTATGCACGTGCAAGCACTGCTGTTTATGTGTGAGATGCTGTCGCTCGCTTGGCTATATAAGAAGACATTCCACCAGTAGTAGGCCTGATCTGACAATGCCTCCACGACGAAAATTAAGCGAGTTGGATAGGGGACGAGCTGTTGCATGGTTCCAAGATGGTGTTCCCAAGCGAGAAGTGGCCAGGCGACTTCATGTGTCCATCTCGGTCATTGTCCGACTGATTCAACGCTTCACAGGCACTGGGACTGTCCATGAAAGACGCAGATCTGGTCGACCGAAGAAGACAACCCCACGTGACGATCGTCTCATTGAACGACAAGCCCTGCATACAAGAACAGCCTCTTCCAGCATAATTCAAAGGCAGTTCAGGGTGGCTACTAACATCAACATCAGCCAGCAGACCATACGGAACCGCCTACATGGGTTTAATCTCCGTTCTCGTCGCCCAGCAGTACGGCCATGCTTAACTCCAGCCCATAGGGCAGCACGCCGCGCCTTCTGCGCACGTCACGTGAGGTGGACACGTCAGCAATGGTCCCAGGTCCTGTTCAGTGATGAAACACGCTTCACCCTTCACCACAACGACGGCCGACTGAGGGTCTGGAGGCGCCCAGGGCAACGCTTTACTGACGCCACTGTCCAAGAAAAGGTGGCCTTTGGTGGAGGTTCTGTAATGGTCTGGGGGGCCTTCAGCCTTCACCACAGAACACCCTTGTATCATGTACAGGGTAACCTGACTGGCATCCGATACCGGGATGAGATCCTTCGACCGCTGGCTGTGCCTACACTGCATCAGATGGGACCGAGGGCTGTCTACCAGGATGACAATGCTCGCCCCCACAGGGCAAGGGTGGTCAACGACTTCCTGCAGCAGTCTGGAGTCAACAGAATGGAGTGGCCAGCATGCAGTCCCGATCTCAACCCGATTGAGAACCTCTGGGACGAGCTGGATCGCAAAGTGAGGAGCCACCCCCCTCCCAGGGATGCCCAACACCTCTACCAGATGCTGCAGGCTGAGTGGCAGGCGCTTCCACAGAGGATCTTCACCAACCTGGTCAACTCGATGAGGACTCGCTGCATCGAGTGCCAGAACAGCCATGGTGGTTACACGCATTACTGAGCTTTTGGGAGCATCAGTATGCCCTGTCTTGTGATTTCAATGACTTTGGGAAATCAAATTTGGATACGTACCCACTTTAATCAAATGTACACACCAAACGATTGCTCGAGATTGAAGGCAATTGTGTATCGTTATCACTAAAGAATGGAATTAAATGTTGGCCAAACTTCAACGCATTGACTTTCTTATTTTGACAGTTATGAATGTTTGTGAAAGTGATCCTTAACTTTTTGTGTGTAGCTTATATATATATATATATATATATATATATATATATATCGGGGGCGTGAGTGAGCGCTTTCAGTGTCAAGTCGCACTATTGAGTCCTCTGTCGAATTTATCCCCGTACTACAGACTGGAACTGAGGTGTGATACAGGAATCGTCTGTAGGCTTTTTAACGCCCCATGCCTTCTGCTGCGGAGGATTTTAGGGCAGCATGTGGCGGTTTTCTGCCGGTATTCCTGTCATTCATGTACAGAAGGGTCAGACAGAAAATCGCCTTGCGCTTCGCCATGCTGACGTTGAAGCGGAGAACGGACGGTGCTGTGGCAGGCTTGCTCCTCTCCTATTTATTCTGGGGAAGTCTTCTTACGCAGTGCGGCAATGTAGGGGAGAGCAATCCTGGACCCAACCCTCCTCCGAGCCGTGACAGCAAGAGGCAGACCAGACTCGGCAGCACTGACGTCAGCGGCGGCAGAACCAGCAGGGAGAGGCCACTCAACGTACAGGGAGAAGCCTCCAAACAGCCTACGAAAGACACGACCCTGTCTGACGTCGTTGCCATGAGCAACTCCTTGAAGATGTCGATGGACACCAAGCTGGACGAGCTGAAGCAGGAGATGCAAATCATGTGAGAAGACTACGTGGCCATGCAGGAAGAGGTAAAGGGGCTGAGAGACGATGTGAGCAGTCTTCGTCAGCAGAACGAGGATCTCCGGAAGGCGAACTGTGACCTGTCAGAGAAGCTGGACGACCTGGAAAGGAGGACCGACGACCTGGAAGGAAGATCAAAGCGCAACAACCTGATCTTCCACGGCATTCCCAGAAAGCAGAACGTGACCAGCGCTGACTGTGAAGACTTGCTGAGAATCTCTTCATGGACAAGTTTGAACTTTCACAGGACGTGGACTTTGATCGTGTACACCGTATAAATTCGAAACTGGACTCCCCAATCATCGCGAGGTGCACGTTCTACAAACAGAAAGTGGACATTCTTGAACAAAAAACAAAAGCTTAAAGGAACTAATGTTTTTGTGGGTGAAGACTTCTCTGTTAGGCTGAGACATGAGAAAGAAGTTGACCCCTCACCTGAAGACAGCGAGAGGTGAACGCGTCGCAGTGGTGTAGGACCATCTCCTCATCGACGGAAAGTGTTTCACTACTGACAGTGCTAACACATTAGCAGAACTGAAATAGGGAGTCGGCCGGTCCATAAATTGTCTCAGAAATGTGTCCGTCGTGGTGGAGGCAACGAACAGTGAGGCGACACCGGTTCAGTTATCACAGTGCGGCAATGCCAGAGAGGCAGAAACAGACCGTGCAACATAAGGATGTGTGTGTGGTGACCGGGGCGCTGTGTATTCTGTGAGGGGCAAGGATGTGAACATTGCACGGACTGACATGTCAGCAGAAGGCATGGGTAGTTCCACCTCCGCCGAGGAAAATAAACGATCAAGTTTTGTTGATGTTTGTAATCAATTGAAATATTTTTCTTTCGTGCACTGGAATGTCAATGGACTGTTTACAAAAATAGGTGATAATGAACGTATGTCTTTTATTCGATCCTTTGATTTCGTATGTTTAGTCGAGACTTTTCTTGAACTTTTTCAATCTTCGATTTTTTACGGATATACTGTATTCTGTAAACCGGCGGTAAAGTTGACAGCACACGGTAGGCGTTCTGGTGGGGGTATCTGTCTTGTAAAGAATGAATTGTGTCCATATGTTAAATTGAGAAATGCTGAATCTAGTTTGTTTTGTGCTTTTCTAATTGATAAATTTTTGTTTAGATAAGATAAGATAAGATAATGTTGCTTATAGCCCAGCCGACCGCAAAGGGCCACATCAGGGCTGTCACCACGTTAAAATCAATTCACAAATCTTTCTTTCACATAATTCTTTAAAATACATCGTCTAAAAACTCATCCAAAAGTTTGTTTAAAAAAACCTTTCCACTGTAAAACCTCAGATCCGATGAAAAATGTTAACCTCTTTCAAGAACTCAAAGATCGCGTCAGGCGGAACATCTCTGAACAAGGTTTTAATGGAATCTGCTGTAAAATGTTTGTATCTCACATCGTGCAAGTCCCAACACTCTAAAAGAATATGTTTCATTGTGAGTGGCACATGACATGGAACGCACCACGGAGCTTCTTCACTCTTTAAAAGGTACGAATGGGTAAAATACGAGTGGCCGGTGTGCAGCCGGCACAGAACTGTTTCTTCTTTACGACCACCAGACGAAGATGAGAGGAACTCCTAAAGGTTTGGACGGATCTGAATCTGAAAGAGTTTGGTATCCGTCTGCGTATTCCAGTCCTCCTGCCAGAGGTCTCTGACATAATCGTTAATTTGGGGTTTCAGATCTGAGCAGGGGATATATATGTTGGACAGTTTCTCTGTTGTAGCATTCTTGGCCAAACGATCAACCATTTCGTTCCCTCTGATGCCAACATGACCAGGAACCCAAGCCAGAATAATGTTGTAACACTCCACTTTCAACTTGGTCAAAAGTTCAAAGAAGTGTAAAAGTTCTGGATGCTGAAGGTTGCGGCCAGCTAGAAGATAATATAATGTTGCTTATAGCCCAGCCGACCGCAAAGGGTCACATCAGGGCTGTCACCACGTTAAAATCAACTCACAAGTCATTTTTTAAAAAAACCTTTCACACATCTCTTTAAATGACATCCAGAAACGCACCAGAAACTTTGTTAAAAATCTTTCTTCCATAAACTCTTAAATCAGATGAAAAATGTTAATCTCTCTCAAAAACCCACAGATCACGTCAGGCGGCACATCTCTGAACAGGATTTTCATGGACTCGGCTGTAAAATGTTTGTGTCTCACATCGTGCAAGTTCCAACACTCTTTAAAAGGTATGAATGGGTAAAATACGAATGGCCGGTGTGCAGCCGGCACAGAACTGTTTCTTCTTTACGACCAACAGACGTAGATGAGAGGAACTCCTTAAGGTTTGGACAGATCTGAAAGCGTTTGTTATCTGTCTGTGTGATAAGATAAGATAATGTTGCTTATAGCCCAGCCGACCGCAAAGGGCCACATCAGGGCTGTCACCACGTTAAAATCAACTCACAAGTCATTTAAAAAAAAAAAAAAAAACTTTTCATACATCTCCTTAAATGACATCTTCTAAAACGCACCAGAAACTTCGTTAAAAATCTTTCGTCCGTAAAATCTTAAATCAGATGAAAAATGTTAATCTCTCTCAAAAACTCAAAGATCACGTCAGGCGGGACATCTCTGAACAGGATTTTCATGGACTCCGCTGTAAAATGTTTGTGTCTCACATCGTGCAAGTCCAAACACTCTAAAAGAATATGTTTCATTGTGAGTGACACATGACATGGAATGCACCACGGCGCTTCTTCGCTCTTTAAAAGGTACGAATGGGTAAAATACGAATGGCCGGTGTGCAGCCGGCACTGAACTGTTTCTTCTTTACGACCAACAGACGTGAGATAAGATAATGTTGCTTATAGCCCAGCCGACCGCAAAGGGCCACATCAGGGCTGTCACCACGTTAAAATCAACTCAAGTCATTCAAAAAAAAAAAAAAAAACCTTTCACACATCTCTTTAAATGATATCTTCTAGAAACGCACCAGAAACTTCGTTAAAAATCTTTCATCCGTAAAATCTTAAATCAGATGGAAAATGTTAATCTCTTTCAAAAACTCGAAGATCACGTCATGCAGGACATCCCTGAACAGGATTTTCATGGACTCCACTGTAAAATGTTTGTGTCTCACATCGTGCAAGTCCAAACACTCTAAAAGAATGTTTCATTGTGAGTGGCACGTGACATGGAATGCACCACGGAGCTTCTTCATTCTTTAAAAGGTAGGAATGGGTAAAATACGAATGGCCGGTGTGCAGCCGGCACAGAAATGTTTCTTCTTTACGACCACCAGACGTAGATGGGAGGAACTCCTTAAGGTTTGGACGGATCTGAAAGAGTTTGTTATCCGTCTGTGTATTCCAATCCTCCTGCCAGAGGTCTCTCACATAATCGTTAATTTTGGGTTTCAGATCTGAGCAAGGGATACAAATGTTGGACAATTTCTCTCTTGTGGCATTCTTGGCTAAACGATCAACCATTTCGTTCCCTCCGATGCCAACATGACCAGGAACCCAAGCCAGAATAATGTTGTAACCATCCGCTTTTAACTTGCTAAAAAGTTCAAAGAAATGTGAAAGTTCTGGATGCTGAAGGTTGCGCCCAGCTATGGCCTCCAAAGCTGACAGTGAATCCGACAGAATCAGAAAGTCCCTCTTCTTAGACTGTGAAATTATCTTCAATGCCAGAACCAGAGCAGTAAGTTCAGCAGAATAGACAGAAGCATCTGGAGGTATTTGTTTTAACAGTATCTGAGAAGGAGCACCAGGGCAATAGGCTGCACAGGCCACTCCATCTTCAGACTTGGAACCGTCAGTGAAAATTTCTGATAAGATGGGAATTTTGAACAGAGGTCAGCATACAAGGCCTTGTATGCCAGAGAGCTGGTAGACTCTTTACGAAAAGCTGCAAGATCAAAACGAATCTCTGGTGTGAAAAAGGTCCACGGAGGCTGATCTGGAAATTTGGAAAAATCGGACACAACTCCTAGGTCTAGACCTGCATTCCGCACGTGAGGCTGCATACGAACACCAAACGGCGGAATACAGTTAGGGTTGGTTTCGAATTTGCTTTGAAACTGGGGGTCAAAGACAGTCATAAGCAGGATTCTCCGGTTCTGAGAACAGTCTGATATAGTAATTTAGAGACATTTTCAGCCTGCGGTTGGACAGTGAGGGTTCACCTGCCTCTGCATACAGGCTGTACACAGGGGTGGTGCGGAATGCTCCAAGACAGAGACGAAGCCCTTGATGATGGATAGGGTCCAAGAGTTTTAGGTAAGACGGTCTTGCAGAGCCGTACACAGCACAACCATAGTCCAGTTTGGAACGGACCAAGGCTCTGTAGAGGTGCAGCAAAGTTTTCTTATCAGCGCCCCAGTAAGTGTGTGCTACGACCCACAGAATATTCAGAGCTTTCTGGCAAGAAGTTCTGAGGTTTTTGATGTGGCTGAGAAAGTTGAGTTTTTGGTCAAAAATAACTCCCAGGAATTTGGCTTCTTTTACAGCTGGAATGGTGGACTTGTCCAGACGAATTTCAGGATCAGCAAAAAATTGACGAAAATTGTGAAAATGGATTGACTGAGTTTTGGTACCTGAGAAGGTAAACCCGTTTTCCTCGGCCCACTGTTGGATCTTGTTGACACAAAGTTGGAGTCGACGCTGTACGCTGGCGTAAGAAGCTCCAACTGCGTACAGCGCAAAATCGTCAACAAACAGTGAGGACTCAGAACCCTGGCTTACAGATTTCACAATGTCGTTGATTTTAATGCTGAAAAAGGCAGGAGAAAGGATGCTCCCTTGAGGGACACCCAACTCCTGCCCATGGATGTCAGAGAGTGTGGTGCCAACACGCACCTGGAACTGTCGATCAGCCAAAAAGTCCTGTATAAACAGAGGCAGGTGACCACGAAAACCAAGTTTGTGCAGGTCCATAAGGATTCCTGATTTCCATGTGGTGTCGTACGCTTTTTCGAGGTCGAAAAAGATAGCGACCACATGCTGTTTATTGACAAAGGCGTTGCAGATGGTGGTTTCCAGACGGATTAAATGGTCAATTGTCGAGTGGTACTTCCGGAAACCGCACTGTTCACTGGCCAAAAGGCCATCGGTTTCCAGCTTCCACATCAGACGGGAGTTGACCATCTTTTCCATCAACTTACAGAGGCAGCTGGTCAGAGCTATTGGACGATAGTTGGAAAGGTTGGTAAGGTCCTTTCAAGGCTTAGGTATTGGAATGATCAGGGCTTTCCGCCAGGAGGGCGGAAAGCACCCTGTGGTCCAGATATGGTTATAGACTTTGAGAAGAGTCTGGAGACAGCTTTGTGGAAGATGTTTCAAAACCTGATAATGAATGTCATCCAGACCAGGGGCAGAATCAGTGCAGGTTTGCAAAGCTAATTTTAGTTCGGTGATCAAAAAAGGAAGATTGTAGGCTTCAGAGTTGTCTGATGTGAAATTGTATGAAGATTTCTCTCTGATTTCTTTGTTTCTTAAAAAGGTTGTAGATTTATTTGAAGATGAGGAGTTCTGTTGGATGGTGGAGGCCAACAGATTGGCAACAGCTTGTTTGTCAGTGATCAGAGCATCGGCAAGTTTCAAATGATGAATGGAGGGGTTGGTGTTCTTCCCTTTGATTTTACTGATGATGTTCCAAACTTTTTTCTTTGAAGTTTTAGATGTCAGCCCAGAGCAGAAATTTCTCCAAGACTGACGTTTACTGATTTTGAAAGTGTGTCTCGATTTGGCACGGAGTTTCTGATGGGCCCGAGCGTTGGGACCTGAAGGTCGTTGGTATACCCGACGCTGAGCCCGTTTGTGTACTTTTGAATCTGCTGGCAGTCAGAGTTAAACCAGGGTGTTTTGGGCAGTTGGAGTTTGTCGGAAGACATTGGAATACAGGTTTTAGCACAGTTTATCACAGTGTTAGTCAGAGATTCTGCTGGGTCTGGACTCTGAAGAAAATCAATGTCCTGGAATTCTTTTGAAATATTGGTGGCAAAAAGATCCCAGTTTGCCTTCTTATAATTAAGATGTTGTGAGACAGAGGCGGTTGCAGTTAATACGGGTTGTAAAAGAACAGGGAAATGTCACTTCCGTGCAGATCGTCATGGACAGACCACTCATAGTCCAGGACCAGCGAGGGGTCACAAATCGACAAATCTAAACACGAAAGTGAACCTGTGGAAGAGTGGAGGTAAGTTGGAGATCCATCGTTCAGACAACACAAATCAAAGTCAGAAAGGACATCCTCAAGAAGCGGACCTCTGGATGACGAACTAACACTACCCCAAAGAGGATTGCGTCCATTAAAGTCACCCAACAGCAAAAAAGGTCGAGGGAGTTCTCCAATTAGACTGACAAGGTCCTGACGACAAACCGGGACAGAAGGTGGCAGATAGAGTGAGCAAATTGTAACAGTCTTGTGCAGAGTGACTCTCGCAGCTACAGCCTGAAAGGGGGTAGTCAGAGCGACAGGACTAAACAGCAAAGTTTTATGTAAAAGAAGGGAACACCGCCTGACAGTCCCAATGTGGATGGTTGTGCAGGTTTGGAAAGAATATTAAAGCCAGAAAGAGTGAAGGTCTTCTGGCTTTGAATTTTAGTTTTTCCTGAAGAGCCACGACGGAAGGTTTTATAGTTTGACACAGAAGTTGCAGCTCCTCAAAGTTTGAATTTAGGCCACGGATATTCCAATGGATTATTTTACTATCCATGGTGCAGAGGATGAATAGGAGAGAAATCAGGTCATCTCCTCATCAACCTCTGCATCCAATGGAGAAAATTTATTAGAAAGTTGAACTGGACTGTTTGGGTCTTCAGACCTGCTGGCAGACTTGCCCACAGGTGAAGAAGGCCTGGGTTTTGGAGATGGTGGAGGTTTCTTTCTCATCTCCACTATCTCCACACTTGATTGAACTCCCTTGCCCGCACAGGCACTGCCCACAGAAGTTCGAGGCGGGAGGGTTGGCTTTTTAATCTGCCCAGCAGCAGATGGAGTAGACTGCTGGGCAGTCTGAGGGGTGGCGGATTTTTTGCCTCCACCAGGGGCATCCACTTTGGGTTGGGAGGCGGTGGACTTGCTTCCACCAGAGTTTACCATTCTACCATGCAACGTTTTAGAGAAAATAAATTCATCAGTTTGGCAGCAAACTGAACGGGTGGAAACTTTCTTTATATCGGAAGCATAGGAAGACGCTGTTGACGTCTGACTGCCAACAACCTGTTTGCGTGCCTCAAAAAATGAGATCTTCTTTTCTGTTTTCACTCTTTGGATGGTGGACTCCTGAATCCAAACAGGGCAGTTGCGTGAAGAGCAGGGGTGGTCGCCACCGCAGTTCGCACAATATGCCGGATCTTTACACGGCCCATCATGGGTTGCCTTGCACAAACACCGCACACCTCCTCCCCAGAACAGCGATCTCTGACATGTCCAAATTTCTGGCATTTGAAACATCGCATTGGAGACGGAACATACATTTGCACACGGACATTTAAGTATCCTACTTTGATGACCGGAGGTAACAAAGGGTTACAGAATGTCAGAAAGAGGGTGTTGGTGGGCACTCTTTCTGCACCATTTTTAACTGTCACCCTATGCACCTCTGTCACACCCTGGGATGCAAGTTCTGCCTTGATCTCTGCCTCTGAGACACCTCTAAGATCTGGGCATCGAATGACTCCCTTAGAGGAATTCAGCTGTTTATGGGGAGTCACCCTGATCTGTCTGTCTACCAGCTTTGTAGCTTTCAGCAGCTGCTCTGATTGTTTCTTAGTCTTGCATTGGATAAGAAACGTACCATTTCGGAGTCGTTTAATGGACTGTGGGTCTCCTGCAATACCTTGGAAGCCCTTCTGTATTGCAAACGGGCTTAGTGCAGAAATTGGTTTGTCCTGCTCCTTGCTTTCCGTTACTAGCCAAGAGGACCAAAATCCTGACATCTTCCTCGTTTCTACATCGGAATCCGAGTCTGCATCAGACTCCTGCGACAGCCTTCGAGAAATTAAATTTGCCTTTCTTTTTTGGGGGGAGGATTGTTTTGTAAAGAAGCCATATTTATAAGGGTAAAATTTCATCTCTCCCTTACCCACCCACCATGGAGTCCAACTAAGGGGCCAGGGCCAAGAAATCATTGTCTTGACCCCTTCCAGGTTTCAGGAGAGATATACAACAGACAGAAACCTACCAACCCTATCCCCCCTGATCATGCCCAACTCCCGGAAACAGAGAGCTGAGCACTGCAGGGGTTACCTTGGCCAGTCGGAGAACTGCCTGTTTTGACCCACCCCCATGAAGGGGAAGCCGATTGATACACCCGGGCCAGAGTGTACCCCCCTGTCTAGGAGAGGTCCGAGCCAAAGTGATGTGTTGAGTGCCCTGGCCCTCTCAATCACCAGGATCTCATCCCCCTCCGTCACAGGTCGCACCGCACGGCAAACGCGGCGGATCTGAAGAAGACCACAGAGAGAAAAAGAGTGTGGAACAGAAGGCTTGATGGGGAGACGAAGAAAGAAAAGATCCGTTAAGAAAGGCAGAAGACAGAATAGGAAAAAGGTGGGTTACTATTTGTCTGGGCCCTCACTCCTAACCTTTCTGACATGGGAGACCCTACCAGGGGCATCAATTCCTACCACGTAATGCTTGGCCAGTCAGCAGCTTGGCTATACAGGCCTAGAAGCGTTCACAACAACCAACCATCTAGTCGAGTATTGATGCCCCCGTCAGCAAAGCCTAAAAGATCACTGGACCACGCAAGCCCTCCGACCACGGCAAGGTTGCAACCCCCGGAGGGGGACTGCAGGAAGAGTTGAGAAGGATGAATGATGGAGTTGGGTAAAACATGCGAATAATGAATGTTGGACGGAGATGTGTGTGTGTGTGTGTGTGTGTGGGGTGTGTGTGTGTGTGTTGTGCGCGCGCGCGCGCCGTGTGTGTGTAGGAAGAGAGAAGGGGGTGAAAATAATGAATATTAGACTGAGGGGGGGGGGGGGGGGGGCGTGAGAATGATCAATGTTGGTCTGTGGGAAAGGTGAGAACAATAAATGTTGAACTGGGGTAAATGTGAAAATAGGAATGTTGGACTGGGGACAAGCGAGAATTGTGAATATTGGACTGGCGAGGGGGGAGGGGAGACTGAAGGGGGGGGGGGGGAGATGCGAGAATGGTGAATGCTGGCGGGAGAAGACTGTGAATGATGAATACTTGACAACCCTGGGTGGGGGGGGGGAGAAGAACACAGAAAAGATGAATGAAAGATAGGAAGGATGGAGGAGGTGCAACACTGATGAACGGACCTTGGATGAGGAAAGCAAAGAAAAGAGAAGAGCCTGAGAATGATGGATTGAATAAAAAATTTAAAAAAAACAGGATGGCAACAGAGTAGTAGAGGGCACAATCAGCACAGAATAAGATGGAATGAGAAGACGGGAGCTCGCTGATAATAACTGGTTGACAAGATGAGACCTGAGTGTAGGTCGGGGGCAGAACATGACAATCGTAAATTAAGAACAAGATGAGAAGAAGAGAACATGAGAATGATAACTGAGAGACGGAACGGAAACTGGGGACATGAGAAGGATGTATGATGGACGAGTGAATCAAAGTAGAACGAAGATCAATGGATGTGCGGAGAAGACAACGTGAAAATGATGAATGATGCTCTGGAGGAGGAAGACAGTTTTACAGCATGAATGAGGGATGGGAGAAGAATATGAGAATAATAAATGACGGGCGGGAGAGGAAGGAAAGAACTGGGTGGAGTTGAATATGGTACGTCCATCCTACTGTTCAATTACCGCCGAAAGAAGGAATAAAGCAGTAACAATGAAAATGACCGTATCGTAAGTCCGTAGCAATGCAGAAGAATAAGTCAGCAGTGTATCAAAGGAACTGTTTGTGGCAGAGAAAAAATGAAACGGGAGAGAGAGAGAGAGAGAGAGAGAGAGAGAGAGAGAGAGAG
>CM065737.1:9685931-9705931 GCA_033310375.1 Conus canariensis | reverse complement strand
TGTATTTGTAATAAACGGACTAAATCAAGTGGAGCGACGAAGGGGAAGCAAGCTAGCAGAGAAAAGAAATGTTTCGCCCGATTCACCGTCGCAAATGCAGGTCCTGCAGTTTGTCACTCTGTGTGTGTGTGTGTGTGTGTGTGTGTGTGTGTGTGTGTGTGTGTGTGTGTGTGTGTGTGTGTGTGTGTGCGTGCGTGGTGCGTGTGTGCGTGCGTGCGTGTGTGCGTAGCGGACGGGAAGGTAGATGATGAAGGGGGAGAGAGGTGCAGTTTGAATAGAAGGGGAGGGGAAGAGGAGGGGGAGTTAGTCTAAATGACTCTAGCAGAGCAAGTGGCGAAATGCCCGTCTCTGTCACGATCTGTCCGTGTCCGTCTCTCCTGTATACTCTGTATAGGGGTGTATGCAGAAGTGTGTGTGTGTGTGTGTGTGTGTGTGTGTGTGTGTGTGTGTGTGTGTGTGTGTGTGTGTGTGAGCGAAAGAGAGAGAGAGAATATGTGTTCATGTGTTTGTATGTGCGTGCATATGTGTGTGCGCGCGTTTGCATGTGTCCGTGCGTTTGTGTATACGTGTGTGTGTGCATATGTAATTCTGTGCGTGCACGTGCGTGCATTTGTGTGCATGCATGTGTTTGTATGTGTGTGTGCGTGTATATGTGCATGTGCGAGTGCATGCGTGTGTGCGCGCGCGCGCGCGCGCGCGCGTGCGCGTGTGTGTGTGTGTTTGTGTGTGTGAATGGTGTGTGTGTGTGTGTGTGTGTGTGTGTGTGTGTGTGTGTGTGTGTGTGTGTGTGTGTGTGTGTGTACACATTCGTAAATGCACTCACAGATTCTATTTCAGAACCATCAGACTTTCTCCCCAGTCATTCTCCGATCTACCTTCAACACCCTCATCCTCCCTTTGAGACAGATTCCAACAAAACAACACCCCCTTGACAGACGACCCCCGAACCCTAGCACCAAAGATCAACCCCCCCGCCCAACCCCACCCGCCATCAAACGGCGGTTCCGCCGACCCGCCCTCTTCGGGTTCTTTGGCTCCCCCCTCTCCTTCCCGGACCAACACAGGGTGCCAGTTTTCCAAGGTTCTAGAAGTCCGTGACCCGACCTGAGCTGGCGATGGTCATCTGACCCACACGCGTGCTTCCAGCAGCCACATACTATCTTGTTTGTTTGTTTTTTTTTAGTGTTATGATATGGCAATACTCGCCTTGTCCACATAACAGGGCATTCACGAGTCATTAGGCGTATTTAATACCATCTGACTGCGCCATTGGCCGTGTTAGCTGTGGAGTTTTTTTTTTCCCCTTAATTAAATGATTAACTTTTTTTTAGTCCACATAACAGGGCATTCACGAGTCATTAGGCGTATTTGATACCGTCTGACTGCGCCATTGGCCTGTTAGCTGGTTTTCAACCCCTGAATTAAACGATAACATAAACCTTTTTTTAAGTCCATGTAACAGGGCATTCACGAGTCATTAGGCGTATTTAATACCATCTGACTGCGCCATTGGCCTTGCTAACTGTGGATTTTTTCCCCTTCTTAATTCAATAACCACATTAACTTTTTTAATCCACGTAATGGGGCATTCACGAGTCATTAGGCGTATTTAATACCATCTGACTGCGCCATTGGCCTTGCTAACTGTGGATTTTTTTCCCCTTCTTAATTCAATAACCACATTAACTTTTTTAATCCACGTAATGGGGCATTCACGAGTCATTAGGCGTATTTAATACCATCTGACTGCGCCATTGGCCTTGCTAACTGTGGATTTTTTTCCCCTTCTTAATTCAATAACCACATTAACTTTTTTAATCCACGTAATGGGGCATTCACGAGTCATTAGGCGTATTTAATACCATCTGACTGCGCCATTGGCCTTGCTAACTGTGGATTTTTTTCCCCTTCTTAATTCAATAACCACATTAACTTTTTTAATCCACGTAATGGGGCATTCACGAGTCATTAGGCGTATTTAATACCATCTGACTGCGCCATTGGCCCCGCTAGCTGTGTAGCCCCCCTCCCCCTCCCTCTCCCTATTATTATTAGATGATCAACCTTTTTTTGTCCACCTAACAGAGCATTCACGAGTCATTAGGCGTATTTAATACCATCTGACTGCGCCATTGGCCCTGCTAGCTGTGGAGTCCCCCCCCCCCCCCCCCCCCCCCCCCCCTTTCATTTTATGATGATATCAACCTTTTACTTAGTCCACGCAACAGGGCATTCACGAGTCATTAGGCGTATTTAATACCATCTGATCGCGCCATTGCCCTTGTTAGCTGTGGGGTCCACCCCCCCCCCCCCCCCCCCTCCTGTTTCGATAATTACTTTAAACTTTTTTTGATCCACGTAACTGAGCATTCACGAGTCATTAGGCGTATTCAATACCATCTGACTGCGCCATTGGCCCCGTTAGGGTGGAGTCCCCTACCCCCACCACCATCGCCTTTCATTTGACGATAACATTAACTTTCGTAGTCCAAGTAGCAGGGAATTCACGAGTCTTTAGTCCTCTTTACTGCCATCTGACTACGTTATGGGCCCTGTTTGGCTGAAAAGCATTTGTTTGGTTTTTCATTTTAGCACCTGTGACCTAGGACATTCTTTTGGTGGGCAGAGGGTCACTTTTGTCTAGAACCAAGGAGATATGGCACCCCCTGTTGACCCCAGTCTAAAGTCGAAGGAGGGGGGACATTGAGGAGGGAAGGTGCTTGGAACCACTGTTTGATGGCATGGGGTTGATCCCGGTGCTGAGGGTTCAGGCGGACGCCCACCAAGGGGGGTTGATTGTTGGAACGTGTCTCAAAGGGCAGGAAGTCGGGTTTGAAGACGGATCGTGAGAATAAGTGAGGAAAAGGCCATGACGGGGCTGAAATTGAATCTCTCTCTCTCTCTCTCTCTCTCTCTCTCTCTCTCTCTCTCTCTCTCTCTCTCTCCGTCCGTCCGTTCGTCAATCCGTCCGTCCGTCCGCCCGCCTGCCTGCGTGCCTGCCTGCCTGTCTGTCTCTCTGTCTGTTGGTTCTCTCTCTCTCTCTCTCTCTCTCTCTCTCTCTCTCTCTCTCTCTCTCTCTATCTCTATCTCCTTCTGTCGCTATCTGTCTGTCTGCTCTTCCCTCCCTCTGTCTCCGCCCCTGCCCTCCCCACACCCACCTCCCTCCGCCCTCGTCCGTTGCTGTCAGTCTGGCTGGCTGGCTGAGTCAGTCATAAGTCTCTCTCTCTCTCTCTCTCTCTCTCTCTCTCTCTCTCTCTCTGTATGTGTGTCTGTGTCTGTGTCCGTCCGTTTCTGTCTCGGCGTATTCGTGTGTGTGTGTGTGTGTGTGTGTGTGTGTGTGTGTATGTGTGTGTGTGTGTGTGTGTGTGTGTGTGTGCATGCGCGCGCGCGCGCGTGCGTGCGTGTGTGTGTGTGTGTGTGTGTGTGCGTGCGTGTGTGTGTGTGTGTGTGTGTGTGTGTGTGTGTGTGTGTGTGTGGTGTGTGTGTGTGTGTGTGTGTTAGGTCTTCAATGTAACGTCTGTACACATTATGTGATATTAGACGAACCTAATCTATAAGAATAACATTAACAGCAACAGCAAAAATGGGTAACTAACTATAAAACATCGAAGAATAACCGGTCATAACAAGGACGTTACTAAAACACCAGTTCCCATTTTACAAAACAGAAAAATAGGACTTTGATGCAATGAAACAGCAATTTTACACATTAGTGATAAACCGGTTACAACTGTATCCAGAGAACATTTATGTAGAGGTGGTAGATGAGGTTTTAACTGCTTGCAGTGGAAAAGTATGTGGGAATTTGTTATTTCACCACAAAGGCATGTTCCATTTTGCAAAACCTTGTCTCAAAAGCGTTTAGTTTTATCTTATATATTAGCGAAATTATGATCCGAGAAAACGGCAAACTACATTGACAAAAAGAATTAAGTGTGTCTATGTTTAATAGCTGGTTTATGCGTGTATCAAGAGAACATCCCGAATTTTGTTGTTTTCTCCTAAAATGTTTCCAGCATGCATTTTCTAGAAGACTGTATCCCTCATGGATAGACAATGGGATACTGATAACCTCTGACCCGCTAGTATTTTTCGCTCCCCGTTTTGCTGCTCTGTCTACTCTCTCATTAAACTGAATCCCACAATGAGACGGAACCCAACAGAAACTAATTCTTGTACACCTAATAATCAAGAAATGTATTAGGTGATGAATATCTTTAATCAAATCTTGTCTTACTATAGGGTTTGTTTTACTTAGGGCGAATAAAACCGATTTTGAATCGACACAAAAGAGGACTTAGAATATTGGATTTGAAAAGTCAAGTAGAAAATACAAAGCCATTAGAATGGCAGTTAGTTCTGCTGTAAAAATAGATCTGTTTTTTCCAAGATAACAAGATTTTTCAATTTTCAATGAAGGAATTGTAAATGCTGCACCTGCTTCTTTGGTATCCAAAAAGAGACCCATCTGTATAAATTTTAAGATGAAAGGGATACGAATTTTCAATATACTCTTTTACTATTTGGCCTATCAGGTTTTCATTGTCACTTTTTTTCATCGACGTATGGCTAATATCAAATGATGCTCTTTGAAGTTCCCATGGCGGGCTAGGAGATGCGGGAAGTTTAGGTCGATTTATATCGTTGAAGTTAACTGTTGATCACTGAATAGATCTGAAGTGCAAGTTCCAATAGTTGTGAGCGAAGAAATTGATTTTGCCCTTTTTGGGAAGCTAATGTCAGATCTCAAACTGACTTCATTCTCAACGTTGCTGTCACGTGTTGAAATTCGTAAGACATATTTTGCGACAGCTAGCCGTCGATGTTCATCTAATGGTAATACTCCTACTTCGCTATATGTTCCCAAAGATGATGCATGATACGGCACACCAACAGCCAGTGTGTGTGTGTGTGTGTGTGTGTGTGTGTGTGTGTGTGTGTGTGTGTGTGTGTGTGTGTGTGTGTCCGTCCGTTTCTGTCTCGGAGTATTCGTGTGTGTGTGTGTGTGTGTGTGTGTGTGTGTGTGTGTGTGTGTGTGTGTGTGTGTGTGTGTGTGTGTGTGTGTGTGTGTGTGTGTGTGTGTGTGTGTGTGTGTGTGTGTGTGTGTGTGTGTGAGTGTATGTGTGCGTGTTTGTGTGTGTGTGCGCGCGCGCGCGTGTAGGCGCTCACAAGCTACCTATCCGGTTAAAGCGATTACTATTAATACTTACGTGTTTCAAAGTTACAGCAGCCTTTCTGCATTCGATGCCATGCGCTATAAATGTATGCAAACAACTTAACCTGATACTGGATATAATTATACGTGTTGTCTCATCAGTCCCTGACTGTTGTTAGTCTGAGGGAAGTGTTCAGTGTGGTCGTGTGTGTCTTTGTTTATTCACCTACTGTGTGCTTGCTGAATAACATCGCCATTTTGTGCCTTTCTCTTAATACTGCGGAGCATGGCACACTGTTTGGTTGTTTGTTCACTAATCTCCTGACTTCTCTGCCGCGTGTATTCTTCACTGACTACACTGAAACTCATAGTGTTAACACTTACCAAATTCTACCGACTTAGAATTTCATTTTATAGCTAAGCTTGCTGATAGATGCCAGAATTCTCAACACCTCACTTCTTTGGACAAAGGAGCGTATAAACTTCGAGACAGCTTCTTCATTGAGGTAGAAACGGAAGGAACCGATTCTTCTGCGCTCGACGCGGAAGGTGCGACTAATGCAAGGGAAGAGAGTTGTTGGAACGAGAGTTTCGTCGACCAATAGACCAAGACTGCTCACCCATTGAGACAATCTAATTTTTGTATTCTCTTGTTTACAAGCTAAAGAAGGAACAGATCTATAAAATGAAAGAGAAGAGAAAAAAAAGAATAAGAAAGAAAGAGAGAAAGTGGAAAAAAGGGGGAGAGACAGTTTTGATACCGACGGTGGAGACAGGATTGGGAGGGTTACGGCCGCCGTAAGGCGCCGAGTTGTAATGGAACAAGGAGCTAAAAAGACGATCGTTTCACACGGGCTTCTGTACATAATGACTGTCACGACCTATGATCCTGATGATCTCAATGGAGCAATAATTCAATGAATTACTACCGATAAAGAAAAAAAACAAAAGCATAGAATATGGAATGCAGACTGAAAAAAAAGACAAAAAGATAACCGAAGCCGCTATCCAAAGCCGCCGGCGCCCCAATCAAAAAACAAAGGGAGAGAGAACTCAATCGTCAGGCCAATGTTGAAATCCATGTGTACGTGTGGCAAGATCCAATGGCTGACGCGCTCAGCATGGCTTTGTTTGACATGTCTCAAGATGCCAATCGTCCAGCTTGAATGATATGCATTGGTTTACATTATTACATACATGTATGCCATTTTCTTGTTGCTCTCTCTCTCTCTCTCTCTCTCTCTCTCTCTCTCTCTGTGTGTGTGTGTGTGTGTGTGTGTGTGTGTGTGTGTGTGTGTGTGCGTGCGTGCGTGCGTGCGTGCGTGCGTGCGTGCGTGCGTGCGTGCGTGGAGTGAGTGAGTGAGTGAGTGAATGAGTGTGTGTGTGTGTGTGTGTGTGTGTGTGTGTGTGTGTGTGTGTGTGTGTGTGTGTGTGTGCCCACAAAATCTTTGTCTTTTGCGCGGTGACAACCATGAAATGGCTCCAGGGGGTCTGCTAGACTACAACAAAATGACAGTGACTGCATCAACATTACAGATAGCTGATTTATATATGTATATAATCAAGGTATTCCAAGGTTCTAAGCTGACGGGGGAAGCAGATGCTGTCACAGAGAGCACATGTTGCTGGTGCCAGGTGTGCGAAAACATTTCACACTTTACGGAGTGAGTAACATAATACCAGGCGTACACCGTGTATCCTACAGTTTACGGGGAAAGTAACATAATACCAGGCGTGCACCGTGTATCCTACCTTTTACGGGGAAAGTAACATAATACCAGGCGTGCACCGTGTATCCTACCTTTTACGGGGAAAGTAACATAATACCAGGCGTGCACCGTGTATCCTACCTTTTACGGGGAAAGTAACATAATACCAGGCGTGCACCGTGTATCCTACCTTTTACGGGGAAAGTAACATAATACCAGGCACCAGCCGCCGTGGCGAAGTGGTTAGCATCGCGGACTCCCGGCTGGGAGGTCGTGGGTTCGAATCCCATCAGAGTCATGTGGGTTTTTCTGCCCCGACCGGCTCCTACCCAGAGTTGAGTTTGCTGCGGACTCAGTTGGGAAGACTGGGACCACACAGTCGAGTTTCATCCACTTAATGGATGCGTTTCTGAGTGTGTTGCTCAAACTTCCTGACCAACACTGCAGGTGCCTGTATCTCTCGGGCCTGGTTGACGCCGGGATATATTATGAAAGGAAGCGTAGAGTACAGCCCTGTCATGTAGTCTCAGACCGAAATGGAAATCCGTAGCATCATCTTAATCATCCTCATTCTCATCGATCAGCATTAAAAAAAAAAAAAAGTCTCAAATTCTGTGGCCCTTCATGCCCTGCTCTCATGGTGACCTCAGTTTCGATGTCCTCTCCACGTCTGTGGCCTTGGTTTGGTTCCGTCGGGGTCACCGGTATCGGCGAGTCCTTAGGGGCTGTCGTTGGACGGACGTGGTGGCGCCCTCCGGAGGGAGAGCTCACTCACGCCGGCTCCGCGACTAAGCAATTATTGTCGTCAGTAGGGGGCTTAGTAGGTGGTGTCCTGCCTATGTTTGATCAGAACGGGCGCCACTGAACACCAGCGAAGTGACTCGGCAGCAGTGCAGTGTCTCCTCCGGTGGGTTGCCTCTTGACGACCTGACATTGAATGCTCCCTGTGGATTGTCGGTGCCGGGGCTGCGGCGGGGCTGACCGGGCTGACCGGGCTGTGGCTGTGGACGGGGTGTCAGAATGAGCGGCGTGTGTGCACTGCCTCTACCAGGCGTGCACCGTGTATCCTACCTTTTACGGGGAAAGTAACATAATACTAGGCGTGCACCTTGTAACCTACATTTTACGGAGAAAGTAACATAGTACAGGCGTGCACCGTGTATCCTACATTTCACGGGGAAAGTAACATAATACCAGGCGTGCACTGTGTATCCTACATTTTACGGGGAAAGTAACATCATACCAGGCGTGCACCAGGTATCCTACACTTAACGGCGAAATTAACATAGCGTTAGGCGAGGATAGGGTTTCCCACATTTTACGGCGAAAGTAACATGGTATCAGGCGTGCACCGAGTATCCTACACTCTCCGGCGAAAGCAACATAGCGTCAGGCGTGCATCGGGTATCCGCACCTTACGGAGAAAGTAACAGTGTCAGGCGCGCACTGGGAATCCTACACCTTACAGAGAAAATAACAGTGCCAGACGCGCACTGGGAATCCTACACCTTTCAGAGAAAGTAACAATGCCAGGCGCGCACTGGGAATCCTACACCTTACAGAGAAAGTAACAATGCCAGGCGCGCACTGGGAATCCTACACCTTACAGAGAAAGTAACAGTGCCAGGCGCGCACTGGGAATCCTACACCTTACAGAGAAAGTAACAGTGTCTGACGCACACTGGGAATCCTACACCTTACAGAGAAAGTAACAGTGTCAGGCGCGCACTGGGAGCCCTACACCTTACAGAGAAAGTAATAATGCCAGGCGCGCACTGGGAATCCTACACCTTACAGAGAAAGTAACAGTGCCCGGTGTGCACTGGGAATCCTACACCTTACTGAGAAAGTAACAATGCTAGGCGTACCTTACAGAGAAAGTAACAGTGCCAGGCGCGCACTGGGAATCCTACACCTTACAGAGAAAGTAACAATACCAGGCGCGCACTGGGAATCCTATACCTTACGGAGAAAGTAACAGTGCCCGGTGTGCATGGGAATCCTATACCTTACTGAGAAAGTAACAATGCCAGGCGCGCACTGGGAATCCTACACCTTACTGAGAAAGTAACAATGCCAGGCGTACCTTACAGAGAAAGTAACAGTGCCAGGCGCGCACTAACAATGCCAGGCGTACCTTACAGAGAAAGTAACAATGCCAGGCGCGCACTGGGAATCCTACACCTTACAGAGAAAGTAACAATGCCAGGCGCGCACTGGGAATCCTACACCTTACAGAGAAAGTAACAGTGCCAGGCGCGCACTGGGAATCCTACACCTTACAGAGAAAGTAACAGTGTCTGACGCACACTGGGAATCCTACACCTTACAGAGAAAGTAACAGTGTCAGGCGCGCACTGGGAGCCCTACACCTTACAGAGAAAGTAATAATGCCAGGCGCGCACTGGGAATCCTACACCTTACAGAGAAAGTAACAGTGCCCGGTGTGCACTGGGAATCCTACACCTTACTGAGAAAGTAACAATGCTAGGCGTACCTTACAGAGAAAGTAACAGTGCCAGGCGCGCACTGGGAATCCTACACCTTACAGAGAAAGTAACAATACCAGGCGCGCACTGGGAATCCTATACCTTACGGAGAAAGTAACAGTGCCCGGTGTGCATGGGAATCCTATACCTTACTGAGAAAGTAACAATGCCAGGCGCGCACTGGGAATCCTACACCTTACTGAGAAAGTAACAATGCCAGGCGTACCTTACAGAGAAAGTAACATCCCGCTATCTTGAGGACAGCAGGCGCACTGGGAATCTACACCTTATGGAGAAAGTAACAATGCCAGGCGTGCACTGGGAATCCTACACCTTACGGAGAAAGTAACATGCCAGGCGCGCACTGGGAATCCTAACCTTACAGAGAAAGTAACAGTGCCAGGCGCGCACTGGGAAGCCCTACACCTTACAGAGAAAGTAACAATGCCAGGCGCGCACTGGGAATCCTACACCTTACAGAGAAAATAACAGTGTCTGACGCACACTGGAAATCTTACACCTTACAGAGAAAGTAACAGTGTCAGGCGCGCACTGGGAACCCTACACCTTACAGAGAGAGTAACAATGCCAGGCGCGCACTGGGAATGCTGACACTTACGGAAAAGTAACAGTGTCAGGCGCGCACTGGGAATCCTACACCTTACGGAATAGTACACAATGCAGGCCGCACTGGGAATCACTACACATTACAGATAGAAAGTAACAGTGTACTGACCACACTGGGAATCTTACACCTTACAGAGAAAGTAACAGTGTCAGGCGCGCACTGGGAACCCTACACCTTACAGAGAAAGTAACAATGCCAGGCGCGCACTGGGTATCCTACACCTTACAGAGGAAAATAAAACAGTGCCCTGTGTGCACTGGGAATCCTACACCTTACTGAGAAAGTAACAATGCTAGGGCGTTACCTTACAGAGAAAGTAACAGTGCCCGGTGGGACTGGGAATCCATACACCTTACAGAGAAAGTAACAATGCCAGGCGCCACTGGGAATCCTACCTTAGTAGTAGTGTAGACCTTACTGAGAAAGTAACAATGCCAGGCGTACCTTACAGAGAAAGTAATAGTGCCAGGCGCGCACTGGGAATCCTACATCTTACGAGAAAGTAACAATGCCAGGCGCGCACTGGGAATCCTATCCTTACAGAGAAAGTAACAGTGCCAGGCGCGCACTGGGAGCCTACACCTTACAGAGAAAGTAACAATGCCAGGCGCGCACTGGGAATCCTACACCTTACAGAGAAAGTAACAGTGTCTGACGCACACTGGAAATCTTACACCTTACAGAGAAAGTAACAGTGTCAGGCGCGCACTGGGAACCCTACACCTTACAGAGAGAATAACAATGCCAGGCGCGCACTGGGAATCCTACACCTTACAGAGAAAGTAACAGTGTCTGACGCACACTGGAAATCTTACACCTTACAGAGAAAGTAACAGTGTCAGGCGCGCACTGGGAACCCTACACCTTACAGAGAGAGTAACAATACCAGGCGCGCACTGGGAATCCTACACCTTACGGAAAAAGTAACAGTGTCAGGCGCGCACTGGGAATCCTACACCTTACGGAATAGTAACAATGCCAGGCGCGCACTGGGAATCCTACACCTTACAGAGAAAGTAACAGTGTCTGACGCACACTGGGAATCATACACCTTACAGAGAAAGTAACAGTGTCAGGCGCGCACTGGGACCCCTACACCTTACAGAGAAAGTAACAATGCCAGGCGCGCACTGGGTATCCTACACCTTACAGAGAAAATAACAGTGCCCGGTGTGCACTGGGAATCCTACACCTTACTGAGAAAGTAACAATGCTAGGCGTACCTTACGGAGAAAGTAACAGTGCCCGGTGTGCACTGGGAATCCTACACCTTACAGAGAAAGCAACAATGCCAGGCGTACCTTACAGAGAAAGTAACAATACCAGGCGCGCACTGGGAATCCTATACCTTACGGAGAAAGTAACAGTGCCCGGTGTGCACTGGGAATCCAACACCTTACAGAGAAAGTAACAATACCAGGCACGCACTGGGAATCCTATACCTTACGGAGAAAGTAACACTGCCCGGTGTGCACTGGGAATCCAACACCTTACAGAGAAAGTAACAATGCCAGGCGCTCACTGGGAATCCTACCTTAGTAGTAGTGTAGACCTTACTGAGAAAGTACCAATGCCAGGCGTACCTTACAGAGAAAGTAATAGTGCCAGGCGCGCACTGGGAATCCTACACCTTACGGAGAAAGTAACAATGCCAGGCGCGCACTGGGAATCCTATACCTTACAGAGAAAGTAACAGTGCCAGGCGGGCACTGGGAGCCCTACACCTTACAGAGAAATTAACAATGCCAGGCGCGCACTGGGAATCCTACACCTTACAGAGAAAGTAACAGTGTCTGACGCACACTGGAAATCGTACACCCTACAGAGAAAGTAACAGTGTCAGGCGCGCACTGGGAGCCCTACACCTTACAGAGAGAGTAACAATGCCAGGCGCGCACTGGGAATCCTACACCTTACGGAAAAGGTAACAGTGTCAGGCGCGCACTGGGAATCCTACACCTTACGGAATAGTAACAATGCCAGGCGCGCACTGAGAAACCTACACATTACAGAGAAAAGTAACAGTGTCTGACGCACACTGGAAATCTTACACCTTACAGAGAAAGTAACAGTGTCAGGCGCGCACTGGGACCCCTACACCTTACAGAGAAAGTAACAATGCCAGGCGCGCACTGGGTATCCTACACCTTACAGAGAAAGTAACAATGCCAAGCCCGCACTGGGAATCCTACACCTTACTGAGAAAGTAACAGTGCCAAGCGCGCACTGGGAATCCTACACCTTACGGAGAAAGTAACAATGCCAGGCGTACCTTACAGAGAAAGTCATAGTGCCAGGCGCGCACTGGGAATCCTATACCATACAGAGAAAGTAACAGTGTCTGACGCACACTGGAAATCTTGCACCTTACAGAGAAAGCAACAGTGTCAGGCGCGCACTGGGTATCCTACACCTTACAGAGAAAGTAACAATGCCAGGCGCGCACTGGGAATCCTACACCTTACAGAGAAAGTAACAGTGTCTGACGCACACTGGAAATCTTACACCTTACAGAGAAAGTAACAGTGTCAGGCGCGCACTGGGACCCCTACACCTTACAGAGAGAGTAACAATGCCAGGCGCGCACTGGGAATCCTACACCTTACGGAAAAAGTAACAGTGTCAGGCGCGCACTGGGAATCCTACACCTTACGGAATAGTAACAATGCCAGGCGCGCACTGGGAATCCTACACCTTACAGAGAAAGTAACAGTGTCTGACGCACACTGGAAATCTTACACCTTACAGAGAAAGTAACAGTGTCAGACGCGCACCGGGTATCCTACACCTTACAGAGAAAGTAACAATGCCAGGCGCGCACTGGGAATCCTACACCTTACAGAGAAAGTAACAGTGCCAGGCGCGCACTGGGTATCCTACACCTTACAGAGAAAGTAACAGTGTCAGGCGCGCACTGGGAGCCCTACACCTTACAGAGAGAGTAACAATGCCAGGCGCGCACTGGGAATCCTACACCTTACGGAAAAAGTAACAGTGTCAGGCGCGCACTGGGAATCCTACACCTTACGGAATAGTAACAATGCCAGGCGCGCACTGGGAATCCTACGCCTTACAGAGAAAGTAACAGTGTCTGACGCACACTGGAAATCTTACACCTTACAGAGAAAGTAACAGTGTCAGGCGTGCACTGGGTATCCTACACCTTACAGAGAAAGTAACAATGCCAGGCGCGCACTGGGAATCCTAACACTTACAGAGAAAGTAACAGTGCCAGGCGCGCACTGGGTTTCCTACACCTTACAGAGAAAGTAACAGTGCCAGGCGCGCACCGGGTATCCTACACCTTACAGAGAAAGTAACAGTGCCAGGCGCACACTGGGTATCCTACACCTTACAGAGAAAGTAACAATGCCAGGCGCGCACTGGGTAACCTACACCTTACAGAGAAAGTAACAGTGCCAGGCGCGCACTGGGTATCCTACACCTTACAGAGAAAATCGGAAATGAAATGAGGCAGGGAACAATAAACGATAAACAGTAAACAAGTGGGGTATTTTTTGCTTCCATAAGAAAACCTAACACAGAGTAACTTTTATTCAAGACTGGCACAGCCTTTTAAACTTGAATAAAGTCAGACAAATACATAGACGAACAATCTAATAGTGGGGGAAAAAACAAGCGCAGGCCAACAACTGAACTGTCTTCATAGTAATGACTTGGCAAAGATTTGGACTTAAGGAGGAGGGAGGGGGGGGGGGTTGAAGATGGAGAAACTGGGAACATGAAATTAAGAAAATATGTTACAGATATGAAAACTCTTCACTAGCTGCATAAGGGAACCATCGCAATTTGCAAGATTTGGACTTAAGGAGGAGGGAGGAGAAAGTTACTCTGTGTTAGGTTTTCTTATGGGAGCAAACAATACCCAACTTGTTTACTGTTTATCGTTTACTGTTCCCTGCCTCATTTCATTTCCGATTTTGTTTTGATTAAATTGAGGTTATTTGTATTTGTTTCTGTCCGTCTGTGTGTTTGTCTTTTGATCTCCCTTGCATCTTTGGGTGGATCCTCAAGCGTAGGCTCAAAGATTGTCCCATACATTTTATACTATTTGCATAATGTCTTTAGTTTTTCAGCAACTTTTTTCCTCCCCACACTTTCGTTTGGTTTCATTTACTACTCTTCGCTTGCTGCTTTGGGGGTGCTATTGGATTCTTTTTTGCACCCTTGGTGGTGAGAACACCACAGTATTATGGACTGTGGTGTGTCTCTATTTGACGCCAGGAGCGCAGACACAACCAGCCGTGTCTCCCTGATGAGTTCCGACCCAGCGGACGAAAGGCTTCGGAGCGGGCAATACAAATATATCTGCCTTCAAAAGGGATTGCGATGGTTCCCTTATGCAGCTAGTGAAGAGTTTTCATATCTGTAACATATTTTCTTAATTTCATGTTCCCAGTTTCTCCATCTTCAAACTCTACCCCCCCCCCCCCCCCCCCTCCTTAAGTCCAAATCTTTGCCAAGTCATTACTATGAAGACAGTTCAGTTGGCCTGCGCTTGTTTTTTTCCCCCACTATTAGATTGTTCGTCTGTGTATTTGTCTGACTTTATTCAAGTTTAAAAGGCTGTGCCAGTCTTGAATAAAAGTTACTCTGTGTTAGGTTTTCTTATGGAAGCAAAAAATACCCCACTTGTTTACTGCTTACAGAGAAAGTAACAGTGCCAGGCGCGCACTGGGTATCCTACACCTTACGGAGAAAGTAACAATGCCAGGCGCGCACTGGGAATCCTACACCTTACAGAGAAAGTAACAATGCCAGGCGCGCACTGGGAATCCTACACCTTACGGAGAAAATAACAGTGTCAGGCGCGCACTGGGAATCCTACACCTTACAGAGAAAGTAACAGTGCCAGGCGCGCACTGGGAATCCTACATCTTACAGAGAAAGTAACAATGCCAGGCGCGCACTGGGTATCCTACACCTTACGGAGAAAGTAACAATGTCAGGCGCGCACTGGGAATCCTACACCTTACGGAGAAAGTAACAATGCCAGGCGCGCACTGGGTATCCTACACCTTACAGAGAAAGTAACAGTGCCAGGCGTGCACTGGGAATCCTACATCTTACAGAGAAAGTGACAGTGCCAGGTGTGGACTGGGAATCCTACATCTTACAGAGAGAGTAACATGATGGCACGTGCGCACGGACATCCTACACATCACGGATTAAGTAGCATGTTGCAAGGAACGCACGGATATCCTACGTCTTACGGCGGAAGTTGATGCCAGCTTACACACTACAGAAGAAAAAAAAACACGGTGCTAGGTGTGTACGGATAGTCTACATGCTATACAGAAAGTAACACGGTGCCGGGTGCGTGCGGATGGCCTACACTTTACGGAGTAAATAACATGGTGCCAAATGTGAACGGATGTCCTACACCGAAAGTAAGATGGTGCCAGATATGAACAGATGTACTACACCGGAAATAACATGGTGCCAGACACGAATCGATATTCCACACGATAATAACATGTCAGATATGAACGGATATCCTACACCGAAAATAACAAGTTGCGAGTTATGAATGTATATTCTACACCAAAAATAACCGTGACATATATAAACGGATATCCTACACCGAAAATAACATGGTGCCAGATCTGAACGAATATCAGCCGAAAATGATAAAATGGAGCCAGACATATGAAGGGATATCCTACACCGAAAATAACATGGTGCCTGGTTGACCCAGCAGTGGTGCAACGTGTCTAGCTGACCGACATAAGCACTGTCATTTTCAATGCCCATTTTAATGCGCTGTTCTCCTCCTCTCCCGTGCTCCACCTTCCTCCGCCCCCCCCCCCACTCCCCCCCCCCCCCCCCCCCCACACACACACACAACACGCCGTCTGAAAAGGTTATTCTTATCTGTCACACAACTTACGGTAAGTGTGAACATCACGCCTGAATGTGCCTATCCAAACAACTATGATAAGTAAACAGCCCTGATATGGTCAATGCACCTATCTCAACAACTATTTGAAAAAAAAAAGGCCTGAATTGCCCAGTGCAACTGTCCAAACAAGTATGCACAGTGACTATCTTGAAAAAGATGTCAGCATCATGAGCAAGGACAGATGGATGGGAGCATGGTGAGAACGGGAGAAGTGGATGAGGCCATGATGTCAGCATCATGAGCAAGGACAGATGGATGGGAGCATGGTGAGAACGGGAGAAGTGGACGAGGCCATGGTCAGGAAGAAACGATGAACGAGGTCATACTAAGAAAGGGGAAGGTGGAAGAAGTCAGAAGAAAGGAAAGTTGGACAAGGGCGTCGCAAAGAAAGACAAAATGAATGCCAAAGATGGGAGACAACATAATCATGACTTCCAGGACATTCTGAGAGACCAACAATAGACTGAAGCATCATAAGTAGGAAGAAATGGATCCGAATGAGGACATCATTAAAAAAAAAAAAGATGGGGACATGAATGAAAAATGAAAAAGATTCGTCGCGTGAAAGAAAAGATAAATGAATACATCACAAGACAGGAAAGATGGATGGAGGTGTCATGATAATGATGACAATGCCACTAGAAAGGAAAGATGAAGATATGATGAACAAAGGAAATGCAGACGAGGACATAATGAGAAAAAAAAAGATATGTTGAGGAAAAAAAAACAGACACGTATTATGTGAAAAAGGAAACTGGATGAAGACATCATGGTAACGGAAAAACGGACGAGGGATATTGTGCGAGAGGAAACCATGACAAAAGGAAAAATGGATGAAGACGTCGTGAAAAACAAAAGATGAATGAGGACATCATGAGAAAGGAAAGATGGATGAGGACATCATGAGAAAGGAAAGATGGATGAGGACATTATGAGAAAGGAAAGATGAATGAGGACATCATGAGAAAGGAAAAATGGATGAGGACATTATGAGAAAGGAAAGATAAATGAGGACATTATGAGAAAGTAAAGATGAATGAGGACATCATGAGAAAGGAAAAATGGATGAGGACATTATGAGAAAGGAAAGATGAATGAGAACATCATGAGAAAGGACAAATGGATGAGGACATTATGAGAAAGGAAAGATAAATGAGGACATAATGAGAAAGGACAAATGGATGAGGTCGTCGTGAAAACCAAAAGATGAATGAGGACATCATGAGAAAGGAAAAATGGATGAGGACATTATGAGATAGGAAAGATGAATGAGGAAATAATGAGAAAGGAAATATGGATGAGGTCGTCGTGAAAACCAAACGATGAATGAGGACATCATGAGAAAGGAAAGATGGATGAGGACATTATGAGAAAGGAAAGATGAATGAGGACACTATGAGAAAGGAAAAATGGATGAGGACACTATGAGAAAGAAAAGATGGATGAGGACATTATGAGAAAGAAAAAATGGATGAGGACATTGTGAAAGGAAAGATGGATGATGGCTGTATGAGAAAGGAAAGATGGATGAAGACGCGCGCGCTCGCGCGCGCGCGTGTGTGGGTGGGTGGATGGGTGGGTGGGTGGGTGGCGCGCGCGCGCGCGCGTGTGTGTGTGTGGTGTGTGTGTGTGTGTGTGTGTGTGTGTGTGTGTGTGTGTGTGCGTGTGTATGTGTGTGCGCGTGTGTATGTTGTGTGTGTGTCTTTTGAGGGGGGAGGAGAGACTAACACTTTTGTGAGAAAGAGTAGATGGATGAAGATGTTAAAATGAAAGAAATAAAGAAACAAAGAAAGATGGGCGAGGACATCATGACTCCGGGAAGATGGATGAGTGCATCATGAGCTAGAATATAAGCACATGTTAAGACAGAAAAGGACGGGTCAGGATATTGTGAAGGAAGGAGGGGGGGGAGATGAACGAGTACAAGTAAGAAAGGAAAAATGGAGGACATGCGAGAAATGTGGAAGGGAAAATCACGAGAACAAAAGGACGGAGAAAAAATGGTGACAAAGGAAAGGACTGATGAGAAAACAATGGTGACAAAGGAAAGGACTGATGAAAAACAATGGTGACAAAGGAAAGGACTGATGAAAAACAATGGTGACAAAGGAAAGGACTGATGAAAAACAATGGTGACAAAGGAAAGGACTGATGAAAAAACAATGGTGACAAAGGAAAGGACTGATGAAAAACAATGGTGACAAAGGAAAGGACTGATGAAAAAACAATGGTGACAAAGGAAGAGGACTGATGAAAAAACAATGGTGACAAAGGAAAGGACTGATGAGAAAACAATGGTGACAAAGGAAAGGACTGATGAAAAAACAATGGTGACAAAGGAAAGGACTGATGAAAAACAATGGTGACAAAGGAAAGGACTGATGAAAAAACAATGGTGACAAAGGAAAGGACTGATGAGAAAACAATGGTGACAAAGGAAAGGACTGATGAAAAAACAATGGTGACAAAGGAAAGGACTGATGAGAAAACAATGGTGACAAAGGAAAGGACTGATGAAAAACAATGGTGACAAAGGAAAGGACTGATGAAAAACAATGGTGACAAAGGAAAGGACTGATGAAAAAACAATGGTGACAAAGGAAAGGACTGATGAAAAAACAATGGTGACAAAGGAAAGGACTGATGAAAAACAATGGTGACAAAGGAAAGGACTGATGAAAAAACAATGGTGACAAAGCAAAGGACTGATGAAAAAAACAATGGTGACAAAGCAAAGGACTGATGAAAAACAATGGTGACAAAGGAAAGGACTGATGAAAAAACAATGGTGACAAAGCAAAGGACTGATGAAAAAACAATGGTGACAAAGGAAAGGACTGATGAAAAAACAATGGTGACAAAGGAAAGGACTGATGAAAAAAACAATGGTGACAAAGCAAAGGACTGATGAAAAAAAAACAATGGTGAGAAAAGAAAAGTGGGTGAAAACATGGTGAGGAAGGAAAACACACGAGAACTTGGTAAGAAAGAAAAGGGTGAATGACAACACCACGCCTAAGAAAGGACATAGTGGTTGACAACATGGTGGAGAAGGAAAGAACGGATGAGACATGGTGAGGAATGGACGGACGGATAAGAGATGGTGAGGGGGGGGGGGGGGGTGAGGGCGAATGAGGATGCCACAGGTTAAAGGCCAAGGAATGATTAAATGGCATGAGGAAGAAAACGACGGACAAAGACAAGGTGAGAAAACGAAGGATGGGAACATGGTGAGCAAGGACGATGAGGACACTGTGAGAAAGGCCGGTGATGAGATTTTTTTTTTAGAAAAGAAAGGACGAAGACCGGAAAGGAAAGGATAAATAAAGGGGATGATTTCCCTTCGTACCCCTCTGCTCTCTACACTAAAGAGCTTCGTGGCGTCAAAGATCCATGAAGCATATGCAGATGCCGTCAATATTGACAACGTTCTTCAATGCTTTGGGAGCATACGATGTCATGAGAATTCAATACAGTACATCATCTTCAACACGTAGCAGGCTGAAGCTCTTGAACAGATGAAGATGCTAGAAAACGAATTACCTCCGACATATATTTCTTTTCTCTTCCCAATTACATTCAATTTTCCTGCCTTCGGAGACCATGAGTATGACAGAGAGGAAGGGGCGGAAATCGTGCCAAAAAGGATCTTCCAGTGTGCAGACTGTTTTGTTCATGACATATGGCTGCTCATAAATACGTACCATCGTTTTATTTTTTTCGCCGGTGAGGACAATATGAACTGTTCGAAGTCGCTGCAAGAGAAACTACGGGCAGATTATATATTACATTATAGGACGAAGGAACGAGTATCTAAATGACTGATTATTCAGCTGCTCGACCGACTAATCGATTGATTTTTTTGTTTCGTTGTATACCTATTTGTTATCTATAAATCATGACTTTTTTTTTCATTTTATTGATGAATAGTTTTCCTAAAACCAAGGAAAGAATTGATTACTAATCTTGTACTAAAATCGGCAAAGTAAATTCCGAGGAATCGCTGTCCACAAGCACACACGTGCGTGCGTAGCGCGCGCGCACGCGCACACACACACACACACACACACACACACACACACACACCACACACACA
>CM065737.1:9665931-9675931 GCA_033310375.1 Conus canariensis | reverse complement strand
GATGAAACTCGACTGTGTGGTCCCAGTCTTCCCAATTGAGCCCGTAGCAAACTCAACTCTGGATAAGAGCCGATCGGAGCATAAAAATCCCACATGACTCTGATGGGAATCGAACGCACGATCTCCCGGCCGGGAGTCCGAGACGCTAATCACTTCGCCACGGCGGCTGCTACAACGTTTTACTGCTGCTGCTGCAGTTTCTTAGCCTCCTTCTCCTTCTCTTACGCTACAACTTATCACGACGACGACGGCAACGACGACTACTACGACAACATTGACGACGACAACGAAAGGGTTTTAGTACTGCTGCTATATTGGAGGTTGATATTGAAGGCTATTCTAATTTCACTTGATTAACGCGTGTGCAATGTTGCACACGCGTATGTTGTCCTGCTGTATGCGTACTTACGTGTGTATGTGTGTGTGTGTGTGTGTGTGTGTGTGTGTGTGTGTGTGTGTGTGTGTGTGTGTGTGTGTGTGTGTGTGTCTGTCTGTGTCTGTGTCTGTGTCTGTGTCTGTGTGATATTTGAAAGAAAGTAAGAGAGAATGTGTGTGTGTGTGTGTGTGTGTGTGTGTGTGTGTGTGTGTGTGTGTGTGTGTGTGTGTGTGTGTGTGTGTGTGTGTGTGTGTGTGTGTGTGTGTGTGTGTGTGTGTGTGTGTGTGTGTGATGTGATGTGATATTTGCAAGAAAGTAAAGAGAGAATGAAGGACGGGTGAACGCGAAAACGCCCTTCTGAAAGTATCAGTGCAGGGGAAGCAACTACATTACTAGTTGACGCTCGGAAGATGGCATAAGTTACCGCCCTGTCATAAACAACTAGCTAAGAAATAAATAGATTATACTGGTTGTACTTAATCCGTCCACAAAACAATTGATTAAAACTTAATTAATCACTCAATTCATGGCTTTCTCCTAGAGAATCTCTGTCCGTCTGTCTGTCTGTCTGTCTTTTTCGTATTCTGCTGAAATGAGTTTGAAATGAGTTTCGTCAACAGCAGTATGTCTGATTTCGATCTGAGCAATGTTGTTTTATACATATCTTATGTCTGGTGTTGGTAAGAACACATAGTTGTCCAAAACTCCCGTGTCTGTTTCGTAAGCGTTACTTTTCGTCTCATCTTGTGTCTTCATTTGTTGTATTTTGTCTTGTTGCCATAGAACACTTACCTAGATCAAATAATAAACCAGCACTGACTATTGAACGCCTATACTACGCTGAAGTGGATGAAGATAAGTGATTGCTCGTTCGTTGTCGTCGTCCATGGTTTTGTTGTTGTTGTTGTTGTTGTTGTTGTTTTTTGTTGTTGTTGTTTGTTTGTTTTTTTAATCTTGCCTGAAGAAGACCTAAGAGGTCGAAACAAGTCGTGTTTTGTCTTGTGAATTTTATGTCCACGTTTTTTTTTGTTTTGTTTTTTGTTTGTTTTTGTTTGTTTTTTTTTTTTTTGGGGGGGGGGGGGGTTCGGTGCGCTAATACCAATACTTAAAATTTGTTTAGATCAATCAAGTCGTGTCACCTGTTGAACTGACGACATACATAGAGGATGAGTGTTTAAATTTAAGGTTGTATCTTTTTGCTGCAGTACGACCCACCTGAAATATTGGTATTGATTAAGAGTGTCGTGTTATTCGTTGCAGTGACGACCTAGATGGACCATTTACATTGATCTGAATGGTCACGTCATTTGTTATATTGACGATCCACATGCAATATTGATATCAATCGAGAGAATCGTGTCAGGTCTTGCAGTGACAACCCAAATGGAATATTAGTACTAAACTACACGTCGTGTTATTTGTTACAGTGACGACACACATGAAACATTGGTATTAATCTAGAGGTTCGAGTGACGACACACATGGAACATTGGTATTAATCTAGAGGTTCGAGTGACGACACACATGGAACATTGGTATTAATCTAGAGGTTCGAGTGACGACACACATGGAACATTGGTATTAATCTAGAGGTTCGAGTGACGACACACATGGAACATTGGTATTAATCTAGAGGTTCGAGTGACGACACACATGGAACATTGGTATTAATCTAGAGGTTCGAGTGACGACACACATGGAACATTGGTATTAATCTAGAGGTTCGAGTGACGACACACATGGAACATTGGTATTAATCTAGAGGTTCGAGTGACGACACACATGGAACATTGGTATTAATCTAGAGGTTCGAGTGACGACACACATGGAACATTGGTATTAATCTAGAGGTTCGAGTGACGACACACATGAAACATTGGTATTAATCTAGAGGGTCGCGTGACGACACACATGGAACATTGGTATTATTTTAGAGATTAGCGTTATTTACTGCAGTGACGATCTACGTGGAACATTGATATTAATCTAGAGGATCGTGTTACTTACTGCAGTGACGACCTACGTGGAACGTCGGTATCGATCTAGAGGATCGTATTCTTTATTGCAGTGACGACACACATGGAACATTGGTATTATTCTAGAGATTAGTGTTATTTGTTGCAGTGACGACTCACATAGAACATTGGTATTAATCTAGAGGGTCGTGTTACTTACTGCAGTGACGACCTACGTGGAACGTCGGTATCGATCTAGATGATCCTATTCTTTATTGCAGTGACCACGCACATGGAACATCGGTATTAATCCAGAGCTTCGTGTTACCTTTTGCAGTGACGACCGACATGCAAGAGCTGAAGACCTGCTACCTGAAGTACCGGCGCCACTTCAACAACTGCGCCAGGAAGCACCGGAAACACAGGGAGGACCTGGAGTGGAACCCACCCCCAGCCAGCGGCTCTGGTGCCCACGGCCACCACTCCTGGTGCAAGTCAGTGCTGGTTTATTGGTGATTGGTTGGTCTGTTGATTTCTGCTTCCTACAGTCACCACTCCTGGTGCAAGTCAGTGCTGGTTTATTGGTGATTGGTTGGTCTGTTGATTTCTGCTTCCCACAGTCACCACTCCTGGTGCAAGTCAGTGCTGGTTTATTGGTGATTGGTTGATCTCTTTGGTTCTGTTTCCCAATACTCACCACTCTTGGTGCAAGTCAGTGCTGGTTTATTGGTGGTTGGTTGATCTCTTTGGTTCTGTTTCCCAATACTCACCACCCTGGTGCAAGTCAGTGCTGGTTTATTGGTGATTGGTTCGGTCTGTTTTGTTCTGTTTCCCAATACTCACCACCCCTGGTGCAAGTCAGTGCTGGTTTATTGGTGATCGGTTTGTCTGTGTGGTTCTGCTTCCACAGTCACCACTCGTGGTGCAAGTCAGTTCCGGTTTATTGGTGATCGATTTGTCTGTGTGGTTCTGCTCTCCACAGTCACCACTCGTGGTGCAAGTCAGTTCCGGTTTATTGGTGATCGATTTATCTGTGTGGTTCTGCTCTCCACAGTCACCACTCGTGGTGCAAGTCAGTTCCGGTTTATTGGTGATCGATTTATCTGTGTGGTTCTGCTCTCCACAGTCACCACTCGTGGTGCAAGTCAGTTCCGGTTTATTGGTGATCGGTTTATCTGTGTGGTTCTGCTCTCCACAGTCACCACTCGTGGTGCAAGTCAGTTCCGGTTTATTGGTGATCGATTTATCTGTGTGGTTCTGCTTTCCACAGTCACCACTCGTGGTGCAAGTCAGTTCCGGTTTATTGGTGATCGATTTATCTGTGTGGTTCTGCTCTCCACAGTCACCACTCGTGGTGCAAGTCAGTTCCGGTTTATTGGTGATCGGTTTATCTGTGTGGTTCTGCTCTCCACAGTCACCACTCGTGGTGCAAGTCAGTTCCGGTTTATTGGTGATCGATTTATCTGTGTGTGGTTCTGCTCTCCACAGTCACCACTCGTGGTGCAAGTCAGTTCCGGTTTATTGGTGATCGATTTATCTGTGTGGTTCTGCTCTCCACAGTCACCACTCGTGGTGCAAGTCAGTTCCGGTTTATTGGTGATCGATTTATCTGTGTGGTTCTGCTCTCCACAGTCACCACTCGTGGTGCAAGTCAGTTCCGGTTTATTGGTGATCGATTTATCTGTGTGGTTCTGCTCTCCACAGTCACCACTCGTGGTGCAAGTCAGTTCCGGTTTATTGGTGATCGGTTTATCTGTGTGGTTCTGCTCTCCACAGTCACCACTCGTGGTGCAAGTCAGTTCCGGTTTATTGGTGATCGGTTTATCTGTGTGGTTCTGCTCTCCACAGTCACCACTCGTGGTGCAAGTCAGTTCCGGTTTATTGGTGATCGGTTTATCTGTGTGGTTCTGCTCTCCACAGTCACCACTCGTGGTGCAAGTCAGTTCCGGTTTATTGGTGATCGATTTATCTGTGTGGTTCTGCTCTCCACAGTCACCACTCGTGGTGCAAGTCAGTTCCGGTTTATTGGTGATCGATTTATCTGTGTGGTTCTGCTCTCCACAGTCACCACTCGTGGTGCAAGTCAGTTCCGGTTTATTGGTGATCGATTTATCTGTGTGGTTCTGCTCTCCACAGTCACCACTCGTGGTGCAAGTCAGTTCCGGTTTATTGGTGATCGATTTATCTGTGTGGTTCTGCTCTCCACAGTCACCACTCGTGGTGCAAGTCAGTTCCGGTTTATTGGTGATCGATTTATCTGTGTGGTTCTGCTCTCCACAGTCACCACTCGTGGTGCAAGTCAGTTCCGGTTTATTGGTGATCGATTTATCTGTGTGGTTCTGCTCTCCACAGTCACCACTCGTGGTGCAAGTCAGTTCCGGTTTATTGGTGATCGATTTATCTGTGTGGTTCTGCTCTCCACAGTCACCACTCGTGGTGCAAGTCAGTTCCGGTTTATTGGTGATCGATTTATCTGTGTGGTTCTGCTCTCCACAGTCACCACTCGTGGTGCAAGTCAGTTCCGGTTTATTGGTGATCGATTTATCTGTGTGGTTCTGCTCTCCACAGTCACCACTCGTGGTGCAAGTCAGTTCCGGTTTATTGGTGATCGATTTATCTGTGTGGTTCTGCTCTCCACAGTCACCACTCGTGGTGCAAGTCAGTTCCGGTTTATTGGTGATCGTTTATCTGTGTGGTTCTGCTCTCCACAGTCACCACTCGTGTGCAAGTCAGTTCCGGTTTATTGGTGATCGGTTATCTGTGTGGTTCTGCTCTCCACAGTACCATCGTGTGCAAGTCAGTTCCGGTTTATTGGTGATCGTTTATCTGTGTGTTCTGCTCTCCACAGTCACCATCGTGGTGCAGTCAGTTCCGGTTTATTGGTGATCGTTTATCTGTGTGGTTCTGCCTCCACAGTCACCATCGTGGTGCAAGTCAGTTCCGGTTTATTGGTGATCGTTTATCTGTGTGGTTCTGTCTCCACAGTCACACTCGTGGTGCAAGTCAGTTCCGGTTTATTGGTGATCGTTTATCTGTGTGGTTCTGCTCTCCACAGTCACCACTCGTGGTGCAAGTCAGTTCGGTTTTGGTGATCGTTTATCTGTGTGGTTTGCTCTCCACAGTCACCACTCGTGGTGCAAGTCGTTCCGGTTTATTGGTGATCGGTTTATCTGTGGTTCTGCTCTCACAGTCACCACTCTGGTGCAAGTCAGTTCCGGTTTATTGGTGATGTTTACTGTGGTTCTGCTCTCACAGTCACCACTCGTGGTGCAAGTCAGTCCGGTTTTTGGTGTCGTTTATCTGTGTGGTTCTGCTCTCCACAGTCCACTCGTGGTGCAAGTCAGTTCCGGTTTATTGGTGATCGGTTTATCTGTGTGGTTCTGCTCTCCACAGTCACCACTCGTGGTGCAAGTCAGTTCCGGTTTATTGGTGATCGTTTATCTGTGTGGTTCTGCTCTCCACAGTCACCACTCGTGGTGCAAGTCAGTTCCGGTTTATTGGTGATCGGTTTATCTGTGTGGTTCTGCTCTCCACAGTCACCACTCGTGGTGCAAGTCAGTTCCGGTTTATTGGTGATCGTTTATCTGTGTGGTTCTGCTCTCCACAGTCACCACTCGTGGTGCAAGTCAGTTCCGGTTTATTGGTGATCGATTTATCTGTGTGGTTCTGCTCTCCACAGTCACCACTCGTGGTGCAAGTCAGTTCCGGTTTATTGGTGATCGATTTATCTGTGTGGTTCTGCTCTCCACAGTCACCACTCGTGGTGCAAGTCAGTTCCGGTTTATTGGTGATCGATTTATCTGTGTGGTTCTGCTCTCCACAGTCACCACTCGTGGTGCAAGTCAGTTCCGGTTTATTGGTGATCGATTTATCTGTGTGGTTCTGCTCTCCACAGTCACCACTCGTGGTGCAAGTCAGTTCCGGTTTATTGGTGATCGTTTATCTGTGTGGTTCTGCTCTCCACAGTCACCACTCGTGGTGCAAGTCAGTTCCGGTTTATTGGTGATCGATTTATCTGTGTGGTTCTGCTCTCCACAGTCACCACTCGTGGTGCAAGTCAGTTCCGGTTTATTGGTGATCGTTTATCTGTGTGGTTCTGCTTCCACAGTCACCATCGTGGTGCAAGTCAGTTCCGGTTTATTGGTGATCGTTTATCTGTGTGGTTCTGCTCTCCACAGTCACCACTCGTGGTGCAAGTCAGTTCCGGTTTATTGGTGATCGTTTATCTGTGTGGTTCTGCTCTCCACAGTCACCATCGTGGTGCAAGTCAGTTCGGTTTATTGGTGATCGGTTTATCTGTGTGGTTCTGCTCTCCACAGTCACCACTCGTGGTGCAAGTCAGTTCCGGTTTATTGGTGATCGATTTATCTGTGTGGTTCTGCTCTCCACAGTCACCACTCGTGGTGCAAGTCAGTTCCGGTTTATTGGTGATCGATTTATCTGTGTGGTTCTGCTCTCCACAGTCACCACTCGTGGTGCAAGTCAGTTCCGGTTTATTGGTGATCGATTTATCTGTGTGGTTCTGCTCTCCACAGTCACCACTGTGGTTTCAAGTCAGTTCCGGTTTATTGGTGATCGTTTTTCTGTGTGGTTCTGCTCTCCACAGTCACCACTCGTGGTGCAAGTCAGTTCCGGTTTATTGGTGATCGGTTTATCTGTGTGGTTCTGCTCTCCACAGTCACCACTCGTGGTGCAAGTCAGTTCCGGTTTATTGGTGATCGTTTATCTGTGTGGTTCTGCTCTCCACAGTCACCACTCGTGGTGCAAGTCAGTTCCGGTTTATTGGTGATCGGTTTATCTGTGTGGGTTCTGCTCTCCACAGTCACCACTCGTGGTGCAAGTCAGTTCCGGTTATTGGTGATCGTTTATCTGTGTGGTTCTGCTCTCCACAGTCACCACTCGTGGTGCAAGTCAGTTCCGGTTTATTGGTGATCGGTTTATCTGTGTGGTTCTGCTCTCCACAGTCCCACTCGTGGTGCAAGTCAGTTCCGGTTTATTGTGATCGGTTTATCTGTGGGTTCTGCTCTCCACAGTCACCACTCGTGGTGCAAGTCAGTTCCGGTTTATTGGTGATCGGTTTATCTGTGTGGTTTGCTCTCACAGTCACCACTCGTGGTGCAAGTCAGTTCCGGTTTATTGGTGATCGTTTATCTGTGTGGTTCTGCTCCACAGTCACCACTCGTGGTGCAAGTCAGTTCCGGTTTATTGGTGATCGGTTTTCTGTGTGGTTCTGCTCTCCACAGTCACCACTCGTGGTGCAGTCAGTTCCGGTTTATTGGTGATCGGTTTATCTGTGTGGTTCTGCTCTCCACAGTCACCACTCGTGGTGCAAGTCAGTTCGGTTTATTGGTGATCGGTTTATCTGTGTGGTTCTGCTCTCCACAGTCACCACTCGTGGTGCAAGTCAGTTCCGGTTTATTGGTGATCGTTTATCTGTGTGGTTCTGCTCTCCACAGTCACCACTCGTGGTGCAAGTCAGTTCCGGTTTATTGGTGATCGGTTTATCTGTGTGGTTCTGCTCTCCACAGTCACCACTCGTGGTGCAAGTCAGTTCCGGTTTATTGGTGATCGTTTATCTGTGTGGTTCTGCTCTCCACAGTCACCACTCGTGGTGCAAGTCAGTTCCGGTTTATTGGTGATCGGTTTATCTGTGTGGTTCTGCTCTCCACAGTCACCACTCGTGGTGCAAGTCAGTTCCGGTTTATTGGTGATCGTTTATCTGTGTGGTTCTGCTCTCCACAGTCACCACTCGTGGTGCAAGTCAGTTCCGGTTTATTGGTGATCGGTTTATCTGTGTGGTTCTGCTCTCCACAGTCACCACTCGTGGTGCAAGTCAGTTCCGGTTTATTGGTGATCGGTTTATCTGTGTGGTTCTGCTCTCCACAGTCACCACTCGTGGTGCAAGTCAGTTCCGGTTTATTGGTGATCGGTTTATCTGTGTGGTTCTGCTCTCCACAGTCACCACTCGTGGTGCAAGTCAGTTCCGGTTTATTGGTGATCGGTTTATCTGTGTGGTTCTGCTCTCCACAGTCACCACTCGTGGTGCAAGTCAGTTCCGGTTTATTGGTGATCGGTTTATCTGTGTGGTTCTGCTCTCCACAGTCACCACTCGTGGTGCAAGTCAGTTCCGGTTTATTGGTGATCGGTTTATCTGTGTGGTTCTGCTCTCCACAGTCACCACTCGTGGTGCAAGTCAGTTCCGGTTTATTGGTGATCGGTTTATTGTTGTTCGTGTTTAATCTGTGATGGTTTGGTCACTCCCCGTTCCGTCCACCTCCTATCCTTGTTCCCCTCCCTCCCCCACCTTTTCTTTTTTCTTTTTCTTTTTTTTTTCCTCCATGTTTTTTCTGAACGATTATAATCTAGTGTTAAATTAGTCATTTCAGTTGCAATCATCTCTTACGTGTGACGGGACACTACTGACTGACTTAAACCAATTCACTGTCAGATTAACTCATGGTTGTACTGAAATGGGACACTACACACACACACACACACACACACACACACACACACACACACACACACACACACACACACACACACGCACGCACCACACACACACACACTCACACACAAAGAAACATTCGCTCTTTCTCTCTCACTGTTGTTCACGTATTGATTCATTCATTTGCACGTTCATTCACTCACTCTTTTGAACATTTATTCATTCATTATTCATTTATTAACTCGCTCAAACATCAATCAATTCATTCGTGTACAAACCCACTTAGTATTTCAACCAGACGTGGGAGCACATCACGTTCATCTACAGTGCCATGGACCCTGGCTGTCATTCTTTATTCATCCATCAATAATCAATGCATCAATCCATCCATCAATCCAAGGCTGTCACAGTTAATCCATCAATCAGTTGGTTCATCGATCCTTTAATTCATCAAACAATCCTGACCTGTCATGCTTGATCCATCAATGTCTTTATTGATCGATCAATTTCATTAATCTATCCATTAATCCATCCATCAATCGTGGTTGTTGGTCTTTTTTTTTTTAACAATATCTGTCATTATATCTACCGATCATCAATCTGTCCATCCGTTCATTCACCACCTGATGACCTAGGAGTACTTCACCCTTGTTTACAATATCCATAACCTTGAGATATACTATTTCAATTAATCATCCATCCACCCATCCATCCATCCTTCAATCCATCCATCCACCCACCCATCCATCCATCCATGCATCCAACCATCCAACCATCCATTTGCAATCAATCCACCCATCATTTCATCTGTCAATCCATCCATCCATCCATCCATTCATCCATCCACAATCCATCCATCCATTCATGTATCCATCAACCTACCCATCCATTCGTCCAGCAATCCATCTACCTATGAACCCAAATATCCCATCCAGCCATCCAGCCATTGATCCACTATCCATCCATCCATCAAACCTTCCAGCAATTCATCCATTAACTCATTTATCCATCGTCCTTTCATCAGTCTATCCGTCCATCCATCCATCCATCATATCCATCCATCCATCCATCCATCCATCCATCATTTTCCATCTATCAATCCATCCATCCATTCATCCATCCATCCATCCATCCATTCATCTATATATCCATCCTTCCATCCATTCATCTATATATCCATCCACACATGCATGAACACATCCATCCACCCATCCGTTGACT
>CM065737.1:9648431-9650931 GCA_033310375.1 Conus canariensis | reverse complement strand
CAAACTGGTATTTGCTCGTTTCTACAATTGAATTGTAGAAGTAAGTGCAATTTTGTATATTGGAAAATTTTTTGCAGAAGCGTTCTTTTGACGTAGTTGTGCTTCAGTCATTGAATTGCCACAAAAATGACTTACCCAAGTTAAACGGATTCTTCTACCCACCTGTTATAGATGATGTAAAAGCCAACGTTAAAATAAAAGTTGCTACATATATAGCTTGCAATCTTATGTATCAACCGTGCAAAACACCGTGTTCTTCAATAGATAAACGTTTATATTCTTGCTGTATAGAAATTAAGGTTGATGGTAAATATTTCAACATTTTGAACTGTTATTATCCAGATGGAGTGTCTAAAGGTGAAGCTGACTGGATAATGGATTTAGACTGCTCTAGACAATGGGTTATTCTTGGCGATTTTAATTCCCACCACGCTTTGTGGTCCGAAAATCCAAATAATATTGTTAACAACAACGAATACCTTGCCAGTACAATAATCAACGCCAACTTAACCATTTTAAATGACGGCTCTATAACAAGAATTGCTGATCGATCAGATCAGCGTTGCTCATCGATAGATTTGTCTTTAGTTTCCCCAGACATAAACCCTTTGTGTACTTGGCAGGTTCATCAAATACCGTTAGGCAGTGATCATCTCCCTATTGAAATCCAACTTCTAGTGAGCCCTGAAAAAACAATCTACAATTCTGAATGCACTAAATATAATGAAGATAAGGCTAATTGGGCGCTTTTCAATTAAATTTTGACAGCAGGTTCATCTTTTCTAAATTTCAATCAAAATACAGTGTTAGAGGAAGGTTTGGAAAATTGTTATTTTGAATTAAGAAAACTTATACTCAAGGCTGCAGATTCTGCAATCCCAGAAGTCAAACTAAAGAATCATCCAAAGAAAGCATCAAACCCATGGTGGAATATTGCGTGTGAAGTCGCCGTGGGTGCGAAAACTAAGGCCTTCAAAAGCTGGATGATAAGCCGTCATACGCAGCCTAAAAGTAGAGTGGAACAGTTACACGCTGAATACAAAAAAGCTAACACCAATAGTAACAAAGTTGTTGCTTTTGCAAAGCAGCAATATTACAAAAACTTAGTCATCAACTGTTCAAAACACCCAAACGATAGCACTTTACTTTGGAAAGAAATTAGAAAATCTAAAGGTTCTTTTCATCTCCCAGATCCTGTTTTGATTGAAAACGATAAAATCTGTAAAACAAACGAGGAGAAAGTTGAATCATTTGCTGACACTTTCGCAGCAATGAGTCAGACTGAACATCTGCCTAAAGAAGAGCAAGAACGAAGAAGAACTATTGAAAACGAAGGGAGAAACAGTGAACCACATGACAATGACAACACGTTATATATTAATAAAAATCTAACAATGGAGGAGCTTCTGTACTCACTTCGCCGTCTAAAATCTGGTAAAATTGCGACAGGATTTGATCCCATTTCATACAACATGACAAAGCATTTTCCACAATGCTTTTTGAAAAAATTATTAGAGTTCTTCCAATTATGCTGGAATTCTGGAAAGCTGCCAATGGCTTGGAAGAAAGCAACAGTTGTACCTATCCATAAACAAGGAAAATCAAAAAGAAAATCTTCTAATTTTCGACCCATTTCTTTGACTCCTCACATTGGAAAACTTTTTGAGAGGATAATGAAATTCAGATTAGAACATTTCCTTGAAAAGAATGGGATTTTGCCAATATTTCAAGCTGGTTTCAGAAAAGGGAGGGGTGTCACTGATCATGTTAGTCTTTTAGCTTCACACGTCAAAAAAGCCTTGGCTAAGCGACACTCCACTTTAGCCACGTTTTTTGATATTCATAGAGCGTACGATTCCGTTTGGCATTTTAAATTATTGTCCAAGGCTCATGAAATTGGGATTAAAGGTCGTTTCCACATGTTTTTACAATCATTTTTATCTGGAAGAACGCTACAAGTAAAACTAAATGGTGTGCTGTCAAGTACAAGATATGTTAACATGGGTGTCCCTCAAGGAAGTGTAATTTCTCCAATCCTCTTCTCATTGATGCTTTATGATCTTAACCAGATTGACACGAAAGGGGCAACTTTAGCTGCTTATGCTGATGATATTGCAATGTGGAAAAATGTAAATTGTAATTTTACAAAAAACAAAATCAAGCGTAATAAAATTGTTGAACAGTTTCAATTTGCGGTCAGTAAACTTGTTAATTATTTGAATTCAAACGGTTTTAACTTATCAACGGACAAATCGGTTTTTATTATATTTACAAAGAAAAATATCGATTTTGAAGGTAGGGACGCTGTAAAAGTACAAATAGGTGATTCTTTCATTTTCCCAAGTAAGCAAGTAAAATTTCTAGGCGTTATTTTTCACTATAAATTATTTTGGTGTAAACATATAAATCATCTCGTGGAAAAGGCAAGAAAGAAAACTGCATTACTGCGAGTCCTAACTGGAATCCCTCTAATAAATTATGGATCTAATCTTATCCATGT
>CM065737.1:9640931-9643431 GCA_033310375.1 Conus canariensis | reverse complement strand
GGGGAGAAAGGTGGGATATTGGATCTTTGGGGAGAAAGGGGAAATTTGGGATCTTGGGAGAAGGGGGAATTGGATCTTTGTGGGAAAGGGGGTTTGATCTTTGGGGAGAAAGGGGGAAATTATGGGATCTTCGGGGAGAAAGGGGGATATTGGGATCTTTGGGGAAAGGGGAAATGTTGGTATCTTTGGGAGAAGGGGGAAATGTCTGGGATCTTTTAGGAGAAAGAGGAAATCTTGGGATCTTTGGGGAGATAAGGGGAAGACGGGATTTTTTTGTTATATAAAGTATTATAGTTAAACGAGATTGATTATGTTTATTATGACCATGTTACTTGTTGTTGAGTCAGTTTTCATGAACTTCTTGGATCTGTGCTTTTCAAATCCGCTTCAATGGGTCTTATGACCATACATGCACAGAGGCATTTTTATCATTAAAGTGCGTTGTGGTGTGATGCGTCGCGGGTGCGTTTTTCGGACCTCATTAATGGTGTGTGAGTGTGTGTTGATTGTGTCTTTGTGTGGTGGTTGCTGTGTGGTCCAGTTGTGTGTATGGGGCTGATGGTCTGTGTGCGTATGGTGCGTGGGCGTTGGGCATGCCGTTCTTGGATGTCCGTGCAGTGCGTGCTTGGTGAGCCTCTTACCCGCGGCGCGTGTGTGTATGTGCCTGTATATGGGTGTACGTGTGTATGCATCTGTTCATCATTGATAAAAGAAATGGTGGATCATCTTGACTGTGGTCACAGTTCAAGGTCACAAGATCAGGGGACAATCGATAGAGAACTGACATCGACTAACTTGAGTTGCCTGGATGGTCGTTACGCCATGATACCACCGCTTACTTTGGTATGATTACACACATACAGTCGACGGCTTTGGTGCAGTCACACTCTATACCATCGATGGCTTTAGTGCAATCACACTCTATACCATCGATGGCTTTGATGCAATCACACTCTATACCATTGACGGCTTTGGCGCAATCACTCACTGTACCATCAATGGCTTTGGTGCAATCACTCACTATACCCTCAATGGCTTTGGTGTAATCACACACTGTACCATCAATGGCTTTGGTGCAATCGCACAACGTACCATCAATGGCTTTGGTGCAGTCATTCACTGTACCGTCCATAGCTTAGGTGCAATCGCTCACTGTAGCATCCATAGCTTTGGTGCAATCACTCACTGTACCATCAATGGCTTTGGTGCAATCACTCACTATACCATCAATGGCTTTGGTGCAATCACTCACTGTACCATCAATGGCTTTGGTGCAATCATACACTATACCATCAATGGCTTTGGTGCAATCACTCACTGTACCATCAATGGCTTTGGTGCAATCACTCACTGTACCATCAATGGCTTTGGTGCAATCACACACTATACCATCAATGGCTTTGGTGCAATCACTCACTGTACCATCAATGGCTTTGGTGCAATCACACACTATACCTTCAATGGCTTTGGTGCAATCACTCACTGTACCATCAATGGCTTTGGTGCAATCACACACTATACCATCAATGGCTTTGGTGCAATCACTCACTGTACCATCAATGGCTTTGGTGCAATCACTCACTGTACCATCAATGGCTTTGGTGCAATCACTCACTGTACCATCAATGGCTTGGTGCAATCACTCACTGTACCATCAATGGCTTTGGTGCAATCACTCACTGTACCATCAATGGCTTGGTGCAATCACTCACTGTACCATCCATAGCTTTGGTGCAATCACTCACTGTACCATCAATGGCTTTGGTGCAATAACTCACTACACCCTCAATGGCTTTGGTGTAATCACACACTATACCATCAATGGCTTTGGTGTAATCACACATTATACGTCAATAGCTTTAGTGTAATCACACACTATACCATCAATAGCTTTGGTGCAACCACACACTATACGGCGTTTGCTTTGGTGTAGTCACTCACTATACCTTCGACGGCATTGGTAAAATTACACACTATACTATGGATGGCTTTGGTGCAATCACACTGAGTATCGTCGATGGCTTCGGTACAATTACACGCTATACTGTTGTTCGCTCTGGTGCAGTCAAACACTATACTATCGGTGACTTTGGGGTGCAGTTACACACTATGACTGTTGTCTGCTTTGGTGCAATCACGCACTGTACAGTTATACCGTTGGCAACTTTCATACAATCAAACACAATAACTTCGTGGCTTTGGTGCAATCACGCACTGTACAGTTATACCGTCGGCAACTTTCATACAATCAAACACAGTAACTTCGTGGCTTTGGTTCAATCACGCACTGTACAGTTATACCGTCGGCAACTTTCATACAATCAAACACAGTAACTTCGTGGCTCTGGTGCAATCATGCATTGTACCCTTCTTCAGAGATAAAGAGCTTTTCCTTTGAAATCTATAGGACTGCACAGAGACAGAGACAGAGAGAGAGACAGAGAGAGAGACAGAGAGAGAGAGAGACAGACAGACAGACAGACAGACAGACAGAGACAGA
>CM065737.1:9613431-9615931 GCA_033310375.1 Conus canariensis | reverse complement strand
GAAAGGAAACCACTCTGAGAAGCATATAGGGAAAAAGTCTCTCTCCCCTCCCCTCCTCACCCCTCCTCCCTCCACGCCCCCCACCCCCCCCCCCCCCCCCGCCCCCCCCCTCCCCCCGTCTTCCAGCCCCCACTTCCCACCCCGACCTTCCAGTTCCCATTGAGTGGCTCCGCTCTCCAAGACAATGGTTCGTCTCAAAGGGAGGTAAACTGACCAGCGAGCGAGCTCCGTTTTGGTCCCTATGAAGAGCTCTTCAGGATAGCAACGGATTCTTGACTCGCGCTAGCTGAAGAACAGCACGTCCACGTAAGCGTATGGTCAATTCCCCGGAAATGTGTACATTCTGCCTTGCTCACAAAAAGTAACACATGAGCGTTCAGCGTGGTGAAAGAAAGTGTTAAATAAGAAAAGAAAGTATCAAAGTGTGTTTTCAAAACAAGCGGTGGAGACATCTAAGTCAAAGCATTATAAGACAGTAACGAAAATTGATATTCAGTACAATACTTTGTTCGAAGAATCGAAGACAATACCTCTCTCTCTCTCTCTCTCTCTCTCTCTCTCTCTCTCTCTCTCTCTCTCTCTCTCTCTCTCTCTCTTCAAGTTATGATTAGTTCTATATTGTATTAAAGTGTTCTGTGTTAGTATTTTAAGCCCCCGAAGAGACAAGAGCCAGATTGAAAAGGTCATTTTCTTGCTTATGTGTCACCTTTGGAAATTAATCAATCAGTCAGTCAGTCACTCTCTCTCTCTCTCCCCCCTCTCTCCCTCTCTCTCTCTCTCTCTCTCTCTCTCTCTCTCTCTCTCTCTCTCTCTCGTTTGCAATAACATATATGCTAACTACTCCCCGTTCCTACTAACTCCCTCCCCTTTCCCTTTGTACCTTGTATTGTGGCCCAAGGCCGATGTACATTAAAGCTTTCTGAGTTCTGAGTTCTGAGTTCTTTCTCTCTCTCTCTCTCTCTCTCTCTCTCTCTCTCTCTCTCTCTCTCTCTCTCTCTCTCTCTCTCTCCGTACATATGATTATAGTAGAATCAGAGAGACCCGACAGGGCGAAATGTGTCTAGGAAATGCATATTCAGACAGAAGTGTTTGTGGTTTGTTTATTTGACATCAGTGTTTACATCCTCTCAGAGAGAGAGAGAGAGAGAGAGAGAGAGAGAGAGAGAGAGAGAGAGAGAGAGAGAGAGAGAGAGAGAGGAGAGAGAGAGAGAGAGAGAGAGAAACTACTATGGAAACATGCACATGATTCTTTTTTTCCCTTGTGTAAATATGCATCACACTGATTGCATATTTCCTTGTACAGTGGCCTTGACCTGTGACGATGACATTCAACATAACCTTCTTGTGAAAAATGGGAAAGAAAAAGGGGGAGAGACAGACAGACAGCAGGCAGGCAGGCAGACAGACAGAGACAGAGACAGATGGACAAGCAGACAAACAGACAGAGAGACAAACAGACGGACAAACAGACAGACGACAGCAAAACAGACAGGCAGACGGACAAACAAATAGACAGACAGACAGACAGGCAGACACCAACAACAACACAAAATCTAATATTCCTATGGAATGATTCTATCTGTTTCTAAATCCCTGGTTGAAAACCGATCGTCCACAATACTTTGAAAGGAAACCCAAGCTAAGTCAGTCAAATGCTTTCTCAAAATCTGAATTTACTAAAACACCAAGTAAATCATGTTCTTTTAAGTAAGCTATAACATCGTATATTAGCTTTAGATTGTCACCAATGTTTCTATTTCTATCCAGAAAAAGAGGTTCATCACACAATAAGATCTCATCAAATGCCTCTACTTTCGCACGGACTTACAGCATCATCTTTCTTTTTTTCGACCTTAATTTCATCTAGAACATTTCTTTTAGTTACTTAACAGTGACAATAAATTTAAGAAATTTTCATCTTGTTCATTAACAGTGACAATAATTTAGAATTTCATCTTGTTCATTAACAGTGACAATAAATTAGAAATTTCATCTTGTTCATTAACATGAATAAATTTAGAAATTTCATCTTGTTCATTAACAGTGACAATAAATTTAGAAATTTCATCTTGTTCATTAACAGTGACAATACATTTCCAAAAATGTCGTCCTTCAAAGTTTTTTCGACGAATTTCAGTCTAAGCAGGATCGTGGAATGGTCTATTCTGTACCCACAATTATTTTCTTCATTTGCAACGAAAGGAACTGCCTGATTTTAAGAAAGGGGGGAAATGAGTGTTAGCTTGCTAAGATGGCTTAGTTCTTCTCCCATGCACCTTCAACAATCCTCGGTCAGGTTTAAATCTATATAATTTATCATATTTTCAGTAATTTCGTTAGCTATACGATCTATGGGTTTTGTTCATTATTCTAATAATCTTTTGCTCGGTCGAATACTGAATTGAAAGTCTCCACACACTGATAATCATGTTATCGACATTGAATTGGCCTGTTTGGGAAAGGGGTGGGGGTGGGGGTTAAGATATAATACAGTTCGGGG
>CM065737.1:9605931-9608431 GCA_033310375.1 Conus canariensis | reverse complement strand
ATAGATAGATAGATAGATAGATAGATAGATGGATAGACACTCAGACAGACAGACAGACAGACACAGTGTTTCACTGGTTGCAGGTCATTACATCTTCATGGAGTCTTCGGCGCCCCAGAAGTTTGGTCAGGTGACGCGCCTCATCTCTCCGCCCTACAAACCCCCGTCTGAACCCATGTGCATCGAGTTCTTCTACCACATGAAGGGCCCGCCCAAAGACATGGGTCAGTACTACTCCTCTCTCCTGGTGATAATGTCCCTGTCTGAAAGAACACAGTCGATTCTGGCCCTCCCAAAGACATGGGTCAGTACTGCACCTCTCTCCTGGTCATAATATCTCTGTCTGAAAGAACACAGTCGATTCCGGCCCGCCCAAAGACATAGGTCAGTACTGCACCTCTCTCCTGGTCATAATATCTCTGTCTGAAAGAACACAGTTGATTCCGGCCCGCCCAAAGACATGGGTCAGTACTACACCTCTCTCCTGGTCATAATATCTCAGTCTGAAAGAACAGTCGATTCTGGCCCACCCAAAGACATGGGTCAGTACTGCACCTCTCTCCTGGTGACAATGTCTCTGTCTGAAAGAACACAGTCGATTCCGGCCCGCCCAAAGATATAGGTCAGTACAGCACCTCTCTCCTGTTTAATAGGTCTCTGTCTGTAACAACAGAGATATAGGTCAGTACAACACCACTCTCCTGTTTAATATGTCTCTGTCTGCAAGAGCACAGTCGATTCCGGCCTACCCAAAGATATGGGTCAGTGCTGCACCCCTCTCCTGTTTAATATGTCTCTGTCTGATAGAGCAGAGATATGGATCAGTACAACAGCTCTCTCCTGTTTGGTATGTCCCTGTCTGAAAGAACAGAGATATAGGTCAGTACACCTCTCTCCTGTTGACAATGTCTCTGTCTGAAAGAACACAGTCGATTCCGACCCGCCCAAAGACATGGGTCAGTACTACACCTCTCTCCTGGTGATAATGTCTCAGTCTGAAAGAATACAATCGATTCTGGCCCGCCCAAAGATATTGATCAGTACAACACCTCTCTCCTGTTGACAATGTCTCTGTCTGAAAGAACAGAGATATAGGTCAATACAACACCTCTCTCCTGTTTAATGTGTCTCTGTCTGAAAGAGCAGAAACATGGATCAATACAATACCTCTCTCTGTCTGAAAGAGCACACATATAGGTCAGCACTACTCCTCTCTCCTGTCTATAATGTCTCTGTCTGAAAGAACACAATCGATTCCAATTTGGAGCTGAAATTAGGCGTGCTTGGCAACAGAATGAGATCTTACGTTGTGCTGCTGGAAAAGGTCCTCTGATATGTTTTAATCTAAACTGAACAGCTGTTTGAAAATAGAGGTAAACAGTCTAAGCAGAGACGCTATGCAACGGATGGTAAATCCGCGTGGTGATAACTACAGCTGGAAAGAAAAACGAGAGCGATTATCATGGCATCTGTAAATACTGTGACTTTTTAAGCAGATTTTGCATGCTGAAATAGATAGGAATGAAGCATGTATGAATTACTGGATGTTTAAAGGAGACTTTTTGTCAGGAGAAATACTTAAATCTACTTTCAATTCCTCGTGTGATTTATTTTGCTCAGTCTAGAACTGCAAGGAACATTTTGCATGTAAACTTAAAAGAAGATTTACTGTTTCGCCGAACGAAGGAGACAAATCACAAGACAAGTGTTTTGCCTGGTTTGTCTTGTGATTTTTATACTCCAAGTTCTTATAGAACAGGGAGTACTTTACAATGGGAACGAAGAAATGCTGTCTGTCTGTCTGTCTGTCTGTCCGTCCGTGGTCAAAGTGTGTTCCACTCGCTCCAGACAAAACTACTGGGCCGATCTTTCTGAAAATTTGTAGGTATGTTCATTATGGGTCACCGATGATGCCCGTTATTTATTTTACCGTTATAGCCGTCATTAACGGCTATAACGGCCCGTAACGGTTTTTCTTCTTTATGGAATATCTCAGAAAGTACGTGGCCGATCTTTCTGAAAATTTGTAGGTATGTTCATTATGGGTCACAGATGATGACCGATGTTTACCAGAATAGCCGTTACTAACGGCTATAACGGCTCAAAACGGGTTTTCCTCTTATGGCCTTTCACGCGTATTCAAGATAAACTGGGAGTACTTTCATATGCTTTGCCATTTTTTTTTTTGGTCTCTTTCGCTCAACGGGAACAATTCTTTTAAGTTTGTTTCAATTTCCGCCTGCAATCATCTCACTTTCAAACCAATTTTGCATGCAGATTATCCTCTGTTTCAAAATATCCCCAGAGACGAAAGAACTGCAAAAACTGTGATTTTCATGAAATGAGCAATTCATTTTCCCTTTTAGTTTTGGGGATTCTTCGTTCGCCTTTTTTTCAGCTCCATTTTTGGCCGGGGGGGGGGGGGGAGTCTACTGATTCTAGAATTTTGTGAAGATCCAAATTGTCTTAATGTTTATAGTCTAATTTTAAGAAATAGTAA
>CM065737.1:9590931-9600931 GCA_033310375.1 Conus canariensis | reverse complement strand
ACAGAAAAAAAAAAAAAAAAAAAAAAACAAGAACCAGCAAAGAGCATCAACAACAAACCGCGATCATGTTTTATTTCATTCAGTTTAATTTTCAATGTTGGTGACCGAAACTGAACCAACAGTTATATGTATCTGGTGTCATCTTGCGCACCTATTTACTTCTTCTGTCATTAAGTTTTCATACCTTTGTTTGTTTGTTTGGTTGTTGTTTGTTTTTGTTTTTTTACCGCACCAAGAAGTAGTTTATACATGGATAATAGATATGGATACAAATTGGCAAATAGCGTGCTGTTGTGAATGGCGTGTGCATGTCATTGTGGTTGTATAATAAAAGATAATAAAGAAGGAGAGAAAATGGAAGAAAAGTGGAAGAAAATGAGAAGAAAAACTCCTCAGACGGGCTGAAAGCGAAAGGAAGCATAGAGTACAGAGGAAGTGAAAGGAAGCATAGAGTACAGTGGAAGTGAAAGGAAGCATAGAGTACAAATGAAAGGAAGTGTAAAGTAAGGAAGCATAGAGTACAGTGGAAGTGAAAGGAAGCATAGAGTACAGTGGAAGTGAAAGGAAGCATAGAGTACAGTGGAAGTGAAAGGAAGCATAGAGAGCATAGAGGAAGTGAAAGGAAGCATAGAGTATAGAAGAAGTGAAAGGAAAAGCATAGAGTATACAGGAAGTGAAAGGGGGCCTAGGCTATAGAGAAAGTGAAAGGAAAGCATAGAGTATAGAGGAAGTGAAAGGAAGCATAGAGAACAGAGGAAGTGAAAGGAAGCATAGAGTACAGAGGAAGTGAAAGGAAGCATAGAGTATACAGAAAGTGAAAGGAAGCATAAAGTATAGAGAAAGTGAAAGGAAGCATAAGGTAAAGAGAAAGTGAAAGGAAGCATAGGCTATAGAGGAAGTGAAAGGAAGCATAGGGTATAGAGGAAGTGAAAGGAAGCATAGAGTATAGAGGAAGTGAAAGAAAGCATAGAGTATAGAGGAAGTGAAAGGAAGCATAGGCTATAGAGGAAGTGAAAGGAAGCATAGAGTATAGAGAAAGTGAAAGGAAGCATAGAGTATAGAGAGAGTGAAAGGAAGCATAGAGTATAGAGGAAGTGAGAAGAAGCATAGAGCCTAGTCTTGTCATATATTATCAGACTAAAATGAGAGTTCGTAGCGTCATCGTCGTCATTTTCATCCTCGTTGATCATTGCAAATCGAGAAGAAAAGAGGAGATTGGAGGGGGGGGGGGGGCGGAGGGGGGAGAGAGGTCTGAAATTCTGTAGTAGTCTATACCTAATTCTCATAAGGATTTCAAGCTTTTATTTTCCTATCCACATCCAAACCTTTGACAGTTCTTGTCACTGGTGGATTCATAGATTTGGTGAACCTCTACCTCAAGGGGAGGGTACTTACACACTCAGCTGACACCGCAACTAAGCAGTTCATAATCGCCAGTGTACAGCGGCTTTCTATGTGACATCTTGAGTTTACCAGATCAGTAAAAAGAAACTCGTGGAGAGCGTGGCAGCAGAGAGTCCTCAGAAGAGAAGTCCCCTTCAAGCAAGTGTTTCGGCCCTTATCTCCTGACACTCTAGAGGGGTTGGGCCACACCCGGTTCATGACTCCGGTTGTCCCTCTGCTGCCCCTTTTTTTCCATCTTGGGACGAGTCATGGCTGGGATTTGAACCCATGACCCTCTGGACATGCTCTTTTTAGGGACTGCCCACTTAATGTCTCGCACTCTAACCACTGAGCCACTGGGGCACCAGATATTTGTAGGGAAAGTTAAGCCTTATGAAGTTCACTTTTGTTTCTCCTTGACCAGATCCAGCTTGAACACCTCTCTGCCGCTTCTACCATTGCTTTCAGGGCTCTGGTTTTTTTCCCTCCCTGCAATTGAGAGCTGTTTCATGAGGCTGTATGTATCAGTACATACACTGTTCAAAAGCTACGGAACTTACCCAGCATCAGTGCAGTGTCTTCTCTCCAAGATGGGCTCCTGGCTGCTTAATTAATACTGACAACCGCACGTGAACATCTGATTCTCGAGACTGCGACGAACAGGAACGGTTTGGGAAGTACTGATCCCCAAACGGAACGAGGTTGTTTACGAAGTGTAGGCCAGTACTACGCTATTTTTTTGGTTCATTGATGTAAATCGTTTTGTCCGAACCCGATGAAACACATTTTTGTTTCCATTTAGGCAGTGAGTACGTTAAGGACAGGGAACATAGTATGGGCTTCGCAGCACCACTATCTTAGTAGTGGCCAAGGAGTCATGAATGAAAAGCAAGGACCACCTGCTCTGCCAAAAAAAAAAAAAAAAAAAAAAAAAAGCCGAGACGGGAGGAGCCTTGCAGATTCTATGGTCTGTTGTTTAGGGTTTTTTTTTGTTGTTGTTGTTGTTTTTAGTTTGTTTGTTTGTTTGGGCTTTTGTTTATTTGTTTGTTTGTTTTCTTTTTTCTTTTTCTTTTTTTTTTTTGGGGGGGTGAAGAAGGGTCTTTGTGTGTGTTTGTTTGTTGTTGTCATTGTTGCTGTTGCTGTTGTTGTCGTCGTCGTTTTCTTTTTATTAACTGTGTGAAAGTAATCGCATTCATTTTTGTTTGTAAAACCAACGTTTCAACAGACGCACACACACACACACACACACACACACACACACACACACACACACACACGCACGCACGCACGCACGTACGCACGCACGCACGCACGCACACACACACACACACACACACACACACACACACACACACACGCACACACTTGACCATTAACTGCTCTCATTCCTGGAAGAAAAGAAAAGTAACCCTCCTTTCATGATGTCTCATTATGATAAAAACAAAATCCAATATACTTTTGTTTACATCTTGTGTCTCTTGACCACCTGTTGTTGTTGTTGTTGTTGTTGTTGTTGTTGTTTGTGTATATTCTTTTGTGTCTTTGCTATTTGTCTTATGCTTGTTTCCACACAATGATTTTCTTACAACATTACTCGTGTCTTCCTAACTCTTTTAAGAACATCATTTTCTTTGCGACATGAAGCTCCACAAACTTTGTTTTGTTTTCTACACCAGCGAAGGTTTATAGAACTGAAAACAAAGGAATTGAACAGCTCACTAGAAAAGTAAGAAGGGCTAGACAAATCACCCACGACATGAATGATGATGATAATAATAATAATAATAATAATAATAATAATAATAATAATAATTATGATAATAATTATGACGATGATGATTGCAACTGTGACACAATTCCTAATACTGATGATGATGATGATAATGATCGTAATTTAATATAATGAAAATGATAACAATAATAATCATAATCATTATAATAATCATAAAAATAATTGTAATAGAGCTGGTCGCTGATGTCTTCAGTTCTCGAAAAAAAAAAAAAAAAGAGGCTTAGGTTCTTCAGATACTAAATTCATGCCAGGACGGAGTTTGCAGACTGATCCCAAGTACTGATGACAATGAAGAACATCAGGTTCTAGTCTTAGTTTTTTTGTTTGTTTGTTTGATTTTCGTGCGAGCATGACCCGTGGCGCCTAAATGCAGACATGTGTGTGTGTGTGTGTGTGTGTGTGTGTGTGTGTGTGTGTGTGTGTGTGTGTGTGTGTGTGTGTGTGAGTGCGTGCGTGCGTGCGTGCGTGAGTGTGTGTGTGTGTGTGTGTGTGTGTGTGTGTGTGTGTGTGTGTGTGTGTGTGTGTGTGTGTGTGTGTGTGAGTGAGTGAGAGAGAGAGACAGAGGGAAAGAGAGAGTGAGAGAGAATGTGCGTGTGTGTGGTGTGTGTGTGTGTGTGTGTGTGTGTGTGTGTGTGTGTGTGTGTGTGTGTGTGTGGGGCCATCGCAATTTACAATCTTCCTTCGCAATGCAATGCAGATTGAAGCTGATGGTCTCTCTGTTATATTTCGTTGCCTATCCACCCCCACCCCCCTCTCCCCTCTCTGTGTTGTGTGTGTGTGTGTGTGTGTGTGTGTGTGTGTGTGTGTGTGTGTGTGTGTGTGTGTGTGTGTGTGTGTGTGTGTATGTGTGTGTGTGTGTGTGTGTGATATATATAATATCGGTTTGATATTCAAACAGATTCGATGTAGATTTGTGCTAAACGTTTTCAACTGTAATGACTATTCATTTTTACGTCTGTTTAGGATAGTCTGTATGTTAACCACTAGCAAATTCAGAAGAAGGCTGTTATGTTTTGTTTTGTGTTTAGCTGGGCTGGTTTTGCTGTTTTGGCTGTGTTTAAGTTTTGTAGTTTCTGTTGTCATTCCTTTTTGTGTTATCACGATTCTTTTACGTATTTTAACTTTGTTCTCTATGTTAAGTCGTTATAATGCTCAAGAAATGAACGAAATGTTTCCAGCTGCATTTTCAAAAGCACTGTGATTGAATCTAGCCACTGTAGAAGCAACAACATACAGAAAAAGAAAAATTAGAAATGTACATTTTTTTTTCACATCGATATCATTTTATAGAAATGCGTGAGAAAAAAAAAACATGTGGACAAGAGCTTGCACGTGACTTCTACTTTTATTATGATCATTATTATTATTATTATTATCATTATTCAGAAGAGAAAAAAATACATATATATATATATATATATATATATATATATATATATATATATATATATATATATATATATATAATATATATATATATATATGAGAAGATAAGTGGTTTCTCGTTCTTCGTTTTCACTGTCCTAAATAGTATTTGTTTTTGCCTGAAGAAGACCCAAGAGGTTGAAAAGCATTGTGTCTTGTCCTGTACTTTGTTTGTCTGTGTCCTTGGCAGTAACTAACCCCCTCTCTTTCTAAATTTTGCTTCATCTTCCGCCCTCAGTCACTTTTGTTTTGAAACACCGTTATTATTATTATCATTATTATTACGTCATTAATATAATTATTATTATTATTATCATTATTATTGCTCTTCATCACCATCATCGTCATTATGATTATCATCATCATTATCGTCATTATTATTGTTGTTGTTATTATTATTTTTGTTGCTGTTGTTGTCATAGTTGCTACTGCTGTCTTTGGTCATGACACCATGTTTGTTCCCTTAACATTTTCCTGATTCAGTTCTTTAAAATAAAAAATCTTGATGTCTTGTAGAATACATGAATAAAGATTTAAAAGGACATGTATGTACGGGTACGTTTTGGCGACTCGCATGAATGTCGGAGGACATAAGGGGATGAAGCAAGAGTGACAGTCAAAATACAACTTGTGATTACTTCCCTTTGATAAGTTTTGTGTCGGAGCTCATTGTGGATTGCACGTATATACACAAAACGCGCGAAATCATCAGTGTTTGTAGGTATCGCACCGTCCTAAAATACAACCAGAATTAAGCCATATGATAGCTCTCGTAGAAGAGCACCAAACCAATCATGTCACTGATTTTAAAGGATTCCTACCGGTAACATCATTCACATCGTATGAACACTTCCTGAATACATGAATTATCTTTTCCTGACATCAGATTTCATGCCTTCAAGCACGTGACCCTAGCTATGCGCTACCTGGTCTACGCAAAATAGTCCCATTCAATTCATTTTAATCTGTCTGTTTGGAACCATCTTGCATGATATGTCTTGATGTGCATATGAACTCTCTCTCTCTCTCTCTCTCTCTCTCTCTCTCTCTCTCTCTCTCTCTCTCTCTCTCTCTCTCTCTCTCTCTCTCTCTCTCTCTCTCTCTCCAGAAACGAAGCACTCTTTAATCTGTTCACGCAAGGATGTGGTGAATAACAGATCTACTGTCCTGTACTTTTTTTAAAATCAAGAAGCAAACAGGACGGATAAATTCCGCTAACAGGCTGCGAAGCATTAAGAAAATCAAATCTAAAAAAAATACATAAATAAAAAACAGCCACACAAAACTGCACAGAAGCTTAAACATCTTTAGATAATTCTATTCATAACGATTTCAAAGAACATCAAGCAAATGGAGACAACAGAGGTTTTTTAAAATCACTACAACGTGAGAAAGAAAATAAATGCGGCAGAAAAAAAAGGAATTTCAACCGCCACTTGTCATTTCCCTGGCAAGAGGCGTGATCGTCATCGTTTAAAAACAAAGGAACAGAAGTAGATCAGTTTGAGAAGAGGAAGATCACACTGTGTTCAATGCGATAGTGATATGTCTATAAGCACACACACATACACACACACACACACACACACACACACACACACACACACACACACACACAAATAGAGAGAGAGAGAAAGAGAGAGAGAGAGAGACAGACAGACAGACAGACAGACAGACAGACAGACAGAGACGGAGACAGAGACAGACAGACAGAGACAGAGTGAATGGATGGATAGGTTTGTGAAGTTTGATTCGCTTCCAGTCTAGAAACTAAAAGCCCCAGGGGCCTATTGTATATCATTACAGATAGATACGCATAGACAATAGAAAACAACAAACGTCCTTTTGTATATCATTACAGATAGATACGCATAGACAATAGAAAACAACAAACGTCCTTTTGTATATCATTACAGATAGATACACATAGACAATAGAAAACAACAAACGTCCTTTTGTATATCATTACAGATAGATACACATAGACAATAGAAAACAACAAACGTCCTTTTGTATATCATTACAGATAGATACGCATAGACAATAGAAAACAACAAACGCATCTGATGTTCCCTACATTTCGACCAAATTCTTGTCTTCTTCATGTGACTTAAGTAACGAATTTGGAGCAAGATACATACATATATCATTTATATCTGTGTGTGTGTGTGTGTGGTGTGTGTGTGTGTGTGTGTGTGTGTGTGTGTGTGTGTGTGTAGTCAGCATCTGCATGCTTAAAAATATCGCTAAAACAAGTCAAAATAGGATAATGTATGAGTGAAACAGGTAAAAAATGCTTTTAAACTTCAGTGAAATGTTTACCGAAAACGAACGCAAAACGTATTGATATCACAGAACAGTATAAGACAATTAGCCCAATCGTATAGAAAATCTATATGTTCAAGTTCCTAATAAAAAATAAATCAAAAACAAAAAAGAAAATAAAATGAAATGTGGATTAAAGCTACACATTTCATTTCATACATCAGCAAACAATTGCATATAATACATCACTATCTGTGTATAACCTAAAAAAAAAAAAGTGTGTGTGTGTGTGTGTGTGTGGGGCGCGCGCGCGCGCGCGCGCGAGCATATGTACGTGTTTTTCCCAAATGTTTTGTTTTCTACCTTTTCTCATACGGTAACGGTTATCTCCCATCGGTCAGAGAGCATATGCAAGGGAGGTAATTATTTTGTAGCACGCCTCATAGCAAAGAGGGCACGCCTTTATCATCTTTGGGGATGCCTTACTTATTTTTGGCTTTTTTTTTTTTCAAAATGTCCACATACACGTGATAAAACAAATCTGATAAAAAAATAATATGATGTGAATACAACAACAATTATTAGAGTAATGTAGGGGAATGCTTTCACGTTGATATAATTCGGCCTCAACTGAACTGAAAAGCATGGAAGTCTGTGGTAAGACCGGCTTTCAAAATGTCGTTATGGTGCATGAGAGAAATACCCTCGACGCCGACACTGTACCAACGCTACACCAACACTCTCCATCGGTGTTCTATATCTGCATCTATTTTTCTTTAATGCTTCCGTAGGACTAATGTATCTTTCGTTTACTTTAAAACAAGAAAAGACAGCGAATATCGGTGAAAACCTTTTTAAACTGAGATGAAATTCTTTAGTTTGGAAACCGTTGAAAACAAAAACAAAAACAAAAAATAGAAGTCCTTACTGACCCTGTCCTTGATATCTGTATTAAGTTTCAGTTTCATCAAGGAGGCGTCACTGCGTGCGGACTAGTCCATATACGCTACACAACATCCGCTAAGTTTTGAGACCACATTACGCATGATTTGAAGCTGATGGATACATGAATTAACAACGAAGATGAGACAATTGAAGAAGAGGGTCTCGTGGCTACGACTCAGCGGATGTCTGAACTACGCATTAGACCAACGCGCTGGTCAGACCTTGAGTGCCTACCTACCAATTTTTTTTTAATGTGTGTGTAGTGGATGTACACGTGTGTGTATGATGTGTGGGCACATATCTGTAACAGACACATATATGTGGGACTCAAAAGTATTTTTCTCCATAATGACGCATGATCTTATGAAAGATCGTGTTTTAAAATCAAGGGTTCCTATGACAAAGGGTTTTTTTGTTTTGTTTTTTTTTGTTTGTTTTTGTTTTTGTCTGTCTACCCCCTCACTTCTGCATGTCGGAAATGTATGAGAAGTAGAATAAGATCGGCAGAGGGGGCAGAGAAGGAGAATGGGAAGCAAAGAGATGGGGCAAGGGGGGGGGGGGGATTCGTCATGTCTAAGATGATGTTAAAGGATCTAATTCCACACGTAAACACTTGAAACACTCAAAACTTAAACATTGAGAATTCCTCAAGCAAACTCTTGAAACACTCAAAACTTAAACATTGAGAATTCCACAAGTGAACTCTTGAAACACTGAAACTGGAACACTGAGGACGAAGGGAAGTACAATTACCAAGCAAATACAACGAAAAAGCAAACGAACACACATAAACAGACAACAACAAAAAAAGAAAGAAAGAAAGCGTTTTAGAAGATCTTGGTCGAAAAAACACAAACAAGCCAGCAAACAAAAACAAACACAGCAACCACCAATTTCTTTTAAAGGCAGGGAAGATGGTGGAGAGGGGGCAAGATGGGTTTAGAGACTCTTAACTCTTCCATGCGTGCCTCTCTCCTTCCGGCATATCTCTGTGGTTTGGGGCTCTCTTGCATCTTTTGCCTGTTCCTCCCTAGTCACAGCTTTCCACAGTGTCATTCACGTGTCATGGAGACAGCCGGATTGTTTCATGTTACTCAACATGGTAACGGGTGTGCTTCAAAACTGAGGAAGGGAAATGCGTTTATTGGGAATGGCTATTTAAAACACACACACACACACACACACACACACACACACACACACAACACACACACACACACACACACACACACACACACACACACACACACAGCTGATGTTAAGAAATATTGAATTCCAATACGCTCTGCAGCTGAAGAGTTCAAGTCGAACGGAAATAAAGACAGGCTTTGCTTTTCGCCTCTTAGACAGTAAATGACAGGAAAATTTTGTGTTAGGATGGTCCCCCTTTGTTTCGTTTATTTCCCCCTTGTTTTTTTTTCCCCAGAAGCTTATATTCACATATTATATATATATATATATATATATATATATATATATGTGTGTGTGTGTGTGTGTGTGTGTGTGTGTGTGTGTGTGTGTGTGTGTGTGTGTTTATGCATATATATCATTACTATTATTATTATGATGATTATTAGAGATAATGCATAACATGTTGATTTCAAAACATACACGCAAAACAAAGGAGAATAACCTTAAAGTAAGGTGGGGTATGTGTGCAGCCATTCATATTGGTTCTTGAATACACAAATACATTGTTGGTGAACAAAATCAACATTTTCAGAGGATAAGTTAAATAAGCGAATACGAAAATGTAACGGACGTTTAGAAACCCGTCCGGATTATCATCATTCACTCGACCCTAAAACCAATAGCTTTCGCTCAAAAAAAAAAAAAAAGGAAAAATGAAAAACAAACAAAACAGGCCCGGGAAACACATACACTTGCCGGGCTGGGCTGATCATGGAATGTAAAAGACATCTGCTATCAGGAAAGTGAACTGCACAACAGTCATTGTCTGTCCGGCCAGAACCTTCAGGGGCAGGTGATCTCTGGGACGGGAGACCGTCAGAGTCTAAAAATCGATCGTTCAGATCTGGCCGGTGACGACGATGGAGTCTTCAAACCACTTGTAAAACAACCGACGATGCTGAACACTATGCCACTGAAGTTGGCCCAAACGTTCTGTTCGCTCACGTTAGCCAGAAAGCAATTGGCGAACACTCTCCGAATGTTTGCCCGTCTCTGTCT
>CM065737.1:9570931-9583431 GCA_033310375.1 Conus canariensis | reverse complement strand
GAGTGAAAATATTGAATTCAAGTTTAAGTGTGTGTGTGTGTGTGTGTGTGTGTGTGTGTGTGTGTGTGTGTGTGTGTGTGTGTGTGTGTGTGTGTGTGTGTGTGTGTGTGTTGTTGTTGTTGTTGTTGTTCTTACTGCTCTTAGTAAGTTGTTCTTGTTGTTGCTCTTGTTTCATTATCGCTGGAAGTTCGTCAAATTGCCAGAGTTGTGTTTTGTATTGTATAGCTGTTCTGTCTCGTTTTTGACAAACGCTGAGTCTAGTCATCTACACGCGGGCGCGCTTGCGCACACACGACCCACATACACGTATCACACATTTTGCATAAAGAAGCACGCAAACACACACACACACATATGCGTACGTACGTACGTGTACACACACACACACACACACACACACACACACACACACACACACACACACACACACACACACACACTTAACATACCAGCCACAGACACGCACGCCACTCGAGAACAAACAAACAAAACCTGCCCACCAACAAAAAAAAAAAAAAAAAAAAAAAACTAACGACTGACCATCATCTCTCTCACAGACGTAAGGAAGTTTGACGTCACAACCCAAGGCAGACAACTCCAAAGTCGGAGTGGACCTGTAGCATGATGGCGGCGAAGTGCTGCCTGCTGCTGCTGTTGTCGTCACTTCCGGGAACGCCGCAGTGCTATCGTACTCCATGCATTTCTGCCACCGGAGGTGGTCGGTTGAGTTGCGATATAGCCCGGACCAAAAACCCTCGTTCCTGAACACAGTACAACAAATAGATAAATAAATGAATAAATAAATAAATTTCTTTTCTTTCTTTCTTTCTGCGTACACAGGCTGATACTCCTGCGGACGCTGCCTGTATAGACAGGCAGTGGAGTTTTGTGTGTATGACCGGGTTTTTTTTATCCCGCCATTAAGGCAGCCATACTCCATCTTCGGGGAAGGTGCATGCTATGTGTAACGTGTCATCCTTACCAACGGCCAAACTGGCCTTCTCTTCCGAAAGTTGGTGATGGGATTTGACGTGTGCGCAAGATGTTGTGCGTGCGTTCACACACGGAACCTCGGTTTATAGTCTCTTTCGAAGGACTGTATGGGAAATGGAGTCAGAAGCAATGTTAACTCCGAGGAAAAATCCTCCTGTACCGAAATTCGAACCCGCAACCCCAGGATCACGAGTCCGGCGCTCTACCAACTGAGCTACTCCGGCCCCCAATAAATAAATGAATAAATGAATAAGTAAATTAATGAAGAATGGTGGTTGGTGAGATAACGGTGAAACCTGGGTCCAGATAAGGGAAATTACCCAAATAAATCAGTACTGCTCAATTTTTCTCTGTGTGTTTCTTTGTGTTTGTGTGCGAGTGGACATGTGTGTGTGTGTGTGTGTGTGTGTGTGTGTGGTGTGTGTGTGTGTGTGTGTGTGTGTGTGTGTGTGTGCTGATGTGCGTGCGTGTGGTGCTCTTGCGTGCGTGCGTGTGTGCGTGCGTGGTGCGTGCGTGGTGTGGTGTGTGTGTGTGTGTGTGTGTGTGTGTGTGTGTGTGTGTGATCTGGGTTTCATGCAGCCCGTGGAACCCCATTTCTCGTTCCTTTTATCTTTTTGTCTTCATGCACATCACACGTCTTTCTTCAAGGGTGAAAAAAGGAATACGTTTATTTTCTTCTTACTAACTTTTTTTTCTCGCACATGTCTTCTCTCCTTTTTCTTTTACAGCAGACTTTCAGAACTGGTGCATCGTAACTTTTCAGGTTGGAATGACGTTTGAAAAACATTGTCTAGTTATACATGTTAATCACAATTCATCAATCATTTCAGCATTTTTGTTCCTTTAGTTGGATCTCACTGTGCGAGCACTTAGTATTTCCCCACCTTTCAAAATAAAACAAAAAACAACAACAACAACAAAAACAACAACAACAAAAAGCTGCGTTTGCTCTTGGAAATCTTTTTCTAGAAGTGTGTTAACGGATGTGGCTATGGTAGGGTAATTTAGTCTGTTTAATGCCACCACATCAATCGGACGGCGGCCTTTTAGCAGCTTGTTCCTCGTTGATGACGTCAACTTAGTAGACAGGCAGCAAAGCCCTCTTCCAGGAACTCACTACCAGTCTGAAGAAAGCATCAAGCACCGAGAGAATGGAAGGCAGGCCCGCAGAGAGGCAAAACCTTGGTCAACAGTTCCGAACACAGAGCAGTCAACATCACATTGAAGACACAGATACCCGAAGAACTGGACCACACCCAGGGAATGGTACAAGGCTGGACCCTCAGCAAAGAACGTTCAAGACCAGGCTCGTCCTGGTTATGGTTGCCATGACAAGACTCCACGTCATTTAGATAAGTTTGAAAGTGGGATAACTTCAGGCGGAAATTGAACAATAAGAGCGGAAGTAGAATTACTGGACCGCCAAACGAATGGACTAAACAAATTACCAAACTACGCGTTTCCACCTATCGGTCTAGTCCTGCCTGAAGAAGACCAACAGGTCAAAATGCGCTGTGTCTGTTTTGTATTGTGTGTATTCCCTTCGTTCAGCGGCACAGTAACGTATTTTTGCTCTTCCGTTCTTCTAGAAAGTCAGGTCTCTCAGCTCGCCAGTGAAGGTCAACTGCTAATGATGTCTGTCTTTCTCCATGGACTGAAAGCTGGACATTGACTAGAGATCCGGAGCCTGGATTCGAGGCTTTCAGGCGGATTCTCTGCACCTCGCACAAGGAACCCACGACAGATGACTGTAACAGGCAGCAGGTGTACCGATGCTGGAGAGCAAACCGTCTACTCATACTTCAGGATGGGACAGAACGAAGACAGGAGGGTTACCTCTATCCTGTTGCACGTGACTACTGACAAAAGACTGTGAAGATATCTGACTATTGTATGTGTCATTCACGCAATTCCTTTGAGCTACCATCATGGGATATGCCAATACGATAATGAATAAATATTCAAATGAATAAAATAAATGAATATGTAAGTAATTTTGCCTGAGATGGAGAGGGGAGAGAGAGAGAGAGAGAGAGAGGGAGGGAGGGAACGAGAGAGGGGGGGAGACGGGGGGGGGGGCAGAGGGAGAATGCAGTCTATTACAATTAATCATAATGATCTACATTACAACATGACACAATACAAAACAACACAGTGTACCGCAATTACCTGTAATATCATACATTACAATACTATACAATACAAAGCCAAACAATAGAATACAGTCGATTGTAGGTAACTATAATGTAATACCACACAACATGATACAACACAGAGCAAGACAATAAATACAATTTTTACCGCAATTAAACCATAATATTATAAAACAAAATGCAGTGAGCTGCATCACAGTGTGACACAACACAATGTATACAACGTAACACAACCCAAAATCAATCCAAAACAATGTAAAGAAGACAGCACAATGCATATGACGCAACACAAACTAAGCGAAACGAATACGAGGTAAGACAGAACAAAATGCAATACAAACAAAGCCAAGGGAAGTAAGTACAGTACAATACAACATAACGGAACACCACAAAACGTCAAAAATGATACTCGAGTGGAAAGACGGGGGAAGGACAGAAGAAAAGAAAGAAAGAATGAAAGGGGGAAATGAAATAAGGGAGACAGACGATGACACAAGTGAAAAAAAGAAAGAATTAACGGGAGAAAATAAACAAGCACTGATACAAATGTGGAAAAAAAACAACCAGAAACAGACAACGTAGGAAAGAAAGAAAGAAGAAAAGAAAGAAAATAGACACTGACACTTGCACAAGTGAAAGAGAGAGAGAGAAGAAAAGAGGGTGGGGGAGTGACACTGACACAAGTAATAGAGACAGAAAAAAAAGGGAGGGTGGGAGAAAGTAGAGACTACCACAACTAGAAGAAGAAGAAGAAGAAGAAGGAGGAGGAGGAGGAGGAGAAGGAGGAGGAGGAGAAGAAGGAGGAGGAGGAGGAGGGGGAGGAGGAGGAGGAGGAGAGAAGAAGAAGGAGGAGGAGGAGGAGAAGAAGAAGAAGAAGAAGAAGAAGAAGAAGAAGAAGAAGAAGAAGAAGAAGAAGAAGAAGAATGAGGAGGAGGAGGAGAAGAAGAAGAAGAAGAAGAAGAAGAAGAAGAAGAAGAAGAAGAAGAAGAAGAAAGGAAGAAAGTAGACACTGACTCAACAAGATCTAGTTGCAAAGCGAGAGGACTGCAGGCGGAAATCTAAACAAATCTTAAATAAATGTTAGCGAACCGCCCAGAGAACGTGGACAAACTAGTCACAAGACGAAACACAACGCGTTTCGACCTCTTAGGTCTTCATCAGGTGAGACATAAACGAATAAAACAACGAAAATTCACTTAGCTTTGATCGCTTCAGATCACTTCACAGGGTTCAGCGCAAGGAAGAAAATTCACAAGCTTTGATCGCTTCAGATCACTTCACAGGGTTCCTTGCGCTGAACCCTGTGAAGTGATCTGAAGCGATCAAAGCTAAGTGAATTTTCGTTGTTTTATTCGTTTATGTCTCACCTGATGAAGACCTAAGAGGTCGAAACGCGTTGTGTTTCGTCTTGTGACTCGTTTGTCCACGTTCTCTGGGCGGTTCGCTAACATTTATTTAAGAACTGACTCAACAAGTGAACTAAACAGAAAGTAAAAACATGAAAGTAGAACGTGACAATAACATCACATGTAGGAAAATCAAGGAAGGAGAGAAAGAAAATAGACGAGATGTGAAAGAAAGGAGAATAGGGGAAAAAAAAAAAAAAAGAAAGCAGACACTGACACAAGTGACAGAAAGAAGAGAAGAAAAAGAAAATGCAGACACTGACCCGAAAAGTGAAAGAAAGAAGAAAAGAAAGGAAAGGAAAGGAAGTGGAAGCTGACAACATAAGTGACAAAAAGAAGAGAGAAAAAAAAGAAAGAAAGAAAGGAGACACTAATAAAACAAAAGAAGAAATGAAAAGAAAGTGACAATGATATGTCAACTGGAAGGGAGAAAAAGGAAGGAAGGAAACAGATGCAAGCGAAAAGAAGGAAAGGAACAACCCTTGAATGAACGAAAAGTACAAATTCAATAAGGAGGCAGAGCATAGTGATAGAATATAGAAAGGGCACGCAACTTAGAAAGGAAAGAAAGAGAAACAGTAGCACAAAATACACAGAAAAACACGCGTGCAAGAAAGAAATACTGCAAGAAAGACAGAGAGAAAAGAAATAAAAGAAAGAAAGAAAAAGAATGTTAAATGGAACCGGAAAGAAAGACCAAAAAAAACAACAACAAAGAAACAAACAAAACAAAACAAATCAATAAAGTCAATGAAAGAAGGGGGGGGGGAACAATAAAGGGAAGAAAAGGTCTGAAAAAAAACTGGGAGAAAAATTAAATCAAACAAAAAAAAGTTATTGAAAGATATCAAATCAAAAAGAAACTATGAAAAAAAAAAAGCAACATTCAAAGACTGGGAGAAAACGGAATGGAAAAACAACAGATAAACAAACAAACAAAAACAATGAAAACAAATGCAGCAGACTTCTAAAAACAAAAAAAAATCAAACAATAAACAGAGGACTCTGAACAAGAAACGAGTTTATATTTTAAAAAAAGGAAGAAAAGAAGCACAAAATAAAAGAATGGAAAGGAAAAACAATGAAAAAAAGAAAGAAAGAAAAGAAAGAAAGGAAAGAAGAAAGAAAGAAAGAAAGAAAGAAAGAAAGAAAGAAAAGAAAGAAAAAGAAAAAAGAAAGACAGACAAACAAAAGAGAAAAGAAGAGAAGAAAAGACAAGAACAAACAGAACAAACAGAGAGAGAGAAGAGAGAGAAGAGAGACAGAGAGACAGAGAGAGAAGAAGAGAGCAGGAGACAGAGACAGAGACAGAGAAGAGAGAGAGAGAGAGAGAGAGAGAGAGAAGACAGACAGACAGAAGACAGACAGAGACAGAGACAGAGAGGAGAGAGAGAGAGAATAGAAAGAAAGAAACGCAGGAGAAGAAAGAAAGACTGGACGGGAGAGGGGATGAAATGTAACAGAAACACACACACACACACACACACACACACACACACACACACACACACACACACACACACACACACACACAACCACAATACTTTAAAAGCTTTTTATCGCAGAGATCCATATGTACAAGAATAGGGAAAGTTTACTCGTCTTTTCAGAGCATTGATGTCGGAATTCCACAGGGTTCTATTATAGCCCCATGTTGTTTAACATTCTTATTTATGATCTTCCAAAGATATTATCAAAAAGTGTGAGTTTAGTACAATATGCCGATGACATTGCTATGTGGATAAATACAAATATCCGGAAGCATACTGGCAAGAGAATTACGAATCATATACAGAAGATATATCAGTTAGAGATAGATAAATTAAACAACTTTATGGAAAATAACGGGCTTATTCTCTCAGGTGAAAAAACACAATTAATGTTTTTCAATAATGGAGACAATCCAATGTATTTGCCAAGCTTCAAATTGAATGGTTCTGAATTGCAGTACTCACAAAACATAAAATTTCTGGGTGTGAATTTAACCCCTAAACTTAACTGGCGTTTTTACATTGAAAGCTTGATAGCTAAAACAAGGAAACGTTTAAACTTATTGAAAATTATTTGTATTCAACCGTGGGCTCAAGATACAAAAACCCTCCTGCACCTAGCTGTTTCTCTAATAAGATCAAACTAGTGTACGGACAAGAAGTTTATTTTTCAGCTCCTCAAAGTCTACTGAAAAAATTGCAAAGTATAGACAGCAAAGCTATCAAATTAGCGCTTGGTGTCCCAGTGCACACAAACACATTGAAGGTGTACAAAGAAATTGATATGCTATCACTGTCAGATCAACGTAGATTAGCTGTGGCCAAATATATTGCAAGAAGTCTTTCAGTACCTAATTCAGTCGAAAACGAAGTGTTGATGGATTCAAATGTTGAATATCCCAAAAGAGCTCAACAGCTAGGTTATCTTTGTCCCGTTCGAAATTACACGAAAGATTCTTTTGAAAAATGCAATATTGATGTCACTTCACTCTCACCTGCTCCTGTTGTTCCCCCGGTGCCTCCATGGGAACATAGACAAGCTATCTTTGATGTAGATTACACTGATGTCCGGAAAAATGATAACATTAACATTTTAACTTATAAAGTGAGAGAAAACTTAGAAAACAAATATTCTAATCACTTAAAAATTTTTACGGATGGTTCCGTTTGCCAGTTAAGTGCAGGTTCAGGTTTTGTTATTCCGGCTTTAAAAGTTCAAAAAGCATACAGCCTTGGAAAAGGATTTTCTATTTTTACGGCAGAATTGTATGCTATTCTTATGGCATTACTCTTTATTTGTGATAGTAATCATTCTTTCTGTAACATTTTATTTTGTGTTGATTCTAAGGCAGTGTTAGATAGTTTGAAAGTTTGGGATGTTAAAACAAGGAAGGATGTAATCTTTGAAATAAAGCATTTAATTAATTACATTATTTCCACAGGAGTAAATATAGTCTTCGGCTGGGTCCCTTCACACTGTGGTATTTATTGGAATGAAATAGCAGATAAACTAGCCAGACGCGGGGCAATGGGCAATGCTGCAAAAAGTAATTTGAAGTTGGATATATATGAAGTACATTCGTTATTGGAAAGCTGTTTCCGAATTGAGAAGTCTCAAGATAAATATGTAATGGAAACATATCCTAGACATATTTCTAGTTTAATATACAAGATACGTTTGAACTCTTGGAAGACCAAATATTCCCAAAATATAGCGTGTGCATGTTCTAAGCCATTATCTGGTGAACATATACTTTTCCATTGCCCCATTTTAAATGCTCTTTATTCAAAAGCAAACATTGAAATTTCGAAATCTAAACCGGTTCACGCTATTTCTTTCAGTTCAGAAATTGTTGAGGTTGCAAAAATTATCTCTCAATCTCAAATTAGCATATTGTTATAATTATGACAGTGCAGTTTATATTTAAATTTGTACTGTTCTTGACATTATTTCTGACCTTTTCCTCCCCCCTGTCCTCCTCCTCCGCCCTCCCCCAATCCCCCTCCCCCCTCCCCTCACCCCGCCCCCCCTCCCCTTCCCCCCCTCCCCCTCGCCCCCCCCCCCCCACCCCCACCCCCCAGTAAAGTCTAATATCACCAAGTGTGAACAGACTATAAATCAACAGCAACAACAACACACAACCACGCACACACACATAAACACAGGAGAGGGGGGGGGGGGGTGGCGCGGGAGAAAAGACACACCGACACACAAATTTAATCGAAAAAAACGCGTGTTTAAATACACAATACAGTACAAGCAAATGAACTATTCCAAAAATAGTAGGCACGTCTTCTTCAGATCGAAAGGATACCAGACGATAAAGCAATGGACAAAAACAATACTCCTGGGACTGTTTTTGGCAGAAGAATCGGAACACACGCACGCACGCACGCACGCACGCACGCGCGCACACACACACACACACACACACACACACAACACACACACACACACAACTCATCAACCCAGCGCCTTACTCACAGGCCGTCAAGCGATTGGTCCCAGGCGTATTTGTCGACGTAGAGCAGACGCTGCTGGGTGGCACTGAACTCCGTCATGGTCAGCAACACAGCCCCGTAACTGCTGCACATGCTGCTGGCCTCGTTCCACGTGGATGGCCGCATGTGAAGGTAGTAGACCACCCGTGTCGAGGGGAGACAACAGGCGGGATGAACCAGCACTGTCAACACAGTCCATTATGAATGACTTCCCTTTGTTCTAGTCCGTCCGCTAAGGGAGTCGTGTTTTTCATCCGCGCCCATCTGTTTACTTGTTTATTCATCTGTCTGTCTGTCTGTCTGTCTGTGTGTCTGCCTGCCTGTCTGACTGTCTGTCTGCCTGTCTGTCTGTCTTCCAGCAAATTTACGCAGAAAAATGCAGACCCCCCTTTAGCCAAACGTAGCACGTTTGGCTAAAGGGGGGTCTGCAATTTTTTGATGAAAGATGAAATATGGATGAAAGACAAGCGCATTGAAAGTTTGGGGGCAGATCATTTACTTGTGAGATAATTCTGCCCCGACCGGCTCCGATTCAGAACTGAGTTTGCCATGTGATCAGCTGGCAAGACTGGAACCATGCAGTTAAGTTTTATCCGCCTACTGGATGTGTCTCTGGGAGTGACGCCTGACAAACACCGCAGGTGGCTGTAACTCTCGGACCTGGTTGACTCCCGTATATATAGTATTATAAGTACAGCCAGGTCATGGGGTCTCAGACCAAAATGGATCTTCATGCTCATTATCCTCATTTTCGTCGACTAGCATTTAGAAAAGACATCGATTCTGTGGCCCTTCGCATCCGGCTCTCGAGGCCATTTCAGCTTGAATTTCCTCTCCATGTCTGTGAACTAGGCGAGTTTGTGTCGAGGTTGCTGGTATCGGCAAATTTATGGGACTGTCATTGGACGGACATGGTAGAGCCCAACAGAGGGGCACGCTTATTACGCTGGCTTTACAACCAAGCAAAGCCGATCAGAAGAGACATTCTTTGAACACAACCGAAGTGACTCGGCGGCAATGCAGTATCTCCTATGGTGAGTAGCCTTCTACCGACTTGGCATTGACTGCTCTCTGTGAACAACAAACAAGTAGGGTAACTCTTGCTCCCACAAGAAAACATAACTCCAAAGGAATGCTGCTTACGACACCGAATCGCCTAGCAGACATGACAGCGCAGAGCACACACAACAAACAAGGAAACATCCCCCCAAAAAGGGTGCTCCAAGCTTGCCCATATACCCTGTACCGAACACATCTACACAGCAACAAGAACTGGAGAAATCAACAAATATAAATTAAAATCGGAAATGAAATGAGGCAAGGAACAGTAAACGATAAACAGTAAACAAGTTGGGTATTTTTTGCTCCCATAAGAAAACATAACGCAGAGTAACTTTTATTCAAGACCGGTGCCGGTCTTGAATACAAGTTACTCTGTGTTAGGTTTTCTTATGGGAGCAAAAAATACCCAACTTGTTTACTGTTAAATATAAATTAACTTTTAGTCAAGACTGGCACAGCCTTTTAAAACTTGAATATAGTCAGACAAGTACAAGGACGAACAGAAACAAATACAAATAACTCGATTTAATTGACAGTAAATATGAAATGAGGCAGGGAATAGTAAACAATAAACAACAAACAAGTAGGGTAACTCTTGCTCCCACAAGAAAACATAACTCCAAAGGAATGCTGCTTACGACACCGAATCGCCTAGCAGACAGGACAAGCTTGGAACATCCTATTTGGGGGATGTTTCCTTGTTTGTTGTGTGTGCTCTGCGCTGTCATGTCGGTGTCGTAAGCAGCATTCTTTTGGAGTTATGTTTTCTTGTAGGAGCAAGAGTTACCCTACTTGTTTGTTGTTTATTCTTTACTGTTCCCTGCCTCATTTCATATTTTGCTCTCTGTGAATTGCCGCTGCTGGGATTGAGATGGGACAAGACAGGATGTGGCCGTGGACAGGGAGCTGGAATGTGGGGAAAATGCCGTGTAGGTAGCACGGAAGACGGCACATAAACAACAACACAACAGCTAACATGTGCGGCTCCGTTGTTCAGGTATGATCCATTGGTACGTCCGGGATTCGTTTCTGCGAAGTCATAACAAATTTCTACTGAACATAAACGCTGCAAGAGAATTGGTCACCAGCTGATAACTGTCTACAGCGTGATGTCCTTTTCAGTGGACTAAGCTTTCTGGAGATGTAGGTGTTGACATTTTGTTTCTCCCAACCACCCCTGTCCTCCTCAACTCTATGTAAAAAAAATTTTTTTTTTTTAATTGGAAGTATCTTTTTCAGTCCTTATCAACACATGAACTGATTCAAAGAATGGATCCAGGCTTAAATATTGGCAGAGGTCTACATCCTCCTGAGCTCTCTTCTAATTGCTGTGAGCACAGTTGTAGTAGCAGTGGTGGTAGTAGTAGTCGCGGTCGTAGTATTGTAGTAGTAGTGGTAGTATTGTTGGCAGTTTTCACGCGCACACACACCACACACACACACACACACACACACACACACACACACACACACACACACACACGCACATTTTCTTTCTTTTCATGGGCCCAGTATTACTTACAGAAAAGAGACGTTAAACTGAAAAAGACACGTTAAACTGAAGAACACACACAACACACACACACACACACACACACACACACACACACACACACACACACACACACACACTCTCACTCACTCACGCCGAACACGCGTGTTTATATATATATAAACGCGCGCGCGCGCACATTTTTCTTTCTTTTCATGGGCCCAGTATTACTTATAGCAAAGAGGACGAAACACACACACACACACACACACACACACACACACACACACACACACACACACACGCACGCACGCACACACACACACACACACACACACACACACACACACACACACACACACACACACACACACACACACACACACACACACACACACACACACACACACACGCACATTTTCTTTCTTTTCATGGGCCCAGTATTACTTACAGAAAAGAGACGTTAAACTGAAAAAGACACGTTAAACTGAAGAACGCACACACACACACACACACACACACACACACACACACACACACACACACACACACACACCACACACACACTCACTCACTCACTCACTCACTCACTCACGCCGAACACGCACTAGCCCAACTTCTGAAAGGATTCCAGCGCTGCCACCCACACACACTGATGATAAATCATCTGCCCACACCATGAAACGATTAGGGGAAAAAAAGAAAAAGGAAGAAAAAAGAGTCCGCAGGCATCAAACGTCGATCCATTTTGTCTCCCATGTCACCTTTGGGATGGGTGTGGACGGTATACCTCACATGAACCACCCTGAGAACACTGCATTATGTATCAGCCAAGAGAGTTTCTCTGGAACTGGCCAGGCACTGATGAGAAATGCCATCCCTGCAAGGTGTCCTACTTGACACTCTCTCAACTTGTCCCACTTGAAACAAAAATTGATCAGTGACCGATTAAATACGCAGAACCAGGTCAGTTCTCTGCAGTATGAACAAGCCAGTGGTAAAATCAATAGACAACGTTTACTGTAGATTCACGTAATATATCATCTGCATCTAAAATCAACTGTCAATGTTTAATGTCGATTCCCTTAATCCCGCAGCTACTGCTTCAATCGATAGACAACGTTAATATCGATTCTCATAATCCTGCAACTGTGGTAAAAATTGATAGACAATGTTTAATGTCGATTCCGGTAATACAGCAGCTACGGTTGAAAGGAAAAGACAACGTTTACTGTCGATTCCTGTAATACAGTTAAAGTTTCAGTTTCAGTTTCATCAAGGAGGCGTCACTGCGTGCGGACTAGTCCATATACGCTACACCACATCCGCTAAGTTTTGAGACCACACTACGCGTGATTTGAAGCTGATGGATATATGAATTAACAACAAAGATGAGACAATT
>CM065737.1:9565931-9568431 GCA_033310375.1 Conus canariensis | reverse complement strand
GACTTCAAAGAATTCATTTTTCATATTGTTATATTGCAATGTAAGGACTTCAAAGAACTCATTTTTCATATTGTTATATTGCAATGTAAGGACTTCAAAGTACTCGTTTTTCATATTGTTATATTGCAATGTAAGGACTTCAAAGAACTCATTTTTCATATTGTTATATTGCTATGTGTTTTGTGTTATTGCCTTGCGCCGTGTCATGCTGTATTTTGTGGTGTCCTATCAAACCAAGGCTGTGTTGTATTGTACTTTCATCTTGTGTTGTTTTGTGTTGCTGTGCTTTGCATTCTGTTGCACAGTGCCGTGCTCTTGTGTTGTCTGGTTGTCTTGTGTTGTTTATGGCTGCGTCATGTTGAGTTGTGTTGTACTGCATAGTGATGTAGTTTGCTGTAGTTTGTGTTTGTGCCGAATCGATTTGTGATAAGTTGTATTGTGGTCCATTTTGTTGTTCTTTTTCTTATGTTGTAGTGTGCTGTGTTGTAGTTGTTGTATTCCATTGTGTTACGTTGCATTTGTATCATTTTGTGACGTGTTTTGTTGCATTTTGTCGTCTTGTGTCGTGTTGTGTGGTGTGGTGTGGTGTGGTGTGGTGTGGTGTGGTGTGGTGTGGTGTGGCGTTGTGTCGTGTCGTGTCGTGATGTGTTGTGTTGTGTTGTGTTGTGTCGTCTTGTTTCGTGGTGTGGTGTGTCGTGTCGTGTCGCGTCGTGTCGTGTCGTGTCGTGTCATGTTGTGTTGTGTTATATCATGCTGTATTACAGTGTGTCGCATATGGTGTAATGTGCTGCACTGTGTTGTATAGCAGAGTGTTGTAGTGTTAGGTATTGTGTTGAATAATGTTACATTACGCTGCATTCTACTGTGTCGCTGCTGCTTTGTATTGTACAGCAGAGTGTTGCAGTGTTACGTATTGTGTTGAATAATGTTACATTACGCTGCATTCTACTGTGTCGCTGCTGCATTGTATTGTATAGCAGAGTGTTGCATTGTTACGTATTGTGTTGAATAATGTTACATTACGCTGCATTCTACTGTGTCGCTGCTACTTTGTATTGTATAGCAGAGTGTTGCAGTGTTAGGTATTGTGTTGAATGATGTTACATTACGCTGCATTCTACTGTTTCGCTGCTACATTGTATTGTATAGCAGAGTGTTGCAGTGTTACACGTATTGTGTTGAATAATGTTACATTACTCTGCATTCTACTGTGTCGCTGCTGCATTGTATTGTATAGCAGAGTGTTGCATTGTTACGTATTGTGTTGAATAATGTTACATTACGCTGCATTCTACTGTGTCGCTGCTACTTTGTATTGTATAGCAGGGTGTTGCAGTGTTAGGTATTGTGTTGAATAATGTTACATTACGCTGCATTCTACTGTGTCGCTGCTACATTGTATTGTATAGCAGAGTGTTGCAGTGTTACACGTATTGTGTTGAATAATGTTACATTACGCTGCATTCTACTGTGTCGCTGCTGCATTGTATTGTATAGCAGGGTGTTGCAGTGTTAGGTATTGTGTTGAATAATGTTACATTACGCTGCATTCTACTGTGTCGCTGCTGCATTGTATTGTATAGCAGAGTGTTGCAGTGTTACACGTATTGTGTTGAATAATGTTACATTACGCTGCATTCTACTGTGTCGCTGCTGCTTTGTATTGTATAGCAGGGTGTTGCAGTGTTACACGTATTGTGTTGCATAATGTAGTATCATTCCGTCATGTTGTGCTGAGGTGTGTCCATTGCTTTGCGAGGGACTGCACTGCACTGCACTTCACTCACTCCCATCGCATTAAATCCTGCCAGTCAGCCTCATACTGCAACGTCCTGAGTCGCTTTTGCAACTCCAGCTCTTAACTATCTCCTCTGCTTTCCTGGAGCCAACAAGCCAGTCGCACATTATGATGCAGAGCCAATCAGGAAAGTCAGCCTACACGAGTTGAATAATTGTCGGATCGGCATTGTCCTGAACAATATCATGCAGCGAACAAAGACACGGTGCTGCGGCAGAATCGCTCGTAAGTGTCGGTTCGTGAGAACTACAGTGACCATTCATGGTCATCCAACAGGGCCCCAGCAATCCAATAGAAAAGGGCGTTGAGCCTCAGAACTGACAGTCGTGGGATTCCAACCGTTCGTGAGGTTGTCGTTTAATGTCTCGAAACCTTTCTCCTCACCCAGCTAGTAAGTGTACATCCGGGATCGTCCAAGGGAGGTAAGGCGGCTGAAGGAGCGGGTCATCCATAAAACCTTGGCCTAGGTATCGTGAACCTCTCGCGGGTCACTGCCCTTTACGGCTATTAGCCAAGACTTTAACCTTTAGCCTTTAAACCATGTCAAGCGATTGGCTATCAGGCCTGCCGCGAGCCCGGAAAACCGTACAGGTATGAACACACAAAAGTGCAGAAATACTCGGTGAAGAATAGATCTTAGTGGAAAATGGCGTTCGGTCTACTGCTTGGTGCCTTTTGTTTAGCAAACACATACAGAACTCT
>CM065737.1:9530931-9560931 GCA_033310375.1 Conus canariensis | reverse complement strand
GTATTGTTGTTCAGGTCGTCATAGGACTGGAATACATTTTTCCAAAACTAAACTGGTTCCATTCACTATGTGACAATGTCTTTGATCGGAGGCAATTTACACTATTAACTAAAATTCTCTTCCATTTTGAACAATCTCTTTTTTTTTTTATTATCAATGATCATATCCAGGATGATGTTAACGCTTGCATGAAAGCGTGGATGTCTGGCAGACCTATACTGACATTTTCATATGCTAAGAACCGCATACTTTTCGTTTAATTTTGTCAGACTTTGTGCCCCAGACATATTTAAAACACATGCTTTTGCTGTTGTTCTAGATCGTTGTCAGGAGGGTTGGGAGCTATCCACCATGAGAACACAAGTGGGTAGAGAAAGTGGGTACAGACAGAGATGTTCTATGCGGTGGAAATGATGAATGAAAATGGTAGTTATTTGAGCTGTGAAATTTTTGCTACAAAATTGGGAACACTCGTGAAATATCTTCATTATTTAGGATGTCTCCACTCCATAAAAGACTATGCCAGACAAAAAAACATAAGAATTGAAAACAGTCTGAAGAACGAACACGGCAACGTATTGACAACGTTAACAAGTGCTGGTAAAAGATCGAATATTCATTATAATTTACTCTTAGACAAAATAGATGTACTGAACACTAAATCCTTTCCAAAATGGGAAATCAAGTCGCAAAGCCCATAGACTGGGAAACGGTACTGAAAAATGTCAGAAAAATAAAAGAAATAAAGTTTAGACGGTTTCAGCTGAAAATTTGCCATAGAATTCTTGTATCAAATATTACATTGAAGGGATGGGGTGTTAAAAAATACAAGAGATGCCATTTTTTTCAAACAGAAGGAGACACCATACATCACTCTACGTGGTACTGCCTCATTTCTCAAGAGTTCTGAGAGGAAGTAGAAGACTACGTGAAATGAAACTGCGATAACGGTCAGCCTGTCCTTCAGCGCTGAATTAGCTTTGTTTGGAACAGACGACAAAACGATAAGAGATCAAGCCTTTGATCTTCTTTATCATGAGCGAAGTTTCTTTGTTGTTGTGTTGTTGTTAACATATGCAGGATTAATTGTGTTAAACCACAGTTGTCAGTATTCAAAGGTGAACTGAAATACAGATAGAATATAGGAAAGCATGTGCGTATAAGGGAAATGCGATATCATGAGTTTTTGAGGGGGAAATGGTTACCATGTAATGCACTATGCACAGAATAGACGGCATAGCGCGTTCATCATATGAAACGCAGTGACCAGTTTATAATTTTCCTCACATAATGCTTTTCAACATGATATTCTGTTACAATGACTGATCAAACTGCTCACAGTCTACTACTGAAACTGCTTAATGCTCCTCTCCTTCAGCATCAATGAAAATAATTCATGGAGTTCACATGAAAAGGACTAATGATCAGACAAGCCATGGAAAAGATTCATGGACAATTCTTTGCCACTTGTACTTTCTTCTCTTTTTGTGCACTTTCCCACTCTGCGCCCCCCCCCCCCCCCCCAATCCATTCCCTCCCCTCCTTCCCCATTTTTGTTTGTTAGTTGGTTGGTTTGTTTCTGTTTTTGTTTCATTTGTTTTGTTTGTTTGTTTCAGTTCTTCTCAACACCTGGTTTTTGTTTCTGATTCTTATGAATTAGACACCCTCTCAGTCTCATATCTCATGATTCTCAAAAACGATTGATGCTTATACCATAGTTCAAGTTCGTCACACATTGCGTATATGAGAATATCTTGGTATGCTTTTGACATCTTGTCCTGGAATGCTGATTGTGTTGTTGTGTTGTTGATGTGAAATATGTTTGAAGTGTGGAACTAGCACCTGCCCTGCGAAGAGAACAAATACCACTGCCATTGATGTACGGGCTGCCTTTTGTTGTGTATTGTGGGCCAGGGTTTCAGTCCTATGTTGAATTATTCACTGCGCAGACTCCTGGCCCATATTTGTGAAAAGAGGATCAATTACCTGTTGTGCTCTGCGAGCCATGCATCGTAAAGCGACTGCCTGCCTGCCTGTCGGTCCGTCTGTATGTCTGTCTTCTGGTCTGTTTGTCCTCTGCGAGCCATGCATCGTAAAGCGACTGCCTGCCTGTCGGTCCGTCTGTCTGTCTTCTGGTCTGTTTGTCTGGGGGATATATATATATATATATATATATATTCCCCCACTACTTATTTGTTCAATGTTATATTTGCGTGTGTGCGCGTGTGTGTGTGTGCGTGCGTACATGCGTGTATGTAATAGTACATGGTGTGTGTGTGTGTGGGTGTGCGTGCGTGCGTGCGTACGTGCGTGCGTGCGTGCGTGCGTGCGTGCGTGCGTGTGTGTGTGTGTGTGTGTGTGTGTGTGTGTGCGCGCGCGCGCGCGCGCGCGCATGCGTGTAATTGTGCATGTATGTGTGTGCGTGCGTGTGTGTCTTTTTTTTCATAAATAAGAACAAAGAGCATGCACCTAGAACGGACAAAACACAATCTAATCTTAACTCCTCTATTCTCCCTATACCCCCATCCCTAGAGTCATTCCCCTGCTCCCTCTCCCAGTGACTGGAGCCCTGGTCTGCTAGCCACAGTCCAGCCGGTCAGACCACTGCTGTGGGTTCTGCTAGCCACAGTCCAGCCGGTCAGACCACTGCTGTGGGTTCTGCTAGCCACAGTCCAGCCGGTCAGACCACTGCTGTGGGTTCTGCTAGCCACAGTCCAGCCGGTCAGACCACTGCTGTGGGTTCTGCTAGCCACAGTCCAGCCGGTCAGACCACTGCTGTGGGTTCTGCTAGCCACAGTCCAGCCGGTCAGACCACTGCTGTGGGTTCTGCTAGCCACAGTCCAGCCGGTCAGACCACTGCTGTGGGTTCTGCTAGCCACAGTCCAGCCGGTCAGACCACTGCTGTGGGTTCTGCTAGCCACAGTCCAGCCGGTCAGACCACTGCTGTGGGTTCTGCTAGCCACAGTCCAGCCGGTCAGACCACTGCTGTGGGTTCTGCTAGCCACAGTCCAGCCGGTCAGACCACTGCTGTGGGTTCTGCTAGCCACAGTCCAGCCGGTCAGACCACCGCTGTGGGTTCTGCTAGCCACAGTCCAGCCGGTCAGACCACCGCTGTGGGCTCTGCTAGCCACAGTCCAGCCGGTCAGACCACCGCTGTGGGTTCTGCTAGCCACAGTCCAGCCGGTCAGACCACTGCTGTGGGTTCTGCTAGCCACAGTCCAGCCGGTCAGACCACTGCTGTGGGTTCTGCTAGCCACAGTCCAGCCGGTCAGACCACTGCTGTGGGTTCTGCTGTACCCCACGTCCCTTGACACTGACTGAACACCTTTCTGGCCCCCAGCAGGAGAATACACATAACGGTTCAATACACTCTGTTGTGTGTGTGTGTGTGTGTGTGTGTGTGTGTGTGTGTGTGTGTGTGTGTGGTTACGTTTTGTATGTATTTGAGTGTGAGTGTATGTGTGTATGTGTGCGCGCGCGCGCGCGCGCCCGTGTGTGTGTGTGTGTGTGTGTGTGTGTGTACGTTTTGTGTGTATTTGAGTGTGAGTGTATGTTGTGTGTGTGTGTGTGTGTGTGGTGTGTGTGTGTGTGTGTGTGTGTGTGTGTGTGTGTTGTGTGTGTGTGTGTGTGTGTGTGTGTGTGTGTGTGTGTGTGTGTGTGTGTGTAGTGTGCGTGCGTGCGTGCGTGCGTGCGTGTTGTGTGTGTTGTGTGTGTGTGTGTGTGTGTGTGTGTGTGTGTGTGACTGAGCTTACATGTTACATGTGTGTATGTGCGCGTGCGTGCATGCGTGCGTGCGTGTGCGTGCGTGCGTGCGGTGTGTGTGTGTGTGTGTGTGTGTGTGAGAGAGACTAAGCTTGCATGTTATGGGTGTGTGTGTGTGTGTGTGTGTGTTGTGTGTGTGTGGTGTGTGTGTGGTGTGTGTGTGTGTGTGTGTTTTGTGTGTGTGTGTGTGTGTGTGTGTGTGTGTGTGTGTGTGTGTGTGTGTGTGTGTGTGTTGTGGTGTGTGTGTGTGTGTGTGTGTGTGTGTGTGTGTAAACACGTGCGCGCGCCTCTCTGTGTGTGGCTATAACCCGCCTCACCTCATTTCCTCCTTCCTTTAACCTTCACTTAACCCTGTCCCGCCTGATCCCGATCGACTGATGGAACGTTTGGAGGTACGTACGTTTCATGGTTTGGGGGCAGGAAATTTCCTCCCTTTACGACTCTTCTTTTCTTCTTCCTTCGATTGCAGTTTAATACCAAATCGCAAATCGATTGTCCGTACGTGTGTGTGTGTGTGTGTGTGTGTGTGTGTGTGTGTGTGTGTGTGTGTGTGTGTGTGTGTGTGTGTTGTGTGTTGTGTCTGTCTGTCTGTCTGTCTGTCTGTCTGTCTGTCTGTCTGTCTGTCTGTGTCTATATGTATGAGTACGTATGTGTGTGTGTGTGTGTGTGGCGCGCGCGCGCGCGCGCGCGTGCGCGCGTCTGTTTATGTGCGCATCTGTATGTGTGTGACTGAACTTACATGTTATGCTTGCGTGTGTGCTAGCGTGCGTGCATGCGGGGTGTGTGTGTGTGTGTGTGTGTGTTGTGTGTGTGTGTGTGTGTGTGTGTGTGTGTGTGTGTGTGTGTGTGTGTGTGTGTGTGTGTGATGGGTTTGTGTGTGGGCGTGCGTGCGTGCGTGCGTGCGTGCGTGCGTGCGTGCGTGCGTGCGTGCGCGCGCGTGTGTGTGTGTGTGTGTGTGTGTAAACACATGCGCGCGCCTGTCTGTATGTGGGACTATGGATGGGTGAGGTGAAAAGTTACAAACTGTGAGTATCATCTGAAAGCATTTGATTATGGAGCTCCCCTCAATGCCCACCTGTACCCCAGCTCTCCCAGCCATCCTGATAACCTACCCTGTACCTTCGGCGAGTAAGTGTGCGTAAACGCGTAGGGGTGTGTGTGTGTGTGTGTGTGTGTGTGTGTGTGTGTGTGTGTGTGGTGTGTGTGTGTGTGTGTGTGTGTGAGTGTGTGTGTGTGTGTGTGTGTGTGTGTGTGTGTGAGTGTGTGTGTGAGTATGTATGTATGTGTGTATGTGTGTGTGTGTGTGTGTGTGTGTGTGTGTGTATGTGTGTGTATGTGTGTGTGAGGGAGTGTGTGTGTGTGTGTGTGTGTGTGTGTGTGTGTGTGTATGTGTGTGTGTGTATGCATGCGTGTGTTTGTGTGAGTATGTGTGTGTATGTGTGTGTGTTCATGCGTACGTGCGTGCGTGCTCGCGAGCGGGTGTGTATGTTTGTGTGTGTGTTCGTGCCTGTCCGTCTCTCTGTCTGCCTGTCATGTCTGTGTCTGTGTCTTTGCGTCTGTGTCGGCGTTAAGTTTCATCGATCAATATAGTCAAATGGCTCTTCCAAAAGAACAAATCCCTGAAGACCCTAACTTCACCAGATGAGGGAGTGGAGGAGGGAGGGGGTTGTGATAAGGGTGGGTTGAGAAGCGGGGGGGGGGGGGGGTGGGGTGGAGGGGGGCCTTATTGATTTCAATCCTTTGATTCTCATCTCTGCAGTGTGACTTGTTAAACCTGGTATTGACACGTGAATCCTGCATGGCGGTGTCAAGTTGAAACGATTTCATACATTAGTTAAGCCTTTTAATGTAAAATCTCTCTCTCTCTCTCTCTCTCTCTCTCTCTCTCTCTCTCTCTCTCTCTCTCTCTCTCTGTATGTGTGTGTGTGCTCGTGTGTATGTGTGTGTGTGTGTGTGTGTGTGTGTGTGTGTTGTTGTGTGTGTGTGTGGAGAGAGAGAGAGAGAGAGAGAGAGAGATTGAGGGACAGGGAGAGAGAGAGAGAGAGCGAGAAAGAGACAGACAGACGGACAGACAGACAGAGACCGAGAGGAGAGACAGAGAAAGAGGGGGGGGGGGGGGACGCACTAGTAGACATGGATGTGGATAGATAAATGGACAGACAGACAGACAGACAGAATAATATTACACACAAAGACAGATAGAGATATATCACAGACACACACACACACACACACACTGTGCACAAGCACCATATTCAAAAGCAACACACACACATGCACACACACACACACACACACACACACACACACACACACACACACACACACACACACACACACACACACATACATACAGCACCACATGCAAAAGCACCACATGCAAAAGCACCACACACACACACACACACACACACACACACACACACACACACACACACACACACACACACACAATGTATACCCACACCATGCACAAGCACTGCTCTCTCTCTCTCTCTCTCTCTCTCTCTCTCTCTCTCTCTCTCTCTCTTTCTCACACACACACACACGCGCGCGCGCGCGCGCATACACACACACATATAGAGTCCGCGCGAGTGTGCGTGTGCGTGTGTGTGTGTGTGTGTGTGTGTGTGTGTGTGTGTGTGTGTGTGTGTGTGTGTGTGTGTAGTGTGTGTGTGTGTGTCTGTGTGTGTCTGTGTGTGTGACAGAGAGAGAGAGAGAGAGAGAGAGAGAGAGAGAGAGAGAGAGAGAGAGATTGAAAATCTTTATTCCCAAAGATAACCGATTAGCAAGGACTAAAGATACTGACAGAGAAGAAGAGAGAGGAAGGTACAGAAAGAGAGGGGGAGGGAGGGAGGGAGGGAGCTGACTGACACAGTGGAGGCATAATCAACATGAGATCTTTATGTATGTGGGCATTGTAGGGAAGAAGAGAGAGAGAGAGAGAGAGAGAGAGAGAGAGAAAAAATCTTTTAATGAGAAAAAAAGAATGAATACAGTACATACGTATATCTTGCCCAGAGGGAGAGAGAGAGAGAGAGAGAGAGAGAGAGAGAGAGAGAGAGAGAGAGAGAGAGAGAGAGAGAGAGAGAGAGAGAGACTCAAGACTCAAGACTCAAATAGTTTATTCATAAAGGCCTTAGCCCCTTAGAATGGGGATATACATTATGATTCATGTCGCAGATTGACACTGACTTGATCATGTTACATAAACACTTCGCCTCTGGAATGCTTTATATAGATAAATAGCCAACTGTTTAACAGTACTCTCATTTGATGATGACATTAACAAAACTAATTTAAAGAAACAAGGATTCTTGAAATATTTTTGTGGTAGGAATAGGTCTCTGAGGTCTTGTAATACTGGACAAGTTAATACAAAATGGATTTCATCTTCTTTCGAATTTCGACACAATGGACAAATCAGACTTCTATCACGTGACTGCCTGTAACGAAAATAATGAGAAGCAATATCAGACACACCAAATCTGAACTTAGTCAAAATACGTTTTATATGTTTGTCTATTTTCATTGACATATAAACAGGTATACAGTGTAAATGACTAAAAGCTCTATAAAACTCAAATCTGGTACTGTTCTGCACATGTGAATTCCAGTTTTGCCAACTACAATCAATTAATCTTTCTCGGAATACCCGAATAAAAACATTCATATCACCAACACCTTGGTTCATCCATACAAAACCGAAACCATACGCATACAATTTCATCCGCACATTTGTCACCCAGTTTTTCTTTCCTCTATTATCCAAGTCTAACAACATTCTATACGCTTTGAGTGGCAATCTGTGATCCTCCATCTGAACAATTTTTAACCAATATCGAACACATTTCACAACAGAATTCAAATACATGGGATATCTAGACGTTTCCCCATATACCAAATCATTCGGCGTTTGCAACGATACCCCCAGAAACTTCTTTAGAGCAAAAAGATGGATTTTTTTCACAGTGGACAGCAGCAGCATCAAGGCCCCATATTTCAGCCCCGTACTGTATCACAGGTTGAATTTGGCAATCAAATAGTTTCAAAAACAAAGTAAGAGAATCGTTATTTAGCAATGACAGTTTTTTCATAAGACACAATAATGCACTTTTTGCCCTACTAGCTAAATCCTTGCAAGCAAAGGCAAAACTCAAACGCGTGGAGAAGTAGATACCAAGATATTTATATACATTAACAGCAGGCATTAAGGATCCATTGTATGTCCATCTTTCTCTCGCCGCAAGATATCCTCCCTTCCTAAATACAATTATATTGCTTTTTGCCATATTGACTTTTAACTGTAATGAAGCAGCAACTCCTTGTAAAATATTTAACTGAGTCTGTAATCCAATCACTGTTTCTGATAACAAGACCACGTCATCAGCCAAGAGGAGAATGAAAATCTCTAGAACATCATTTATAAAATTTGCACCGTGCCTTCCACGTTGTGTGATTTCCTGAGTCAGTTCATTAATAAATAAGGAAAACAAAACAGGGCTGCAAACATCACCCTGTTTCACACCAGATGTACATTTAATGTAGTCCGTTAACGCTGCACCAGATCGCACTCTTGCCTTTACACATTCATACATACTTAAAACACATTTATAAAGTTTCCCATGAATACCGTTTTTCAACAGTACAGGCCATAATAACGTCCTGTTAACTGAATCAAAAGCCTTCTCAAAATCAATGAAGGCAACATATAATTTACGATTTAAACAAAACTGTTTTTGGATAAATGCCATCAGTGTGAACATATGATCAACAGTAGAGTAGTTTTTCTTAAACCCGGCCTGGTATTCTCCTGTGATGTTATTTTCTTCTACCCACTCCTGTAATCGCCTGTTAATAATAGCACTGTACAATTTACTGCAGACATTACACAAAGATATACCTCTATAGTTATTTGGATCATTTGCATCTCCTTTTTTATACAATGGAATAACAATGGACTCTGACCAAGACCTAGGATATATCCCTTGATCAAACAAGGAATTAAAGAATGTAACCAAAAAATCTAGAAATAAGTTTGATTCGCATGCAGTTTTTATTATTTCCCCTATAATTTCGTCTGGGCCAGCAGCTTTCCAATGTTTTAACTTTCTGAGAACTACTAAAACTTCTTCTTTAGAAATGGGACGGTTTAGATTGTCATCACCATATTCAGAGTCATTTACGTAAATTTCATTAACCAGGCCATCACTAGAGTCGGCGTTTCCTTCGAGCAAATCCCTAAAATGATGAAACCATGTTTCAATACTTATATCATTTAAGGGTTGTCTTCTTTTTCCTGAAATTTTGTGAACACAATCCCCAAAACCCTTCTGACTGTTTACAGATTGGAGTAGTTCTGTCAACAAAGCATCGTTATATTGTTTTTCCTTTCTCTTTAACAGATGTTTATATTCTCGCCTTGCTTTGCAGTAAGACTAACGAGACGGCTGGGATAAATAGCGTCGAAATCTATTTAATAAATTACGAACATTTCTTTTACTAACTAGGCATTCCGTATCATACCAGTCATCTTCTTTTGAATATTTTCCAACACTAATCTCTTTCTTCATACATTCTGCAGCCTCTTTCACACAACAATTGAAAACGTTTAGTGCTTCCTCGATGTTAATATCAACCAGCCTTACAGCTTCTTGCATACGCACTTGCATTTCGTTAGAAAGAATTACATTTTTAAACAAATCAACATGGTCTTCATTCCATACAAATTTTTCAACTGTAAAGCGCCTATGGTTAATCTGAGAAGAGTCGTAGTTATGACACAGGCTAGTGATATTAAATTCTAAAGGCATGTGGTCTGATTCAATTTTCTCAGACACATACAACTCGCAACTACCTAAAATAACGGAGAACAAATCAAAGGACATCAAAAAATAATCATTCACACTGCTACCGCTGTCAGATATGTATGTGTAGCGACCTTCAAGATCGCCCTTACACACACCATTTAGAATACACAGTTTTAAAGCAGTACACATATTGAGCAGTAATTTTCCATAATTATTCAAAACAGAATCCTCAGAACTTCGAACAGGCAATGGTCCACTTTTATACTGATTATCATATCCAGACCCATTTTCCTCAAAAACACAAGAAAAATTCGACAGAGAGAGAGAGAGAGAGAGAGAGAGAGAGAGAGAGAGAGAGAGAGGGGTGGGGTGGGGGGGAAGAGAAAGACAGAGACAGAGAGAGAGGAGAGAGAGAATGAATTTTTTTTTTAATGAGAAAAAAAAAAGAATAAGTACAGTATAGACGTTTCTATATCTTGCCCTCAATGAACGAGAAAAAAAAAGATTTGCGAATGACCAATCTAAAGAACGCAAAGGAGTGCTAAATTGCAAAGGAGAGACAGAGACAGAGAAAGAGAGAGAGAGAGAGAGAAAGACAGAGACAGAGACAGAGAGAGAGGCAGACAGACAGACGGACAGACAGACAGACAGACACGGAAACAGAGACAGAGAGACAGAGGCGGAGACAGAGACAGAGAGACAGAGACAGAGAGACTGAGAGAGACGGAGACAGAGACAGAGAGACAGAGAGAGACAAAGAGAAAGAGAGAGAGAGCAAAAACAAAACCAAAAACATACAAACAAAACAAAACAAAACAAAAGCTCATCATTTTCCGATCATTCAAGAACTTTCCAATGGAAAGAAAGAGAGCGGCAAGTTGCTCTTCTACAATCGTGTGCCTGGCAAGCGGCAAGTGAAGCGATGCAAGTCATGAATATCGTCATTTTTTTTCCTTTGCGAGGCAAAAGTCCGTAAGCTGAATATCCTCTGACACTAGCAATCTCTCTCTCTCTCCTCTCTCTCCTCTCTCTCTCTCTCTCTCTCTCTCTCTCTCTCTCTCTCTCTCTCTCTCTCTCTCCACCCCTCTCCCCTTCCCTCTTCCTCCCCCCCATCCCCCCCTCTCATCCTGCCTTACCACCGAACCCATCTTTACTTTCATCCACGAATCATCTGCATATCACAACGAACCCAGTCTTATGGTGTTCACCACGACGATCGATGGCTGATCATCATAACCTGACAATGCTCCCAGTCTCCCCCGGCATGGTGGAACTAACAGCTCCTAAAGATGGCCACATCATGTGGCTTGACTCTGTGTGTGTGTGTGTGTGTGTGTGTGTGTGTGTGTGTGTGTGTGTGTGTGTGTGTTGTGTTGTGTTGTGTTGTGTTGTGTTGTGTTGTGTTGTGTTGTGTTGTGCTGTGTATGTGCGTGCGTGCGTGCGTGCGTGCGTGTGCGTGTGTGTGTGTGTGTGTGTGTGTGTGTGTGTGTGTGTGTGTCCATATGCCTGTGTGTGTGTGTGCGTGTGTGTGTGTATGTGTGTGTGTGCGTGTCGTGTTGTGTTATAACAGTAGTAGCAGTAGTAACAGTAGTAGTACTACTACTACTTGTAGTAGTAATAGTGTATGTGTGTGTGTTGTATACTGTAGTGTAGTAGTAGTAGAAGTAGTAGTAATAGCAGTAGTAGCAGCAGCAGTAGTGGTAGTGTATGTATGTGTGTTGTGTACTGTAGTGTTGTAGTAGTAGTAGCAGCAGCAGCAGTAGCAGCAGGAGCAATAGTAGTAGCAGTAGCGTCTATGCATGTGTGTGGTGTACTGCAACGAAGAAGCAGTAGCAGCAGCAGCAGCAGCAGCCCTCCACCCCCACCTCATCTCTCCTCTCTCAGAACTCTCTGAACAGAAACGCTCACACAGATCTGCGTTGTATTGACTCTCCTCCGTGGGAACACCTCCATCGAGCTCACCTTGTATCCCGACGAGCGCTTGAAGGACATACAGCAGACTCCGACTGGACAGCACCATCATGAAGACGTCCAGAGGGTGTCCTCGGGCAGTGCTGAAGGAAGGCTGCCTGCGCCGCTGCGCAGAGGCAGCAGCGGTCGACTGACCCACCGACCGACTGACTGACCAACGGTCAAGGAGACGAGGGTCCAGCAGGAGGGTGGAGCTGACCACAGCAGGTTGCGGACTTGCTCTGGTTTTACGCCGACTCCAGGGGAATGGAGAGACACTGTGTGTATGATATGATTCGTCCTGAAACACACGCATATACACGCACGCACACACGCAGGCACGCACACACGCACGCATGCACACACACACACACACACACACACACACACACACACACACACACACACACACACACACACACACACACACATCCGTCTAATATCACTTTTAGTGAACAGACGTTAAACAGAACAACAACAACAACACACACACACACACACACACACACACACACACACACACACACACACACACACACACACACAAAGAGGCACGCGCGCACGCACGCATGCGCACGCACACACACACAAGCGCGCGCGCGCGCACGCACGCACACATGCTAAATACAAAACTGTGCCATGTCATTTAAGGTGGAATGAACTTGAACTTGAATGAAGAGGGAGCGTTACTGCGACATTTCCATTCGAGAACAGCTTTTGGCAATTTGGTCCGCTGACTAAATGTTCCATTTGTGCTGAGCTGCCGACTTATCATCTCACAACTGTTGATGAACAGTTAGATTATGCATGGAATCATTCAAAGCTGATAGATAACAGAACATAATCCTCGACATTCTGTGGTTAAGTCATTTTATTGTTATAAAGCCTGAAGTGGTGACCAAAACGCACACACTCACACAAACCTACACACACGCACACATCTACCTAGCGATCCCTCCCGTTCATATTCTGTGTGTGTGTGTGTGTGTGTGTGTGTGTGTGTGTGTGTGTGTGTGTGTGTGTGTGTGTGTGTGTGTGTGTGTGTGTGTGTGTCTGTGTGCGTACAGAGAGAAGGGGGAGAGAGAGAGAGAGAGAGAGAGAGAGAGAGAGAGAGAGAGAGAGAGAGAGAGAGAGGAATAAAACAACATGTCGTAACACTTGTATATTTTGAAAAATTTCATTTTCAGAGAAGGCTACTTGTGCAGCAACGAAATCATAATTTTTCAAGCGAAACCGGTAGGTTGTTGTTTTTTCGTGAAACCTTTTCACGGATAGAAACGGTAAAATGCGCTTTAGAGTTAGTTTTCATAGCCTGATGCAGTCTGTATGGTCTAAGTGAAGCCCACGCACAGAAACAATGTCAACAACAACAACAACAAATACACCACACACACAAAAAAAAAACCTTCCGCTAGAAGACCTGTTCCTGGCTAGAAACTGGTGAAAAAAAATGTACGTGTACACTTACAAAGCCAGAGGTTGAATGCGTGTCTGTGGTGTATGTTTGTGTGTTAGTGTGTGTGTGTGTGTTAGTGTATGTGTGCTAGTGTGTGTGGGGCGTGCGTGCGTGCGTGCGTGCGTGCTGTGTGTGTGTGTGTGTGTGTGTGTGTGTGTGTGTGTGTGTGTGTGTGTGTGTGTGTATGTGTGTGTGTGTGTGTGTGTTGTGTGACGTACGTGTGTGTGTGTGTGTGTGTGTGTGTGTGTGTGACGTTTGTGTGACGCGGGTGTGTGTGTGTGTGTGTGTGTGTGTGTGTGTGTGTGTGTGTGTGTGTGTGTGTGTGTGTGTGTGTCGTTTGTGTGACGTGTGTGTGTGTGTGTGTGTGTGTGTGTGTGTTGTGTGTGTTGTGTGTGTGTGTGTGTGTGTGTGCGTGTGATATGTATGTGTGTGTTTGTGTGACGTGTGTGTGTGTGTGTGAGTATGTATGTGTGTGTTGTTTGTTTGTGTGTGTGTATTGTCTGTCTGTGTATTTGCTTGTGTACATGTTGTGTATGTGTATGTGTGTTTGCGTATGTGGTTGTTATGTGTTTATGTCCATTTTTGTTTGCACGTGTAAATTTTTGTGCATGTGTGTGCGTGCGTGCGGGCATGTATATATATATATATATATATATATATATATATGTGTGTGTGTGTGTGTGTTGTGTGTGTGTGTGTGTGTGTGTGTGTGTGTGTGTGTGTGTGTGTGTGTTGTTTGTTTGTGTGTGTGCATGCGCACGCATGTGTGTGGGAGCATGTGTGTGTATGTGTGTGCGTGTGTATATTTGTGCGTGCGTGTGTGCGATCACGCGTGTGTGCATACGTGTCTCGTATTTCCCTTAAGTGTTGCACCGACACAACAGACTTTCAGCTTTGAAGCACCAGTGAATAATTCATGACACATGGATCCGTCTCTCTCTCTCTCTCTCTCTCTCTCTCTCTCTCTCTCTCTCTCTCTCTCTCTCTCTCTCTCTCTCTCTCTTTACCTTCAAAGTTTTAAATGGTTCCAGCATCTTTGATTGTTTTTATTGTCTTATAAAGACCGAGACACCCTGTGGAAGCTTCTCCGACATTACAGTATGCCGGCCAAGATCACCACCATCATCAGAAACTCATACGAGGCCCTGACCTGCAGAGTCATCCATGGAGGGCAGTTCACGAAGGCATTCGAAGTGAGGACTGGTGTCAGAGAAGGTTGCCTGCTTTCACCATTTCTTTTTCCACTGGCAGTCGACTGGATCATGAAGACCTCAACAGCTCAGAGAAGACATTGGGATCCAGTGGACACCCTGGACGCAGCTCGACGATTTGGACTCCGCCGACGACCTGGCACTACTCTCGCACACCCAACAGCAGATGCAAAGAAGACAAGCAACGTAGCAGCCACATCAGCACAAGTAGGGCTCAACATCCATAAAGGCAAGAGCAAGATTCTCAAGGCCAACCAGTCAGCACCAATTCGATCATGCTGGACAGCGAAATGCTAGAGGAGGTAGAAGCCTTTACCTACCTGGGCAGTGTCATCGACAAGCAGGGGGGCACAGACGCCGACGTCAGAGCAAGGATCGGAAAGGCCAGGGCAGCGTTCGTACAGCTAAGAACATCTGGAGCTCCAAGGAACTGTCAGTCAACACCAAAGTCAGGCTCTTCAACACCAACATCAAGGCAGTTCTATTGTACTGAGCGGAGACCTGGAGAGCTAGTCGCCACCACCAAGAAAGTGCAGATGTTCACCAACAATACCTGCGCAAGATTCTCCGCATCCGATGGCCAGACACCATCAACAGCAACGAGCTCTGGGAGAGAATAAACCAGCTGCCCGCAAAACAGGAAATCAAGAAGCGACGTTGGGGCTGGATTGGACATACGCTGCGGAAGCCTGCAAGCAACATCACCAGACAAGCCCTGACATGGAACCCCCAAGGAAAGCGAAAAAGAGATCGGCCAAGGAATACCTGGTGCCGGGACCTGGAAGCAGACATCAGGAACATGGAGATGACATGGCACCAGCTGGAAAGAAGAGCCTGGAGGTCTTTGGTCAGCGGCCTGTGCCCTAGGAGGAGTGATAGGTGATAAGTACGTAAATAAATTGTATGATAACTTCCGCTGCTTTTCAAATATGAATGTGCGTTGTGCAGGCCGGAGATCATTTCGGACAACTGCTATATTTTGATGAAGATATATAGGCGCAGATATATATATATATATATAATAATAGAGAGAGAGAGAGAGAGAAGAGAGAGAGAGAGAGAGAGAGAGAGAGGAGAGAGAGAGATTTAAAAGAAAAGTAAAATAGTGCGCAGGCTAGACAGACAGACAGACAGAAGGACGAACGGACTGACGGACGGAGGAATGGATGGATGGATGGATACATAGATAGATAGGCAGACAGATAGACAGATTGATTGATATATAGATAGATAGAGTGATAGATAGATAGACAGATAGAGTGATAGATAGACAAACAGATAAATAGGTCTCTACAGCCACAGGCGACACTTCTCGGGGCGAGCAGACAGCCCGGACAGATATAAATCTTAGGTAGGATATACTCTAATTATGGTCAGCTATGACCGACAGAAGCTTAATAATGATAATGATAAGATAGATTAGATAGATAGATAATAGATAGATAGATAGATAGATAGACAGACAGACAGACAGACAGACAGATAGACAGATGGATGGATAGATAGAAATATAGATAGATAGATAGATAGATAGATGATAGATAGATAGATAGATAGATGGATGGATGGGTGAATGGATGGATGGATGGATGGATAGATGGACAGAACAAAATACTGAAAGGAAAATAAAACAGTCATACAGATAGACAGATGGATGGATGGATGGATAGAACAAAATATTAGAAGGAAAACAACACACAGTCACTGCGAAACTAGACAGATGTACCAGTTCATATGTATATCAACTATAAACGCTGCAAAACGATTATATGGTTTTCATTTCTTAGTATCTGAGACATGATGATCGTTCCACATGAGACTGAAGAAAAAACGGGTCATTCTCTACGACGTGTACCCCAAAAGAGTGACATAGTTCTCAAACCCATCAAAGATTTGAATGGGTGTATGTAATTGAAAGCGTGCTTGAGTGATGTGAATCCGAAAGCAGCGTGAACAACAAAAACAAACGTAACAACAACTGGCACACACAGGATAGCAACTTTAGAGCACCAAGACAATAAAAAAAAAAAGCATGGCAAAAAACGTGTGCAAAACAGACATTGCCTATCCCCCACCTACCCCTGCCTCTCAAAAAAAAGGATTTTCCTATTTCCTTCTGGTCACGGTTATCCGCTCCTGCAAATCGTAATTCCTATAGGGATAGGAACTGTCACTTGCCAGCAGCCGAAATAATACGGTTTTCTCAAAAAACTCGTTTGTACCACGACTGTAGATCTACAGTCAATAACATATCGTACCAAGGACAGAAATAGTACGATGGCTGCATTTCACACCTCTCCCCTAGCTCGGTTTGTGGTGGCAGACCTGGCTGATTAATTTAAAATTCTAACAACTGATTTATGAAACCGTTCTTTGCAACATGGATTTTTGGCCTACGAACGATGTTACGAAGACAGTTACGAAGAAGGTTTCCCAATGCGACATAGACCTGGCCCCAGGTCATGGAGGTCAGGACTGGGTCCCTGGGACTACCATATTACCGTGAAGGAAAGGTTGGTTGACTGGGCGGAAGGAAATGGGAAAGTAGTGAGAAAAGGTAGGACTGAGGTCACAACATGTAACACAACTGACCTCATCTTAACGTAACATGGGCTTATTCAGACACACGAACATATTCTGAACTATACGTAATCTTTATTGATTTTAGATAAGGCTTTGGTTCAGGCATACGTAAAAGACCTCTGGCAAGAGGAATGGAACTTGCAGACGGATAACAAACTGTGTAAAATCCGTCCAAACCTAAGAGTTTGTACCATGTTCCTGAGGCGGCCGTAAAGAAGGAACAGTCTTGTGCCGTTTGCATAGAGGCCACTCCTTTTACACCCATTCTTACCTTTTAAAAGGGGAAGAAGCTCCATAGTGCATTACATGTCATGTGCCAGTCACAATGAAACATATTTCTTTAGAGTGTTGGGACGTGAGACAAACATTTTACGGCAGACTCCATAAAAACCTTGTTCAGAGATGTCCCACCAGATGTAATCTTTGAATTTCGGAAAAAGATTAACATTTTTCATCTGATCTAAGATTTTACAGAAGAAAGATTTTAACCAAAATGTCCGGTGTGTTTTTAAGAGGGTGTATTTCAAAGGGTTGTGTGAATGAGTTGTGTTTTTTCTAATGACTTGAGAGCTGACTTTAACGCGGCGACAGTCTCGATACATCCCTTTGCGGTCGGCTGGGCTATAAGCAACGTAACCTTACCTTACCAGTGGACAGAAACATATCATGGTGGATACTACGAAAGAAAAAAAAAGAAAAGAAAGAAAGAAAGAAAAGGAGCATCTGCGAGGATATCCAGAGCTGTAAAAGGAGAATTTTCTTCTGTTACCGTTTGTGTACGCGTAAATAATTGATACACATTTTCTTTTTATTGTCTAGGGGATGTAAGGCTGTTAAGCCGATCGATGTTTTCTCTCTCCATGAATGAGCTAGCCCCAGAAATGTCATGAATAGCTGGACACGTGAATCCTGTGGTAAGTTGTATTGTTTTTGTTATGCTTTACAGAGACGTTATTCTGCTTTCCACGCGAAGGATTGCAGAATCCATGAAACATCGAAGACAGAAGCTCTCTCGCAATGCTTTCGAATAAAACATTAACTGCGACTTTCAGAATGCGTTGACACTTAGAAACATAGGAAAATGCAGACAGGAGGATCAAGAAATTTAAGTCACCGGGAAATGTTGGTGTCTGGACATGATCACATGAATTATGTAATTCATGAAGTCAGAGTGAGACGGTTCTTGTGTGCTCTTCTTCTAAATCTGTGTATGAAAAGAGGGGGTAAATGTCCCATGTAGGCTATTTTAGATATGTTATACAATGTGTTAAATATAGGATTAAATCGGCCAGACACGCAAGTTCCAGACTAAAAAGGCAAAAAATTGCAATATGTTTGATGCACCATAATTACGTTAAAAAAAAGTAAGAAAAGTAACAAGTATACTAACAGTAAATGAACTGAACATTAATTCATGGTGTCGAACTACAGAATTTGCAAAACGTGTCGTTGACGATCCTGTGGTCACCAAAAGTGGCACGAAATAACATAATCCAGCCAGGTACTTCAGGGGTGTTTTCCTTCAAAGACGCTGTGGGTCCGGAATAATGTGTCACATCAAATAACGAACAAGAATGATAACTTTTGCTCCCATGATGCAATAATCACACGCCCATAACTCCAAACGAATGCTGCTTACGACACCTAAATCGCCTGGCTGATATGTCAGCACAGAGCACACAGAACAAACGGTTTGCTATTCCCTGCCTCATTCCAGATTTCCTTTCAGTGAAAAACATCGGCCAAGAATCGCACTGCACTGCAACACTACTTGATTTTCAGTGTTCCACGGCTGCAGGTTATATGGCCCGTGACGGGTGTTTGGAGACATTTAAGGATCTTCACAGCCCTCGATCTTGAATCATGTGCAACAGGGCAGAGCTGTTGCGGCCAGTCTACTCCTTTACGTTGTCCATGAAGGACGTCTTCAGTCAGGAACATCCAGACATCACTGTGTCCTTCACAGCGGTTTTGAACGAAGAGTGGGGGCCGGAATAGCTCAGTTGGTAGAGCGCCGGACTCGTGATCCTGGGGTTGCGAGTGCGAATTTCGGTACAGGAGGATTTTTTCCCTCGGAGTTAACATTGGTTCTGACTCCATTCCCCATACAGTCCTTCGAATGAGACTATAAACCGAGGTTCTGTGTGTGAACACACGCACAACATCTTGCACACACGTAAAATCCCATCACCAACTTTCGGAAGAGAAGGCCACTTTGGCCGTTGGTATGGATGACACGTTACACATAGCATGCACCTTCCCCGAAGATGGAGTTGCTGCCTTAATGGTGGGATAAAAAAAAACGGCCATACACACAGGAGTATCAGCCTGCGTAGGCAAAAAGAAAGAAAAAAGAAAGAACGAAGAGTCGCGGCAAGATACAGACATGCCCGTGTCATGTAAGCTTACCTGACACTTACCTGACAATTCACAAAATATGCTTCTTCCAACCGGTCAGTGTAGGATTTACAGACTAACGCCACCATGCGGACTGCCAAAAACTGAGTCTGTCCACAATCATTCTCAATGTGGTTCAGCCATCAAAGCCACATACAGTAAAATAGAACAGAACAGAATAGACTATTGAGTGAAACAAACACCACGAAGATTGAAAAATGGATCAGAGCAAAGTAAATGCAAACACTGGTAATGGATATGCTTGTAGCAAGTGATTACAAGGAAACATTGATTATTATCTAAAATTGATTATGATCTAAAACACAAAAAAATGAGGAGTGAAGAAGAAACAAGAGATACAAAATAAAGAAATAAGATCAGACAAGAAGAGAACAGAAGGCAATAGCGACCACAAAAAAAGGAGAGAAGGGGAAAGCAAAAAAAAAAAAAAAAATTTGGCTTCCTTACCCAATGATAACTGTGTTTTCTGTCTTCACGAAGAGAACAACTGATTATTCGTAAAGACAACGGTTATGATAGGGGCATCAGTTATCATCAACTTTTTCTCGAGGAGGACGGTGACTATAGCTAAAGACAACAGTAACCATAAATCATCTCCAGGGAACACGGGTCTTTCATCTCTTTCCCTTAAGGAAAGTCATTGTTTTCCTCGAGAAGACATGGACAACAATTGTTAGGGGTATATGGAGTTACTATGCTGTCGTATAAAAGAGAAGAAAATCGACGAGAACAGTAGAGAAAGGAATAAAAGAGAAAAGAAGAGTTGAGAGATGAGGTGTTTGGCCTCTCAGTCTGTTGATCATACGGTTATCTATCATGTACCGCATGTTCGCCGATGACACACCGTCGCAACACTCAGTTACCTCCCCTAAGTACCCTCCGCTCATTGTCGCCATTCAGCAAGGAGCAGAATCTCCTCAGGCGTGGATGACTGTGGTGACTAACTTCAAGATGAATGATGACAAGACTGAGATCGGTTTCAAATCATTATTTTACCCCGCATTGTCTGCCCCTTCAACCTCGGTTCCATTCCGTAGTTTTAGACGTTCACTCAAAACCAAATTTAGCGCCCAGGTCGAAGAGATAAGTGACTATTCCTTCGTACTAATTGTCTTGATTTTCATTTTTTTTTCCTGGAAAATGACCACATAGGTCGAAACGCGTTGTGCTTGTTTTATAGTTTGTGTGTCCGTTCATTTGGCGGCGCAGTAATTCTGCTTTTGCTCTCAAGACAGGTCGTCCAGGCTGCGACAGCTGACAAACTCAAGGCCATGGCTCATTTCACAATGTGTGTCCTTTGTAGCATTACAGTCGGCGTTTCTCAATCCGTCAGAAACTGTGGCGTGAATCTTGATTGTTCTCTGGAGATGGAGAACTGTAACAACACGCCGCGCTGCAGCCTTTGTCGGGAGCTACATCAAATCAGTCTCATCCAACCCTCTCACACCACTGATGCACCACACACACACACACACACACACACACACACACACACACACACAATCATGTCGGCTTTAATTCCGTTTAATTACTGTACTTCTACTGTAATTCTCCTTTGATGTCCCAAACGCACGGCTTGATAAGACTTCAGAAGGCACAGAATCCTGCGGAATTAACCACCCTTCAAAAGCCCAAGCACAATCACACAAAACCTCTTTTCAAACAGTTTCACTGGTTCGCGCTCGAATAGAGCACAAAACTGTGTCTCTCTGCTGTCATTGTCTTCATGATCTTGTTCCCCCCCCGTGCCTTTCTGACCCACGCCTGCCATACACACACTTCAGCCGTCTCAGTTCCTCTAGTGCTGGTCATTTAGTTTTTGATACGATGGGCCGAACAAGTAAAGGTTCTTCTTCCTTTACTGATTCCACTCGTTCAGACCCTGTGCGCCTTCGACATGCTCTATCTAATCATGTTTGTTTACTTGAAGACCCCTGTCTTCCGTGTTTAGCTTTTAATTGATTGATGATGATAATTGTAATTGAAAAGTTATCAGAAAACTTAGATTTCCTCTGCCCTGTGTGTGTGTGTGTGTGTGTGTGTGTGTGTGTGTGTGTGTGTGTGTGTGTGTGTGTGTGTGTGTGTGTGCGTGTGTGTGTGTGTGTGTGGGGGGGGGGGGGGGGTTGTGTGTGGCGAGTTAACCGACTGATCAAAAAACCGGAAGGTCAGTTCTTTTTCTGTTAACCTTGTTGATTCTAGCTTTGGTACCGGTGTCGTATATATTAGTGTCGCTCATAAAATAGTGTCGGAGCGACAGTATTTCCCGGGAAATACTGCAGCTGGTTCATGAAAAATTATCGCTGAGCGACTTAATTTCATAAAAATTGGTAGCGCGACAGGATTTCACGAGAAATGTCCATAAAATCGTGTCGTTGCCTAAAAATAAAATCATGTCGCAGCGACAGCATTTCATGTAAAAAAAATTGCTGCCGTAGAAAAGTTGTCGCTCTGAGACAGCATTTCCCGTAAAAATACGACGTCGAAGACATTATCGGTCTCTGCCCCAACTCTACCCCCACCTCTCTCTCTCTCATGGTTTTACGTATCAGTTGCCCCACTGTCTTTCTGTCTATGATCTTATTTGTGTCTGCTTGACTGTCGGTCTATCTTTCTGTCTCTATTTGTTTTCTCGCTCATTCTCTCTATGTATCGCCCTCCCTCTATCTGTCTGTTGACTCTCTTTAGTTTCACTCTGTCCATCAGACTGTCTGTCAGTTGGTCTCTGCCTTCCCCGTCCCCTCCCCCCCCCCCCTCTCTCTCTCTCTCTCTCTCTCTCTCTCTCTCTCTCTCTCTCTCTCTTGGACGTGCAAGCATGTGTGCGTGTATGTGGAGAGAGCGCGACGGTGTGTGTGTGTGTGTGTGTGTGTGTGTGTGTGTGTGTGTGTGTGTGTGTGTGTGTGTGTGTGTGTGTGTGTGGACCCTGAAACAACTGCATTCATGCTCAAATATATTTGTGATTCATTTGTCCATAATCACGCAATCTCTCTCTCTCTCTCTCTCTCTCCTCTCTCTTCTCTCTCTCCTCTCTCTCTCCTCTCTCTCCTAGGATACCCCCGTGTAAGCTATCACTTTACATACCCCACCCACTCTGAACATCTTCTCGTGGGACGATACTCTTTCCCCTAGACAATTGAATAGAACCCTTAAGACTTCTCCCCACAAACCCTGCAAGTTACACAATAATCTCTTTGTAGAAGTGTATGTGCGTATTTGAGTTTGTTTGTGTATGCCCGCGCATGCGCGTTTACGCGTTTCACGCGCGCGCGCGCGCGTGTGTGTGTGTGTGTGTGTGTAAGAGAGAGAGAGAGAGAGAGACTACACACACACGCATGTACACACGCATGCGTGGGCACACACGCACACAAACTCACACACATACATTTCCTCACTCATGCACTCCCTTACAGTGCAGGAGGGACACAAACCGTTGAAGGAGGTATGATATGTCAGAGATGGATGGGGCAGAGAGGAGGTCAAAGCCGAGGGAACAAATCATATAATTATCCCCATAATATTAAATAATAGGGTGACAGGGCTATGTGAATGTCAATATGGATAGTCATGGGAAGACATATGAATAGTCATGGGAAGACAACGAGAGACACGAAATCGTATAATAGCCGCACTCTTATATTATGGATATCCTAATTTATTACATGCTACACCCAACTCTTAAAACTCCTTTCCTTCTACCTCAAATGTCTCCGAATTTCTGATTTGGATCTTATTTTAAAGAAGAAACAAAAAAGAAAAAAAGAAAATGATGTGTAGTAGTTTCATGGCATTATTGTATACTTATTACAAGTTGCAGCTTTTGGACTGCTCATTATTAATAGGCCTAAATAGTGTACGGCGAACAAAGAGAAATAATTATGACAATGATATTTGAGAAATTTGCGTTATTAGCTATTTAACCGCTTTGATCTTATTGGACTATGTGACCTTTTTACTTCTTAACTTCGCGGCACCACAAAACGAACACGTGTCTTTGATCTTGGTCAAAAGGAACTTCATCTGTTGAAAATTTCGGTTCTGTCTTCTACCGCAAGACTTGAGAGGCTCAAGATCCAGCTTTGTCGGCAGTGTGTGTGTGTGTGTGTGTGTGTGTGTGTGTGTGTGTGTGGGTGGGGGTGTGGGTGGCGCGCGCGCGCGCGCGCGCGCGCGCGTGTGTGTGTGTGTGTGTGTGTGTGTGTGTGTGTGTGTGTGTGGGTGTGGGTGGGTGCGCGCGCGCGCGCGCGCGCGTGTGTGTGTGTGTGTGTGTGTGTGGCGCGCGCGCGCGCGCGCCATGTAGTAGAAAAGTAGAGCATAATTTCTAACGTCCGTCAGTTTCTCGGCGTATGTTTATAAGGCTTTTACAAATACGGGAATACACACGCACGCACACATACACAAAGAGAGGAGAGAGAGGAGAGAGAGAGAGAGAGAGAGAGAGAGAGAGAGAGAGCATCAAATGAATACAATAAAAATGAAAATATGACGTCAGTGAATTTCAAACGATTCGGAACTTTTTGAACTTGTTTGTATATTCTGTGACTGTGGAAAGGCGTCAAAAACAGTGACTCTGCAACATCTGATCTTTCCTTGCTTTGAAATTGGAGACAATACTAGCTTCTTCTGACCAAAATCTTTGAATGTTTAAGAATTGCGGCTAGTTAGATACAATAATTTATCAAATAAAAGGAGTTGCTGGGAAGGAGGTGGCAGGCTTAAAAACGTTTGGGGAAAAGAAATGTGATTGGATATTTGAGCTTAATGACTGACAAGCTGTCAGAATCATCAATATGCTATAAATGCTGTAAGACAATGATTTCGTCTGTACCATTTTGTTTTCCACGATGGCTACTGCTTATGAATACAGTGGAATGCAACCCGGCGAGCACTTCGCGCTTGTGAACTTTCTGAAAACTTCAACATTTCCTGAAGAGACAACTGAAACTGTCTGTTCTGCGATTTGGCTTGTATTAGCTTTTAGACTATTATGTTTGTGTTTCTGTTCTGACAATTAGGGATATCATTTACTCTCTAAGTTTAGTTTATGAATGTGTTGAGACCTTAGGTGCCTTTAAACGGATTATCGAACAAGCTCACACATCTTATATGGCCAACAGACAAAACAATACTGGTTTGCGTGTCTGTTAATATAAGCCCGTGGCCCAATATTTACCACTCCCTGGCCCATTTAACCCGAAATGATGTCTAAAGTGGGCTTCCTTTTCTTTAAGAATTTTATGATTTCTTATGTAGAACTTTTTGAAATAAAGATAGCCATTTGATGGCTGTACTATATGAAGCTCTTATGGTAAGCTTTACAAATAATTAACCTGGAGTGAAGTAAAATTAGTGAAGGAGGTAGGGCTGCATTTCTCAGGGGTTCTAACTTACCCAGTCTTCCCCTACTTTCGTTGTGCTGAATGTCCTAGGCCTACGATATTGATAAAGACATCACATTTCACAGCACACACACACACACACACACACACACACACACACACACACACACACACACACACACACACACTCACTCACACACACACACACACACACACACACACACACACACACACACACACACACACACACGAGTGAAAATTTGACTTTCGTCAAAAACATTCATGATAAAAAATCACTTGCGACATTTTTTTTATTCAATGGCAGGCTGCATTATTTTCTGTGATATTTTGACGCTCAACGGCGGCGACGCTTTTTCACTTTACAGAAAAAATCGTCGCTATGAAATATTAACGCTGCGACCATATTTCACAGGAAATGTTAACTCTAGCAGTAAGATTTCACGTGAAAATGTGTCGCAAGCGACAGCATTTACTGACTACAATATTTCACAGTGTCCTGTCGCAAAAAACTGTCGCAAAATTTCGAGCGACAGTATTTTATGGACAGCTACAAAATTCTATAGGACATTTTTCGTGAAAAGTTGTCGCGCGACAATTTTTTTCCAGAAAATATTGTCGCTGCAACAATATTTCACGTGAAATGGTATCGCTGCGATACAATTCCACGGCGACAGTATTATATACGACACCGGCATATTTTTATCGTCGAAAATACTTTCAAAATAAAGCAGGCCTCCTGAATAGTTGATTTAGACAACTGAAATCAACATTTCACACGTAGATTCAAGACAATCTGAATCTTTAACATGTCGAAAAGGCAGAACATTCTAGATTCGATTAAATCAATAGATTTAATGTCGAAATGGTGTATCAAAACTTTGCATTCCGTCCGAAACTATAACCGTTTTACAAGTAGGCTACATTTGATAACTCGGGAAACCCAAGCCGAAACACACATACGCAAGAACACGAGGGTCATGTGACGTTCATTCTGATAAACAGCATACAGGTACATTTTCGATAAACAAGTCTTCTTCAAGCGCTACAAACAGCAGGTATCATGTTTTCATTGTGTATTTGAAAGCAAGATATGAAATACAAAAATACACTGCATGACTTCAAAATTAATGTCACTCACATGGTATGTTACACAGTGGCTGCCATATTCTTCTTTCTTGAATTAACGGGTTACTTTTCTTCTCCAAGGCTTCCAGATAATGTAACAACGGCCAGTTGCTTTGTTTTCTGTATTTGATTAATTTGTTTACTTGTTTCTGTCATTTTGTTTTCATTTATCTAAAGATTTTTTTGTTTTTGTGTTTACCCTTTGTGGTGATTATTGTGCTTACATGTTTTGTTGTTGTTGTTATTATTCTCTTACTACGATATCTATGCTTTTGTATTCCTTATTTGTCGTTTGTTCTTAAGTTTCGAAATGAAAAAATGACTCATTTGAAAAAAAAAAAAAAAAAAAAAAAAGCACCAAACAATACTCCCCAGATTACAGTCAGCACTGTTGCTTTCCGCAGTTTTGTAATGTGAGTTATTTGTAATGACTGAACCAGACCGATTTAGCTATATATACTTTTCTGTTTCGTACTGTTTGTGAAAATGTGTGTTACTCCCATCCTGTGTTCTTGTACATGTGTGTTTTTGGCTTGTTTACAGTGCCGGTACAGCCTTCTATAAGTAACAGTATTCAATGAACTCTGTTGGAAGGGAGGAGGTGTGAACGTGTGTGTGTGTGTGTGTGTGTGTGTGTGTGTGTGTGTGTGTGTGTGTGTGTGTGTGTGTGTGTGAGTACACTGTGTGTGTGTGTGCGCGCGTGCGCACACACATGTATGTATGTGTGTGTGTGTGTGGGTGGGTGGATGGGTGTGGGTGTGCGTGCGTGCGTACACTGGGTGTGCGCACGCACGCACACGCGCACGCGCGCATGTGTGTGTTGGGGGGGGGGGGGGGGGGGTGCGCGAGCGTGCTCGTGCGTGCTTGCGTGATGCGTGTGTGTGCACGCACGAGCGCGCGCGTGTGAGTGTGTGTGTGTGTGTGTGTGTGTGTGTGTGTGTGTGTGTGTGTGTGTGTGTGTGTGTGTGTGTGTGTGGTGTTTGCGTGCATGCGTGTGTGTGTGTGTGTGTGTGTGTGTGTGTGTGTGTGTGTGTGTGGTTTATCTGTGCGTTCTGTTTCGGGTCCTGACTAGCTGGTAGTCACTTGTTAAATATTTATTTGCTTCTTCACTTATTCATTTAAAACCATTCTTCGCCTCTGCCCGCGAGTTACACTGCGTGCGCATGAGAGAAAGAATCATTGTCATCATGAGACAGCTGTTGCTCGCCTGCACTTGTCTTCCACAATGGCTAATGTGTGTGTGTGTGTGTGTGTGTGTGTGTGTGTGTGTGGTGTGTGTGTGTATTCCTCTCTTATATTTCGGAGAGTTTATTATATATATATATATATATATATATATATATATATATATATAATATATATATACAGCCTGAGGAGAGAAGGCTATCAGGTCAAAGTCCTCACAGCAGAAATTGGAGCTAGGGGGTTTTAGGAACGTCTGCATACAGCCTCGTGAAACAGCTCTCAATTGCAGGGAGAGAAAAAAAACAGAGCCCTGAAAGCAATGGCAGAAGCGGCAGAGAGGTGTTCAAGCTGGATCTGGTCAAGGAGGAACAAAAGTGAACTTCATAAGGCTTAACTCTCCTACAAATATCAGGTGTCCCTGTGGCTCAGTGGTTGGAGTGCAAGTCATTAAGTGGAAAATGAGCATGTCCAGAGGGTCATGGGTTCGAATCCCAGCCATGGCTCGTCCCAAGATGGGGACAAAAAAAGGGGCAGCAGAGGGACATCCGGAGTCATGAACCGGGTGTGGCCCAACCCCCCCAGAGTGTCAGGAGATAAGGGCCGAAACACTTGCTTGAAGGGGGCTTCTCTTCTGAGGACTCTCTGCTACCACTGTAAGTGGAAACTGCTCGGGTTTGTTTGTTTGTTTTTTCAAGACCATATTTTGTTTTTAGCCAGTTATCATTTCAACATTCTCATATTGTTTGGTCGTTTATTTGCTTTCGGATGTTGTAGGTCGGTATAGTCTTTACTTCTATGCTTGTAACAGACCGCAGAAAGAAAGAAATGAAGACAGACAAAAAAAGAAGGTGGCTAAGGGGAAGAGAGAAAAGAAGAAGAAAAGGAAAAAAAGAAGGAAGGAAGGAAAGAACGAAAGAATGGACGAAGAAAGGAAGACAGTAAGAATTAGCAAAATGAAAAAGAAAAGAAAGAAAGAAAGAAAGAAGAGGAAAATCAGAAATTAAGAAAGAGAGAAAAAAGAGAAATAGAAAGAAGAAAATAAAGAAGGAAGGAAACAAAGAAGTGATGGAAAACACAAAGAAATAAAGGTTGGAAAGAAATTAAACAAGATGGAAAGAAAAAGAAAAGAAGGATTGGAAGGAAATTTTTTTTTTTTTTAATGAAGGGAAGAACTAACGAATTGAAAAAAAAGGAAAGGACGAAGAAAAGAGGGGAGAAAAGAATAACGAGAAAGGAAGAAAGAAAAAAAGAAAGGAGAAAGAAGGGAAGGAGACAAGAGAGAAATAATGGATGAAATGGAAAGTAAGAAGGAAGGAAGGAAGCAGAGATAGCAGAAAGGAAGAAGTAAAGAAAGAAAGGCGGTAAAAAAGGATAGAAAGAAATCAAGGATAGAAAAGAAGGGGCAAGAAAGAAATCAACGACTGAATAATCTTAGAGAGAAGGAAAGTCAAAACAGCTGAGAAAAAGACAACAACAAAAAAAAAGAGAGACAAGAAAAGAAAGAAAGAAGGAAAATAGAGGCACAGGTAAGGAAAGAAAGACACAAAACTCAACAAATACTATACAACACTAAAATTGAAAGAATCCAAACAGAACCAAACAAAACAACATGCAATGGAGTATAAGACCTCGCGATATAGGCTACTGAACTCTTACCACACACACCAACGCACGCACAACGGGCGCATGCGCGCGCACACACATATACGCGAGCGCGCGCACGCACGCACACACACACACACACGCGCGCATCACCAATACACAAACGATAAATCCAACGAACCGCAAAACTGGTTCTCTCCCTGTCAGTCGGTGTGTCCGTCTCTCTCCGCCAGGGGAAAAAACACACACACACACCAACACTCTGGCCTGCAAGCAGTGTCAGACCTCGTACTAGCAATGCCAGAACTTGATGCCGGGTGCAGTGCCTGCTACCCGGGCAACGAATGACGGAGTGGTCTGTCCAAACACTACCCGCTATCAAGCAATCAATCTCTCCAGGGTTTACCCGGTTCCTCTTGGGAGACGTTAAGGTATGGTGATGTGTTTTGACCAAAATTGTACCTTTTTTACGAACTACCGCGGAAAAAAAAAAACACACACACAACATATATATATATATATATATATATATATATATTCAATTATAAACAAAGCTTGCTCTTATGTCTTAGATTGAAGAAATAGGGGGAGATAAGCATTCGAAACTGCAGTGGTAGATGATTCTGCCTAACAGTATGTGCTTGAGTGGGCAAAAATAAAATAAATGCTTCTCAAAATGAGCCTTTAGCAAGCTTATAGTCTCCAAGGGGGGAGACAATCGCCAATAGAGTAACTCCTGGTCAGATACCGATATTTCGAAACCTGATTGTTTCTCTGCAGTGACCGCGGAAAGTGGTAATTTGACTCCACTGCCTTTTATTTTAAGAAGAATGCTATCCCAGAAAAGGCTGGTGTGCAGTACCGTAGTATGTTTGTTGAGTTCTCAAAAAACCAACCAAAGGTGCGACCTAAGAAGCAAAAGGAAATCATGAAGGAACAAAACAAGCTACATTTTCTTGTGAAAAGTAGAAAATATAGAAAGATAACCTCTTAAGTCACAAGTGCTGAGGGCCAGTTCTTGGAATGAATCCGCAAGGGACTAAATTACAATAAACTAATAAATTCCAAGGATAAGTACCGAGCACCATTCCAGCAACTTAAAGAGCAGCTTGGTGTTGCAATGACTGCAAGAAATATTCAATTATAAACAAAGCTTGCTCTTATGTCTTAGATGAAGAAATAGGGGGAGATAAGCATTCGTATCTGCAGTGGTAGATAATTCTGCCTAACTAACAGTATGTGCTTGAGTGGGCGAATGGGGAAAAACAAAATAAATGCTTCTCAAAATGAGCCTTCAGCAAGCTTATAGTCTCCAAGGGTGAGACAATCTTTTAATATTTTCTACTTTTCACAAGAAAATGTAGCTTGTTTTGTTCCTTCATGATTTTAGTTTATTGTAATTTAGTCCCTTGCGGATTCATTCCAAGAACTGGCCCTCAGCACTTGTGTCTAAGAGGTTATCTTTTTATATTTTCTACTTTTCACAAGAAAATGTAGCTTGTTTTGTTCCTTCATGATTTCCTTTTGCTTCTTAGGTCGCACCTTTG
>CM065737.1:9440931-9525931 GCA_033310375.1 Conus canariensis | reverse complement strand
TAACACTATCAGTATAAAGTTTGAAAAAATGCTCTATTTGTACATCCACCATACTGTTGAATATTTTATAGACTTCGATCAGATCACCGCGGATACGTCTACCTTTTAAGGAATGTAAGTTTAAGTATCTTAACCGTTGTTCATAATTCATATTTTTGCATTCCCGTAGTAGCTTTGTAGCCCTTCTTTGTACTTTCTCCACTGCCTTTGACTGCCTTTTGAGCAAGGGATACCATATTATATTTCCATATTCTAAGTGTGGCCGTACCAGACTTTTGTACAACTTCAATAATATATCTTTATTCAAGTATGTGAAAGTTCTCTTTATTAGTCCTATCATTTGGTTTGCTTTATTGATGATTTTATTGATATGAACATCGAAAGAAAGTAGTGGGTCAAAAATAACACCAAGATCTTTTTCTTCCTCACACTCATTTATTTCATTTTCTTGTCCATTTACCTTCATATAATATTTATGATTTGGGTTTGTTTTACCATAGTGCATAACACTACATTTGGATACGTTGAAATGTAAGTTCCATTCATTAGACCATTCTTGTAATGAGTATACATCCCTTTGTATTTTTGTATGATTGGTAGAATTTCCATACAGTTTCGTGTCATCAGCAAAAATCTTACAATTGCTTTGGACAGATTCTGGAAGATCGTTTATGAATATAGTGAAAAGTATGGGTCCTAGGATACTGCCTTGAGGTATACCACTTAGTACATCTAATCTTTGTGAAGTGACGTCATTTATCCTTACTTTTTGTGTTCGTCCAGACAAAAAAGCCTGGATCCAATTCAGTACATTGCCTGTAATCCCATACCCTTTCAACTTCTCCAGAAGCCTACAATGCGGTACAGTGTCGAAAGCTTTTCTAAAGTCCAAGTAGACAACATCAAATGATGCTTTTTGCTCAATATATTCTGTAAAATCTTCCATTGTTAAAAGGAGCTGTGTCATACAAGACCTTTTTTTTCTAAACCCGTGTTGACAATCTGAATACAGATCATTGTCCTGAAAATGATTGACAATACAGTCTCTTATTATAGTTTCTAGAACTTTACACACCACACAGGTCAGACTAACAGGTCTATAATTTCCAGGCTCATTTTTTGATCCCTTTTTAAAAATAGCTGTAACTTCTGCAGTTTTCCAGTCTTCTGGTAAGACTCCTTCTTCTAAAGTTCTATTAAATAAGTGACAAAGTGGTTTTGATATTTCTTTACATATTTCCTTTAAGACCCTGGGGGGAATGCCATCAGGTCCTTGAGCCTTATTTGGGTTCAGTCCTTTGAGTAGGTTCTCTACAGCTAATGGAGTTATCACAATGTCAGTAACAGCAGCCCCTCCGGATTTTGAACATTCGTCTATATTAGGTACAGTGGATGTGTCCTCTCTGGTAAAGACACTGGAAAAGAATGTGTTTAAGGTATTTGCCTTAAGTTCATCTGTATTTGACAATGATCCATGCTTTGCATTTTTTTTTTTTTTTTTAATGGCAAAAATCGTACAGAGCACGCCGAAGGCTGTCCAAACCTGTCATGTGAATCATTTTCAGGGTAATGCACAATGCCGTAAGAGGTAGATTGTGCCACGCTTTTTTCTTTTTTTTTCGCCAAAGGTTAAGTGGAGGGAACGGGCAGAATTGTCATCTGATACATGTTGTTGTGTGCAGCTTTGCTTTGAACGTAAATACACAACAAACGTATTTTATAACATCTTTTAGGTGTGTGTGTGTGTGTGTGTGTGTGTGTGTGTGTGTGTGTGTGTGTGTGTGTGTGTGTGTGTGTTCAGCATCTGTAGATTGACAGGCTAATCCGAATCGCCGAACCGGAACCTTGTATATGATGCCAGAATCATCAACTTGATGAAGGCGAGAAGTTCTAAGAAGCCGACAGGCCTCAGATTCAAGGGACATCACTGTAGTCATCAGCATTGAGAACCGATTGCAGATGGCGCATTACAATATTGTAACCAATGGGAGCTCTTCAAATTGTGTTGGTTGTCGATTTGAAATGGCCGAAAAGCTGAGAAACGTGGATTGCATTCCTGACAAGTGACTGGTAACCAGAGTTTGTGACTTTTTCTTTTCAATCATCTTTCAAGATTTCTCCCGATGTTCATTTGTATTTTCTTTTTGTGTGTGTGTTTTCTTTCATCGTATCTTGTTATGCTTCGGTCGTTTAAAAAAAAATCTGACTGAGCGAGTCGCTGAGAATGAATTATCACATGATTGCTCTTGTATTCGGGCATCTGAGAACCGGAGTGTATTGTAAACCCTCAGCATGGCATTCTGCATGTACCACTTTGATGCCGTGTGTGTGTTTGTTTTTTTTTCTTTTGTTTTATCATGCTATGTTGTCTGTGTCGCTTTGATGAAGTGTGTATGTGTGTGTGCGTCTAGATATGTGTGTAGTGCGTTATCTTGCTAGTGTATGTTATCATATATGGGAGATAGATGTTCCGATCGTTTAACCTTACTGAGTGGCTGAGTGAGAGTAGGCTAATTCACTAATTGTCACATAATTGTGAGAGCGAGATTCGTCTCATCGTAAGGAATGTTGTAAATCCTCGATGTTATGCGACACACTCGATGCAGCCAAATCCTAAAGTTGATGCAGTCGTGGCAAAGGCAGTTTAGTTTTGATTCATCAGGGTTTGAAATACCCTCCCGTCTGTCCGGGACAACTAAGCGCAAATCTACGCTAACACTACTCTTCAAGTCGCTGGTCCGACCACTGGTGGAATATGGGCACACTGTATGGAATCCACACTCAAAGACCCTCTGCAAAGACATTGAGGATGTGCAATGCCGTACTACTAAGCTAATAGGTTCATTGAAAGAAAAGCCGTATCCAGAAAGACTCGCCACTCTGAAGCTTCCCAGTCTTGATCACCGAAGAAAACGTGGTGACATGATTGACACATATATATACGTTCATGGTGTCTACAAGACAGATCAGCCACAGTTCACACTCGCAGTAAGCAGAGAGAGAAGAGGAAACAGTCTTAAGTTGAATAAATCACACTGTAGGCTCAATGTACGCAGTTCCTACTTCTCAGAGCGAGTCATCAATACCTGGAACAGCTTGCCGGACAGTGTTGTCACTGCACCTACCATGTCAGCTTTTAAGTGCAGGTTGGACGCCCACTGGACAAACCTGCCTACAATCTATGATCCAGATTGCTACCACTAGCCATGCATGCCAATTTATAAGCATTCTGGATTACCTCCTGGAAAGACGAACTGGCCTACCCAGGCCTCAAGCGTCTCTATGATCAAGTATCAAGTATCAAGTACTTGTATGTTGGGCAACCAAGTGTGACAGTAATAATCAGTTTTCGATCAATGGTCATCGTCATCAGGAGAACCAATCTTTCAGTCAGTGACTTGCTCTATGGAAGAAGACTGAGCAGCCAGTGTCAGTACAGGCCATTCACACTTTCTCATCCCCTTTTCATTTTCACACCTCTACAATGCTCTTGTTTTCCCAGAACAGGACTCCAGCTGAGAGTTATCTGTTTAATAACAAAAAGGTGTGTTGTATCAATAGATGTGTCAGCATATGTATACATGCATTTGATTGACCAGCGCAGAAATGATACTAATTGATAGTACAATGAAAGACCTACTCTGTAGGGCCAGTGTAACTGTCAATTCTTTAGATTACAATTACATTCACTTTTCCAGACCTATATATACTGCTTTTAGAAAGAATTGTATCTGATCAGCCAATTTGTCATTGCACTATCAATGATTTTTTTTAATTGACCATCTCATTACTTAGGTAGGGTAAACAGAAATTCTGGGGGTTAAGTAGTCCCTAGAACAAATAGAATTTATATCTGAGTATTTCTAGTCTTGTTCATCATCTTGATCTTATCCATATGACAGCCACAGAAAAAGAACCAAGACAGAATTCAAATATTTAGCATACTCTGTATTGGGTTTATCAGCAGGCTACTACTTCTAGCCTCAAAGGGCTAGCTGATCCTGGCACACCCTAACACAGAGCTGCCCCTCCTTCCCCCTCCTCCCCACGTCCCCCAAAATAAAAGGCATACTTTGGAGAGCAGAGAGGCCCATGCCTACCTGCTCAAACAAACTGAATAATACACCTTTGACTTCAGGGACTTACAGGAATCAAGGGTGAAGCTGTTTCTGGCAAATCATTCCGGGCCCTGATAGTGGTAAGAAGAAATGCATCTTTCTGGTATTGTGTTTAGCACTGGATTTGTCAATAGTGGTAAGAAGAAATGCATCTTTCTGGTATTGTGTTTAGCACTGGATTTGTCACAACTGATGGGGATGGTTTCCACTCTGCGCTGCTGAGTTGAATCGGTGCCATTGTGATGTTGGACTTGCTCACAGCTGCCTTGTTGCTTGTGATCTTGTGAAGCGTGGCCACCACGCCACATTCCTTTGATGCTAGAGGGAGAGCCACTGTAGTTTCTCAGTCATAGCTGAGATATTTGATGTGTTGTGGTGTACTAATTGACTACGAATAATGCAGCTGTTTTTTTTTGGACAGCTTCAATCTTGTCAATGTTTTTGTTTGGGGGGTGTAGAGTACATGTCTGCATACTATGTATGAGGTGGACACACATGTTATAGGCAACCTGCATTTAAATGGTTCCTTCTGATCTTTAAACTGCGCCATGAAAGGTGGAGGGTCTTAAATTCTTATTCGAGTAATTGGCTTCACAGCATAGTTATGGTGTCAGTTTATCCCATCTGAGATCTCAGGTGATTGTTACACCGAAATACTTGTCAGAGGCGATTCTTAGATTTTGTACTGTTGAACCATAAAGCTGGTGTTGGTATTCAATTGTATCCTCCTTTTTCTTTCCGGGAGGGGGAGGTATATTTTCCGAAGTGAAGCGCCATGTCTCATTTCTCCTCACATTCTTTAAAGTATTCGAGTTCTTGCTGCATCTAATCATGATTGCAGCTTGTGGCTGGTAGTGAGGCTATATATATGATCGGCAAATGATCATGCTGGTGGAAAGAGCTTAATTCTACTTCTAGGTGGGTGGTGACATACACCAGGAAAAGTATTGACCCTAGAAATGATTCCTGTGGAACTCCATGAGTGTTTCATAGATCTAGATGCAAAAACTCGCAAGGTGATTTGCTCATCCTTGCGGCAAGGCATATGAAAAACAAGGCAGGTAAAGAAATGGACGTAGGACTAACAATGGTACTGCTTCTTGAAGCTGTTCTTGCTGTTGAAGGGTTTGTGTTTGATCATTTAAAATATGAATCACAGAATGCTATTACTAGCACTGCTTCTCACTAATCTCAGGCACCAGTCACAAGACATTACAACTGTTGGCCATTTTACCTCACATGTGAGAAAGGCTGAAGTTAGTCTAGCAAACTCTCACCTTTTCCTACGCCACTCTCTGCTAGGTTGTTCTATGAAAGACTGACACTTGTGAAGCAAGCAAGAATTCTGTCACTATGAAACCGTAAACGCCACGCTGATTTTGTGCTGTTGACACTACTGCTGGTTATCTGTCATGCAGAAATGCACTGATCCATCTTGTGGCCTGCCCCTGCACCCTGTGAGGTCTTAGCTTGTGTACCATCAGGATATGGCTGAATGTCAAACGCTAAATTGTAAAATAAATAATGATATCAGCTTCATTCCTCATTGTGTGCTGGTGAAGAGTTCCTGAGGAAAACAGAGAAGCTGTCTGGCAAAGTCTAAGTATGCAGGACCCATGTGGTTATGTGCAGAGTATGCTTTTGCTCTTAAGATGGAACATGAGAGTACCAATGATCATGCAAGGAATTATGCAATTTGGTCCCAGCACTGACTACCCTGCACTGTCACCCAATAATCAGTTACTTGCAGAACTGGTTGCTGCTCCCAGAGAAATGAAAATCAGTGGCAACATTACCATCTGGATACTTTTTCATTTAGATGCTAGGATGATCAACATATGGACCGTAGGCCCTAAACAGAAGATATTAAAGCTGGACTCCAAGATAGGCATACAGTTTCTTGATATACTAAATTTGACAGAAGACTCAAACTTTGTCCATTTTCTACTCTATCAGAGTCTGGTTTTGCTAGTTTGTTTAAGAGAAAAATGACGTGTTATTTTTTGTAACAGGATCAGATCTGAGGCTATGAAAGATTTACTGATGGTGGATACCTACACACACAGCATGCAATGGTTGCTAGTATTTAGTAATGATCCAACACTTCTGAACATGGGGCAGGATAATATTCCAAACTGGAAGAGTGATGATCTTTCTTCTAGTTCTATACTACTTTCCAAAACTAAAGCATCTGCTGTAATCATTTTGATGATTCTGATGCTGTGTTACTGTGGGGGTAGTTGAGGTGGTTTTTAGCAACAGACAGTAGTAACTGCTGCCTAGTAGATGATTAGTTCCATGGGGGGGAAAGGAAGGCATGGGATGGGGTGGGTGGTTGTAGAATGTGTTGGAGTGTTGCATGTCAGGTTAAACTGGAAGATCGTTCCTGTCATACACTGTCCTTGTTTCACAGACAAGAAGTATGTATGTGTGCTTGCTTTTTGTGTTTGTGTGTATCTGCAGTTTTAACAGAAGGATGGAGAAACTCAGAAAATATTGGAGAAATTGTGAAGTTGAAATTGTCAACTGTATGTAGTTTCTTATGCAGTCTTAGGTCAACTAGTTGTGCGTGTGTGTTCCTTTCTTCATTTTTTAAGATCTATGATTATCAACATTTTGCTGTGGTCAGTGTGCTTGTAGATAGATTTTGTTTTCCTTTGCAGATGCTACAGTGGGCAGGACTTGAAAAAGAAATGTGATTGGGCTGCTGACACAGGTGTCTGGACCAAAACTGTGAAGAAATCCAGGATTATATAAATATGACTGTGTTGAACCCCCCTGTGAGGGATTCAAATATGGCAAACGTGCAAGAGAATGTTCCTAATAATGTCAAAGTGATTGTGCGGGTTAGACCTCCAAATGATCTGGAATTGCACGGACAAGGAAAACATGTTGTAGAAATCATGGATGAGAATGTTCTGGTCTTTGATCCCAAAGACCAGTCATCACCATTCCTCGGGAGATATGGGAAACGTCAACGCCAAGATATCCGCAAACGGAGACAAAAAGATTTGAAGTTTGCATTTGACTATGTGTTTGGTTGGGACTCTAGCAACTCAGATGTGTTTGAACAGACGACAAAAACAGTGCTCGATGGCTTGCTGGGAGGCTACAATTGTTCAGGTTAGTTCTACTAGAATAGTGCTTTTTGTATGCACACATTCTATTTGTGTACATTCATACATATTACAGTCATTGATATATTTCATTTGGTTAGCCTTCAGACATTATGTCGGCATTTGTGTTTCAGACAGTTCATAGACATTGAATAGTTGTTGTTTTTCTCTGATCATCTCGTTCAAAAGAAGTTGTGTCAAATTGTACATTTAATTCATCATTTCAGAAGACTTCAGTATTTTTTTTTTTACCAGAAAATGGTGGGTTCCTTATTCATCTACACATCCCTGTCTCTTGTGACATTGACTTACTGTGAAATAGTTCATATTCCATGTTAGGACTGCAGGCAGTAGAATGATTTGTTTTGCTGAGTTGTCGTTTTTGTTTTAAATAAAATAGTAGCCTTACACTATAGAGAAAGTGGGCAATGCAATTCAAAGATGTTTCATCAAAATGGAAAGGGTGGGGGCAGGGTTTTCATAAAAAATATTGGCACAAACATCATCCATACACTACTTATGACTCAGAAGTAGTGTATGGATGATGTTTGTGTCACACGCAGGTGTATGTGCGTGTGAAACAAAACCAGCCTAAACTTTTCTCTTTAAATAACTACATTTTTGGAAGTTACGTAGAACAAAAAGCTACCAGCCGCCATGGCAAAGTGGTTAGTGTTGTGAACTCCTGGCTGGGAGTGGGAAGTCATGGGTTCAGTTCCCATCAGTCATGTGGGATTTTTCTGCCCTGACCGGCTCCTACTCAGAGTTGAGTTTGCAACAGGCTGAGTTGGGAAGACTGGGACCACACAGTCGAGTTTCATCCACTTAGTACTTCTGAGAGTGTTGCTCAAATTTCCTGACCAATACTGCAGGTGTCTGTATCTCTTGGGCCTGGTTGACACCGGGATATGTTATGAAAGGAAGCGTAGAGTACAGCCCTGTCATGCAGTCTCAGACCAGAATGGAAATTTATTCGTAGCATCATCTTCATCGTCCTCATTTTCATCGATCAGCATAAGAAAAGTCTCAAATTCTGGGACCCTTCATGCGCTGCTCTCATGGTGACCTCAGTTTCAATGTCCTCTCTGTGTCTGTGGCCTTGGTTGGTTCTGTTGGGATTGCTGGGGCTGTGGCGGGACTGACCAGGCTGCGGCTGTGGACGGGATGTTAGAATGAGCAGTATGGGTGCATGGCCACTGAGGTGGCGCAGAAGATGGGACAGCAAAAAAAAGCTCAGATTTAAGAATCGATGAAATGCATGCACCAGTCAAGGGGAATAATGGGAGTCGCCATATATATCAGCAGTAGTGCTTACACATGGTAATTATTGCAAACGCAAATTTACATGCAAATTACAGTTGCACACACTTAAACTGGAGAATGCATGTTGTGTGCAGTATTTGCCTATGGGGCGACAGGGGCAGGAAAGACTCACACCATGCTTGGCAACGAGTCCAACCCGGGCGTCATCTACCACACCATGATTCACCTGTACAGGCACATCACGGAAATGAGCCCTGAGAAGACCTGTGATGTTGCAGTCTCCTACCTTGAGGTCAGCTACTGAACTGTCTATTACTGTTGTCAGTGTGCTGTTACTTTGCATGTACAAAGTGTATGTTCTGTATAGTGGAATCGTAAAGTCTTCCAAGTGTCTTTAGTCGTTATGTAATACTTGTTTATCATCAGGAACTGACAACAGCATGGACAGGACGTCAACTTCTATGAGTCTGGAAATTGGGATGTGGAATTCTAGGCAGTTTCAAATTAACAAAGAGAGCATCATGTTCCACAGAAAGGGGAAAAAAAACTTTCGTTTTAAAGAGACTGAGCAGACAAAGAACATATATCAGGGGGAAAAAGTCTCTGTGGTGAAAGAGTAGACGAAGAGGATTGTCTTGATGCTGGAATAGGTCAGTTAGTAGAGCCTCGGACTTGTGATCCTGGGGATGTGGGTTTGAATCTACATCAGACCCTTTTGTTGCATGGGGATTTTTCCCCTTTTTTTCCCTTGGAATTAACATTGGTTCTTAATCCATTGCGTGAAAAGTCCTTCAGACGAGACTTTTAATCAAGATTCTGTGAGTGAACACATGATGCATAACATCTTGTACACATATAAATTCGCATCTCCAGCTTTCAGAGGAGAAGGCTAATTTAGCGGTTGGTGTGGATGGCATGTATACATATAGCATGTATCTTCCATGAAAAATCAAAAGAGTGAGTGAAAAACTAAGTGACCAGTATTTAACTGAATGACACAGGGGAATGACTGAATGTAGCACTTGCAGGCAGCTGCTTGTTTGCTCTACCGAAATAGGTTGCTTGTTGTGAAAATGAGTGCACCAGTTGTAAAGCACTTAGAGTTTGGTCTCCAACCGAGGATGGGCACCAAGTAAGTAAGCAGTAAAAGTGGAGAAAAAATGCAAAGGTGACCAGGTCATATGAAATAGGAATATGTTAAGGGAAAGAAAAAAAAAGGGGGGGGGGGGGGGGGGAATGGGAGGGGGGTTACAGGTACAGTAGACAAAGATGATCATGTTCCAGAAAGTTCAAATACAGGTAAAGAGAACTTAGGTTTCTTTCTTTTTTGTGTGTGTGTTTTTTTAAGGTCTTTATAGATTAAAGAGTAGACAAAGAGCAGTGGTGTCTACTGTCCAGAACAGCCGTACTTGTTGCGGAAAAACATAAAAATCAGCGGCCATTCAGATGTTAGGATGCGGGTCACATGTTACTTAGGGGATGGGGTGGGGGGATCTTACCACAGAAATAAACAGGAGCACCTTCTTTTAACAAGTGGACAAATTTGACTGTACACATGAAGTTGTAAGCCATAACTTACTGTACACTGCTCATTTACCCATAACTGGCAAGGAAAGAGAATGCACTGGGCCAAAGTTAAGGGAATGTGTCAACAGATAGCTAAATGTGGCAAGCAAATCAGCATGTGTATGAGAGATGACGGAGTTGGACAGCAAATTCCTCCTCTGAATGCTAGGAGACCTTGGGGAATCAATACAAGGAACAGTGGCTATGGGGGGAAAACTTTTTGTGCATGATCTTCATGTGCACAGTCTTTGAGTCTCTCAGTCATACTCATTTTAGCCATGATGATGCGGGTGTGTGAACATGCATACCTATACATTTGCACAGCATTGCACATGTTAGAATATAGTGTGTTCCAGAAAATTCAAGAAAATTTCATTTTGTTCCAGATTTTTACATCATCTTTTTCTGGTGGAAACATTTTTGGAAAGGCATGTCTGACAGAGGATTATTTGTTTTACAGGATACACTAACTAGAAAAAAGAGGAACATGTTCTAGACAAAACAGGTTTTTACAGATAAAGAGTAGAAAAATAGGATCACATGTGTTAAGTAAACCAGGTCTTTACAGGTAAATTTCTAAAGAGGATCATAGGAAAAACAGGTCTTCAGGAGGATAGTAGACAAAGAGGCTCTTGTTCCAGAAAACAAGTCTGTACAGATACTGAGTTAAAAGTAAACAAACTGGATCGTACAAAAACAAGTCTGTACAGATACTGAGTTAAAAGTAAACAAACTGGATCGTGTTGTTTACAGGGAAAGAGTAGACAAGAAGAATCATGTCAGGGGTGTGTGTACAGGTTAAGAGTAGACAAAAGGGATGATAAATGTCTTGGCCTTGCACAGTAACACTAACAGGTGATGAGGTGTGCAGTTTTTTTGGGGGGAGCATCTTGGTGAGAGGCATCACAGTTAGAATTACTTGGAAATTTGAACTGTGACAGGAATGTTTTTTTTCTTTCATTGATGATTTGTGAGTAAGACTGCTTTGTTGATGTGTTGTATACATGTAGGTGTACAACGAGCAGATCCGTGACCTGTTGATGCCCCGTGGAACTTTGCCCATCCGTGAAGATCAGCATGCTGGTGTCATTGTTCCTGGTCTGTCTCTTCACAAGGTACACTTTACTCCCATTACTTACCCTGTTATCATTGTTCCTGGTCTCTCCCTTCACAAAGTAAACTTTTCTCAAGGTACACTTTTCTCCCATCACTTGCCCTGTTGTCATTGGTCCTGGCCTGTCCCTTTACATGGTACACTTTCCTCCCATCGCTTGCCATGGTGTCATTGGTCCTGGTCTGTCCCTTTACATGGTACACTTTCCTCCCATCGCTTGCCATGGTGTCATTGGTCCTGGTCTGTCCCTTTACATGGTACACTTTCCTCCCATCGCTTGCCATGGTGTCATTGGTCCTGGCCTGTCCCTTTACATGGTACACTTTCCTCCCATCGCTTGCCATGGTGTCATTGGTCCTGGTCTGTCCCTTTACATGGTACACTTTCCTCCCATCGCTTGCCATGGTGTCATTGGTCCTGGTCTGTCCCTTTACATGGTACACTTTTCTCCCATCGCTTGCCATGGTGTCATTGGTCCTGGTCTGTCCCTTTACATGGTACACTTTCCTCCCATCGCTTGCCATGGTGTCATTGGTCCTGGTCTGTCCCTTTACATGGTACACTTCTCTCCCATCGCTTGCCGTGGTGTCATTGGTCCTGGTCTGTCCCTTTACATGGTACACTTCTCTCCCATCGCTTGCCGTGGTGTCATTGGTCCTGGTCTGTCCCTTTACATGGTACACTTTCCTCCCATCGCTTGCCATGGTGTCATTGGTCCTGGTCTGTCCCTTTACATGGTACACTTTCCTCCCATCGCTTGCCATGGTGTCATTGGTCCTGGTCTGTCCCTTTACATGGTACATTTTTCTCCCATCGCTTGCCATGGTGTCATTGGTCCTGGTCTGTCCCTTTCCATGGTACACTTTCCTCCCATCGCTTGCCATGGTGTCATTGGTCCTGGTCTGTCCCTTTACATGGTACACTTTTCTCCCATCGCTTGCCATGGTGTCATTGGTCCTGGCCTGTCCCTTTACATGGTACACTTTTCTCCCATCGCTTACCATGGTGTCATTGGTCCTGGCCTGTCCCTTTACATGGTACACTTTTCTCCCATCGCTTACCATGGTGTCATTGTCCTGGCCTGTCCCTTTACATGGTACACTTTTCTCCCATCGCTTGCCATGGTGTCATTGGTCCTGGCCTGTCCCTTTACATGGTACACTTTTCTCCCATCGCTTGCCATGGTGTCATTGGTCCTGGCCTGTCCCTTTACATGGTACACTTTTCTCCCATCGCTTGCCATGGTGTCATTGGTCCTGGTCTGTCCCTTTACATGGTACACTTTTCTCCCATCGCTTGCCCTGTTGTCATTGGTCCTGGTCTGTCCCTTTACATGGTACACTTTTCTCCCATCGCTTGCCCTGTTGTCATTGGTCCTGGTCTGTCCCTTTACATGGTACACTTTCCTCCCATCGCTTGCCATGGTGTCATTGGTCCTGGTCTGTCCCTTTACATGGTACACTTTCCTCCCATCGCTTGCCATGGTGTCATTGGTCCTGGTCTGTCCCTTTACATGGTACACTTTCCTCCCATCGCTTGCCATGGTGTCATTGGTCCTGGTCTGTCCCTTTACATGGTACACTTTCCTCCCATCGCTTGCCATGGTGTCATTGGTTCTGGCCTGTCCCTTTACATGGTACACTTTTCTCCCATCGCTTGCCATGGTGTCATTGGTCCTGGTCTGTCCCTTTACATGGTACACTTTCCTCCCATCGCTTGCCATGGTGTCATTGGTCCTGGTCTGTCCCTTTACATGGTACACTTTTCTCCCATCGCTTGCCCTGTTGTCATTGGTCCTGGCTGGTGCATTCACAGGGTACACTTCTTTCATGTCACTTACCCTGGTGCCATTTTTCCTGGTCTGTCCCTTCACAAAGAACACCTGTCACATCACTCAGCCTGTGTCTCCGGATTTTGGCCCATCTGTATAGGTTCCCCACAGAAACAAGGAGTGTAGGTTTGTATGTGTGAATGTTTACGGTATGTCCGGTTGTTACGTATGGAGTTGAAATATTCAAATCAATAAGTAGAAGCTGGGAGGGGACGGGGGGAAGTATACTCAGAGCAGTAGTTATTTTCTTTATATTCTTGCTTGTAATCCAAATTATTGGAAAGCACATGACAGTACTCATGCTACATGTTTTGTCAAGGAGTGCCACCAGTTTTGATTGAGAAGACAACAGCATTTTACAAGCAATATTTGTTTCTGGGCCCACCCCCACCCCTTGCCTTCTCTATATTTCCTCCCTAGTAGACAAAACCCTGCTGAAAAGTGTCGAAACCAATGCGAAGAGAGAGCAGTCAGGTAGATCAGTGGCCACACAGTGCATGCACAGTGCATGTACACACATGCACACAAGACACTTACAGTGAAGGGCTTGGCAACTTCATCACATCCAGGAAGAGGACAGATTACTGCTTATTTCTGAAGCCATTTTCTCATTACTTTCTTTTCTTTTTAGAAGAAAATGTATCTACTACTAGTGCTACAAAGTAATACTGTTTTAGCCATCTTCTGCCCATGATAAAGAGCAAATATCTGACAGGAGTAGTCATATTTGGGCTGGCAGTTTAGAGTGACTTTAGCACATAGACCTCTGTGGTACATTATTGCTATTATGACCCCGGAAGAGTAAAGAAGCTAGAGGGTGGAATGAAGTCAGTGATATTTTTCAACATGTTAGGATAATGGCTGTGAGGTAAAGACAATAGTTTTAGGATTAAGCATTGTGTAGACAGAGGAGTTGTAGCTGTTATTCCTATAGAGTATAGCACGGGGTCAGTGGTTGTAACTCCTAACATCAAACCACAAAGCACAGCTGATAGAGTAATCCATGTGGTGGTTGTGGCAGCCCAGCACTGCCGAGGAGTTGCTCCACATGCTGCAGTTTGGCAACAAGAATCGAACCCAGCACCCCACTGATGCCAATGCTGAGTCTTCACGCTCCCATGCTGTCTTTCAGGTAAAGACTAAGATGTGCCTTGCACTGGGAAGTTTGATTGTAATGTGTGATTTAAGTAGGACAGCATGAACCAAATCAGAACAGAACTACACTGTCACATGAGTGTTAGGCAACAGGAGACACGATGAGAAGAATAAAGATTTTATGCTGTATTTTGTTTTTTTATTTACTGTAACAGCCTACAAGCCTAAGTTGAGAATGTTATTGTTCTGCAGGCTGATTAACAGTTTTGAAAGGGTTTTTTTGTTTGTTGAACAGGCCAGTGGAACATATTGTACCACCTATGTCAATCAAACTGTTAGTGAGACCAAGACGAGAAGCATCCGATTTTTTATGTGTGTCTTCCATTTCCCAGGTGTTTGTGAGGCAGAGAGAGCGCACAGCCAATATCTCGGCACAGGTAAAGGTGGCCAAGATGTGTCTGGTGGACCTTGCGGGATCAGAGCGGGCCACCCTTACCAAAAACCGGGGCATTCGCTTCCGTGAAGGGGCCAACATCAACCGCTCTCTCCTGGCCCTGGGCAACGTTATCAATTCTCTAGCTGATCACAAAGTAGGTTGGATGGGGGAGGGGGCTGATGGCTGTGTCTGTGTTCATTCCATTGGCTAGCTTAGTCTATATATATTGTTTCTATCAATTTCTGTGTTTGTGGCTGTGAGTTGCAACATTGTTATGAAGCCTGCACTGTTTCCGCCAAAGTACTATTTGTTTTAGGCCAGATTCCATTGATATCCCAGATGACGTGTACCTGGTGATCAACACCCCATCAAAAGGTTTGTAGGTCGGTAATTCATTTCATTGAGACATATCTACCAAAATCTAAACCACTTCTAAGAATAAGCGCCACCATCAAAAAGAGAAAAAAAGTGCAATTATGTGGTGCAAAAAGATGTTAATCAGACATCTAAGAAAAAGGTTACTATCAAGTATCATTTAAGCAATTAAATTTTGCCCATAAAAAATAACTTGAAATTCACTTATGGTCTGTGAGTACAAAACAGAGGTCAGTGTCCGGTAGAGCAAAGGTCATAGCAGGTGGCTATAGGTGACAGCAGTTTGAGTTCCCCGATTACCCGCCATCTCAGCACTACAAACTTTGCAGATGGGGGGGAAAAAAAAGTATGGTTGAAGGAATGAATCCACATGAAACTCTGCAGACTCACACAAAGAGAAAAATCTAGGACCTTGTTGAATTACAAGGAATGAAATTCTCCCGTTTAGATTTGTTAGGTTGTTGAGGTGAAGGCACATTTCTGAACTTGAAACGATTGTGGTAGCCCCACACAAAACAATTCTGTTAGCCCTACATGAAATTAACCTCAGCCTTTCTGTGAGCAGGAACATCTTCACACTACATCATGCTGGAACACGTGGTTGGGAATCATGAATAAATCAAAGAAACGTTACACTATCATCCCTGCCTGGTGGGGGTAGGAGCAGCTTAAAGGCTATTGAGGAGGCTAGGCTCGGTGAGGATGTAGCAACAGTAAGATTCACATGTCCCCACAATTCAGTTTTCCATTTTTCTCCTACCCATCCTAGTTTTCTACTTTTGAACTGAATCTTCACATCTTGTTGAAATAATGGTATTCATAAAACATAGCAGTTTGCATTACATTCACAAAATATGAATTAAATCACTGGTGACTCGGCTTCATTTTTTTGTTGTAAAAATAGGCATTTGTGTATGTTCAAAGTAGGCATTTGTAAACACTCAAACAAAGAATATGTCAGCTGACAACAAATCCAGTCATGGTTAGAACAAGGAAAATTAGGGCCTGAGGAGTTATTTTGTGGAAATACCAATATGTTCATATAAGTACAACTGAGAACATCTATTATATGACGGAAAATTGCTGTTCAGCTACTTAGGGATACTTTGAGGCCTTGGCAGGTCGTGTCTGAAACTTGAAAGTATGTTTTGATCCAAGTAGAGGTTGATAAAGTGTTAACAGTTTAAAGTGAGGCCCACTTTTCTAGCAGAAATAGTTAAATATAAGGGACTAATATAGAAGGAGAGGCATGTTTGCTGGTGAAAACTGGTATCTTCATACTTTCTTGAGAGTCTCTGCCCCTTGACTCCCTGTGGAGCCAAAATACATGGTCAGGGAAAAGGGCTTCTTCTCCAGTATTGTGCCTGACAGAGCACAACCTAGTTCTTCTATCAGCCTTAAGGATTTCAGTTGTTTAGCTACTACATTATTTATTGGATGAAATATTGTCCTTGTCGTTTTCTGACTCGATGACGGCCCTGAAAACGCCCTGTGTGGTTGACTGGATATAACAATAATAGAAGTAACTAATAATTGATTGGTGTTTGAATGAGTATGTTCAAGAAATATTAGTGTCTTGCATTCGATTACCCTTGACATCTTCGTGTCTAGCATGTGCGGAAAGGCAGCCTAGTACAGTGATGTACTGGACTTGGAAGCGAGAGAGTTGTAAGTCAATGTTTGAATCCGGATACAAGACCGATTTTCCCCTCCTCGCACCTCCTACTCACCAATGGCTATGTGGAGGTCACTCATGATCAAGATTTGTGTGTGTGTAAAGAATGAAACTGACCTGTGCTATTCAACTAATGATGAACACTTCCTGTTTTGCTGTCCTTTTAGGATGTATGGTTGGTGCAGAGACAGCAAACTGATTTGTTTCGTTGATACAGGGCTGTATGTAGTGATTAAATAACCTTTCAGTTTTTGTGGAGGTCAATTAGAAGTCCATTTCCTTTGTTCATGTGCTGACGATATTTTTCTCTAGTTGACCTGTTTATGGACATTTCTAGGGCCTGATCTTATTTTTCATTAGTTATTTAGGTTAGTACTCTACTTTATTAACAGGAAAGGGTATCAGTTTTCTTCTGTTCAGTCATCAGATTTTGATCATGATATTCACTGTATGTTATTGTTTATACCATTTCAGTACAAAGGTCATATCCCATATCGAGACAGCAAATTGACTCGCTTGTTGAAAGACTCTTTGGGTGGTAACTGTCGCACTATCATGATTGCCGCAGTAAGGTGAGTCAAGCACGTTGATAATCTTTGCAGCTCTTTGGCTTCTATGAACACATGCATATATGCCATCACCAAGGCTTTTCTTGAAATTTGTCTACACTTTTGATTTAAAAGAAGCATGCAAATTAAAAGGATTAGATTTGGGCATGAATTATCTTTGGTAAAGACATTATGCTGAGGAATTTAGAAATGTGCTTGCAGAATGTTCACATTGTACTGCTGTAGCTTAGGAGGAACGGCACTGTCAATTTCAAAACAAAAAAAGGTTTTCTAAGCTTTGTCCTTTGTATTATGCGTACTTATTTTCTACTACTTGCTTATGTTTATTGTGAAATATCTGAAGGTGAGAAGTAGGGCAAGATACTGTATGAACATCGGTTGTCATTGAAATGTATGTGTATTGTGTATGATTGCAGTCCTTCAGAATTGTCTTATGAAGACACATACAACACTTTGAAGTATGCTGACAGAGCGAAAAACATTCGTCTAAATGTAAGTATTGAGACCATTGCAGTGCTAACTGTGTCGCAATAAAAAGAAGAAAAAAAAATCAAAATATAGACATTTGAATGTTAAATACAGTCCCCACTGCCATATTAACTACATTTCAGCTATGAGTCCAACTCCAATGCTGTGTAATCATGCGAATTGCCTGGCTTGTGTGTTCTGTTTTTTGCTTGTGATGCATTGGGCTATCAGTGTTTGTGCCAAGAGACCACAGGCACTGTCAATGTAGAGTGATGAGCTTGTGGTGGTTTCACTGCAGGACCTGAAGGTCCCTCCTAATTTGTTACTTCTTAGGAGCTGGAGGTGGGACACCTGACTAGGAAAGTGTGGGTGTGACATGGTATGACTAATGAGGGTACAGAAGATTAGCACACCACCACTCACAACATCATAAAGACAGGTGTGGTATGTGTTTGGCAGATGAAGAAGAATGTGCTGAGTGTGGATTTCCATGTCAGCCAGTATGGGAAGATCGTGGAGGAGTTACGCCGAGAGGTGAGTGGGCTGCCTGAGCTCAGGACCTGGTGCTGCGACACACCCACATCACTGATGGGCTGTATAGCATCAGCATGATCGGGTGTGTCTCGGCCAGAGCATTCAGGCAGGATGAAGCATTACTTGTGTGAAATGTGGAAAACTCTGTAATGTTTGACATGCTCTTTTGTATGATTATTGATTGATAGGTTGTACTCTCTTTGTTTACTTCTTTTTTCTTTCTTATTTTTTAGGAGAAAGTGTTTTACTGCACTTGCTTATTTCATTTATGACATTTTTTTTCTTTGCTTAACTTCCATCCCCCTAACCCAACTCTCATTGGCCCGTCTGTGTTTAGCACAAGGTGCATACAAAAGCAAATACAGTTTTCATTATTTAAAGACCTGTGCTTTCACACCCACCAAACAAACACGCATTTGTTCAAAAAGCACCTGGTATGTTCCAGGTGCATGTGTACTCAAAACATTTAGGTGATTATATGTATCCATATAATCAACAAATGTACAGCAGAATATGTATGCATGCATAGACATTCATAACAGCTGTTTATTTTCATTGAATTTTATTCAGTATTTTCAGTTACCTTATTCAGAATTGTGTTTGTTTTCACTGCATTTTGACGGTATCGGTAAACATACTAAAGCGCGCATGTTGTCAGTTGCTGTACTATGTTGTTGTTTTTTTCTTGAATGTCCACCCAGATCACAGAGCTGAAGAGTAAACTACAACAGTGTGAAAGACCTGCTGTCAGTTATGCTGAGTCACTGTGTCTTCCATCCAATCTCCAGAGGTAAGAGCAGTCAGAGCATGACCTTCAGGTCAGTCGTCTGTCTGTGTTCGCATAGCTGGACATCATTGCACATCCATGCCATGGTACACAGTGAAGCGTCAAGGCACGGAATGCAAATTCAGTCGGGGGAAAAAAAACTTTAAAAAGCTGTCTCTTTGTTATAATTGAAATTACACAGTGTAAGTGACAGTGAATGTAAGACGAAGTATTAGGTGGGCCTGCCTTTTTTAAGTTTTAAGTAATAATATCCAAACATGTTTAGGTATGTGACATTGTTGCACATTTTATTGTCCATATTAGTGTGACAGTTGCTGACATGGCTACTGCTTTTTCAGCTGTGACTAGGGGCTGGGGAGGGGTTGTCGTACTTAAACAGCAATCATTTTATTTCTTTTTTATAAAATGATGCTTTGCTTTAATGAGCAAAGTGCAGGCAGCTACGAATCAGAAATTTATGGACTGTGAAAAATCCCACCAGTACAGGCCTATGTGGCCCAAATCCATGACCTTTTAGCTCACCCACATCCTGCAACAACCACAGTGGTAACTGACTGACAGTGGAAAGACCTTCACTCAGCCAGAGTAAATGACAACATTGTTTTATCTGTGATGTCAGTTGTCTACTTTGAACTACAACCAACTAGTTTATGTAGTCCAACACCTTGCTGTTCAGTCAGTACAATATCATACCCTTACTTTTATGCATCAGTTCTTCTGGATATAACTTCTTTTTTGCTTTTTCAGCACATGATGTAACTGAGCTGTATGTCTTTTGAAACCTCTGAATACATAAACCTGGGAGCCCAAGTACAGATACAAAAAAACAAAGAAATAACCATGATCAAAGAACAAAACATTACAAGGACCTAGTTTTCAAGTGCTATTTTCATACATGTACACACACATTCAGACACACACACACACAAATGCATGCACGTGCATGTGTGTGCACACACATGCACAGACACATTCTCACATACACACGAATGTACGCATGCATGAAAGCACATAGTATGTGTATTCAGTATTTTAGGGATGAGGTTTAGTTGGAATACACTATGAAGGAATAAAAACGTCTTGACTGCAAAATTTGGTTGTGAATGGAGTAAAGAAATAGCTGACGGCCTCTGTGTTTGTGTTCGTGTGGGCACGCATTTGTGTGTGTGTGTGCAGTCTTCATGACGGTCTGCAGGCTGCATACAGCGAGCGTCGTGCTCTGAGGGACCAGCAGCTGAGACAGGAAATCACCTTGCGCCACACCCATTGGCGACTGTACCGTAAACACAAGTGTCTGCGCAGGGTCTCGCTGCTGACTCATGCTCTGCCTGGGGTCAGTCAGCCACACAACTTCCCTTCTTTCCCGTGATTCTCTTGTTTTGGTACAGTTTTGTGAGGAGTGCAGTTGCTCCTGTTGATTCAAAAGTTATCCTGCCGAATGAGGTTAGGCAGAAAGTTTCCTAACTCTGGTCAGCTCCTGATTATTTCCATGATCAGACCTTATTTCCTTACAGCTAAAAGGCCCATGTCTTATCCAGCTTCAAGACTTATTCATTAGATGGAAGAGATGGTTGGATGTGCTGCTGGATTTTTATTCATCAACCAAAATCTATCAAAACAGGCATTTTTACCTGTAATCAAAGATAAAGGAAATAATGAAAGAAATCTTGGCGTTGCTTGACTTGTAGTGAATACTATGTCAATAGTATAATCAAATGAGTTGGCTGCTCGATGCAAATTGGATCAGTCCATGTGATGTAGCTGCCCACTTGATCATGCAGTAATCATTAAACACACATTCCGATCTCTGGAATTGAGAAAGCCATCCTAAGTAATGCACATATTACATTATTGTTTGTCTCTTCACCCTTTCTTTCAACAAAACGCATTCTTGACAATCCTGGAAAAAAAAAGCAGGCACTGTAGATCTGAGTGTAGTCTCTAGCAACCCTCTATGACTTGAATACCCAAGGTGACTCATTGAATAGCAATTGTATGCCTATTTCTAGTTAACATTTCATCAATTTTGTTAACATCAGAAGAATTCAGGCAGTCCTATGAATAACGTCACAGTTTTCTGTCCACAGAGCTTGGTTTGAACAGCTAGGTGAAAGCGATGTTTTTATTCAGTGAATCTGTATGACAAAAATTTTCATGAAATGGACTTTATAATGAAATGGAAATAATGTAGTGATGGACTGTGCAAACCTGTTTTCAGCAAATAATTGCCAGTTTGGAGAGTAGACCTTTCATGTTTGAAATTTGAAGATAGCAGCATGATTGCATTCATACATAAATGTTGAAAGAGAAAGGTGCAGATGTGTGTTTTACAGAGAAAATTGTGTCCTTGGTGTTGACAGAGGAAGGTGTTTACAAGTATGTTGACAGGAAGGTGCTGACAGAAAAACGTTTTTGTGTATGTCGACAGAGACAGGTGGTGTCCTGTGCATGTGTTGAGAGAGGAAGGTGGTGTCCTGTGCATGTGTTCAGAGAGGAAGGTGATGTCTTCTGTGTGGATTGACAAAGGAAGGTGATGTCCTGTGTGTCTGTTGACAGAGAAAGGTGGTGTCTTATGTGTGTGTTGACAGAGAAAGGTGGTGGTCCTACGTCTGAATTTACAGAGAAGGGTGATGTCATAATGTGCGCGTTGACAGAGAAAGGTAGCTTCATGTATGTATGTTGATAGAGAACAGTGGTGTCCTGTCTCTGCGTGTGTGTTGACAGAGGAGGGTTGTGTCCGATGTGTGTGTTGACAGTGGAAGGTATTGTCCTGTGTGTGTGTTGACAGAGAGTGCAGAAGATACAGGGAGAGATGGAGGGTCTACAGAGGAAGGTGGTGTTCCAGGAGACAGGGCGTCAGTCTCTGTGTCAGCAGCTGCACAGCAACACTCAGGACCTGCATGCCCTGCACGCTAAGCTGGCTGGGGCACACAACAAGACCTCAGTCTCCTCTCAGGTACGCTGTGTCCTCTCAGGTACACTCCCGTCCTCGGTCAGACACACTCTGTTCTGTCAGATACGTGCTATCCTCTGTCATATACACACTGTCTTGACAGGTACATACTGTCTTCTCAGCTACACCCTGTTCTCTCAGGTACTCTGTCCTACTGTGTACACCGTCCTCTCAGGTACACTCTGTTCTCTCGGATACATTTCTTCTGTCAAGTGCACTGTCCCTGTGGGTCCACACTGTCCTCTAGCAGGTACACTGTCCTCTCAAGTACACTGTGCTACCAGGTACTCTGTTCTCTCAGGTACACACTGTCAGGCACACTTTGTCCGTTCAGGTTTACTATCCTCGCTGGTTCACATTCTCCTCTGTCAAGTACACACTCATATTTTCAGGAACACACTGTATCCTTCCAGGTCCTATTTACACTGTCTCCTTTTGGGTACACTGTCCTCAGAGGTACACTTTGTTCTCTCAGGTGCATCCTGTCCTCTCAGTTACACACTGTCCTCTTAGGTACACATTCTTCACAGGTGCACTCTGTCCTCAAATACACATTTGTCCTCTCACAGGTACTTACGGTTCTTTCAGACTCAGGAACACTTACTCTCTCTACTCAGAAACACACTGTTCTCACAGGTACACTGTCTTGTCGGGTGCACACCGGTACACACTGTCCTATGAGGTATACACTGTCCTCTCTGGTACACAACCCTTTCAGATAACACACTGGTACAGTCTGTCTTCTCAGGTACACACTGTGCTCTGTCAGGTGCACCCAGACCCCTCAAGTACACACTGTTCTCTCGAATACACACTGTCCTTCCAAGTGCACATGGTCCTCTCAGAACCACTTTGTCCTCTCAGGTATACATTGCCCTGTTGGGTACACATTGTCCTCTTGGTGCACACTGTCCTCTCAGTTACACGCTGTCATTTCAGTACACTGATGTCTCAGATACACATTGTCCTCTCAGGTATACACTGCCCTGTTGGGTACACATTGTCCTCTTGGTGCACACTGTCCTCTCAGTTACACGCTGTCATTTCAGTACACTGTTGTCTCAGATACACATTGTCCTCTCAGGTATACACTGCCCTGTTGGGTACACATTGTCTTCTTGGTGCACACTGTCCTCTCAGTTACACACTGTCCTTTCAGTACACTGATGTCTCAGATACACATTGTCCTCTCAGGTATACATGCCCTGTTGGGTACACATTGTCCTCTTGGTGCACACTGTCCTCTCAGTTACACACTGTCCTTTCAGTACACTGATGTCTCAGATACACATTGTCCTCTCAGGTATACATGCCCTGTTGGGTACACATTGTCCTCTTGGTGCACACTGTCCTCTCAGTTACACACTGTCATTTCAGTACACTGTTGTCTCAGATACATACTGTCCTCTCAGGTACACACTGACCTCCCAGGCACACTCTTTCCTGTCAGGTACGTATTGCCTGGCCAGGTTCACATTGACTTCTCTGGTACATTCTGTCCTCAGTCAGGTACACAGTGTCCTCTCAGGAACACACTGTCCTCGGTCAGGTACACGTTGTATACTAAAGAATATTCTGTCCTGTCAGGTACACTGTCCTCTCAGGTACATACTGTCCTTGTCAGATATGCTCTGTCCTGTCAGGTACACTGTCCTGTCGGGTACACACTGTCCTCTGTCAGGTACAAACTGTCCTCCCAGGTGCACTGTACTCTGTCAGGTACACACTGTTCTCAGGCATACACCATCTTCTCAGGTGCACTATGTCCTCAAAAATATACACTGTCCTCTGTCAGGTACACACTGTGCTCTTAGGTACACACTGCTGTCTGTCAGGTACACACTGTTCACAGGCATACACTGTCCTCTCAGGCACACTCTGTCCTCTAAGATACACTTTGTGCTATGTCAGGTACACTCTGTCCTCTAAGGTACACAATGTTCTCTTTGTCCTATGTCAGGTACACTCTGTCCTCTAAAGTACACACTGTCTTTTCAGATATGTACAGTTCTCTCGGGTACACACTGCTCTGAGGTACACACTGCCCTCTATCAGATGCACACAGTCAGATACACTGTCCTCACAGGTACACAACATAATCGATCAAGAACACTGTTCTCTCAGGTCCTGTAATGTACACATTATCCTCTCAAACCGCGTGTCCAAAATTTGGGTTTATTGCTACACATTAACGCAACGCACTGGTCCATTTGAAAACTGAAAGGTGTCAAAGTGTGTACTTTTCCACCATGGCTTACAAAGGTCAGAACATGGATGCCCGTGAAGTCTACTTCCCTTCAGGCAGTCATGACAGTTCATGCTGGCAGTATACTTGAAGGTAGGCTGTGCTGGACCACATCATGTTGATAATTCTGCAGAAGGAGGCATCCACCTCATTTCAGCATAGTCAGTCTCAAACTTTGTTTAAAAATGGAGAGTTTGTATTATACTCCCTGTTTGGCTAGTATACTTACCATGTCAGACCATAGCATTCCACGGCAGTTAGTCAGCTCTGCCAGGCCGAAATTTTTTGTGGCTAATGCAGTAAATAAGACCATCATGTGACGCCCACACTACTTCCGCCAGGGAGGAAGCCGGTGTAAACTTCCTGTTCCTCATTCAACGAGGCCTATGTGCAAGGTAACCCCGAGAACCATAGCGCTAGCGGGGAAGGTAGGATGGGCATTAGAGTCTGACATGGTAAGTATACTAGCCAAACAGGGAGTATAATACAAACTCCCCATTTTGGCGTCATATACTGTACCATGTCAGACCATAGCAGAATTCAAAGGAATCGGAGGAGGGCTTAGTGCCCTAATGGTTTTGGGGGTTAGCAGAGGAATAGATATGGCTGCGTTAGCCGCAAAAGAAGTCCCTAGAACCATCAGCCCTGGTCATGCGGACATCCCTAAAATAAAGGCTTATGATGGGATTTTCCGGATGCCAGTAGGCTGCCTCCAGGATGTGGTGCAAGAGGACAGAGTGCTGGATCGCTGTGGATATGGCCAGCACCCTGCCCTCATGGGCCCGGGGAGATAAGATGGGGAGATCTTTATACGCCTGGGCGTAGGCCGATCTGCCCATCTTGGAAGCATCTAGAGAGGACTGGGAGGAGCACCTGGGGCATGGGGTTCCCAGTAGCCCCGAATGGAGCCAGCCGAGAGCCTAACGAAGAAGATAGGAGCGATAGGAACTACCTATCTGAAAATTGGAAGGCCAGACGGAGGAAGAGAGTTGAGCCCAGGAGGCCAGGGGGGGGGAGCGACCCTGGACCTGAACACTGTTCCCCACTGGGCTGAGGGTTAGCCTGCTGAGAGTCCCTTCAGTGAGGAGGAGGGGCCCCGCTATGTGTGTCGCGCAGAGGGTGAATCCCCGCACGGCAACAGTGGAGGGGGCCTCTATTCGGAGGGAGAGGCTGAGGGAGCGAGCCCCCTTTCCCCTCAAGCCTGCCCGCTTCCACTTCAGGACGCTGATGTGGAGACAGGCCACACACCCGAGGTATGAGGGTTCTCAAAAAGGGGAACAGCCCGAGTTGGAGGGGTAGTGTAGAGGTTGAACTAGTGTCACTCTCCATACCTGTCCGCTTGAAAAGACAGGAACACGAAAGCGCGTGTATTAAAAATACCGAGCCATGCGCTTGTGTGGCCATAGTCAGCATGAGTGTGCTGTTTTGAGCCCATAGATGCCAAATGGGGCGATCTTTTGGACACTGAACATAGAACATAATGTTGTTTGGGGGGTCCTTAGCAACCAGTACTGCTTACCTTGACCCAAGATCCTGAAATGCACACTTTCCTGACATGTCGATTGCCATGAGCACCGACGGGAAAATGGCGGATGTAAGTATCGCGTCTTCACGCGAAACGAGACTATGGAAAACTAGGACGAGACCTTGAGAAAAATCAATACTTCAAGGCGAGCGTCGTCTGCTAGGCTAGGGCCGTTTGTCGGAACCCATTGCGAGCAGATTTCAGTGTAAGTACAGACTGCTTCCAGTTTTCTGGAACCCCGATCTTGCCAGACAAGACGTAGGTAGCGTCTGTGAGATGGGAGTATAAGGATGGAGTCCCCCATGGGCGACTCCCCCAGTCACCTCCGGGACCGTGTCTGCTGGCCGAACCGAAAATTCTGCTGGGGATGTTTCGGTTTCGGCCTAGAGGGGATATTAAGGCACTTGGCGGGCTGTGCGGTGTGGGCAGGTGACTGCCTGGGATAGGGTTTGAGCGGGAGTCCGTCTCCTGGTGTCGCAGTCGAATAGTCGCTGAACAGCGACTGGTCCTGCCCAGGGATGCACCGCAAGGCCGACTTGAGCGCCTGGGGGAGGTTGGACCGTGACAGCACAGACTGAGAGATTGGCCTGTGATAGCACAGCATCTCTCACTGCCAACTGGCAATTAAAGTGACTCCTGGCTGCGCTGTCCGCCGCAGCCGAAAGGTGATGCGATATCTTGTTAATAAGAAAGCGCATCAGGGGGTCGCCAAACAGGCTAAAGTCTGTCTCAATGTCGTCAGCGTCTGAAGACACAGAGGCAGTGCCATCCTCCTTTGACCAGAGCTCCTCCGCTCGCTGCAGGAACATGTCAAGGAAGCATGTCCCGCGGTGGTGTGAAGGATACCAGTCCTGAAATCCTGACCACTCCGTCAAATTCTTGATAGAAACAGTGGTGGATGTGGGAGGGGGAGGTTGGGAGTGAGCTGGAGTCGGCAGGGAAAATGGCAATATCCCTGGTGACTGGATTGGCCGAGAAGAGGGAGAAGACGTGGGGGCCCTGCCGCGGTCCTTGAGGAACACTCCTACTGGAGCCGCGTTAGGGGCTGGCAAGAAGTCGATCCCCAGCGGAGAGATGGCCTGTGCACCCCTGGCGAAAGATGCCGATCTGTCCCACGGGGCTGACAAGAAGTCGATCCCCAGCAGAGAGATGGCCTGTGCACCCCTGGCGAAAGATGCCGATCTGTCCCACAAGGGGATGAGGGTCTGGGGGGCGACTATCCTTGGCCGTGATCGCTGGGCAGGGTGGGGGGGACCCGGCGTAATGGCTAAAGGAGAAAATGTTGTCAGAGGGAGGGGATTCCATAACAACAAGATCTGGGTGCCAGCTTTCCAAGATGGAAAGGTCACCAGACTGGGGGAGGGAGTCCTCGACCCCATCCTCAGGTTGTGGGTCAGAGTGTTCCTGAAGGGGATGTTCAGATCCACCTTCAGGGGGCCAGGACAGGGGTGCGTGGGAGTCCCGCCCTCGTTGGGTAGTGGGGGAATACGAGGACGGGTCCCTGGTGGCTCCATACTCGGCGGGCAGACTAGGGGATCGCCGATCGGACAGCGCCCGAGAGGGAGGGGGACCCAGGTCGATCCAGCTGAAAGAGGTCGGATGCCACATGCGACCGCAGATGGAGTCAGAATGGGTGTAGCCCTAAGCCACTGGTTCCTCTCGGGGGCATAGAGCCACCGGTCGCCGGGGAGTATGGAGGGCTGTGGCGGCCCTGGGGCAGGGTTTCCTCGGGGACCCGGGTAACCTGGGGCACCATGGGGTGGGTAGCGAGAAGGCGAGCTGTCTCGGCAAGGTTCCCCGGGAGCCGAGGGTCGCGTGACGCAGCCCGATAGGAGAGAGTCTCCGTGTGCGACCGAAGGCGAACAGGCGATTGGCCAGGGAGCAGGAAGATTTTGAACGGGCAGGTCCTTTCAGGGAAGCCTTGCCTTTGGATTTCTTGACAGTCTCGAAAGAAAAACAGTTGGCAATAACGGCCAATTGCCTGTTCGCCTCCGAACGCAACGATCGTGTGTCCGCCGGTCGGGCAGAGGAGGTATCGTAACGATGGTCGCGCGTCCCCTGCGCGGAACCCTCCTCCACGCCGGCCGTACGCTCATCATAGGTGCGAGCGGATTGTCTCCTGGAATCGACATGCGGGTCCTCCGGGGCAGAGAGCGACTCCCAAACAGAGGAGCGGCTCGACCCGTTAACCCCTTCCCTGCCACAGTATAAGTGTTTTTCTGTATTGCTGTGTGCCGGGGCCAAATTTTGCTTTTTGCAGTAGGTTCACTCATCTGTTCACTACTCATTCATTTATTGAGATATCTCTTAGATTTTTTGCATGTTTTTTTCTTATACCCTCTGCTATGATGTGGTATCATAATAATTTGATTTGGCTGGTCATAAGTATGATAAAAATCAATATAATCAACTATTTTTGTAATAAATTGACACTTTTTCTGCATACGCGCACACACTGCAGCACATCAAACCAAAGAGAAAAGTGAAAAAACTGGTGTTCTAATTGACTGAACATTATACAAACATCTGGTATTCATATTACTGCCAGCAAATGTTTTTCTGTGTGGTAACACATGCATAATTGGGGGTACCCCAATCCCAGGGTAAAGGGACAGAATTTTGCTTTAGCGGTAGGTTCACTAATCTGTTCAATACTCATTCATTTATGGAGATATGTCTTAGATTTTTTGCATGATTCTTCCTTATTTCCTGGTCTATAATGAGATTTCATAATATTTTGATTCTGTTGCCAAATAGTTTGGTAAAAAGTATTATGATAAACTTTTTTCAAATAAAATAATTGTTTTTGAACAATCACACGCATATTGAAACACATCAAACCGCACAAAACAATGAAAAAAATGGGTGTTTGTATTGGCTGAGCATCATACAAACATCTGGTATTGATATCACTCCAATCAAATGTTCTTTTATGTGGTAATACATGCATCATTGGGGTTACCCCAATTCAGGAGTAAAGGGACAGAATTTTGATATTGTGGTAGGTTCACGTATCTGTTCACTACTCATTCATTTATTGAGATATCTGTTAGATAGTTTGCAGTTTTCCTCCTTATAGCATGAGGTATTATGTGGTATCATAATGTTTTGATTTTGGTGGCACTAGTGTAGTAAAAAGTAACATAATCAACATGTTTTGTTATAAAATGACAGTGTTCGAGCACACACATACACACTGCAACACATCAAACCACACAACACATAGAAAAAAATTGGTGTGAGTATTGCCTGAACATCATACAAACATCTGGTATTGATATCATTGCCAGCAAATCATCTTCTGTGTGGTAGTACATATATCTTTGGGGGTACCCCAATCCCAGGGTAAAGGGACAGAATTCTGCTTTTTGCAGTAGGTTCACTCATCTGTTCACTACTCCTTCATTTATTGCTTTATCTATTAGATTGTTTGTATGTTTTCCCCTTATACCCTGTGGCATGATATGATGTTATTACATTTAGATTTTTTTTGGTAAGTAATATGGTAAAAAGTAATATAACCAACTTTTTTGTGATGAAATGACTGTTTTTGAGTGTATACAAACACATTGCAGCTCATCAAACCACACAAAAGATTGAAAAATATGCTATTAGTATTGCCTGAACATCATACAAACATCTGGTATTGATGTCATTGCCAGCAAATCTTCTGTGTGGTAATATATACATCTTTGGGGGTACCCCAATCCAAGGATAAAGGGACAGAATTCTGCTATTCACAGTAGGTTCACTTATCTGTTCACTACTCCTTCATTTATTGCTATATCTATTACATTGTTTGCATGTTTTCCCCTTATACCTTGTGGCATTATGTGATGTCATTACATTTTGATTTTGTTGATAAGTAATATGGTAAAAAGTAATATAACCAACTTTTTTAGTAATGAAATGACTGTTTTTGGGCACACACACATACATTGCAGCTCATCAAACCATACAAAACATGGAAAAAATTGGTGTTAGTATTGATTGGACATCATACAAAAATTTGGTATTGATATTATTGCCAGCAAGTCTTCTTCTGCATAGTACTATACACATCTTGAGGAGTACCCCAATCCAAGGGAAAAGGGACAGAATTCTGTTTTTTGCAGTAGGTTCATTCATCTGTTCACATCTCATTCATTATTTGAGATATCTCTTGCATTTTTTGCTCTTTTTTTTCTTATACCCTGTGGTATGCTATCATTTCATAATATTTATATTTTGTTAGCAATCAGTATGGTAAAAATTGATAATATCAACTTTTCTGTACTAAACTGACTGTTTTTGAGGACTCGCATACACATTGCAATATATCAAACCACAAAACAACTTTGAAAAAAATGATGTTAGAATTGACTGAACATAATATAAACATCTGGCATTGATATGACTGCCAGAAAAGTCTGTTCTGTATGATAATACATACATATATCATTGTAGGTACCATAATCCAGACATAAAGGGACCAAATTTTGCCTTTTGCAGTAGGTTTACTAATGTGATCACTAAGTATGTCTCATTCACTTAGGTAAGTCTTACATCTTTTGCATGTTTTTATCTTGCATCTTTGGCTATAACCTGATGTACTAATAATCATATTTTGTTAGTAAACAGTATAGTAAAATTTGATGAAATCAAATCTTATGACAGTTTCAAAATAAAAAGTCATATTGCTGTATATAAAACCACACAAAACACAAGAAAAACTGATGTTAGTGTTCACTGGATGCGAGAAGAAACATCTGGTACTCACTCAGTACATGTTCATAACCCGTACACTACTTCTTTCTGTACATCTCGCAGGTTTCTGGGGTTGTTCTTGGGTTGAGCAGCCTCACCAATATAACCCAGTCTGATTATTTCCACCAGTTGAACAGTCTGGTCACACTCATGAATAAACCATAGTTTCAGAAGAAACACCACCATGAAGACAAAAAAAAAGAAAAACATACACGCACTCAAGAATATAAAAACACAGAGATAAAAGCACACACTGACTAACTGAAGAAGATCTATGAAAAAAAAATGCACTGCAAAACTAAGCTGTGCTACAGGATCCACACTACTCCCAGTAGTTTAACTTAGTGTGATAATCCATGTAGCACTGTGGATAGCACAGTGCAGGCTTGGAGGGGCAGTGGGGCACATCACGCCTGATCTTCAGCATCTTGGTGCAGACACTGCAGGCCCTCTGTGGTGCTGCCTTGTTGGGTGTCGGTGGGATGGGGAACATGAAATGCCTCTCTGTCAGCCTCACTTCATCGTCGGACCGGTAGCAGAGGTATAACTTGATCCCGAACCTGGCACGCTTGAGGGGGACGTATTGGCGAAATATAAGCCTACCCTTCAAAAGGAGTAGGCTTTCATCCACACACACCGCTCGCCGTGGCTCATACACCTCCTGAAATTTTTCATGGAGGTGGTCCAGTGCTGGACGGATCTTGTACAGCCGGTCATACTGGGGATGGTCTGGTGATGGCATCGCAGAGTTGTCGTGAAAGTGGATAAATTGTAGGATGATCTGAAATAGGATTGAACAACATTTGATCAGTGTGTGTAAACAAACACACACACACACACACACACACACACACACACACACACACACACACACACACACACACGCACACACCAGAAACAATCAAGTACACATACACACATTTGTACACACACACAGACACAACACACACACACACACACACACACACACACACACACACACACACACACACACACACACACACACACAAACAATGACACACAAATACACCACATAGAAGTATACACACCACATAGAAGCACACACACACACACACACACACACCATAAACAATGATGCACAAATACACCACATAGAAGCATACACACATACACACCACATAGAAGCATGCACACACACACACACACACACACACACACACACACACACACACACACAAAACAGAAGCGCACACACATTACAGAGAAGCTCACACACACACACACACACACACACACACACACACACACACACACACACACACACACACACACACACATCATCCTCATCTATAATGCTAAAAAGAAAGACTTGGACATAGAAAGGAGTTGGAGAGGGAGGGTGGAAGGAAAATGAGAACAAGTAAACAGAGAGAGACTCAGAGAGAGTAAAGAAACTTACTTGAAATCTGTTTCTTGTCATTACTGAGCTGAAGACTGGAATGCGGTACAGCACCTTCTTCGACCAGTACAGCTCAATTGCAGGCAGTCGCACGATTCCCATCAGCAACACCAGACTGGGGCAAGATTGTCGAGCTCCACGCCCTCTGCCACGCCCTCTGCCACGCCCCCTTATTTGATGCTGTCCAGTGCCTCTAGCTCTTCCCCTGCCCCTACCACGACCTCTCATGACAGGAGGGGGTGCTGTGCTGGTGCTGGGAATCGGCTCTGGTTCTGATTCTTGGTCGAATCATGGCCGGTATCGCTCGCTTGACCAACATCACGTGGGTCGAAGTCCGGGTCTTCTTCTTCGTGACCGCCACGAGTTCCGACAAAAGTGGATGGTGCTGGTTACCATCCATCTCTTCCTCATCACTATCACTGTCACCTGATGCTTGGAAGTCTTCGTCACCACTATCAATATCGTTCAACACTTCATCTAAAACTTCCAGTGCGCTATAACGCTTCAAAACAGGTCGCCGTGTCGAGCTTCGTCTCTGATCCGCCATCTTGATTATGATAATCAGCTCGTCCCTTCTTGAATACTAAACTGACAATTTCCTAACACTTCAGTACACCGATAAAGGGATAGAACTGTTATTTAAACACCCCAATAGAGTCAGGGACAATTTGTAGGGTTATTTCCCGTGCCAATTTTCGAAATTTCGATGACGAAAATACCCCGTAATAGACACGGTTACGGGCGTACAGGATCGCGGAAACGACCCCGTAATAGACACGGGGCGGGCAGGGAAGAGGTTAATGTCCTTCACCATGTTGGGCACTGGTGGCGAGACAATCACGGAACGCACGATCGCAAAGAGGAGACAAAAAGGTGGATCGAGGGATAGAAAAGAGCTCGAACCACCTCGTGAGGGGCACTGGAAGTGCGGTAAATGAAGATGAAATCAAAACAACAAAACAAGCAAAGAAGCAAACACAAGGCTATCTTAACACAACGGTAAAGAAAAGGCGAGATAGGGCACAAGACTTATCTTGCTTGGACAGAAGGCCAAAGACTCTCGATCTACCTTGTAATAATGATACATGGGGTAGTAATAAATGTGCACACGTTGGTATATCAAGAGATCGTGGAGACACCCAATCTACCAGTAGTAATGATAAATGAGGAACCGATAAATGTTACTAATGGGGTACTAATACGTGTGTACAAGTTGGTAGATCAAGAGATTGTAAGACACTCACTCTACCTGTAATAATGATCAATAAGGTACAGGAAATGCGCCCGGGGGAGCCGCGTACCGCCAAACAAGGTACGTGCGGTAAGGCAATATGGCGGGCACGCCAACCGGCGTGGCACAATCCAAGATGGCGGATCGATTGGCCGGGAAGGGATCGATCGCCAAGAGTGGCGCGCAATGGCGCGTGAGAGTAAAATACCCCTGGTGTACCTTGTAATAATGCTAAGGAGGTACTAATAAATGTGCACCAGTTGGCAGATGAGGAGACCGCAAGGACCATCGATCTACGTGTGCTAAATTAGGTACAAATAAATGTACACCAGTTGGCAGATCAAGAGATCGTATAGACACTCGATCTACCTGTTGTAAGGATACATAGAGTGCCATATTGGGTACAAATAAATGTGGCCTGGGGAAATCCCCGTACCGGCAAGCATGTGCGACCGAAAATGGGCACCATGTGCTAAATTAGGTACAAATAAATGTGCACCAGTCGGCAGATCAAGAGATCGTATAGACACTCGATCTACCTGTTGTAAGGATACATAGAGTGCCATATTGGGTACAAATAAATGTGGCCTGGGGAAATCCCCGTACCGGCAAGCATGTGCGACCGAAAATGGGCACCATGCGGTGAGGCAATATGGAGGAGACGCCGACCGTAGTGGAAAAACGAAGATGGCGGGTCGATTGACCGGTGAGGGTTCGGTCGTCGAAAGAGAAACAATGGGCGCGAGAGCAAAATAGACTAACACGCTGAAGATATACGAGGAGGCCGAAAGGCGACTCAGTAGAGGGAAATCTGAGTAGAGGATCTCGGATAACAAATGCTTATTTATTGTCATAAATGAGAGACGGGAGATTAGCCTCTAGCTTTGAAATGGCTTCATCTTTACGTCACCAGCCTTGACGTCAAAATTTTGTTTCATTTTTTGCCTCACCCAAATTTGACGTCAGATTCAGGTGCAGCGCTTATCACAAGATACACTTCCAAATGTTGGCAATGGGCTGCTGAGTTAGCATCCCTAAACGCCATCGTCAGGCGAACTCTTCTTTTTCTTTCTCTTCCTTAAAACATCAGCCATCATGTTTGATGGTAGAGATGTGTGTACAAACCCGATCGACCGAACTAGACGAGCGATCGTAAGAAAGACGATCAGGAGTAGTAGAACAATTGAAAGAAGGCGCTAAAAAGGAGGAGGAAAAACCGCCATAGAGTGGACAGGTAGGACGAAAGAGGACGACATGCAGGGGTCGGCCGGAATGGGGGGAATAAAGATGGCGGCTCGAACGACCGGCGAAGATCGATCGTCGAAGTGAATTTACCGACGGAGTGTGAGGATAAACAAAGCGCCGAGATCGATGGGAATCGAAGTGGGAAGAGAATAAAGAGAGAGAGGGGGAACGCGTTACTAACAGGGAGGACGCGTTAGAACACCGGCGAGTAAGGGCCGAATGGAGAACAATGGAGTGAAGAGAAATCGTGAGCAGTCACGCCGTAGAGCATGAATAAAATGAAATAAAATGCCATCCATAAGCCTCACGCGGCAATGGTACCCATGGTCTAAAGTAAGCCACAACAGAACAAGTAAAGAAGGCAAGCACACAAGCAATCTCTACAAAAACAGAAGTATAGGCGAGACAGAGCAAAAACCTGTCCTTGTTAGGCAGGAGGCCGAGGTTGAATGAGGAACAGGAAGTTTACACACGGCTTCCTCCCTGGCGGAAGTAGTGTGGGCGTCACATGATGGTCTTATTACTGCATTAGCCACAAAAAATTTCGGCCTGGCAGAGCTGACTAACTGCCGTGGAATGCTATGGTCTGACATGGTACAGTATATGACGCCAAATGGAGCACATTTCAAAACCACTGTGAACTGGCACAAAGAAGTTTCATATTTTGGGGATATTTAAGTACCACTTTGAAATGGCTCACAGAAATTTGTGACTGCCAGGGTGTTTCAGTACCACCGTGGATTGGCACACAGAGGCTTTTGACTGCAAGGACATTTCAGTATTACTGAGAAGTTGCACTCTGAGGTTTGCCACTGCAGGAACATTTTGGTGTCGCTGTGAATGAGCATACAAAGGTTTGTGACCAGATGTTAAGATGCATTGACTGTAACTGTATTGGTGGATGGGCAGGTGCTGGACATGAGCGTGCAGAAGATGGCCTTGGAGGTGGAGGTGAATGACTCGAGGCACTACATCCATCATCTGCGACGTCTGGCCCGCGCTCAGGAACAGGAGGCCATGGCCAGTGAAACGTAAGGAAGACTTCCTCACTGACACAGTCATCACTATGACTGCACTGCCCCAACACGTATCTCGCTTCTAATTGCAGTATGCATCATTTAAGTATGCATATGATATAAAACTCTGCCAAAGGTGAAAGAGACTGCATTAATCATTGTCCTTGGTGTGTATCAAGGCATCCACATGTTTCAGATTCCGGTGTTCACAATGGTTTAGAAGCCTGAATTTGTTCCTGGAGATGCTGACACTTAGCAGTCTTCCCTTGGAATCATGTTGTGCTGGTCTCTTTTATGGTGTTAAATTATCACAATTCAGCTGTCACTTTCTTTCGCTTTTTTTCATATTTTTGATCGTGCTCTTTAGTCTTATTGATTTTTATTATTTATTTTTGTATAGCATTTTACATATGTTTTGTTTGTTTTAAACTTTATATGCATGATATAAACTTTTGAAATTAGTTACTTAATACTGTGAACTTCAGTTTGTCAGTATGATTTTTTGTTGTTATTATTGTGGTTTGTTTGAAGCAGTTTCCAATTATTTTTTTCTACTTGTTCTGTGTAAGTGTGTTGGATGGATAATGTTATTATTTCTGTGTGAACTATTTGCTATTTTTTCTAGTGATTTATGTTTTGATAGATTAATTTTTTTGTTTTTCATGAACCTATCTTGTGATGTATGTTTTGATAGATTAACCTCTTTTGGTTTATAAATGATCATATCCTTTGTTGTCTTATGGATGTGAAATGCTTTCAGCTGTGAAGGAAAATATTCAGTATTGGTTAACAAATCATGGTCATCCTCACGATGATGGTTTTCATCCTGTGTGTGACGGCAGTGTCTGGTGACAGTCTGATTACAGCTCTCCTGCAGTTGGTGCAGCGGCAGCAGTTGGAGCTGCAGCGCTGCGGTGCCCAGTCCCCTGACATTGCAGCAGGCTACCACAGTGTGTGTGATCTTGTGGGGCAGGTGGGGGTGTCCTGGGCAGACGGGGAGGAAGACCAGGTTGCCTTCCACATCAACTCCATCATCGACATCCCTCTGGTCACCAGCGCTGGTAGGTCCACAGTCCGCAGCACTGTGTGGGAACAGGACTGAAGGTCTGAATTGGTTCATGGATGATCCTAATTCTATGGAGATTTTTGCTGTCGTGCTTGTATGTTTCATGTGTTTGGGCTGGTGTGCTTACTTTCTTGACTTCACTCAAACATCCCCCCTTCCCTCTCCATAACATGTGTTCTGTTCTCCTTCAGTAACTAAAAGAGACTCATTTGACTCGGCCATCACCTCCTGCTCTCCTCCCTTCATGCTCCTTCCCCTTTCATTCTTTTGTGTTCTGTACTGTATCACAATGACCAAGGGTTCTGAGTTATCAAATGCTGATCTCAAAAGTTTTTGTTGTTGTCCAGGTGTCGTGTTGAACAGAGTTCGCTCACCAGGTCATCCTACTACTGGTTCATCGGTCCACTTGGGTAAGTCCTTGCTGCCAGTATCTTCAGCTGTGTGAGTAGTCTTGTGAAGAATGGGTCTACTGCACTGAAAGGGCTGTTGTGATGTTTTTAGCAAAGGCAGGCTGTTTGACTGAGTATGACAACAAACCAGAAGTCCTGAAATTCACGTTTAAGCTGAATAAAGAAATATGTTGCAGAAATCACAATTGGGTGCAGATTTTGAATCTTTATACTTGAACTAATTTCCATGTTGTGTTTGCATGAAAATATAGATATTGCTGACTCTCTAAAATACTAGAAATTTTTTTTCCTATGAAAATAAATCTGATTGCAGATTTTTAGTTTCTGCAAGGAAAGCTTTTTTTTTTTTTTCATTAAAAAAGCTCAGAGACAATCTGAATGTCAATGCTAAATCAGAAGTGGGTGAATTATGGTACTAAAGTGATGATAATGGCAGTCTGTGGAGTAGCTATAAGAAGTCCGAATACGAACCACCCTTAAATCAGAAGTGGGTGCATGATGGTACTGAGGTGATGATAATGGCCAGTCTGGAGTAGCTATAAGAAGTCCAAAGACGAACCACCCCTAAATCAGAAGTGGGTGCATGATGGTACTGAGGTGATGATAATGGCCAGTTGTGGAGTAGCTATAAGAAGTCCAAAGACGAACCACCCCTAAATCAGAAGTGGGTGCATGATGGTACTGAGGTGATGATAATGGCCAGTCTGTGGAGTAGCTATAAGAAGTCCAAAGACGAACCACCCCTAAATCAGAAGTGGGTGCATGATGGTACTGAGGTGATGATAATGGCCAGTCTGTGGAGTAGCTATAAGAAGTCCAAAGACGAACCACCCCTAAATCAGAAGTGGGTGCATGATGGTACTGAGGTGATGATAATGGCCAGTCTGTGGAGTAGCTATAAGAAGTCCAAAGACGAACCACCCCTAAATCAGAAGTGGGTGCATGATGGTACTGAGGTGATGATAATGGCCAGTCTGTGGAGTAGCTATAAGAAGTCCAAAGACGAACCACCCCTAAATCAAAAGTGGGTGAATGATGGTACTGAGGTGATGATAATGGCCAGCCTGTGGATTAGCTGTAGGGAGTCTCTCAAGGCAGGACTAGCACTGTTTCAAAGGTGGGCTAATGATGGTAATGCAGTGATGATAACAGCCAGTCTGTTAATTAGCAGGAGAATCTTCCAAAGATGGACCAGTCCTAAACTAAAGGTAGGCTGATGATGGTAATGCGGTGATGGTGAAGGCTTTTCTGGTGCTGTGTTGTAGGAGTCTCTCAAGGATGGACCAACTCAGTCAGCAGCTGTCCGGGGCCTGTAGTGAATAATGGTCAAGGGGTCAGCTCCACTCATTCTGCCTCGCTGCTCGGGTCATCATCACACCCAGGTCCCCTGCCCTCTGATCCTGGCAGGGGTCACCAGGGAACTTTCACAGTGCCCTCCACAACCCTTTCCCTGGCCTCTTCTCCCTCCCTGTGTGTGTCAGACAGTCATGGTGCAGCTTCCCCAGCACCCCCACTGAATCCAGGTGCTGTGGTGACCCACCTCTCCACACATCATCAACCTCATCCACACATCTCCTCCTCCTCCTCCTCCTCCACCATCCATGCAGGACACACCCCTAACGCCAAAACGTTGCAGCACCAGACACACAGTCATCAGGGGGTGGAAGTTGTAGCTGGTCCTAGGGAGATGCACTTTGCTCATGACCATAGGGAAACAGGATCTGACTGCATTCTGCCTCCTCCTCCCCTGCCCCCAGCCCTGAACAGCACGTTTACAGTGCATCATGGTGTGATAGACAAGGACAGCAGGGCTGAGGAGGGGAACTCCACTGTGGTCCTGAAAGGATCTTCTCAACCGTGTTTGCCTGTAGTGGACAGTGAGGGCTTGCCTTGTGTGGAGGAAAGCACTGGTCCTAGGGAAAGTGTGGGAGCAATTCATGCAGACAGGTCACTGATCCAGTCAGACAGAAGGAGTGGTGGTCAGCATGGCCAGGTCAGCTCATCGGCAGGCCCTGTGCCGGTGTCTTCAGGACAGTCTGCACACAACCCACAGAACAAATGCACTTCCAATGGGGCCGTCGGAGACCCAGCCAAGGCCCAGAGCCAGGGTGCACAACACAGGGAGAGGCCCCAGAATGAGAATGACGGCTCCTGTCCCAACCGTTCTTCCAGTGTCAGGCGGGCAATCAACTTTGATGCAGCCAACTTGGGGTCAACCCCTCTGAGAGGTGAGCAGTTGACACTTGTAGAACATCCCCCATCATGTTTGGTCCCATTGAAGGTTTCCTGTACACTTACGAAGCTGTGTATGTTGTATAGTTGAACTGGCTGTTGTATTAACAAGATTAGATGTCTTAACCCGTACGCTGGTGGTCGCTACATAAGTCGCGCCATTATGTCATGGCCAACGTTGGTAGTCATGACATAGTCGTACTGTTGGGTCAGCGTTGCTAACCTAGTTTCATTTACACACGCTGATATGAAACTATGGCTCATTCACAAACTAATTTGCATAAATGACTGAATGAGCCCTGGAACATGGATTTTCAGCAATTTAGCTTAGTTTATAGTTAGTAGCAGCTTGTAATGCGTGGCGTGACTTAAATCATCTGACAAACAACAATGGCGGTGCCCACTGGAGAACATGATAGAATTAGGAACTTGTTTGAAGATTTTTTTGCTGATGCTGCTGTGGTACAAGCAGGTGAAGAAGTTGTGGACATTTGGAATGAACTGGGTGTGGTGGGTGATATATTTATTTAGATCAAGCACCAAGTAATCATGATTTTGAGATCAACACGGACAATGACTGGGTGAGTGATAAGGATGAGGGGATTGTCAACGTGCCATTCAGTGGGGAAGAGAAACTCAGTGTAGCGCTTCCAGATGATCTTAAACCTTTCAACTTTGTAATAATGTAAACAATGACAGTGTGGGCTAACTATTACATTTGTGGATAGTGATCATTTTTGGGTGTTATGTGCTATCAGTTAGTGATTTCAATGTGAAAACTGAACTGTACTTTATTCATTCTTACCTGGATTACCTGCATGGAAGACTGGTATAATCCACACGGACTTTCCTTTGAAAAAGACTAACTTATTTCTGGATACTGTGGAACATCATTGACTGGACTATTTGTGAACGAGCTCTTGGAGTATGACAAGCAGGATGTGCCACCTGTTTTCACCTGTTATTTTGACATTCTAGACAAGTAAGCGCCTAATCAAACATTCACAAGCACACCAGTTCTGTTTTATATTATTGTTTATTCATTTACTGACAATTTTTATTCTGCATGTCATGTTCAAATACTAACAGTTGAAAAGTAATGCATATTATACAAACGTAACTATTTTTTTTCCAAACTTTCCTTCTGTTAATTCACCAGACAACAACCTTATAATAAGTTGTTAAGTAACCAGTGTAAGGGTTAACATGGTCTTTTTTGTGGTCAAGGACCACTCCAGAATATAGATTAGAACCTCATATAGCTTGCATGCAAGTGATCAAAGCTGTATTAGAAATGTGCGCTAGAAAAAAAAGTGTTTAGTAGTGTCTGAGGCACTTTGTTCATGAATTAGTATATTCCATGTTGCTTTGTGTCTCACGGTTGATGAGTGAACTCAGTATGTTCCATTTGACTTTATGGGCTTTGACACAATTTGGAACAAAGTGAATGTGTTGGATGGCTCAACAATTAAGCCCTGTGATTTCAGTGGAGGGCAAGTCCCTATGCTGATGCTGTGCGAACCCCAACACCTCCACGACAACCACTCCGGACATTGGACTGTAACTCTCCACAACTCCAGGCCAAAAATCTGTGAGGAAACTGTGTGGTTGTGGTGTTTATGTTCAAGCTTGAAAAAAAGGGGTGGGGTGGGGGCTAGGAACCTGTATGGAGAAGGAAAGCCTGTAAAGCATTGCACAGGGTGTCGTATGGGCTATGTGTGTTCCACGGGCTGTAGCTATGGCCGCCAATAAGTGGTCTGGTCATAAGTTTGTGGTTAGACCTTATGAGAAATGTCAGGCAACTCAAATTTGATGTCCAGTGATGCATACTGTCACAGAATAGCCATATTTGTTAGACAAAAAAAAAAGAAAATAATAATGAAAATGAAAGTCTGTGGCTGTTATGGTCGCAGTTTGCATGTTTGATGATGGAAGGAGTGCGGGTATGGGCATGAAACCTCGACCCCTGAACAAATTGCGGCCATTTTTTTAAACAAGTGGACAAACCTGCCAAGGACGAGACCAAATTTAACCCAAGTTTGAGAAAAACAAACAAAAAAAAGGCTGATCAGATAGCTTCCTGTGGTGAGCGGATCAAAATGTATTTATAAGACTGATGAAGAAGTTGGATAGCGAATCCAGTCTCTTGAACACAAAAGAACAAAACAAAAAAGAAGAAAAGATATCAGTGTCACCAGACCTTCAGGAAATAATTTGATGAACATTAACCATGATTATAAGTACAGAAGTGATGCACGATCTGCAACTGCATATTCTGTGATTCTCCATCAGTCATGGTATCTGGCTGTTGCTGGCTGTATCCTCAACCACCGTCAATGGCTGAAATTGTTTGAAGTGTATATCTCTGAAATCTGATGAATACAACATAGTTTTTGCCTGGGTTCTCAGTGATATCGTCATTCAAAGCAATAAGGTGATTGATCAGCTTGCCATGGATGCCACATGTAAAAAGTTGACTAGATTCTCTATACCTCTCACCGATCTGAAATCCAAACTTCAGGGTAGTGTCAAAGGCCTCAGGCAAGAGGAATGGCACTCGCCAATGGGTAACAAACTTTTTGAAATACATCCAAACCTGCAAGTTTTTACCTTGTTCCATGTGCCGCCATAAAGAAGAAACAGTCTTGTGCCATTACCGTTTTTTGTGCCATTTCTATGCAGTCCCCACCCTTTACACCCACACTATCTTTTAAAAGGTGAAAAAGCTTCCTGATGCATTGCATGTGTTGTACCACTCACAGTAAAACATAGTCTTATAGTGTTGGAACTTACATGATGTCAGACATAGACAATTTACAGCAGATTCCATGAAAAAAATTTTTTTTCAGAGATAGCCAACCAGTTGGTGATTTGAGTTTCTGAAACTGAGTGAAAGGGATCAACATTTTTCATCTGAACAAAGATTTTGTGGATGAAAGATGTCAGTGAAATTCAAAGTGTGTTTTTAGAAAATCTGTTTTAGAGAGTTGTGTGTGCATAGTGGTTTTTTTGTTTTGTTTTTAATAATCTATTTCAAGAGTTGACTTCATATGGCCCTTTGCGGTCTGCTGGGCTATATCTATAAACAGTATTAATCTAGTCATAGTATCTGTGACAATGTGAGCGTTAACATGCGTGCATGTACATGATCTGCACAGCTTGAAAGGAATATGATCTGCTCTGGAAATTTTCTTGAAAACTTCATTTTCTTCGTGATTTTTACATAATCTGTTCCTGGAGTAGATTTGGTGGTGGGCATGTCTGGATCCATGGATGTCTACACTCTATAATTTTTCTCAGAGAATTTCTGAAAACTCAGTACTTTAATTCAAATCTGAAATGGCTGTTGACTTTGTTGTTTTTGCTTACTCCACATGGTGTGGCTCAGCAGAAAGATCCTGCCGGGTGCGCAGACAGTCATGTATAAATGTTCCCAAGCCTCTAGTCCATGGTGTCAGGTCAACTCGTTTCTGCCTGTGAGCTCAGTTGCTGTGTTGTCATATTTGTCACTTTTTCACCTAAATATTCAGTATGATCATACATAAACATCTCTTTGATATGAAAGAAATTAAATTTCAAAACAGTAAGCAAAGTGGGTAGAGGGGTTCAAACTTCTATTGCAAGAAATGGACCCATACCGTTGCCATCTTCATTAAAAGAAAAAATTCCTAACTATTTGATCAATAGAACTGCTCAGTGCAAAAATGAGGCTGTTCCCACTAGTCTGTTGATCTCGATTTTCATTTAGTTTCAGTGCTTGCTATTCATTGAAAAAAAAACAACAACAACAAAAAGCACAAGTTGCGACGTCTGTGAAATCCCAAGTTTATCAAAACTGGTGGATGAATGGAGTTTTTGGTGCACTGGTCTGGCTGATAGGTGAAAAATAACTTCAGTTCTGATATTTGGGTGTGATACTCCACTGTAACAGAAATTGTTTGCCAAGCTTTTCTGTAGCTGGCAATTATGAAGAGGAAGAGATCCTGAAGATACTCTCACCATGTTCCAGCAAGCATGGCAATCTGCCCTACAGCCACCACATACACTGCCTGAAAATTCCAAGCCTTGGGATTATTTCTTTCTGTTTTTATGTCAAATTTTCTTTGGCACCACGGTGAAACAAATGCACTATATTAGTATACATATACAAATCATTTTTATTTCATGGCTGTAAGAAGGCCAGGAAACGAGTGTCACCAGTGGGGTCATGACTGGGTGGGGAACCGAAAGGGTGAACCTCAGAAACACTTGAGTGCACTTTATCAAGTTTATGTGATGTATCCCTGTGCCACCATAACCAATGCTTTCCAGATGACCCAACACATTTCAGAGGGACAATAATTCTGTGTGGCTACTTGCCATGTCTTTGTCCCACCTGTAGAAACACTGTGACTTGTCTGTACATCACAAGCTTTGTATGTAATATGTAACAGAATCATGACAAAGGTATGTATGATAATGTTGTATTTAACCGTAGTCACTTCTGCTCCAACATGAAACGAAGATATAAGCCCATGGCAAACACTATCCATCAGCAAACACTCTCTGAATGAAACACACAACAAAGATGTTTATATTTGTGCTAGCTGATTCAGCAACCCTAGTACTGGTGCTGGAGCAAAACGTTTGGTGCATGTTTACTGGTTACTGCAGGATTCTCTTCATGACCATGTCCTGTGTGATGCAACAGGGTGGCAGGGGAAGCGCAGACCCCCAAGAATGGTGGGCGGGGCAGTGGGTACATTGCAGGCCCTCAGGCCCTGGACAACATGCGTCGCCTCAAACTGCTGGGCATGCCATCTCTGGTGGAGAACCTGGTCACTGGACACAAGGCTGGTAAGACCTCACCATACACCTCTCCTCGCATGCCATGGGGAGAATGAGCATCACACTGGATGCAATAACTCTGATGAATTTGACAACACTGGAAAGACGTCACCATATACCACTCTTTATATGTTATGTAGAGAATTATCATCACACTGGACACAGTAACTCTGGTCACTGGGCATACGACTGGTAAAACCCCACCGCACGCCTCTCCCTGCATGCCTAGGAGAGAATGATTATCACACTGAATACAAAACCTGATCATTGAACACAACGTTGGTAAGACCTCACCACACTCCACTCCATGCATGCCATGGGGAGAATGATCATCACACTGGACACTGTTGTTCATCTTGGATAAAAGTATTTACTGGTAAAGACACTTTCTGAAACTGATTGAAACAACTACAGAAACTTTGCTTCAGAACAATTGTGGGAGATGCCATTGTACATAGTTTGCAGTGTTATAGTATTGATAATTTGTGAAGGAGTGAGGAATTTAGGAATTGCTGTATTCATTTGTGGATAGAGGCATGTGAGATGATATTGTATTTATGGCTACAGCTCAGAACTTGCGTCAAACATCTCCCCTGGCAGACTGAAACCCACCATGCGTTCAGAATATCATCATCCTGTGTTTTAAGATGTCATGACTTGCGTGAGGGGAGGAGGAAGGAATAAACTAGTCTGGTGGTTACTGAAAATTTGAGGGCCTAATTCATTAACTGTCATGCAGGTTGGAAAACGTTGTTGATTTTGATAATTTCGAGACAGACTATGGGGCTTACTTGGGTTTGCGCTGAAAAATGCACTGCTCAGACCAACTTCAGAGAAGTAAAAAAAAAAAAAAAAACAGTTGGTTTGAGCTTACTTGCTGCCTGATGTCAAAACTTCTGATAGAAAGAATGAAACACCTGTATTTCGGGAACAGTTGTGGCAGAGGGAATGAACACCTCTGCTTCAGGCACAGCTCTGGTAGAAAGTATGGAACACTTGTATTTCAGGCACAGCTAGGCTAGAAAGAATGCTAACACCTGCAGTTTAGGAGCAGAACTGTTCAAAACACAGCACTTGAATGTAACATTGAAAACTGGTGAAAAGGTATTGGAATCAGCCCTGGTGAGGTTTAGTGGTAGCACAGATGCTAATGATGGAGCTGAACAGTGTGGCCGCAGGCCTCCATGACCCAGCACTGAGGTGTGTTGCAGGTGTGTCGGAGACCAGCAGGCCTGGCTACATGCAGCCCACCAAGGCCGCTGCCCGCAGGATGCGACGCCAGCCCCTATCGAAAGATGACTGCTTCAACCCACGACGGGTCCCCAATAAAAGCTTGTGAGTTCTTTCCCTTTGTAACCTGTGGCTAATCTTATCAACCCCGACATTTTCTCCATATTTTCTGTTGCACTGGAATTCGTTTAGTCCATTTACATAACTCGTGAAGTTCCTGTTGTCATGTTGATGTTTGTTTTTCCTTGTCATGCTTGCGTTGTCATGTGGATGTTTAGTAGTTTTTTCTTTGTCCTGCAGGTGTTCACTGTGTTCTTGTTGTCATGTATATGTTTCTGTTGTAGTGTTCTTGTTGTCAAGGAAATGTTCCTGTTGTCATATTCATGTTGTTCCGGTTGTGATGGAGATGTTTCTGTTGTCCCTGTTGTGATAAAGATGTTTCTATTGTGATGGAGATGTTTCTGTTGTGATGGAGATGTTTCTGTTGTGTTTGAGATGTTTCTGTTGTGATGGAGATGTTCATGTTGTGATGGAGATGTTCATGTTGTCCTTGTTGTGATGGAGATGTTCCTTTTATGATGGAGATGTTCTTGTTGTCCCACTTGTGATGAAGATGTTTCTGTTGTGATGGATATGTTCCTTTTATGATGGAGATGTTCTTATTGTCCCTGTTGTGATGGAGATGTTCCTGTTGTGAAGATGTTCATGTTGTCTCACTTGTGATGGAGATGTATCTATTGTGACGAGATGTTCCTGTTGTGATGGAGATCTATCTGTTGTGACAAGATGTTCCTGTTGTGATGGAGATCTATCTGTTGTGACAAGATGTTCCTGTTGTGATGGAGATCTATCTGTTGTGACTAGATGTTCCTGTTGTGATTGAGATGTTTCTGTTGTCCTCGTTGTGATGGAGATGTTTCTGTTGTGAAGATGTTCATGTTGTCTCACTTGTAATGGAGATGTGTCTGTTGTGACGAGATGCCCCTGTTGTGATGGAGATGTTTCTGTTGTCCCTGTTGTGATGGAGATGTTCCTGTTGTGAAGATGTTCATGTTGTCTCACTTGTGATGGAGATGTATCTGTTGTGACGAGATGTTCCTGTTGTGATGGAGATGTTTCTGTTGTCCTCGTTGTGGTGGAGATGTTTCTGTTGTCCTTATGGTGACGGAGATGTGCCCGTTGTGATGGAGATGTTTCTGTTGTGACAAGATGTTCCTGTTGTGATGGTGATGTTTCTGTTGTCCCTGTTGTGATGGTGATGTTCCTGTTGTGATGGAGATGTTTCTGTTGCCCCACTTGTGACGGAAATGTTCCTCTTGTCCCTGTTGTGATGGAGATGTTTCTGTTGTAATGGAGGTGTTTCTGTTGTGGAGATGCTTCTGTTGTAATGAAGATGTTCCTGTTGTCCCACTTGTGATGGAGATGTTTCTGTTGTCCCTGTTGTGATGGAGATGTCTCTGTTGTGATGGAAATGTTTCTGTTGTTCCTGTTGTGATGGAAATGTCTCTGTTGTGATGGAAATGTTTCTGTTGTTCCTGTTGTGATGGAGATGTCTCTGTTGTGATGGAAATGTTCCTGTTGTGATGGAGATGTCTCTGTTGTGATGGAAATGTTCCTGTTGTGATGGAGATGTCTCTGTTGTGATGGAATGTTCCTGTTGTCCCTGTTTGATGTGAGATGTCTCTGTTGTGATGGAGATGTTCCTGTTGTGATGGAGATGTCTCTGTTGTGATGGAAATGTTTCTGTTGTTCCTGTTTGATGGAGATGTCTCTGTTGTGATGGAGAATGTTCCTGTTTGTGATGGAGATGTCTCTGTTGTGATGGAGATGTCCCTGTTGTGATGGAAATGTTTCTGTTGTCCCTGTTGTGATGGAGATGTCTCTGAAGTGATGGAGATGTCTCTGTTGTGATGGAGATGTCCCTGTTGTGATGGAAATGTTCTCTGTTGTCCTGTGTGATGGAGATGTTCTGTTGTGATGGAAATGTTCTGTTGTTCCTGTTGTGATGGAGATGTCTCTGTTGTGATGGAGATGTCCCTGTTGTGATGGAGATGTCTCTGTTGTGATGGAAATGTTTCTGTTGTTCCTGTTGTGATGGAAATGTTTCTGTTGTTCCTGTTGATGGAGATGTCTCTGTTGTGATGGAGATTCCCTGTTGTGATGGAGATGTCTCTGTTGTTATGGAGATGTCCTGTTGTGAGGAAATGTTCCTGTTGTGATGGAGATGTCTCTGTTGTATGGAGATGTCCCTGTTTATGATGTCTCTGTTGTGATGGAAATTTTCTGTTGTGATGAGATGTCTGTTGTGATGGAAATGTTCTGTTGTCCCTGTTGTGATGAGAGATGATCCTGTTGTGATGGAGATGTCTCTGTTGTATGGAAATGTTCCTGTTGTGATGAGATGTCCCCTGTTGTGATGGAAATGTTCCTGTTGTGATGGAGATGTCTCTGTTGTGATGGAAATGTTTCTGTTGTGATGAGAAGTCTCTGTTGTGATGAGATGTTTCTGTGTGATGGAGATGTCTCTGTTTGATGGAAATGTTCCTGTTGTGATGGAGATTCTCTGTTGTGATGAGAAATGTTCCTGTATGTGATGGAGATGTCTCTTGTGATGGAAATGTTCCTTGTTTGATGGAATGTCTCTGTTGGATGGAAATGTTCCGTTGTGATGGAGATGTCTCTGTTGTGATGGAAATGTCCTGTTTGTGATGGAGATGTCTCTGTTGTGAATGGAAATGTTCCTGTTGTGAATGGAGATCTCTGTGTGGGATGAAATGTTCTGTTGTGATGGAGATTCTCTGTTTGATGGAAATGTTCCTGTTGTGATGGAGATGTCTCTGTTGTGATGGAAATGTTCCTGTTGTGATGGAGATGTCTCTGTTGTGATGGAAATGTTTCTGTTGTCCCTGTTTTGATGTGAGATGTCTCTGTTGTGATGGAGATGTCTCTGAAGTGATGGAAATGTTCCTGTTGTGATGGAGATGTCTCTGAAGTGATGGAGATGTCTCTGAAGTGATGGAAATGTTCCTGTTGTCCCTGTTTTGATGTGAGATGTCTCTGAAGTGATGGAGATGTCCCTGTTGTGATGGAGATGTCTCTGTTGTGATGGAAATGTTTCTGTTGTCTCTGTTGTGATGGAAATGTTTCGTTGTCCCCAGAGCTCACAGCAGAAGCAAGTCCACATCTCAGTTGAACAGGATTGGATGGAAGATCTGAGGAGTGGCTTAGTGGTCAACAGACTAGATCCTTCGCTCCACCGGCCTCTCATGGGAATGTGGCTCACTGCCACTACTGGACCAGCTTTTCTTCAACCCCACGCCGCTTGCCTTTCCCCAGCCTCATCCTGTCCCTTTCATAGAATTATCGTTTGATACTCGACTTCTGTGATCCCTCAGCATGAAGACTTTTGTTGTATGCAACGCTCGACTGAAGATACTTCTGACACTGTATTATGGTAGACATTTGAACAAGGTGAATGAACACCCTTAGCTAAAAGCCTCTGCAGCAGAGAAAGCACTGAGAAGTCATCGCATTAGTGATGGTTACTGGACCACATCAGCATTGAGAGCTGAAGATCTTGTGGAATGGGTAGCTGGGAAGTGAAACAGATTGCACTAAATGCCCTGAATCATGGTAGAACCATAGATCTTTTAGGCAAGTCTTAGATCATTACAGCAAAGGTGGCTGTTCTCCTTGGCTGCTGTCTTTTTTGAGTGGTGAATTATGTTGACAGTAGAAATGTGCAGATGTGAAACATTGCGCTTTTGTAGAGACCAGCGCCCCTACACCTGATCATGTTGGTGCAAGAGACTTAAAGGGAGAGAACTGTAGACAGGTGAATCAAAACCAGAGAGTGGAGGAGACCTGAAATTAGACAGTTGGGAATGAAGGCATCTGTATTATTAACATTGGGCTGGCACAGGACATGCTGCTTCATTTGGTCTTTTGGAACTTGGTGACTCTGTATGTATGTGAGTGAGTGTGTATGTGTGTGTGTATATATTTGAGCATGTGCATGGTTCACTTTTTTTATTCATTTGATGTAAAAAAAAAAAAAATTAAAAAATTTAAAAAAAATTAAAAAAGAAGAAGAAAAGATAATGGGGTGGTGGACAGTTTATAGATGACCTGTTATTGCATTTGTGACCGTCTTGATGCATTTTGTATATATTGCAGTCTTTCAGATGAACCTTTTGGGTACACTTGGCATGTTTTGCTTTTGGGAAGCTTGCTTTGCATGCATTTGATTTATGCAGTAAAGTTTCTCTTGATATAATTTCCGTTTCTGTGAGAATGTTGTGTGTGTTGAATGTGGTTGCTAAACATGTTTACAGAAACCTGCAGTCGAGTTCATGATCACTTAATACTATATAGAGACTCTCAGGGACAGGATTTGGGATGCCTGTCTCATACCCAGGGCTTTGTATGTGTTTCTTTTGTTTTATTTATAAAATCAGGCTGTCTTTGTAAAACAGACCATGTAAATTGTATTACATTTTCCTTCTTTTCTTTGTGTGTGTGTGATGATGACCATATTTGTGATGTGTGTGGGTGTCAGTGTAATTTTTTTCTCCCTCTTGGGATCGTTGCATTGGGGAATAGAAGCAGAGGACAAAAGAAATCTGAGAAATTCCATGGCAGTGTCCTCAGTCTGTGTCTTTCACTGGGTTTTCTTCATTCCTGCTAATATCAAGGTCTGATCAGTCCTTGCGAGTATGGTAGGTTGTGGGACAATGTGAAAGAGCCCAAGGCCTTGCAGGACCATGAATTTGGCCGGAGGTCCTTGTAGATTGAAATCCTGTCCTTGTTTAGAGCTGTGAGTACTTTCGAAAGGGAAAAAAAGGCATTATATGTTTCCATCAATTTTGAGCATGCTTTTTGCAATTGCACATTGAAGATCGACTGTTGACACACTGGCGGTCATTTGTTTACAAATAAGATGAGCTGAGAATTAACTCTCTGAAGCAAAAGTAGCCCAACTTCTTTCTTCAAGCAGCTTCCATTCATGGATGGGTCACAAACTTGCCAGATGCAGCCAGTTGACAAAAGAATGACAGAGATGCCTTGGAAGTGTTCAAGATTGGTGGTTAAAAGATGATTGCAGAAGTAACTTCTTTGTGACAGAACCCAAAGTTCGTAAGATGTGCTGTATGCTGTATCCAGTTCCACTCAAAGTCCATGGGTGAAGCAACATTGCGCAGCCACTTGAAAAATCGATCATCACAAGAATGCTGTGCATCTGCACGTACAACGTGAAAGACATTGCAGTGTTAAACTTAATGACCAGCATCTTCGTTGTTGTTGTTTTTTTTTCCTTCTCTTTGTCCATGTGTGTGTAGTAGGTACGTGTGTACTGACAGTCTGATGTGTATGCGTTCTTCACGTACATGTGTACTCAGTGTGATGTGTATGCATATTTTATATACATGTGTAGTCCTGGTGCATGCATCATGAGCTAAGGACATGACAAGGGAGAGGTCCTTGTCATTGCATGGAAAGTCCTTGTCCTTGATTTTCATCTGTGGAAGCCCTGGATATACTATTTCCTTGTTTGCATCATTCTGTTCTTGTTCTATCAGGACTATCTGACAGGCAGTGGGTTGAAATAATTGTTTTGTTTCGAACTACCTTTTGTGTTCTAGCCATAGCATTTCTCCCAGTCTAGGACAACTCATTCTGGCTTCCCTAAAACCAACAGCACCCAGGATCATGTGGCAACATCAGCACCAGCAATCCTCAGGGAGCTTCAGCCATCAGTATCTGGTCTGGTCATCGTAATGCAACCCACCTGAGAAGAGACTGCGCCACTGCTCAGTCACTTCATTGGTGCTCGGTGGTGCCTGTTCTGATTCAACTTGCAAGGGACACTGTTTATCCTACCATTACTCCTCCTGATAACACTGAAATGTTGTGTCTTCATAAACTGGCAGGGTTTATACAAATCCTCGAAAGTCCATAAAACTTGGATTTTGAGGCCTCGATTCAAGGACTAAAAATGTCCTCGAAACTTAGAGTTTAGTGCTTCTAAATAAGTACCTCAGAGTGCTGAAAATGGTTATTTTGATGGAGCAAGTTACATTTTGTTGAGAAATCACAAAATGCAACCAAAAAAGGGAGTTTATTTTGTATCTGCCAGAAATTTTTCACTTCACTCATGTCTGACATTGAATTCTGCGAAAGTGACTGTAGAAAGCAACCAATGCATGTATGACTATTTTCTGTATTACTGTCAAATAGTGTGTATTGAAAAGTCCTTAAACAGTTCTTGGATTTTTTTCATTAAGAAGTCTGAATGAACCTTGACAGGGCAGCACCGTAGACTCAGACGCCACCTGATCACAGGTGATAATGTGGGGAAAGTCATGGATATGAAGGTACTCCCTGCAGGTGATGTCTCTTCCATTAGTATGAACCCTGACTGGGTGGCGCAGAAGAATCAGACATCACCTGAACGCAGATGTTGATAGGGGATGTGTGTGGACATTAACATGGAGGTCTTCTCTGTGGGTGATGTCTCCTCTATCTCCATAAACCTTGACTGGTGACACTGGAGGCTCAGACCCACCTGATCACAGGTATTGATGGGGGTGACATGGACATGGAAGTCCCCTGTGTAGGTGACTGACATCTGTTCCATCGCCATGAACCCTGATATGACGATATTGTAGACTGGAGTATCACCCGATCATGGATGTTATTGTGGGAGCACATGGACATAGAGATCCTTCTTCAGGCGATGTCTTCCATCAGTATGAACCCTGACTGGGTGACACTGAAGAATCAAACGCCATCTGATCACAGATGTTGATAGGATGGAGGAGGGCGGGAAGAGACACGGACATGAAAGTCTTCTCTGAAGATATGTCTTTCATCACAATGAGCCCTGAATGGATGACACTGAAGACTCGGACACAACTTGATCACAGGTGTTGATGTGGAGGGGGGCATGGACACGGAGGTCATCCCTCTATATGCCATCTATTCCATCACCATCTTCCCTCAGGCTGAAGTAGGCACAAAGTCCAGATTCGCAAACTTTAGTTCATGTGAACATCTGTTCAATGTTTTGTGAATATGAATCAGTGTTCTAAAAACTTGGGAATGATAGGATCTTTTATATACAACATTGATGCCAGAGATTGTAACTGTCGTAAGTGTGAAAAGATTTGTCTATATTATGCAGTATAGGAGAAGAGTTACCCCATGGAATTTGTTTTGAAGATGATTTACATGTAGATGATCAATATAAAGTCAGTCTGTGGCCACACAGGATTATAGCAGCATGGTGCTCTAAAAACAATGCAAAAGCAGATATTGGTGATAGCAGCACAAATGGCATGCAGACAGGCATGCAGCAATACAGGAAGAGAAGAGAGGAAGGAAACAAGACAGGTAGACAAGCACAAAACAATAAAGAGAGGATCAGCAATCTACACCAGGAGACAGGTAGACAAGCACAAAACAATAAAGAGAGGATCAGCAATCTACACCAGGAGACAGGTAGACAAGCACAAAACAATAAAGAGAGGATCAGCAATCTACACCAGGAGACAGGTAGACAAGCACAAAACAATAAAGAGAGGATCAGCAATCTACACCAGGAGACAGGTAGACAAGCACAAAACAATAAAGAGAGGATCAGCAATCTACACCAGGAGACAGGTAGACAAGCACAAAACAATAAAGAGAGGATCAGCAATCTACACCAGGAGACAGGTAGAAATGCAGAAAATGAGGAAGGACAGGAAGAAGAAATACAGGGAGTTATAATCACCATAATTTATGTGAACGGAGATAGTAGAGAATACACAGTTGTGTGTTTACGTGGAGAACACAGCATGTCCCTATCCTGCAATTGGCTCTGCAGTACAGACAAAATGGGTTGGATCATTCATGCGCCAGCTGCCTTGATGTGTAGTATGATTTCAGTTCATTTCATCAGACCTGTGCACATACTACTGACAGGAGATACACACAAAGGTTGCAAAGAAACGGAGAACAATATTTTATTCACACAAACCAAGTGTTATCATAAAGAAAAGAACATCAAATCTTAAAGATCATTGAATATTAATTTGTCTTTGATACTATACTTCACTAGTTTTGTTTTTCACACACACACTCTGTAATGAACAACTGACAACTTCGTACATTCTTTGTTTGGTATACAGTAATGAAGAAGACAATCCAAAATAAGTGATTTGTGATAAGGTGAAGTAATTAACAGAAATAGATAAGAAAAGAGATAACTGACAATGAAACTTTGAAGCCCATGATACAGATATAAAAGCACAGAGCTGAACTGCTTCAAGAACGAGTATTCATCTAAGAGATCCATAAGTACAAATGGTGGCATATTGTAAAACTGTCTCTTTAATCAAGAATTGCAAATCAGCTGATACATGACATGACAAGTGTAGGTTAAAAGATCTAGAAATGTTCCCACTCTTTCAACCATTCACATGTCCCTGACATTTTCAAAATCTATCTTTAAAATAGTCTTGAAAACTGAGTTTTTCCAAGTGTCTCTTCAGTGTGAAAACCCATCAAATATTAAAGTGATTGAGTGATAAAAAAAAAAAAAAAAAGCTGGAACCAATTTGCTTGGAAACCATATTCCCACACCAATGATCCACCATGAAAGTGTCATCATCATTGACCAACACACTTGTTTCCTTAACAACCAACGAGTTAGCACCATGGGTTACGGTCTCCCTCACGTGTTGTCTAATCATCCGAGGAATCGGAAGATGTGTCGTCATCCGTGTCGTCGGAGGTCTCCAGAGCGCTGTGTCGTCGGGCCCGGATGCGGTTGGCTCGTTCAGACAGTTTGCTCCTGACCATGGGCGACACAGAGGCCTGGAGCTGGTTGAGGGAGGTCCGCCCATGACCACCTGAAGAACTGCGCTGGGACACCGAGCCTGAGGGGGGACGACTGCGACCGCCGCCTGACAGCTTGAAAGGGGGTCTGCAAGAATAAAGTGGAAATAAAACCTGACAGCAGATTGGTTAGATTCAGTGCTGTACTGACCATTAATCATCTCATGGCACGGTTTTTTTTAATTTTATTATTATTCAGTTGGTTGGACTAAGGTTTATTTCTTGCTGACTTCTGATTCACAAATAAAATACAAGATCGCAGTTAACAAGGCAGGAAACTCATTCTCTTAGTGACCCAAATACATGTACATAAATTCAATCTCAAACAGCTTGCACTACTTACCAACAACCTCACTTAACAAGATTTTCTGTTATTTTCTACACCTATTCTGAAAATACACATATAGGCTTCGCGGAATGTTTCACAGCCACAAATACTATTGATCCTTGTTCTTGAGTGGCAATAACTAAAATCATGAAGTTCAACTTGACAAATCAGTTTGATGTCATTCAATATCATATTGACAAATCACTATCTTGTGGCAGTAACAGTACCTGCTCATATTCCACAGGTAAAATTAAGATACTCATTACATTGGACACATATTTTGCATACTGAAGTAACTTTTTCCAGGTTTTGGAATATTACCAGTTTTCTATATGTTTACCACCAACCTACTTTATTGCAATGAAGATAATACAATAAAAGCATTCACCAGTGCAATCATCTTCACACCACACACACTGTCACACTTCCAGCTAAAGTTCATCCTCTAGGGTACAGGTCATAAAGGCTTCACACAACATGCAGCAATATAAGCGCCAACACCAGTGGATGATATACAGCTCATTTTGCACTTACCAATCTTACCATGCAGTCGTGTGTTTTACAGACAAAAAGAATTCCCAGCAAATGCTCTGGTCTACAAAGAAACTGAAAGCTGGCAAGTATTGTTCGCCTGTATATAAAAGCTCGAAGTAAAGTCTGCGCATCTAAAGCATAATCAAGCACAATCAAAGTAGCATGCAAAGCAAGTTATGGTTTTGTAAGTAGCTGATCAGAGAGAAAAAAACAAAAAAAAAAGCGATGTTGACTAAAAGACTGTTTCCTATGTCTCTTGGTCAGTGTTTAGACTGTTCCGAGTGTGAAACAATTTCATGTATTTTATGTTAATTACCCAGCTCACCACTATGTCACCTTCATTACCATATCAACATTAATTTCATATATGTTGGAAAAAGGTCCCCAACAAAACAGTTCATTCAAACACATGCTAGAAAGTCTGAAAATGGGATCTGTTTTCAACAGAATTCATTCAAAACATGCTACAAGGTCTGAAAAACTGAACAAAAATTCTACAAAGTTGTAGATCAAATAAAAAACATCCTTGTTGAAACTATAAAAAAAATATTAAAAAATCACCAATGGTTTAATACATTTCTTAGCAAGGTCTCAACAGAGATGCTGTTAAGTGCTTATGTCTAGCATCATGCAAACCCAAACACTGTTGGAACATATTTCATAGTGAGTGACTCGTGCACCCACAGATTCTGTAGCTGGTATAAAGTTTTGTTCTATGAAAAAGGAATATCTGTTGATTTGTGTAAAATATGCAAGGAACATATCCCGATCCGCTTAAAACATGAAAGGACTTTGTCTTCTGATCTATGTAAAATATGTAAGGAATCTACTTAATGAAGAATTTTTTTCCAAAATATGTATAGAATCTGCCTAAAAATCTAGAATACCTAAGTATTCTACTTGTGCATCTCAAATATGTATGTTATCTATCTGCTGACTGATCTTGAATATGTATGGAATCTATCTACTGATCTATCTATCTTTCAATCTATCTATATCTATATACACACACACACAATACACAAGGACACACGTGCGTGTGCACACACACACACACACACACTGACTGGTAACAAAACAGAACTAAACTAAAGTGAAGGTTAATAGCAACATCTAGTATTGCAGTATCTCTTCTTTCAGGAAAAAAAAAGCATGTAATTCATGGGCATTGAACATTGTGTCTCTCCTGCCTTCATCCAGGCCTAACAATGCATCAGTGAGCCCAGTACAGAACCTGTTTCAATCCATCCAACGATCATGACCAGTCTTCATTCTCTCTGGTCACTAGAAAGAGCGAGCGAGAGAGAGAGAGAGAACACTTACAATCTTATCCCTGTCCAACATCAGTCTTTTGCTTTTTTGAAACCAGCAGGAAAATATGGGGGCAACTATCAGCAAGGAACAAAATGTTGGCTCCAAGGCACAAACTGTTGTGCAATATATTAGGGTGGACATAAGTATCGCTTCTGAGCAGTACCTAATTAGAACACTGACACAAAACAGACGGACGCAAAGCAAATTTCCGCTGCTCAAGCTTTTGTTTTCCTATGGTCTGTATAAAGTCTTGACCAAAAATGATCGGAAGAGCTGGGAAGGAGAGTATGTGGGTGGGGAGGGGGGAGACCTGGGGGGTGGGGGCTGAAAAATAAAGGTATTTGTTTAGCAGTTTGAGACGTGTCTATGGTAAAATTTATGTCAATATTCTTTAAATTAAATGAAAAATGGATTCACTTAATGTTTTCTTTAATTGTCTACTGTAGATTCATTAAATCAAATAATGTACTAATACACTGAATATGCTTTTAATCATCCACAGCCCAGATGCTTTTCCTTTGGGTACTTTCAGATTTCCATTTTCCTATGAAAAGACAGAGTTTTCACAAAAGTTTTTCTTTGGAAACTTTTATTTCTCAATTTTCCCCTCAAAAGACAGTTTACGCTTAGTGTCATGTGTTCCAAATGTTCAGATTCTTTTTTTCTCTGAAACATTTGGTTCGTTCCACAAATGTCTGTTTTCATCTAAAATGAGTCTTTTTTTTCTTTAGGATGTCCGAATTTTGTTCTGCAATACCTCAGAATGCCTGATTGTTGCCCAATCCTGTTGCCTATGTTGTGCATGTAAATAAATCACCTTTTAGCAGTGAAAAATGGAACAATGCACTGAATCAATGTTTACAACAAGATGGTTTAAAAACGAAACAAAACAAAATGAAAGAATGAGAACATGATGAACATACCAGTATGATTACAATATAAAACTGGTACTTGTACTTGATAATTTAGGACCTGACATGGATTTATTTTTTGGAGATTTTTTGCTGTTTGAAAATCAGTTCCATCTGGTTTCTCACACTAAACTACATAAGTAATGTTATTAACACATACATGCCTATTTCTAAATATCTGGCCTACTTTCAGGCTGAACAGAACCCAACCTTTCAACTTATACGGAAGCTTTAATGAAAATGTCCAAAATCACTAAACCCCCAAAGGTCTATGTAAACTAATGAAAATGTCCAGAGTCACTAAATCCCCAAAGGTCCATGTAAACAGAGTTGTATAACAGTACATTAGTGTAGTGTACAGCACCCACAGATTGCAAATTAAGTGGTAAATTATTCGGCTTTCTGACGACCTCCTTGTTATACCCAATAAGGACAGATGTCAACATCAATAATTAGACAGTCCACTTCAACAACTGGAGAACCAAAGGAAATGGCAGGTTAGTTAGACAAACTTGCCACAACTAATCACAGCAAAACTACAGGATCACACACACACCCAAGAAGTAAAAAGAAACAAATGTGCACAACAACAACAAAAAATATATATCTTATACATATATCTATATAAAAGACGCAAAATCATCATCTTAAAAAGAAAGAAAAGATGAGAAGTTTTCACTGAGTTTGCCTTCATCAAGCAAACACTTGCAAAACTGATTTTCAAATGATTTTGTTATTGTTTTTTGTTCCAGTTTTAGTTACACAGACAGACCAATGCCATTTACAGATCTCTTTGGTGGTCATAGAAGCCTAAGTTTCACATTTTGCACAGTTAAACTCACCACTGCTGCTGCCCATCCAATACTATCATGTCAGCAGTCACAGACCAATGTGCAGTACAAAATGTGGAAATCATAATAAAAGAAATAAACATTCTGTTTGTGGCCCCCCCTCCCCCCACAAAAAAAAAAAAAAAAAGTGTTTAAGGAATTCTCCCTGAGTGCACAACCACATGAACAAGGTGAAGAAATCAAAACAAAATCAAGTAAAGGAAAACACAGCATTTTGATCTTTGTTCTTTTTGTTATAATCCACATTTCAAATCAGATCTTCCATTCTCTCTTCACCCCTTACCCTGATCTCTTTACCAGGACTGATAGGAACTGACAGCTGGTGAAAATGCTAAAGGACACTCATGGAGGACTATACCAAAACTGACTGAAGTTGATAGTGGTGACAATAATACAGGACACTCAAGGAAGACCATACCAAGACTGACAGTTGATCATGGTGACAATAATACAGGACACTCAAGGAAGACCATACCAAGGCTGACAGTTGATAGTGGTGACAATAATACAGGACACTCAAGGAAGACCATACCAAGGCTGACAGTTGATAGTGGTGACAATAATACAGGACACTCAAGGAAGACCATACCAAGACTGACAGTTGATCATGGTGACAATAATACAGGACACTCAAGGAAGACCATACCAAGGCTGACAGTTGATAGTGGTGACAATAATACAGGACACTGTGGGAAGACCATACCAAGACTGACAGTTGATAGTGGTGACAATAATACAGGACACTCAAGGAAGACCATACCAAGACTGACAGTTGATAGTGGTGACAATAATACAGGACACTCAAGGAAGACCATACCAAGACTGACAGTTGATAGTGGTGACAATAATACAGGACACTCAAGGAAGACCATACCAAGACTGACAGTTGATAGTGGTGACAATAATACAGGACACTCAAGGAAGACCATACCAAGACTGACAGTTGATAGTGGTGACAATAATACAGGACACTCAAGGAAGACCATACCAAGACTGACAGTTGATCATGGTGACAATAATACAGGACACTCAAGGAAGACCATACCAAGACTGACAGTTGATCATGGTGACAATAATACAGGACACTGTGGGAAGACCATACCAAGACTGACAGTTGATAGTGGTGACAATAATACAGGACACTCAAGGAAGACCATACCAAGACTGACAGTTGATCATGGTGACAATAATACAGGACACTCAAGGAAGACCATACCAAGGCTGACAGTTGATAGTGGTGACAATAATACAGGACACTGTGGGAAGACCATACCAAGACTGACAGTTGATCATGGTGACAATAATACAGGACACTGTGGGAAGACCATACCAAGACTGACAGTTGATAGTGGTGACAATAATACAGGACACTCAAGGAAGACCATACCAAGGCTGACAGTTGATAGTGGTGACAATAATACAGGACACTCAAGGAAGACCATACCAAGACTGACAGTTGATCATGGTGACAATAATACAGGACACTCAAGGAAGACCATACCAAGGCTGACAGTTGATAGTGGTGACAATAATACAGGACACTCAAGGAAGACCATACCAAGGCTGACAGTTGATCATGGTGACAATAATACAGGACACTCAAGGAAGACCATACCAAGGCTGACAGTTGATAGTGGTGACAATAATACAGGACACTCAAGGAAGACCATACCAAGGCTGACAGTTGATCATGGTGACAATAATACAGGACACTCAAGGAAGACCATACCAAGGCTGACAGTTGATAGTGGTGACAATAATACAGGACACTCAAGGAAGACCATACCAAAGCTGACAGTTGATCATGGTGACAATAATACAGGACACAGTGGGAAGACTATTGCCTTCAAAGCCAGCCACACAGGGCAGAAGCAGCTCAATTGCCACTGATCAAGTGAACCAAGGCTTTGTTTGGGGTTTGATTTTTGTTTGAACCAGGTCCTCATTTTCCATGCCTGTGGCCACGGGTGATTATGAAGATACCATGTACCAGGGTGTGGTCAGACAAACTGACTGGCCACAAGGCCTACCACACACCTCCTCTGACTTTAAACACTTTGAACACTTCTACCACCTGACACACACTGCCAGTAAGGATGATACTGCTTATTCTGACCACTTGCTCCATATGACCATCTGCTCATTATGACCACTGAATAGAAGGACTATAAAAAAAATGTCCAATGGAGTTTTGTCTTAAAATTCACACACACACACACACACACACACACACACACACACACACACACACACACACACACACACACACATCACTGATTTCTAAACTTAACTGATTTTGCATTCACTTAAATTCAAATTCAAACAAGGTTGATGAAATTCATTATACAATGAAACCATGAATAAGAAAGGACCATTTGTTTAAAGTCTAGAATGATTTTCAGTTAAAAAAAAATGTACCTTTATTAAAAGCCACCTGTTTCAATCCAGGAATATTTTGAATTTTTGTTACTGTTACTATATCCTATATTTCCTTGTTACCATTGTCCTATTTTTGTGCGCTACCCAGTAATAATTATCACTGAAATTAGCAAGACACTTTTCCCCTTTCAAAGGATGCCACACACACACACACACACACACACACACACACACACAAGGGCATTCTTTGAAGACATTTCTAAATTCCTCATAACACACACACACACACACACACACACACACACAACACACACACATGCATTTTCAAGAAACACTATTTGAGGACATTTCAAAATTCCACATCACACACAAACACATGCTGCACCTTGATCTGCCTGTCATTTCGTTGTTTTCCATGTATAAGCTGCTAACATGGAAGCCACATGAACCACAACAATGCATGCATGCTTTTTGATGGACATACAATCCTGAGAACTGTAAAGTGGTCCAACATTACCATCACACAGCTTACACAGGTATGTTTACACAATAAACATCTAAAGTCAAAAACACTGAAAAACATACACAGCAAATTGTGCAAATAAATGCCCCCCCCCCCCCCCCCCCCCCCCTTTAGTTTAAAGATTTGTTTTCTTGGTGCATTTTTTGTCAATACCAGCTTGACCTCACAATAAACACTATTTTTTCAACAGACTGTTTTTGTTGCTCTGAAACATTCTTGAAATCACACTAAATCTACCTCTGAATAAACAGTTGAAGATAAGGAGAAAGAAAATGTTCAAAGGAGAATAAAATGAACCACACAGTCAGTATTTACAAATGATAAATCAACATTGTCGGGGCTGAACACACAATGTTGACATGTAGGTGTGCGTGTCTACAGATGAAACCAACCTTGTTTCAGTTCAGTTCAGTTCAGTGGTTTATCTAATGTCTTTTCATCACCAGATGATATCAGACATTTATCAAAGAAAAACAAAAAAGAAAAAAAAAGTCACACTCAACTTATCATCCATGTTAGTACTTTCAAACCCACATCTGATATATGTCAGCTGGGCTATAAGCAACATTATCTTATCTTACGTCTGATATATGTGTATTTACGGAAGTGAAATACCCTTGTGGTACACAAAATTGTTATCTTTATAAAAAAATTTTGCAACCTGTGACTCGGAATAACCATGGCAATTTCAGCAACATATGAACCATATAAGACAGTATTGACATTATCAATGTTATTCATCTCAATACCTTTCTTCTGACAGAGCGAGGTCAACACTGAGCATTCAAACAAAAGATGATGCACAGAAATGTTTTCTCTGCAGACACAAGTAATACCATGAGAATATTCAGTGTTCCAAGTATTGTTGGAACACTTTCAGGGTACTGTGAACTGTGCTATGTGAACACACTGCATTGTTCTGAAGATGGTTCAAAATACATCGCTTCCATTCCTTATGGTGTTTGATCAGTTCAGGACTGTATTCAGCAGCTACAAGAGCATTGTAAAAATCCACTGAGGATTAACGTCTCTGATGCAGGTTTTCGTTTTCGCCTGCATCTCTTGGTACGTGTGTGTGTGTGTGTGTGTGTGTGTGTGTGTGTGTAAGTTTGTTGTCTTCTTTTAGCAAGACTACAGAAAAACTACTGATCCACGAATCTCAAATCATGGAATTTGGCCCAAGCATGAAGGATTTGAATCAAAGGGTAGAGTCCAGAATCTGTTCCACAATATTATCACAAAATCTTCCTGCAGAACATAAACACTGTAAAGTCAGTGTTATGGATTGATTTTGATCTATGAAAGAATACATTTTCAAGGAACAAATATTAACATTTTAGTCCTTTCCATGCCATCCAAGAAATTACATGTGAATTAATTCTTTCAGTCTGTACCTATTGTTACTTTCCCCAGGGGAAAAAATAATGTTGTTTTCACTCATAAAATTACTTCCTCACACAGAGTTTGTTTTTCACCCCTGCATTTTGTGGGGATCCATACTGAAGGATACCCAGCATCACTGAATGTTGATCAAGTTCAACACTCTCCAAACAATTGTTCCAGCTGAAAAAGTGTTTTTCTGATATACCAATGTAAACAAACCTCACTGGTAATGATATGTTGTTTTTTTTCTCCCTGATTTCTGACAATTGTTCCAACAGATGGCCCATTTGTTGTATGAAAAGAGTAGGAAGGAACTGCACCCCATGACATGGTATCCCTGCACTCATTCTTCCACAGGCTGCACACCACTTTGATGGAGTCTGATTCTAGTTCTGTAATTATTCTCCCACCAACCACACAGGGACTTTCCAGTGCTGTCATCTCAATTCCATTCTTTTTTTCTCTCATGTTTTTTTTTTTAAGGATGGCACTTCGTTCCCCAACTAGGGCAGGGAAAATGTGCCACCCTTGAAAAGACATGACAAAGACAACATCAACTTACTAAGATCCAGACTAGAACATGGTTGCTAACATCCCAAGGGCAGATGTAGGGGACAGCAATCATTCTGCCAAATTTCTCACCCCCAAATTACAAAAAAAAAAGGAGGAAACAAGGAAACACAACAAAAAATACATTTAAAAGTCACATTGACCAACAGACACTGCGGAATGGACAGATATCTAGAACAAGGACCGGAGAATGAACCACACAGCGCAGAAAGCAGATGACAGTACGGAAAGACTCAAAATAAAATAAATAAAAATATTTTAAAAATCAAAGAGAGAAGCAGAACAGAGGATGTCACAAGCACAGAACTTCTAGAAGTAAGCCATACAGTGTGTACCGAAAGAGCCCGCGCCTCGCCAATGGGAGGGAGTGGGAGTCCTGTAGTGGCCGTTGTGACTGGCTGGGCTACACATGAGTTGATAGACTGCATGTCTCCAGAGCCCGAGACCAGGAGGCTGTGCACCCCCCTGGATGTGACCATGTGGACCTCAATATTCTTCTTTGACAACAGGGGACTGAGTAATAACCCTAGGAGTTGTTGTGCGGGAGCACTGGATCTTTTGGACATGTCAGAATTCTTCTCCATCACCATGGGACTGTATCACCTGTGGGTGTTGTTGCCATGTAGAACATGAAGTCCCCTGGACATGTCAGCATTCTTCTCTGTCACCCTCAGACTGTGTATCACCTGTGGGTGTTGTTGTCATGTGGAACATGAAGTCTCCTGGACATGTCAGCATTCTTCTCTGTCACCCTCAGACTGTGTATCACCTGTGGGTGTTGTTGTCATGTGGAAAATGAAGTCTCCTGGACATGTCAGCATTCTTCTCTGTCACCCTCAGACTGTGTATCACCTGTGGGTGTTGTTGCCATGTAGAACATGAAGTCCCCTGGACATGTCAGCATTCTTCTCTGTCACCCTCAGACTGTGTATCACCTGTGGGTGTTGTTGTCATGTGGAACATGAAGTCTCCTGGACATGTCAACATTCTTCTTTATGGCTGAGAGCTCAGGCTGGGACCTTGACGCGCCCCACTTGCTACAGACTTTCTGGCAATCCAAAGGTCTGTAGAGGTGTACCCGGAGACTAGGATGTCCCACTGGCTAAAGACAGACAACTCAACCAGCAGTGGTTGATTTTTGTAGGGAAAAGGTCACAAAACCACATCGTTTCACTTTTTATCGTTAAGAAATTGAAATGAAAGACATACATTTTTATGCGCTTGCAATTGGCTTAACACTCCACCTGTATATCGTCTTAGTATACCCACTCTCCTTCCCCCATGGGGACAAATACAGTGGTGTAATAGGGATTCAATGAATACCAGGAATGTGCTGCTGTGTTCACGTCAGACAGCAGGGTGTTGAGATTCCCAGCAGATCTGGAACCAGCTGAATGGCTTGTCTTCAGGTGTTTGGTCACAGAAACTTTAACTCTTTCATCCCTACAACCCGGTTTTCTGGTTAGCAGAAATCCTACCCTTCCTTCCTGCAGCCCAGAAAACCGGGCATTACAAAATCCCTCCTTTCCTTCCTGCAGCCCGGAAAATCGGTTCTCGCAGTAAGCGCTTTGAACTTCGCGCAAGTCGCGTCATCGGTACACGTCATGACCGGGTCGCTCGCGTGGCAGTGTTTATTAATGGAATGGATGCCAGACGGCCCCTTCAGCATGGGAAAGTGGTCGCCGCTCTATTCTGGCTGGTTTGCTACTGCATATGTGGCAGTTCTCACTTTACACTTCTTTTTTTTTTCTCTAAATCCAGGAATGAAGGGAATACTCGTATTATAAGAATCTAGGAACAAGAGGAAGTAATGGTTCATAGAAAAGTAGGAATGAAAGAGTTAAGGATCAACAAACAAAACTAAAGAATGCCCCCACTCCTATCATCACCACCACCTCATCCCTATCTCCCTGCAAATCTGGAAATAATCACATCACGTCCATTTGTCTTGTTCCCTGTGCTTCTCACACACACACACACACACACACACACACACACACACACACACACACAATGTGCATACCAAAGTGAGTGCACACACACACACACACAGATGCATATGCGTTTGTGTATGCTTTCAAATACATGCCAGTGTGTGTATAATGTATATCTTTATAAACAGGTGTATATAATGTTAAACAGAATCAGCACATATGCACAAAAGTGAACAGATATTACAGATACTGACTCAGAGAACATAATTATGAGCAATTATAAGAAACAGAAAATTAGAAATGTGAAGAGCAGAAGGACGCAGAAGAAAGCCACTACATGATAGGCAAAGAGCGTACATGTGTTTTACACCCATCATATTTGAAGCGGACTAGAAACATGCAAAATAAAAAACAGCACATATCTGATTTTCCATATCAAGGTCAGATAAGCTTCATTACTGTACAAAAGTTTCAATGAACTCCTTTTTTTTTTTCGGTTTGTTTAGGAAAGAAATACATAAATATCAAATAAATTCCAGAAACCTGTGTACATGAGAAAACAGAGTTGATTTCCTTTTTTGTTGCAAAAATGGAGAGAGTAAATAAGGGAATTCTACTTTCGCAGATCACTCATTTGTATGTAATGCCATGAAGATGTTTGACTCCTAATATGTTGACAGCAAAATTATTAGCACTGACAGTAAAAGTAGAGAAACCACATGTTCTGAATTTCTTCTGTGATCTTTTATTTCCATTCAGAAAAAGAAAACAAGTGTTACAAATGAATTCATCGTCTCTGAACTGCTACGACATAAGGACACTTTTACCATAAAACAACAAAGAACTGTCAATACCGACGCAATGTAACAATTGTAATAATTATTATATATTTTTAACAGTCTCTCAAAACACACACACACACACACACACACACACACACACACACGCACGCGAGCACACACACACACACACACACATGTAACTTGTAAATTTGTGACCACACATGCAGACATTCAAAGGTACCATTATTTCCAGCTTACAAGGCTCTGCTTTTTTTCTTCTTTGAACTAAACTCTGACCCCTGTGCCTGTTGGAGCCTCATCTGTGTGGAAAAAAAGTACAGTGGCAAACTGCTGAAATGGACAACAACTTACCTGTTTCCGGACTGGCAAATTCAGCAAAACGGACGAGACAATAACTCACAACAGTTCTCCTTGTATGTTTGTTTCCATGCTGGTTACAGTTGAACTGTCAGTCCCTATCTCATCTGTCTGTCATTGTGAGTGTCTCTGGTTAAACCGTATATAATGCTGATGAGTATGCACATGGCACATGATGCTGAACTCGAATTGAAAGCTACTGCCTTTGCTGTACAAAAAGTGCCTTTGAACTAGGAATCAATAAGCCTGTGGTTCACAGATGGAGAAAACGGACAACTGAACTGAGCCCACGTAAAGAAAACAAGAACAACTTTTCCTTCATACAAAACAACCAAAACTGGAAGCTGTGTTGGCAGACGGAATTCAGGGCAGCAACTTGAGGATCAACGTCCATAATTTCTGTGGACACTCTGACGTTATTGTTGTTCTTGTCTGACGCTTAGGAGTTGGATTTCCCATGATTTGCTGCAACGCAGAACTGAATCAACTTCAAGGGAGTTACGACTGGAGAGTGCTCTTCCCAATGGACAGCGTAGATGGTAATTTTGCTTCTCTATCACAGACCAGGCACCTTTGATTGCTAGTAAGTATGACCACTGAATTCTTGCATTCATTTTTCTAGGTGTACATGTGCTCCATTTGGATCTATAAACCCTAACTCTGATCTTTCTTTAGTTTTTTTTCTTTTTTTCGCAATGAAAGGATGTACCCCATGCACTGAGTGTGTTGTTTTGTAGGCAGGAAATCATGATACATGCACACACACACATCTGATGATCACATGTTTTGACAGGAGAACATGCACAAAAAACAAACATGAACTGGTAAACTCTGATGCATTCCTGTGATTACAATGCTATCACTGAAACATTTGTATAGAACTCATTTCAAAATGTAACTCATTTCAAACGTCAATGTAACAATTCAGCACCTACTTTCCAAAGATGAATAATGGGCTGGAAAGACAATGCAACAAAAACAATCCTGTTTTAAAAATCAAACAAGAGAAAACATTATAATGCAAGCACAAAAAGATGTTCACTTTAACAAAACTATCACATTTTTTTTTCTTTTAAATAAAACAAGTTGCCACTTACATCTTTTTTGGTGCTCATGGTCATTATTTTTTTTTTAAATATGTGGGTTAATTTTCACAAAATCTTTAAAAAAAAAAAAAAAAAAAAAAAAACAGATTGAAATAGCATTTGAACATTGTACCATTTAACAAAATCGGAACAAAATGAGGAAAATGACCACAATCCAGACTGCAGAGTTTCTCCTACAGTGAAGAAAGTCGCCAGAGGAAAGCGTAGTCTCTAGCCTACATTTGCAGCCAGCTGTTTCTCTCACAGGGAAAAGAACAACGATGAGTTTAAAGGTCCAGACTTACAGTACATCCTCGGTCCATCACAACATGGACGCTGTTGTGTCTGTACAGGCTGAACAGTAGCATGATTGTAACAACCGTTTCCGTCAAGAGCAACACTCAAACACACAGGCGGGCTGGGCTTACACTGTTACACAAACTCTAGCCTAGCAAAAGTGGCGATTTGATTCAAAGCTTTTTTTTCTGTTGGTTTGTTTTTGACTCACAGGGTGGGGGTCATGTTTTAGCAGTACAGACATGATTGTGTCTTACTTTGATTTTGACGGGGCTGAAAACCTGAAACCAAAGCAGCAATGCTGTCAGAGAAGAGCAATGGACAAAGAGGAATGGACAAAGAGGAATGGACAAAGACGAATGCCAGAAGCAGATAATGGTGGCATATTGTGGATTGTTGCTTCAATGATAGTAGAAACTGAACTAAAAATAAAGAAAAGGCACTGTTCCTGCTCCACTTCATTCAAACTGTCATCATAATTGTCTATGTTCTGCATCGTCTCTCCCTTATATGAAATCCAGGTTGTTTTCTAGTGGGTGTGCATTTGTGTGTGTGCATGTGTGTGTGTGTGTGTGTGTGTGTGTGTGCGTGCGTGCGTGCGCGTGCGCGTGCGCGCATGTGCTCACACAAGGCCATTTACACGTATGTGAGTGTGTGTGTGTGCATGTATATGTGTTCACAGACGTCCGCATACCTGTACGCATATGCGTGTATGTGTTGATGTTTGGACGTATTCGTGTGTATGTGTGTGTATGTGTACCTGTATGTAGTGTGTGTGTGTCTGATAGATAATTGTTTCGTTCAGATACTGTGGTGTATGGGAGGATAGCAATGGAGGGTTAAGAAAGGGGGTGGGGCTGATTGTGAACAAAAAGCCAGTGTATGCATCACAGCTTGCATCAGTATGTACACAAACCTACACTTAGGTTTCATACGGGGCCTAGTGGCCTCCATCACTGATTAACCGCATCATCTGGGAAGGAGTTATGGTGAGAAACATGACGGGTAGGGGAAGGGGCATATTTCCAAGGTTTTTGCAACTGTTTTAAATCAGGTTGAAAAAAAAAAAGCAGCTTCAGCGGGAGAAAGCGCAAGGTTAAAATACAATTTACAAGGCGGGTCGTCAATTAAAATGAATGATTAGTACTACAAAATACACAAGATGATTCATGAATTAAGACTAATCCATTAATGTTATTCCATACATCACATTTTCCAATACAGCCATCACCACCAGTTTACTGGTATTCAGGATACTAGAATAATGTCATGGGGCTGATTCAACCTGGCAACAAGCAGGAAACAAGCATGGGGAATCCGCAGCATGAAGTGAGGAATGAGTGAGGAGATTCATTCATCAGTCTAACCCGTCAAACGCTGCCAAAATGTCCAGGAGCCTCCAGTGACACTGAGGCACACACGCCAGGTCATTTCCTTGCTATGTGATTCCCAGTTCACACAAGACAACAACAGCAAGTCAACACTGCAGATGAAAGATAAGAGAAAAGAGCAACAGCGACAGAACAACAGATTCACAGACAGAATTATAAAGGCATAGAAGAATGAAACAGAAAAAAAAAAAAAATAGAGACAACGTCAGAATGAAACAGAGAAAAAAAAAAAACCTCCCACAAACTGACAGGACAGAGACTAAGAGTTAAGAGAAAAACACATGATTATTCTGAACATAGCCACAAGACACAGTGTGAAGCTTCCCCCCAGATCCACAAGAGACCCCAAGCAAGATGCAGCGGTGTTACACTGTTTACCACCAGTCACCATCCACAGACACGCTGCCCTCCACCCCTCCATGCCACCAGCGTGTTAGCTCCGACCCGCTACACACCCCACACACACGTGACACAAGTGACCTACAGCTGGTCAGCACGCAGTGAGAGAGGTGATAATGTCAGTGGAGTGGGGGGGGGGGGGGGTAGGGGGGTTATGGAGGAGGTTGAGGGCAAAGTGAGTGCTGCAAGTCCATCACCCCACACACACAGCAAGGCAATCTTACGAGGTCAGCTCCACGTCGGCACCTTCCAGTAGCTCCGCCTTCGGGGGCAAACGACCTGAAACCACCAATCAGAACAGTTCACATTCACACAGATATACATTTTTTGATTTCTTGGAAAGGATGGGGATGGTAGCAAATGACCCGACACTACCAATCAAAAGAGTTCAAATACACAGATACAGGCCTCTTTCTTTCTTGGTGTGCATGGAGGTGGTAATTAACAACCGGACACCATCAAACAAAACATTTAATACACATATAGATACATGTTTTTGTTGTTTCTCAATGGGCTCTGGGGTGGTAACAAACAACCTGAAACCACCAATCAAAACAGTTCACACACACACAGATTTATGTTTCTTCATGTCTAAGCGGAATGGGATTAATTACAAACAACCTGAAACCAACCATCCAAACTGCACACACACACACACAGCTATACGTTTCTTTGTTTTTCGGTAAGGACAGGGATGGTAGCAAATGACTTGAAACCAGCAAACAGTCAACACACACACTCAGATATACATTTTTTGCTGTGTCAGTGGCCTATCTCCAACACCGCTGACTTCACCTTTCCCACACAAAAGCCACATCCCGATTCATCCTGTCACAGTCCTTGCACCAGCAGTCCATAAACAGTAACAGAACCAGGTCACTATGAGGCAACTGGCCGGAGGAGTCAGTGCACTGTTGCAAAGTCACCTCAGTGGCGTTCAGAAGTGTCTGGTCTGATCCCACCTCCACAGGACATCACCTCACAGATGACAATAATTGCTGAGCTGATAGTGTTACACTGACAGCGCCCATGAACTGCACGGACTGAAACACCCCACACTGAACTCCTCCCAGGCAGAGTGCAGGGGACCACAGAGAGAGACCTGAGCATGAAGGGCCACATCAGTTGAAGACCTCCAGATCCTGTCCCTGCAGACACTAATCCATCAAATAACTCTGCGCAACATGAAGATCTGATCCACTGTTCAAGCTACCTTAACCACTGACAGACAGACAGGACTGGCAAAGCATCCACCTCGACTCTGGCTGTCCTGATGTCCCTTATGTTCTGCCTCCATGGATCCTGTTGTATGTCACCTTACAGCCCTCCTGCTTTACAAATCAAAACATTCCTTCCGTCTGCACGTCTGACAAAAGGATCACAAGGAAAGGGGACCAGATGCCCTGAAGTGCTGGCTCAGACCAAAATGGAACAGTCTGAAATCATCCTCATCATGAAAAAGGAAGGGAAGTCTCCTATTCTCTGGCACTTCATGCCCTGGTGTTGTGATAGAACATCAAGTCCTTTCAAAAAGGGTGGGATTGGGGTGGGGGGTGGGGGTGGGGAGGTCTTCATGAAATAAATCTGCAGCAAAGACAAACATATTATAGAAATCTTCACTGTGAGTCAAATCTAGTACCGACAAAGACAGAAATGTTCTAGAAGTGTCTAGTCAGGAGTGGGAGTCTATTCAGGTGATCTTCACTGGGAGGTGTCACTGTACTAAAAGAATCATGGACATCCTCCTTCTCAGCCTCACTGATTATCATAAATACTCTGTGACCCTTTATGCCCTGTTTCATGATGACCTCAGTTTTAACCAACTCTCTACATCCATAAAAGTGGTATCAGCATGCTATTGGGGACTGTCGTTGAGGTGGACGTGATCTTACCCTCAGGAGAAAAAATGTTACTGTTGTTGGCTGCACAACACAGCAATCATTGTCATCAGTAAGGGAGTAAGACAGGGGGAAGAAGACAGGAGGCAAGTTGGTGGTGTCCCATATACATTAGATCAGAAAAGTCATCGCTGAACACTACCAAATGTGACACAGCAGCATTACAGCATCTTCTCTGGTTGGTTGCCGTATGGCAGCTTGATATCGATTGATGGTTGTGCGAGGGTTGTGAAGAGACCAGCTGACTGTGGCTATCATGGGGGACTTGGAATGAGCAGTATAGGAGCAATGCCACTAGAGGGCATGGAAGATGCTGCTCTTGGCAATGGCCATCAGTCAACAAAGATGTCCTACAATGACCGATCCTAGCAGACAAGATATGTGGGCAGGGAGGCTGGTGGGACTGACCGATGTGTTCATTGATGGCCTCACTCTTGGCAATGGACATCAGAAAGCCGTAGAAGGAGATGCGAGGAGTTGAGAACAGGATCTCCTTCAGTGCTGTCACTGGCGGTGTGCTGCAACACATTGTCATCACAAATTAAATTTGGTGCTCAAAAAGAGGCCAAACACCATATTTCAGTATGGTAAAATGTCTTGTTCATCAACAATTCCAACTTGCTTTTCTCTCTGCATGTTCATCGTTTTCTCTGTCATAAGACAGACTATATATATATCCATCAATTGTACCTGCAATGGAAGAGCCAATGGACAAAACACTCATCATATCTTTCCCAAAATGTACCAACCAAACTTCATAATCTGGATCATCAATCAACATGCTTTACCCTTACACCAGCACCAGAAATCAAAGGCTTTCAACATGCAAAAAGGCGATCAGAGACATTCCAACAAGACGATTCCCAGACAGGGCAAACAGTTCACCCCCAAACCTGTAGCTGACGCGGTCACAGACGGGGTAGACGGTGCGGAAGAAGGCCATGGAGTCCACACCATCCGCAGGCAGGTGACTGCTCTGGTGGGCGCCCCCGGGGTCCTGGTCGCTGGAGGTGGGCACGATGACGGGGTCCCTGGGACTGTGGGACGACTGCAGCAGGGACTGGTACAGCTCCCCGCACTTGTCCAGGAACTCTGGCATCACAGCCCACCACCATCACATGCACAAGAAGAGCAACAGAAAGACCAAAGTGACAGAAGGTCACATGAATAACCTGACTGCTTCTGTACTCCATTCATTCCTCTCTCCTCCTCAAAAGAAAAAAAAAGCTTACAATGAGGTGTGAGAGAGCCATGACCTTGGTCATGGTAGAACAATTTTGCTAGCTTGTTAACTTCCCTCCAACCTTTCTGAATCTATCGTATATCCCTTGATATATCCCCAAAACTGTTACCAACTATCACTGATACACTCAAGCTTTTTTTCCCTGACAGAATCCTTATTGCCTTAGCTGTACTTGAGGTGCTTGCTGCAGGTTCCCAACTCAACCTGTAACCATGCAGAGACACAAGACTTCACATCCCCATCTCTTATGAATGGTACTTTGCTCACAAGGCCCAGTTTGGGATGCAGATCCACACAAAATCATTCCAGTTAAGAGACATCAATAATCGAATATGCCCACATTTTTCCTAGAGACCCAGGCACCATTTTCTTTACAAACATTCACATAAACGTACCCCCAAAAGTTCTACCTCACAACGTTAAATAAAATGGATAACAGATACCTGGGTCTGTCCTTTAATCAATATCTGCCCCTGACAGAAAGGGTTCATCCCCGTACGACATCTTCCCACTAAGTTTCAGTCGATAGCTTTTGCCTGTCTTGCAGTCAAACAGACAAACCAACAGGCGCTCGTAAAAGCACGACTTCCTCGGGGGATTAAACAGCAGACAAGAAAATGCACTCATGACAAAAAAATAAGTAAATAAAAAAATGAACGTCCCGATTCTTAACTCGAATTTAAGCAATATGTTTTGAAGGAGAGAACAATTCCCCCCCAAACAATGCTCGCTGATGCTTGATAAAGGCACATCATTATGTCTACTGAGCATGGAACTGTTTTGAGTAGGTATAGAAATCGATTTGATCAATCACTTTGTCCAAAATTTCTTTTATTCGTTTCAAAAGCAATGTCAACTTGACCATCAATGGATGAAATGTTTACTTATCAATATGGAATGCAAATTTTGTCTGTCAACAACAAACTGTTTTCCATCATAGGAGAGGCAACCAGGAACAAATTGATCTCTGGTAAAGAACAGCTTTCATATGAGTTATTTCCCTTTGGGGCAATCCCAATAGTTCCCAAAACATGCTAGGTGATCATTTTTTTACTTTCACGAACAAAGGATTGCTGTGATACATGTACTAAACAAATGTTCAAAATGCACAATTAGGAACAAATAAAATAACTGTCGATAATGTCTTACTAGACAATCTAGATTTACAATATAAAAGTTTCATCACGTAAGAATGGGCGGTGCAGTTTAAACGTTGATTTCCACTTAATACAGAACAATAGGGTTACATGAGATCATGTATGTGGATTATGAATGTACACTTTTCTGCCTGTCTCCATCTTTCCTTTGCATGGAGTGACTTGATTAATGTGTGCATGCAGGCAAGCACAGGCAAGGGTGCGTTCTTTTGTGTGTGTGTGTGTGTGTGTGTCTGTGTGTGTGTGTGTGTGTGCGTGCATGCGTGCGTGTGTGTGTGTATGTGTGTGTGTCTGTGTGTTTGTGTGTGTGTGTGTGCATGCATGTGTATGTGTTCATATTTTGTTACTGTTGTATTTATTGTTTGTTTGCTGTGAGTGTGTGTGTGTATGTGCGGGTGCCTTCCTGTATTGTAAATCATATCTCCAGTGGATCTAGCTGGGTACAGGATGTCAAAGTGTCAGGTTTTTGATGACATTATCTGACAAAGAAAACAGACAAACCTTGGACAGAGAAAAGGGGTCCATTCTGTGATGACCTTAATGTCAGTGTCAGAGACAGGGCTGTCGACAAAGGATCAGGTCAAATCTCCACCTGAAGCAACGCTCAGCAATACTCACCTTCGTAGAAAAACTGGACTTGGAAGGCATAGATGAAGTCAGAGAAGGAGATGAGGCAATCCAAGGCATCATCAATCAGCACAATCCTGCACATTGTCCCACACACACACTCCTCATCCTGGCACTATGTACACACACTTCATACGCAGTCCCCCCCCCCATCCCCCCACCCCCACTTACCCCAAAGCCCACCCTCCTAACAAAAAGCCTTTTAAAATCATTTCATGAGACAGAAAAATCTGATCATCGTTCTCTTGATCCGTAAAGTTACTGTGATCATTACAATTACAATTACATTTAATTCTACAATTAAGTTCACTCCTACTGCCAGACTAGGGACCCTCTGCCCATTTAGCATCAACATCCAAACATAGCAGGTGTCTGTCTACCCCCACAACACCAGCCCACAGAACTCTCCACAGTCATACTACCATACAACTCATTATTTATCCCATGTTTATGTTACAGTTATTTTCTCTTCTCCTCTCCCTTGGCTGTCTCCATTACAATATCACGCGATCATCTGTTTGTTCTTTGTTTTCATTGTCTTGACTGTTATTTGTCTTGCCTACAGAAGACCTAATACGCTGAGATGTGTTGTGTTTGTTTGTAAATTCTTTGTTCCTTGAGTTGGCAGTACCATAATTCTGTTTTTGCTTATCATCATTACAATTATCATGTTTACACTTACCTTGATCTTTACAAACACCTTGATAAAACCTTGATCATTACAACTGAACTGATCACCGTGATTACCCTGATCATAAAAACAATCTTGATCACTACAATTAGCTGGACCATTTCAATTACCCTGATCACTATAATCACTTTGACCATCGCAGTTACCCTAAGCACAACAATGACCTTGACACCTAGTTCCAATGACCTTGATCACCACCATTCTTCCTCACAGAATCAAACATCAGCACCTGGTTCTCTTTGATATTTACCTGGCTGTTTTCTGCACCAGAGGGAAGGGGAAGTCTGTACACAGCAGTCCCAGGAGAGAGTGGTACTCCTGAATGCTCAGCAGATCTGACACAGACAGACACATAGAGGATGGACACAGGAGATACTGGTACTCCTGAATACTGAGCAGATCAGACATAAAATACCTAGATCATGGATGAGGAGAGAGTGTTACTACTGAGTACTCATCAGATCTGACACAGACATAAACACCTAGATGATGGACACATGAGACAATTGTAATCCTGATTACTCAAGCAGATCTGGCACAGATATACAGGCATAGATGATGAATATAGGAGAGAGTAGTACTTCTGAAAACTCGGCAGATCTGACTCTAGACATACGAACATAGATGATGGACACAGGAGACAAAGGCACTCCTGAATACTCAGCAGATCTGGCATTGATATACAGACATAGATGATGGATACAGGAGCCGCAGGAGAGAGTGGTACTCCTGACTACTCAGCAGATCTGCATCAATACACAGACACAGATGATGGATACAGGAGATAGTGGTACTCCTGAATACTCAGCAGATCTGCATCGATATACAGACACAGATGATGGATACAGGAGATAGTGGTACTCCTGAATACTCAGCAGATCTGGTGCAGATATACACAAAAGGAAAACAATAGCTATATATACACTCTATAACACAGGCTATGCTGAATGGACAGGATAATGCCTTCCAGACAGAGCTGCTCCCACACACTGGTTCCGTGATTCAGGGGGATGGGTAGAGTGGATGGGAACGGGAGAGGAGGGAATGGGAGAGGGGAGGGGGAAGGCAGAAAGGGAGCGAGGCATTACTTTAAAGCAGGGGCAAGTTAATCAGTTCCCTTTTGTTTCCATGAGGAAATCCTTGCAAAGCTTAGAAAAATTGTGCCTTTGTAGGTATCACGTTGAAAGGGCTTTGCCAACAATTGGCAGCTCCACTCAGATCAATTTTCTGATTTTCTTTTCGTTAGATTTCCTGCCTGAGTCTGAGCCTGAAAAGCCAAGGGGGGAGGGGGGGGGGGGGGGGGGGGGGGGGGGGGGGGGGTGGGGGGGTGGGGGGTGGGGGGTGGGGGGTGGGGGTGGGGGGGGGGGGGGGGGGGTGGGGGGGGGGGGTGGGGGGGTGGGGGTGGGGGGTGGGGGGTGGGGGGGGGGGGGTGGGGGGTGGGGGGGGGATTTCCCCAGGCCTGAGCTGCACAGCACAAAATGACACAGACACATGGTTCAGTACCTCCTTTCTTGCCGATCTGCCGGAAGCACTTCCAGAAGAGGCGGACAAAGGACGCCCGGTTGTGTGGGGTGCTCTTGATGAAGGCAAACTCCCTGAACATGGTGTGGTTCCCATCACGAAGGCTGGCAAAGCTGACCACACAGTACAAGTTGGGTGAAGCGCCTGCTTTTACATTTCACTATGTAATGCTTGCCAGTCCAGTCAACCACACAGAACCATTTTTAAAGCAGATGTTGTACATACAGTTATGCATATGAACTTATAGATAACTGTGCATATACACATAAACAGAGCTTGTAAAATTTTTGGAAAGAGAGGGGGTTAGTTACAGCCAAGGACACAGACAAACAGAGTACAGGACTAAATTTTGCTTCATTTTCCGCTCTCAGTCACTCCGTTTTGAAACAGAGCTTGTATACATACATCCATACCGTTCACATTTTTGCTGTCTTTGCTCATGAAGAGCTTGAAATCATCAAGAAACCAATAACAAACAGAATGTTCAGAATTATGTATAATGACACATTCACAGTGTGTGGACTACTGATACAGCATGCATGTACACATAAACAGAGCTTGTGCACATAGATCCATACTTTCTGCCTTGTTTGCTGTCTTTGCTAATGATGAGCTTGAAATCATTAAACACCTATAACAAACAGAATCTTCAGAATATATCTAATGACAGCTTCACTGTGTGTGAACTAGACTGCACAATGACTTGACTTTACCTCCTATGTAATGTATACTAATATTGTAAAATGCATACAATGTGGAAGGTAATGTGGTTCTTAGAGAAAAAAAATGTACATAACAAACTAATTGTTGATTCATATTTCTATGTGTGTGAATAATGATTTAAGTAAGCATGCTTCATATGCTTTCTGTTTCCTTTGCATATGTGCTTACATGTGCATGCAATGTATGAGTGTGTGAAAATATATTTTTTGTGTGTGTGTGTGTGTGTGTGTGTGTGTGTGTGTGTGTGTGTGTGTGTGTGTGTGTGTGGTGAGTGTGGGCGTACAGATGAGAATAATCTCTGATGGCAAGTATAACGTAGTCAAGGCTAAAAGCAGCTTTCTCCAACAAAGGTTTGTGTTCATCAGCTGTGTGTTAGGCTGTGGACATGTCTGATGATTTTCCACCTAAATTCATTCTGTATGGCCAGTTTTCCCATTTAGTGTCCACAGACTGGGTATTTACATGAACTAGTAACAGAATGTCTAAAACAAAGCAAAAAACAGAATCATAATTTGCAGACTATAAGGCAATACATTTCCCCCTCAATTTCTAACTATGGCATTGATCATTCTGTGAGCAAATTAGTTCAACACACACATTACATCATGTTTCAGTTCTTTGTGCTCAAGCACAATGATATTTAAAGATATGATTTACAATAATGGACAACAGCACAAACAGAAGAGGAAGGCTAATCCAGATCTGTGGATGCTAATAGGAAAGAGTTATACTATCTTGCCATAACTGTGGGACAGATACAAATCAGGCTTTCCGCTTGTTTCTAGGTGGTGTGGCCGTTGGTACTGATTTAGTCACACAACAGCTCTTTTTTTTAGTTTCTTCAACTAGACACTTATCCTTGCCATTCACCATTTTCATATTCAGTTTTGGTTAGTGGATATGAGGCGTGGAGATGCTCACTCATGCTTGCTCTGCAACTATGCAATTATTGCCATCAGTAGGGGACTGAGCAGGTAGAGTATCCTGTGTCTTTTGGAACAGAACAGCCTCCACTGAACACCACCAAAGTGACTCAACGGCATTAGCAGAGTTCCTGTGGGTTGTCTCTCAGCAACCTGATACTGGCAGGTACCTGCAGAGGCTCCTACAGGATGAGCTGCCTGTAGCTTTGTATGTGGGAAGGACCAGAATGAACAGCACAGGAGTAATGCCACTGACATGTCAGAAAAAATACATTAAAAAAAAGTATACATGTATCTATCTGCCTGCCTGGTTTTCTGCTAATCTTTTGATCTATAATTCAGACACTGGATAGCAGGCCTTTTACTTGTTCATGTATTTCTATTTCCAGAGATCTTGGTAAGCACACTTACTACTGGCTGAGGTACTTGAGAGGCTCCACCTTGGGATTTTCCTCTCGGTGAACAAGAAGCTGGGAAATCGCGTCTTCTAGATACACCATCACAAAGTTCTTGCCTGCACACAGAAAAACTATAATCGCTCATTCATAAACATACACCAAAATACCAGCAAATCAGCATCAGTCTGTTGAAACAATCAATGATCAAGAGCAAGATCTGTGGCATCCTATATGTGCCACAGAATAGAGGTGATGTTACGAGTCCAGTCTTGGAGCACATTATTGCAGGTGAACATCCCAGAGGCAGACCACAGAACACAATGAACTGGACAAGTTACAAGACCTCTCCACTGATGCGCATGATTCAGAACAGGTAGCTGTACAGGTCAACTATTCCTCTTTGCACACCATGAACCAAAGCCATGAAACAAAAATGAACAATATACCCTCATCAACACTCCCAGGATGTGCTTTATATCTCTCTCCTTTCAGTCTGTTACGAGTCAGGGGTGCCATACCAAAGACCTGTTCACCAGGTTCCTTCTGCTCTTTATTTCTTCAGATTCTTGAGTCTCTGCAAATGATTTTTCCGTCCATTTGGCAATATTGTCCACCCATCTTTTTTTTTCTGTCTTCCCCTCTGTCTCCTTCCTTGGAGTATCACAGGCAGACCTTCATGTGGTACAAAGTGCAGTTTGATGCTTTGCTGCACTTGTTTACTGGTGATGTGCTCAGTTTATGTGATGGTCCGTTTCTTGCAATAACACTTCAAATGACATGAGACATGTTATATACTGCTGTAAAAAGAAGTGCTAACATTTTCCCCATCATGCGCTGTTTAATAATACTCATAACAACATTTTATACACAATTACCTTTTGAATAACTGAAAAGTTCAAAGAATTAAAAATACTAAAACAAAACAAACAAATGTCTGGATCCTAAAATAAACCTTCAATCCCCACATCATTTTACTCCCAGAATTAAAATCCTTTCTCCTCTTCCATCCCACCCTACTTCTCCCTCTCTCTCTCTGTACATCCCTTGATTCTCCCTCCTGATCTTCCCCCTGAAACCTGTGCTCCCCCCACATGCACACAAACACATGCACTGCAGGGACAAATGCACTCACACAATGACCAGGCAATGCATGGAACAGACAAGGGCACAGGGTAACATACTTTGGTACAATGAGGATAGAGACTGGATGAACTTAGCTGCCTAAAAACCATACTTTCTAGTAAGTTTTGTTTTTTATTTTTAACTGAAGTAATTTGATGCATGATGTACAAAGAGAGAAAGACTGTTTCAAGAGACGGGTCCAGTAAAGGAAAATGCTCACAGGGAATGGATGAAATACTGGTATCTGTTGAAGAGTGAAATGAATGAATCAGTGTGCAGATTTGAATGATCTCAAACAGGCAGAGTGCAGCAGAATCAGTTTCACGCTCACACACGATTCTTAGAGTGAAGCAAGGAAGCTGATTTATAAATAGGAGCATTATTCCTTTCCTCAAAGTTAATGTCAAATCAATGTACATTGCGAACAGTTTAAAATCAAACCAAAATCTTTGTGATGGAATCAGATGGATATGTAAGGAAAAACACTGCAACAATGTTCAGAAAGTAATTTCTTTTGTGTGTGTGTGTGTGTGTGTGTGTGTGTGTGTGTGTGTGTGTGTGTGTGACTGTGTGTGCGTATGTGTGTGTGTTCGTGCGCATGCAAGTGCATATGTGTATCAGTCTGTGTGTATGTGTGTGTGTGTGTGTGTGTGTGTGTGTGGTGTGTGAGTGTGTGTGTTGCATTCTGTTCTGGGACGACCATCTGTATGTTTGTGTACGTGTGTGTTTGTATTAGTTTTGTGTGTGGTGTGTGTGTGTGTGTGTGTGTGTGTGCATGCGCGTATGTATCTATCATGTGTATGTATCACAAATGTGTGCGTGTATGCATACAAAGGTCTTTTTAAAAGCAGATTTTAGCTACTAAAGAAGTTTAGATAAAGAAGTAAACATAAATACGCATACAGTATACACCAATACCTGTATTTGAAATAGTGAGTCACACACACACACACCACACACACACACACACACACATGCAGACACACACACACACAAAACATGCAACACACACACACACACACACACACACACACACACATGCAGACACACACACACACACACACACAACACATACACACACATACACACACACACACACACACACACAAACACACACACACACACACACACACACATCACAACACACACACATCACACACACACACACACACACACACCCACACACACACACACACACACACACACACACACACACATCACACACACACACACAAACACACAACACACAACACACACAAAACACACCACACACACACACACAACACACACACACATGCAACACACACACAAAATCAACAGAGAGAGATAGAGAGAGAGAGAGAGAGAGAGAGAGAGAGAGAGAGAGAGAGAAGCTAACTATTTCAGAACTGTTTGCTCTTACTGAGATATTTGTCGGCAGACATGGAAAATCGGTCTTCTTTTAGCGCCATTGTAATCGTCTAGCCTACCCAGCCCACATCGGCAAAAGTCAGCAGTTCCAAGTCACCCAAGAGTGCGCTCTTGTTTACATTGACGACCTACTTCAGTGTCTATGCCAGAAAAACTGTTGGCGGCAAAAACTTCATTAATGTCTGAATTAAGTTACTAGTAGTATTATGCACCATCTGTTGTAACATAAGACACAGTATTGCGTGAAAAACTGTGAAAGGAACATTGTATTTCAGCGTAATATGCTAACGATGTCTAAACTGCGTCCATTTTATTCACTGTCTACAGAGCTATCATTTGCAGAACCCACCTTTGCGGTTTAAAATTAAACAAATTCTTCTGATGGAAATGAGACCTAAGATAATGCAAAGAGAATTAAACAAAATTCCTACTTCTTGAAAAAAAAAAACGGACAAAGTGAAGACATGAATTTTTTTTATGCTACGAAACTGTATACATTTGATAGGTAAAGCCGAGCTTTGTGATTGGCGCTGACGGAGGGGGAATCGCAAGCTGCCTCATTGTGCTTGTAAACAGTACTGCGGAGTGGAGTACCCAGACTTATGACAAACTGTTCCAAGCGTTGACATGAAGGCGATCACCATTGCCTTCATGCTATGGATCTCACTTCACGGTATGTCGTGCCTGTCTGTCCACAAGTTGTAGTTTGCATGCATTCTTGCATTTGCATGGACTTAAGTTAGTTCAGTTGCAGGAAAGTTCATAGAGCGAATTTCTCTAAAAGGCAGCTTGTGTCACTAGCAGTGACTGAAGCTAGGCGTGTTTTGAATTTGACACTTGTTCCGAAGGTATGTGGATCATTGAGATAGCTATGGTGTTAATTTTATTGAGTGACACGGACAGGTATTTTGCAGATATAGTAACTGAGAGAGTAAACAGAACTGGATGTTCACAGACCACTGCTGACTGCAGTTTCGAGGTGGCATTTCCAGAATCCAAACATATTTTGAGCACTACTTCAACAGGTTCCAGAAAATATTGTTCAGTATTCATCAGATACTGAGAAAGCAAAATCAAAGTTCAAGCAGATCAAAATCAAATTTATGTAGAGGATGGATTGCACAGTAGGCTATCAAACAGCATTACGTTTGCCTTTAATATATAAAAAAAAATTGAAAGGCAGCATACTTTAAAGTTAAATCTACCTAAGAAGAAGCCACCACAACCAGTACTGTAGTGACATTCCCAGGTGTACTGATTACTGCAACAACTCATTCTTCCCTAGAAGTATCTGTGATGGGAACACTGCACCTAACTACTGCTATGTCCCCCACCCGCAGCACTTTCAGTTTGAGAGTGCAGAGAAAGGCCTTCCCCACCTTTTTTTTTCACCCCCCACTTTTTTCAACTCATGCTGCACACATTCTTAATCCGTTAAATGTAAGAAATTTTCAGCAGTATCCATATGATATGTAGTCTTCTGCTTAAAGAACTGAAAAACAACTTTCTCAAACTTTCTTGTTCTTGTGGGTGTGGTTCTTTTAGAAAGTTGCTTAAAATTCTGTAATTCACACGAAAGAGTGCATGGGTGAAAACAAAGGTGTAGGATCAGCTGAACATTTGCAGAAGTAGAACTAGAAGAAAAAACGCTTACATGGTAAACAATGTCACATTGCTATGTTTTAAGTGTTTTTGGAGGTTTTGTATGTTTGTTTGCTTTTCACCAATCTTCATTGTAAGTTTTTAATGGTTACCAATTGTTCTTGAGCATGCATCAGACTTACTTTCAGCAATGTTTCAGGTAATAGGTATGGAAAGACTTTGCTGGTAAAATGACTTCCATGGTTTTCTGAAATACACTTTCAAGACTCTTAAAACAGTTTTATTTCAACTTTTTGGTCAACATCTTGTAAAACACACCTTTTTTTTTCAGTAAATAATGTATTCAATGAATAACTTTTTAAGAACAGAACCAGCCCAAGGATGGTTACACATTCAGTGAATATGTTTGCTGTCACTAGTGTCAGAGGGGAGAAGGGAGGGGACAGAAGGGCTGCCTGGGTCTTGTCTTGTTCATTTGAATTACTGATGTTCACATGTGCTGTGGTTACATTGTTTGCACAAGAACTAGTTGGTTGCTAAAGTTAAGTTGAAATCTGGACATCTCTCTTTTAAAAGTGATAGTTCCTTTTCTCTCATTTCTAGGGTTTCTCTCATTTTCAGTCTTGATGAACAATCTTCTGTGGCAAGCAGTTCAAATCGTGTGCTGTTGTTCCATTAAACCAGATCCTGTTTGCTTAACATAATTCTCCTATTATTGTTGTAATTGTGACTGGGAGAATCACTGGTGTAAAAGATATTGGGTGTCTTTTGACCAGCTCAAGTTTGAATTGTCAGTACTCTGGCAGTTTTTGTAGTGTTGTCACTGTCTGTGTGACTGTTGTTACAGATAATGCAAACATGTAGTATTTTTTATAACCATCGCACTTTGTGTACCTGATATCATGTATACATACATGTGTTTTACTGTTTGTGTGTGTGTGCGTGGGCATGCACGCATGTGTGTGTGTGTGTGTGTGTATGTGTGTGTGTGTGTGTGTGTTGCTTGCTGTTCTGGGTGGACCAGCTTTGATGTGAGTGATTGTGTTGACAGGCTTGTAGTTGTACTGGGCCCTGGCTTTGAAGTTGTGAAATGTTGTGACCATCAGGCTATTATCTGTCAGACAGACCATAGACTGTAGACATGGAATGATGTATGATGTGGGTCATGGTTGGACTTGAACTGCTCTTCCATCTGTTCCTGATTCATGTATGTTTGGGAGAGGTTGTTATAGAAGATCAGAGATCCAGTTTTTGTAGGTGTTTTTCTGTTGTGTTCAATTTTCTTTTCCTTGTCTTCTGTTTATGTCTTGATGACGCAAAGGAAATAAATAACTCCTTTAGAAAAACAGTAAACAAGTTGGGTATTGTTTGCTCCCATAAGAAAACCTAACACAGAGTAACTTTTATTCAAGACTGGCACAGCCTTTTAAACTTGAATAAAGTCAGACAAATACATAGACGAACAATCTAATAGTGGGGGAAAAAACAAGCGCAGGCCAACAACTGAACTATCTTCATAGTAATGACTTGGCAAAGATTTGGACTTAAGGGGGGGGGGGGGGGGGGGGGGGGGGGGGGGGTAATTTGAAGATGGAGAAACTGGGAACATGAAATTAAGAAAATATGTTACAGATATAAAACTCTTCACTAGCTGCATAAGGGAACCATCGCAACCTCTTTTGAAGGCAGATATATTTGTATTGCCTGCTCCGAGGCCTTTCGTCCGCTGGGTCGGACTCATCAGGGAGACACGCTGGTTGTGTCTGCGCTCCTGGCGTCAAATAGAGACACACACAGTCCATAATACTGCGGTGTTTCTCACCACCAAGAGTGCAAAAAAGAATCCAATAGCACTCCCAAAGCAGCCAGCGAAGAGTAGTAAATGAACCAAACGAAAGTGTGGGGAGGAAAAAAGTTGCTGAAAAACTAAAGACATTATGCAAACAGTATAAAATAAAGGGGACAATCTTTGAGCCTACGCTTGAGGATCCACCCCAAAGATGCAAGGGAGATCAAAAGACAAACACACAACGGACAGAACAAATACAATAACCCAATTTTTAAACAAAACAAAAAAACAAAAAGAAATGAGGGAGGGAAAAGTAAAGATAAACAGTAAACAAGTTGGTATTGTTTTGCTCCCATAAGAAAACCTAACCAGAGTAAAATTTTATTCAAGACTGCCAGCCTTTTAAAATTGAAAAAATCAACAAATACATAACAACAATTAATTGGGGGAAAAAAACCAGCCAGGCCAACAACGAACATCTTCATATAAGATTGCAAAGATTTGGGAAAAGGGGGGGGGGGGGGGGGGGGGGGGGGGGGGGGGGGGGGGGGGGGGGGGGGGGGGGGGGGGGGGGGGGGGGGGGGGGGGGGGGGTAATTTGAAATGGAAAATGGGGGAAAAGAAATTAGAAAATTGTTACAGATATGAAAACTCTTCACTACTGCTAAGAACCCCCGCACTCTTTGAAGGCAGATATATTTTATTTCCTCCCAGCCTTTCGTCCCCCTGGTCACCATCGGGAACACGCTTTTTTCGCGCTCCTGGGGAAAAAAGACACCCTTTTCCCTAATACTGCGGGGGTTTTTCCCACCAAAGTCAAAAAAGAAACCCTACACCCCAAAGCGCCACGAAGGTAAAAAAAAAG
>CM065737.1:9420983-9425983 GCA_033310375.1 Conus canariensis | reverse complement strand
CCGGATCCCGCCCTCCCTCCCTCTCTGTCTCTCTCTTTTTCTGTCTGTCTGTCTGTCTCTCTCTCTCTCTTTCTCTCACTCTCTTCCTCTCCCTCTCTGTCTCTCTCTGTCTCTCTGTCTCTGTCTCTCTCTCTCTCTCTCTCTCTCTCTCTCCTCTCTCTCTCTCTCTCTCTCTCTCTCTCCGTGTCAGTCTCAAGCTGCCATGTAGGTGAGCAGGGCAGGCATTAGGGGACTTGCCGGAGGCATGCTTGGCATTCCTTGGGGAAGCCACAAGTCACTGGTGGTGGTGGGGGAAACACCTCTACCCGCCCGGCTGGCTGGCTAACTGACCGCTCCGGCCACTCTCTCTCTCTCTCTCTCTCTTCCTCTGTGTTGTGTGTGTGTGTGTGTCCCTCTCTCTTTGTTTCTCTCTCTGTCTCTCCCTCTCTCTCTGTTTCTCTCTCTGTCTCTATCTCTCTCTGTCTCTGCCTCTCTCTCTGTATATAAATATCTCTCTGCCTCCATCCCTCCCTCCCTCCCAGCATCATCTTCTCCCGTCCTATTCTCCCACTTTCTCTCCCCCTTTCCCTCCCCTTCCAGCAACCTCTACTCCCACCCACCACCTCTCTCTCTCTCTCTCTCTCTCTCTCTCTCTCTCTCTCTCTCTCTCTCTCATTCTCTCTCTCTCTCTCTCTCCCTCTCTGTCTCTATCTGTCTCTCTCTCTGTCCCTCCCCCCCCCCACCCCTCACATACCCTTCCAGCACCCTCTCCTCCGACCCCTCAACAACCCTCCTCCCTCCCTCCGCATTCCCTCCGCCCATCATCTCCTCCCCCATCCCCACCCCTACCTCTCTCTCTCTCTCTCTCTCTCTCTCTCTCTCTCTCTCTCTCTCTCTCTCTCTCTCTCTCCCTCCCTCCCTCCCTGCCCTGTACCGCTTGTCTTGTCAAAGCACGTTCTACCAGCAGCAATCCTGGATATTTTACTACACAAGACTTAGGCACGCGTGAGCGCTCAGATCTCAACCCGCGCCGTGTTATTGTAAGTCATTCCCCAGGTCCCCCCCCCCCCCCCTCCCCCGTGACGGCCTGACCAGCTCGGTGGAAGACGATGGCCTCCACAGCAGAACGAGCTTCAAAGCAACATCACAAGCCGCATGCATCATTTGGCGGCTGCTGCTAGATCTACCACCAGAATGCCAGCGACCCAGCCGCCGTGGCGGAATGATGGGCGGTCACAGAGTTCTAGGGGGCCGGGAGGAGGTCGTGGGTTCCATCGCCCCCCCCCCCCCCCCCCCCTTTCACCCGTCAGAGGCCGTTTGTTTGAGGCGTTTTTAATCGGGTCTTTTAACTGCTGTGACCCCCTGTGTTGAGAGTGTGATGTGGGCCTACTGAGCGGGAAGAGGAGACTGGAGCCGCATGTGATCCTCACCGTGGAGGCTTGTCTGAGACTGTTGCTCACATTTTCTGACTGAGTCTCTGTCTGTGAGTCTGTCTGTCTGTGTGTATCTGTCTGTCTGTCTGTCTGTCTCTCCTCCCCCCCCCTCCCTCCCCTCTCTCTGTGTCACACACACACACGCACACACACACACGCATGCGCACGCACACAAGCACGCACGTACGCACGCACGCACACACACATGCACACACACACACACACAACACACACACACACACACACACGCTCCTCTCTCTCTCTCTCTCTCTCTCTCTCTCTCTCTCTCACACTCACTCACACACACACGCACACACACACACACACACACACACACACACACACACACACACACACACACACACCACACACAGGCCGTGAATCTGTAGTCTACTGTCCTTCAAACAGGACATGCATGCTGAACATGCTAACAGTGTGTGGTTCTTCTGGGCATGGTGAACTGCCAGTTGTGACAGGAAGCATGGGGAGCGCAGCAGCCCTGTCAAGCGGCCTCTGACCAGAGTGGAACGTTCTCCACAGCATCACCTTCTTTCTTCTCATCCTCATGATTATACGCAGATAAACAAACAAACAAAACCAAAAAGTCTCGATTTCTGTGGCTTTTGCAGACCCTGCTGTCCTGGCAAACTCATTTCGGATGATGGGGACAATCGAACCCACGATCTCCTCCCAGTCCCCAGAACTCTGTGACCGCTCGTCATTCCGCCACGGCGGCTGGGCCGCTGGCATTCTGGTGGTAGCAGGGAGCAGCAGCAGCCAAATGATGCATGCGGCTTGTGATGTTGCTTTGAAGCTCGGTCTTCTGTGTGTAGTGGAGACCACCGTCTTCCACCGAGCTGGTCAGGCCGTCTCCGTGGTGATTTCATGTCAGAGACATCAGCATCAGGAAGTTCATGGACGCTGTCGTTGGATGCGTGTGGTAGTGTCCTCCGAAGGGGGGCGCTCGCTCACGATGGTTCCACAACTAAGGAGGTTTTGTCGTCTGTAGGTTTGGGGACGGATGGGTGGGGGACTTAATTAGTAGTGTCCTGTGTATGTATGGGAATCAGAACAGGCGGCACTGAACACCAGCGAAGTTACTCAGTAGCAGTGCAGCGGCTCCTCTAGTGGCTCCTCTCTTGAAGACCTCCCCTTTGGACGGCTCGGGCTGTGACAGGAACAAACCTCGCTGTGGCTTTATGAGGGGGGGGGGGGGGGGGGTGGGGGGTGGGGGGGGGGGGGGGGGGAAGGAGGGTGCGCAGAATGAGTGGCAGGAGAGTAATGCTATCAGAGGAAGCAGAAGTTGAAGCAACCTTCGCCCCTCCCCCTCCGCTCCGCCCCCTGCAACACACACGCACACACGCGTGCGAACACGAACACACACACACACACACACACACACACACACACACACACACACACACACACACACACACACTCACACCACACACACACACACACACACTCTCTCTCTCTCTCTCTCTCTCTCTCTCTCTCTCTCTCTCTCTCTCTCTCTCTTCCCCCAAAATGCTGTCGAACATGAGCTTTGCGATTAACTGTGGACGGGCAGACTCGTCTGCTCGTTTGAGATGAGATGAGAGAAGATGCTGATGAGAGAAGATGCTCGTCTGAAAATGCTGAACACGCAGAAAGACCACCTTTCCAAGGAGGAAGTATACAAATAGGTCAGTGGAGTGACCTGGCCACATGACACCTGCTCACCATTGTCAGAAGGAGAGAGAGAGAGAGAGAGAGAGAGAGATGGACTGCTTCGAACACATTTCACGTGCGGTCGGACGTGCCAAAACCACCTCATTGGCACCGTACCAAGGGAAACGAAGAAGACGCAGACAGAAAGCGAGGTGAGGTTAAGAGGGGGGGGGGGGGGGGGGGGGGGGGGGGGGGGGGGGGGGGGGGGGGGGGGGGGGGGGTGTAGGGGCGGCAACTATTAGGGAGTGGACAGGTCTGCCTTTCACCAGAGCTCCGCGCAGATTTGTGTTTTGGACGTTAGCTGGAGGAAAATTTTCCAGGAAGGCACCAGTGGTACCGAAACAAGTGCAACTCTCCCTTCCCTCCACCCCCTCCCCTCCCCCACTCCCCTACCTCCCCATCCGCCCTCTTGCCGAGTCAAAGGAATGAATCTGTGGTCCTCCGTTTGAGTCAGGTTGTGAATGAAAAGAAAAGGACCAACTGTCAAGGGAAGTAATTGTTGGACTGCCAAGGGAAGTAATTGTTGGCACGAACTGGAGGAGTCACTTTCCCTGTTTTGTTTGTTTTTGAAATAGAGCATTCAAAACAAAATGTGATTCTCATACCCAGGGAGCTGTAATACTCCATGACAAAATTGATCAGTGATTTGAAGAGATCCTGGGTTGGCCGATGGGGACGTCGTTGTGGGTACGACTTGAGAGGTAAACCTCCGCTGTACTTTTAATCACGCTGAACCGAGAAACAAGCAAACCAACGACTCTGGACGAGGTTGAAAGCCCTAAAGTCATTGACTAAGGTTACAACGACATGAACAAAGTGCTGCAACATGAAAAGAACAGTGACTGCTTGCACCATTACCTTGGCGTAGTGGCTGGGCCGTCCCTATGTTCCCTCGGCTCCTTGTTCCCCTGTTTCTGTGTCTCCCCGACTCTTGTGTTCATTTGTCTCTGTGTTCACCTTGTGTGGCATGCACGTGTGTGTGTGTGTCTCCCCTGTTTTTTATGAGAGTGTTTGTACGTGCGTGTGTCCATGTGTGCGTGCGTGTGTGTTCTCCCCTATTTGTGTTTTTTGTTTGTTTGTTTTTTCTGTGAGAGTGTGTATGTGCGCGCGCGTGTGCATGTTCGTGGAAGACGACGACTGTCTTACTGCTTCGTGAGCCAGCATGGCAGGTAACCCAAGCGAAAGCTATACTGTAACCAACCGATTTCAGTGAGGTGGACGGTTCAGGGTGCTTGATGGTATCAAAACAGAAAGGAATCGGAGAGAATGAGAAAGTCCGTTACATTTTGATATAGAGATCATTTGAAGTGCAAGGACCGACAAGCTGTCGCTGGAGCTATCTGAGGGGATATGTTTTGAACATTTCTGAGAGGAAGCTGATGAGCAGTAAGCGGTAGAAGCAGTTCCTTCAGATTTTTGGAACCGTGATCAAACGGATATTGGGACAGAAAGTCCCCTTTGAGGGAAAATGGGACAGAGCCATCATGAAACGGGGACATTGGAACAGAAAGACCCCCTTGTGGGCAGGGACATTTGGACAGATAGACTCCCTTGAGGGACATTGCGACAGAACCATCATTAAACAGGGATATTGGGACAGATAGACTCCCTTGCGGGACATTGGGACAGAACCATTATTGAACAAAGACATTGGGACAGATAGACTCCTCTATGGGACATTGGGACAGAACCATCATTAAACAGGGATATTGGGACAGATAGACTCCCTTGAGGGACATTGGGACAAACAGCTTCCGCTAGGGCACAGTGGCACAGACCGGCTTGTCCCCCCTGCTATACCCACTCTTGTCGGCCGGAGAGCAGCAGCAGCAGGTCAGTGCCCTCCCCTATACTACAGCCAGTCCCACGGGTCAGTCT
>CM065737.1:9400983-9413483 GCA_033310375.1 Conus canariensis | reverse complement strand
GAGAGAGAGAGAGAGAGAGAGAGAGAGAGAGAGAGAGAGAGAGAAAGAGTCGTGGCGTATACGTTTTTGTGTCAGTAAGAGAAAGGTTTGAACTGAAGCATGCCATACAGTATGTGCTTGTCTGTCGACATCCCGCTCCCCACCCCCCACCCCCTTCCCCTTCTGTGAGAGTGTCGGAGTGTATTGTTATTATTGCTGTTTATTGTATCTATTGCGAAGTGTGAGGATCAGAGGATTGAACGTGGTTAGGTTGGGTTGGATTGTTTTTTTTTTGTTGTTTTTTTTTAGGTTGGGTGAGGGTGGGGGCTCCCATAGCCTCCATTTTTTTTTCTCGACTTTTTTTTTTCTTCCTTTGTCTTTTTCTTTTTTTCTTTTTTTAACCAACAGCTGGTGACAGTTCCTCCATCCCCGTACACTCCCCCCCCCCCCCCGTCAGTTTGTTGTTGCATTCACTAAGCAATATCTGTGTGTTCTTTTGCAGATGGTGTTCTGTTTCTTCATTTGTGGTGATTCCCCATACCCCTCCCCCCTCCCCCCCCTCCCCCCCCCCCCTCCCCCGCCCCCTCTTCAGTTTAGAGAGTTGGGTGGATTTGTGTTGCTGTACATGTACATGTACTGTGTGTAGTATTTTGATTTTATTGTGTACTATCGCCACACGTATTGTGTGTGGTAGGGTGGGCATGTGTTGCCATGAGAAGTAGTCTGATGTCTAGGGGTTTTTTTGTGTTGCATATTGGTGCATGCGTTGTTGACCTTCACAACACATTTCTCTGTGAAGTTCGGCATGCTGTTCTTGGGCATACTCTTTCCTGTGCTGTGGTGCAGCGTCACACACGTGGTCTTCTACTACCCCCCCCCCCCCCCCCCACACACACACAACACCCCTCCCCCCCCCCCGCCTGCAGGTGTGCTCTCTGCAGCTGTCGAAGTGGTTTTCCCCTATAGAAATCTGCCAGTGAGGACGACTCTCTTACTGCCGTGGGTTGTTTAACGTGCGTTAAGTGCATGCTGCAGCCCCCCGGGACTATCTGAATTAAACAAATTAATGTATTGTTTGTGCAGTGCCAAACCATGTCTGAGGAGGGAAGGGGGGGGGGGGGGGGGGGGCTGAGGCAAAAAAAAAAAAAAAAAAAAACACGTAGAGAAGGGGGAAAGGGTGGAAGACAGAGGGGGAGAGGGAGGGGGGAAGAGAGGGGAAAGGGAGAGAATGGATTTTGAGAGATGGTGTGTGTATGCGCACGCGCGTGTGTGTGTGTGTGTGTGTGTGTGTGTGTGTGTGTGTGTGTGGAGAGAGAGAAAGAGGGAGAGAGAGAAAGCACAGCAGAGCTTCATCTAAGTCGAAGAGAGGGAGGTGTAGAGTGAGGAGGAAGAGAGAAGGGGGAGTGGGAAGGGACTGATCACTGAAAGACGCAGCTTAACTGGTCGGAAATCCTCCACTACCGACAATGGGATGATAGAGAGACAGACGAGAGAGAAGAACAGCAAGATCGTCCCCTCCTCTGTACAAACACACCTCGCACTGCAAGAGGTCCTGCAGACAGACAGAGCATTTCCGCCCAGTTCCTCATCACGATGTGGCCCCACGCCACAGTTAGGATTTTGCACTAACACACTATATAATCCATGTAAGCGTTTTGAGGCCTGCCATAGATTTTAGCCAGCATTTAATGTTAAACTGGTAATCGATCAAAAGAACAACCCCCCACAAATTATTTCCCGTGTTTGGGGAGATTTTCACTGATGAAATCACAAACAGTCTTCGAATATATGACCCTCCCCTTAGTTGACACACATTTCAGGCCTTTGCACTCACCCGTGACCCTATCTTTGCGCCAGGTGGTTTCCCAAAAATAGTCCCATTCCTTTGATTTTCATCAGTCTGCTTGGAACCACCTGGCTTGTACCTTGACGACCATATGAGAGGAAATGAGGAGAATCAACTTTCAGACGCAAAAAAATTCTCAAAACAATCTAACTGGGCCAGTCTATTAATACTCGACTCCTTAAGCAGGGCCTTGGCGCGTTAAATTTTGGTGTGCAGCCTGTGGTCATTTTGGGCCTCAACGTCTTCGGAATCGGAATCGTTTGTATAAGCCCCGACGTCCTCTGGAAGGAACACAGACTACCGGAGATAAGACTGGTGGGTGAGGAACCTCCTCGAGGGTCATCTGAGGTCTGATGGTCACTGTGGCCTGAGTGTCTGAGGAGGGAGGGAGGGGAGGGAAAGGGGAGGGAGGGGAGACACCGTGGAGCTCTGTCATCTGTACAGGAACCATGGAGATCACCAGAGTGCCAGACATACAGCTTCAGTCTGACAGCATCCAACCTCTGAACGGTCCCTGTGAAGGTGTGTGTGTGTGTGTGTGGGGGGGGGGGGGGGGGGGGGGGGGGGGGATTAGTTTGCGGGAGGAATGGAGCATGGGGTGGTTGGCTGGGGGAGGAGGGAGGCTGATGGGAAGGGGCCAGAATTCTCGAGAGGTATTCTGTCTCCGGTGTGTGTGTGTGTGTGTGTGTGTGTGTGTGTGTGTGTGTGTGCGCGCGCGCGCGCGCTACCTGTCAAGATATTACCAGTTTTGCATTGTGAAGTCACAGTTTCAAGCAATTTAGCCCACTTATTGTTAAGATATTTATATTTTATCACTGTATGTGTGTGTGCACACGCACGCGTGCGCTCCTCTAAAGATTAGACATCGCCAGTTTTAATTCTGATATTTGCTCCTCCCCCCCCCCCCCCCCCCCCTTCTAATTCACTATATATCAGATTTCAAACTCTTCTGCACTCAACGTTATTCTCACAAGGTTGTTCCCCTTCCTCCCCCATCCCCTCCCCCCTACTCCCTCCTCCCAACTCACCCCATCTCGCCTCCTGAAATGACCCGAATGCCGACATGTCTACAGACAGCCCCCCCCCCCACCCCACCCCCCACCCCCCCATCCCCTCCCCCCTACTCCCTCCTCCAACTCACCCCATCTCGCCTCCTGAAATGACCCGAATGCCGACATGTCTACAGACAGCCCCCCCCCCACCCCCCACCCCCCCATCCCCTCCCCCCTACTCCCTCCTCCCAACTCACCCCATCTCGCCTCCTGAAATGACCCGAATGCCGACATGTCTACAGACAGCCCCCCCACTCCCTCCTCCCAACTCACTCCATCTCGCCTCCTGAAATGACCCGAATGCCGACATGTCTACAGACAGCCCCCACCCCCACCCCCACCCCCCACCCCCTCCCCCCTACTCCTCCTCCCAACTCACCCCATCTCGCCTCCTGAAATAACCCGAATGCCGACATGTCTACAGACAGCCCCCCCCCCCCCCGGGCCTGTGAGCAGGTAGCTGTGTGTGAACACTGACTCTCATTATTTCACCGATCCTGGGCTGGAAGGTAAGGGAGGAACAGCCTGAGAGGTCAGCTGAGCTGCTGTGGGTCCGTGGGAACTGCATTCGGACAGCTCCTGACAAACATGTCTGTCGAAGCAACACAACACACAACACACACACACACACACACACACACACACACACACACACACCACAACACACACACAAACACACACACACACACACACACACACACACACACACACAACACACACACACACACACGCATGCACGAACACGCGCGCGCGCGCACACACACACACACACACACACACACACACACACACACACACACACACACGGAGAGAGTATCTCTCTAGAATTCTGGCCCCTTCTTATCAGCCTCCCCTCTCCCCCGCCAACCATCCCATGCTCCATTCCTCCCCCAACCCCCCCCCCCCCCCCACTCACACCACACACACACACACACACACACACACACACACCAAAACACACACACACACACACACACCTTCACAGGGACCGTTCAGACGTTGGATGCTGTCAGACTGAAGCTGTATGTCTGGCACTCTGGTGATCTCCATGGTTCCTGTGCAGATGGCAGAGCTCCACGGTGTCTCCCCTCCCGCCTTTACCTCCCCTCCCTCCCTCCTCAGACAGGTGTCTCCCCTCCCACCTTTCCCTCCCCTCCCTCCCTCCTCAGACAGAACAGGCCACAGTGACCATCAGACCTCTGATGACAAGGAGGAAACAACGGGCAGTTGTTTGTATCTCATACATCTCTGTGAGGGATGTAGACTGCACATGAGCACTGTGTCATTCAGCGGAATGCAGAACTGTTCATCATGATGTGTTTTCTCTGTTTAAGGCTTACTAAGGTCATCAAGTGTTTTTCTTTCTTTCTTTCTTTCTCTTTTGATTCATTATGTGAAGTTTGAACAGCGCCAATACCAGAGAAGAAGGATTCGATTAATAAGTTTAACGACCAGATTTTTTTCCAGCGAAAATTACGTGAAATTGGTGGGTGTGTTGTGGATGATGATGTTTTTTTCTCTTTTTTTTTTTTCTCTTTTTTTTTTTTCTTCTTAAAACTGTAAATCTGACATTTTGAAGCCGGAAGCTGCCGTTAATTGGCACTGCATAAGTTCCCTGTAAGAAGACAACGTTCTCAGCGCTCGATGAAGACCTCAACAAGGGGTGCCCAGATGGTGCGCTTTGCTAAAGTTTGGCAAGAGCGCTCTGTCTAAGCAACAGTGTTTGTCATTCGTAAACTTTGTCAAAAGAGCAGTAACTCGCGTGCTGATGGTTAACAATCAACCTTTTCCTTACTGAACTATCTAAAGCAATAACGTGATGGGGGAACGGACCTTAAAATAGTCAGTCAAATAGTAGTGTTGTTGCAGCTGACCGAACGCCACGAATTCAATCCAGAAATGTACACGCAGACATGAAAAACGGACTCCAACGACAATCGCTGCCATCTTGTATACCCCCTCTTCGAGCAGCTTCACGGGGCCGCTACAGAATGCTTCGAACGCTCACGGCTAACATATCTTTGCTAAGACAGAACGCCAGTTTTGCTATTTAAAAGAAAAAAAAAAATCTGTGCCTGGATAACCGACGTCAGGGCGCAATAGCAGACAGTGCGCTGTTCCATTCCCTCCAAGACGGCATCTGAAGCCGTTCTTTGTTCACTCCCCTGATGCCTGATCTGACCACAAAGGTGTACTGACGCTCCCATGCTGCTTTGTTCCATTCCCATGAAAGGCCCCTGTGTTTGTATTCGCATCGTCTCTCCCCCACACCGGCCCCCTCTATCTCCACACTCCCTTCTTCCCCCTGCCCCTCAGTTTCTTTCCCACCAGCTCTCTGATGCCTAGATAAGACCCCCCCCTCCCCGCCCCCACCTTGCTTCAGAAGGGGCTGAAGTCGCTTGCTCCCCCCTAGCGGTGTCTGAAGGGGAGCGATATGAAGGGAGGGCCTGTCTGATCGTGTGGATGACGTGCAAGATGTCTGTGCCCGCCAGCAGATAGCCCTGTTTATGCATCTCCGTTACCTAAGATGTGCTGGCTGGGTAAAGGGTCTGGGCGCTAAACGTTTCCGGTTCCGCTGAACATTTCCTGTTCCGGGCGGAGCAGAAGTAGGGCAATCTCTGTGATCTCTCTGCGCCCCTGTTTGGAGAGCGGTCTATTTTCACGTGATGTGACACAAAGCCCCGCTTATTGTGGGAGCCTGGATTTGGTTTGATGTAACCCCCCCCCCCCTCCCCTCCCTCCCCCCCAGCCTGCCATCTTCTCTGGTGGGGAGTTATTGATAAGAGTGAGCCGGTTTGTCAAACAAACTACCTGTAGTTTATTTTGTCCTAAAGAGGAGAGTGCAGGTTGAAATGTTTGGTTAAGGTTTAGGTCCCATGGTCTGTTGGCCATGAGGGCAGTGAACTGTCCAGAGATTCAGGGCACGGTGTTATGGAAGACTGAGCGTATTCTCCTCCTTCCGTCGCCTGAACCTTCCCTGCACTGAATCAGGTACCCATTGCTTGCTGGGTGGACAGAAGATTGTTTTTCTTTTTAAAGCCGTCAGAATCCAACCCTTCGAGTGGTTCGATCTCAAGACCGTCAGCTCCGTTGTTGAACGCTGCAACCGTTCGACGACAGTCAAATAGGAAAGGGACTGTAGCTGTCAGCGCAGACTGGAGTTCAAACACTTCACAAGACAAGGACCGACCAAGACACAGGGGCATCAGACAAGTTAATCTTTTTTTCTGGTTTGGGAGATCCTGTATTGTTAAGTGCAAGGCGTTTTTCTTTTAAAAGAGGAAAAGACCTTAGGGTCGAAAGTCTATCATTTTGTCCTCTTCGTATTCTTGTCCTGTCTTTTCAGTGGATTTTGATTCCGATGTTTTAACGGTGTAAAGTGTATGTCGGGCTTCGTGATTGGCCGTTTTCTGTAAACTTGTGTGTGTGTGTGTGTGTGTGTGTGTGTGTGTGTGTGTGTGTGTGTGTGTGTGTGTGTGTGTGTGTGTGTGATTGGTTAGGGGGAGCTCTCGGAATTCACTAGATCTCCACTGGTATGGGCCTTGAGGTTTTATTGGTATACGTCCAGCATGGTGTCAATGCAGTAGGGTGGACAAGAGAAGGGAAAAGGAGGGCTGGGGTGGTTGCTGGCATGGGGTCAGGGGGAAAAGATATCTTCCAACTTCAGTTCAAGTGGGGAGTGGCGAGGTCGGGCCATTGATGCAGCAACGACAGAGCTCACGGTCAAGTGTGTGTGTGTGTGTGTGTGTGTGTGTGTGTGTGTGTGTGTGTGTTTGTGTGTGTGTGTGTGTGCGTGCGTGCGTGCGTGTGTGTGCTTGTGTGTGTTTGTGTGCCAGTGTTGTCGGTGCACAGCATAATAAACACCGCTGCTTTCGCGACCTTTGAACTGAACGGGTGATGTCCTTCTGGTGGTATCAGTGTTGGATGTTAGGTCCCACGTCTTCCCCCTTCTTCTCTCTCCCCAAACTCTCCCATCCTCTTGAAATCCCTGTTTGCTGAATCAACTCAACGCTTAACTGAATAGAGCCGCAGTGGGTTAGCAGCACATGTCTGCCAACAAGACAATGAAGAGGAATCAAGTGCATACAGTCTAGAATAACAAGTCAGTGTCCCAGTTGTTGTTGTTGTCGTACCCTGGCTAAAAGACTCCGGGATCACCCGAACAGCCGAAGTACTTGAACACTATGGTACAAATGCATCAGCTGGGGATGAGAACATTACGTGTGTGACCGTTTTTGATTACCCCGCCACGTGGGCAGCCACACTCCGACTTCGGGGGAGTTTGGAGATTGATAATGTTATGCTAGGAGCTTGTCACAACTGAAGACAATCCCCGCATAACTATGCAGAGCAAACAACATTTTGATGTAGCCTTGCTGTTCCAGTGGTTTCCAGAGGTTGACATTGCCTTCAATCATCTCTGCAGTCAAGCTGAGACGTGTCCTCAGCAGCTCTGCCCCCCATCTCCGCAGCCACGACAAGGCTGCTCGTTTCATGTGTGTATAACCATCCGTGGCAGAAATTGTAGAGGGCGTACTGTGTTTTTATTTCTCCATCGTCAGCCCTGCCAAAACTTGTCGTGGGAAGTAGGTCGCCCAAGATCCCCTGGGCTTATCCGTATCGCGTGCGATGATGTCGTAATACTTCCGTCTCCGGTTTCCGGTACAGGTTCGTTTCGGTTCCCGTTGGTTCACGTGCAGCTTTGAGAACGGAGGAAGTAAAGGGGGGAGGGGTGTAACGGGGATGGCTTCATGGGTTGAAAGCGGTCAGAGCTTCCTGGTTCTCAACTCTCTCTGTCTCTATCCTCTCTGTCTCCTCTCTCTCTGTCTCTCTCTCTCTCTCTCTCTCTCTCTCTCTCTCTCTCTCTGTCTGTCTGCTCTGTCTCTCTCTCTCTCTCTCTTCTCCTCTCTCTCTCTCTCTCTCTCTCTCTCTTCTTTGTGTATGTGTGTCCTGTCTCTGTCTCTTCTCTCTCTCTCTCTCTCTCTCTCTCTCTCTCTCTCTCTCTCTCCTCCCTCTCCCTCTCTCTCTCTCTCTCTCTCTCCTTCTCTCTCCTCTCTCTCTCTCTCTCTCTCTCTCTCTCTCTCTCTGACACCTGCGTATGGCAAAGACATGTGCAGCCGTGTCTTCGATGTAATCCCCCCCCCCCTCTCCCCCCGTGATCCCCTCAGTGTTGTGCCACTTGAGAAGACCAAGCCGCCTCCGTTCCCACACCCCCACAAACCACACCACACCACACCACATCACACCACATCACACCACATCCACAAACAACCACACCCTGGTTCAGTTCCATCCGTTCTGCCGAGCCCAGGCTGCAACTTCCAGTCAGCCAGTCAGTTCGCGCTGTGGAAAAAGAATCTATGTAGAAGAGAGGGAGATGGAGGGGGGGGGGGGGATGAGGGCGATTGCACTTGGGGGTGGGGTGTGGGGGGAAGGGGGGGCGAAGGCGAAAGGAAGACGGGGGTTTAGCTGGGAGGGGCCATTTATTACCACGATTTGCGGGCGTGAAGGTTAGATAAGTGACGATTTCGGGGGTCGGAAATAGAAACGTGGACACGGCTGGGTGTCGAGGCCCGACATGAATGATGACGATAAGGCACAAGGGGGCTGAGGGAGGCACCTGTACTAACCCCCCCACCCCCACCCCCCCTCCCCCGCTGCTCGCTGCAACCACCACCACCACCTCCCGCCTCTCAACCCTTCTCTCCCTTGCACCTCCCCCCCCCCCCTTCTGCACATCTCATGCACCCTTCCACCCCTTCTTCTCTCCCCGTCCTCTTCTGCACCACTTTGCTCATGGCGGTAGACTGTAGGGAGGGTCCTGCTGTTTCAACAGTGATACTGATGAGTATTTTGGGCGTGTGGGTGTGGTGGTGGTGTGTTGTGTGTGGTGTGTATGCATGCGTGCGTGCGTGTGTGGGCGCGCCGTCTGTATGTTGTGTGTGTGTGTGTGTAGGTGTGTAAGGTGATTGGGTGTGTGTGCGCGCGCGTGCGTATGGTATGTGGGTGTGGGCGGGCGGATGGTGGTGGTGGTTGTTATGTCAACATGTTTTTGAATAACAAGGCTGAGAGAAAGAAAAAAAAAGAAATAAAAGAAACACGAACGGCGGGCGCAAGATTTATTTTCCACCTCTCCACTCGACCCCGTTTCAGATTCTCTGGCATAGGTAGGTGCCTGTTACGGTTGGCAGTAGGTACATGCGTTGATGATGTGAACTGCACTTAGCCCATCAGCTCTTTTAGTCTGGCATCACTGGTGGCAGGACTGACGGCGAAGGCGTCAAAATGATGTAGTGCTCCTGTTCCTATCAGTGTCCGATTCCCCGCATCCTTTTTTTTTTTTTTTTTTTGCCCCTTTCCTTCCCTTCCCTCCGTCCTCCGCCCCTCCCCTTCCCCCCCCCCCCCCCCCCCCCCCCCCCCAATGGGCATGGATAGGTTTACTTTTCGAGTAAAGTGACCTGAGTTTCCTTGAAAAGAAACGGTTTGAATGTTTTTGTTGTTTTTTTTTTATCCAGAATTCTTACCGAAGGCCACCTACGCTGTGTGAACTGTGAGTGAAGTGAGAGAGAGAGAGGAGAGAGAGAGAAGAGAGAGAGGAGAGGAGAGAGAAGAGAAAACGCACGAACTAATAACCAAATAAACAACCACAACACTTTTCATTCCAGCATTTCCACCATTCCAGTAAGTCTCTCCTAGGAGACCGGAATGTACATTTTGAATCTCTCTCTCTCTCTCTCTCTCTCTCTCTCTCTCTCTCTCTCTCTCTCTCTCTCTCCCCCTCCCCTCTCTCTCTCTCTCTCTCTCTCTCTCTCTCTCTCATCTTGAAGCATACATTCAAAGATTTCCTTTTCTTTGGATGATTCATTCATTTCTTCATGTTATTTTCCTTCTCACTTCCCCGTTCTGCCCTTCGTGTGCTGCCTTTGTTAGCGTGGGATGGTGATTTCCTTTCTGTTGGGAACACCAGTAGAAATTGTCAGTGGCGTGCTTCTGTTGGGCTTTGCCTTTGTTAGCGTGGGATGGTGATTTCCTTTCTGTTGGGAACACCAGTAGAAATTGTCAGTGGCGTGCTTCTGTTGGGCATTGCCTTTGTTAGCGTGGGATGGTGATTTCCTTTCTGTTGGCAACACCAGTAGAAATTGTCAGTGGCGTGCTTCTGTTGGGCTTTGCCTTTGTTAGCGTGGGATGGTGATTTCCTTTCTGTTGGCAACACCAGTAGAAATTGTCAGTGGCGTGCTTCTGTTGGGCTTTGCCTTTGTTAGCGTGGGATGGTGATTTCCTTTCTGTTGGCAACACCAGTAGAAATTGTCAGTGGCGTGCTTCTGTTGGGCATTGCCTTTGTTAGCGTGGGATGGTGATTTCCTTTCTGTTGGCAACACCAGTAGAAATTGTCAGTGGCGTGCTTCTGTTGGGCTTTGCCTTTGTTAGCGTGGGATGGTGATTTCCTTTCTGTTGGCAACACCAGTAGAAATTGTCAGTGCGTGCTTCTGTTGGGCTTTGCCTTTGTTAGCGTGGGATGGTGATTTCCTTTCTGTTGGACAACACCAGTAGAAATTGTCAGTGGCGTGCTTCTGTTGGGCTTTGCCTTTGTTAGCGTGGGATGGTGATTGTCTTTCTATTGGGAACACCAGTAGAAATTGTCAGTGGCGTGCTTCTGTTGGGCATTGCCTTTGTTAGCGTGGGATGGTGATTTCCTTTCTGTTGGGAACACCAGTAGAAATTGTCAGTGGCGTGCTTCTGTTGGGCACCGTTAGCGGATTGCCCCACGCCCAGGCCGGAATAATTACTGAGGGGTATCACGCGGAAGACTAAAATTCTGCTCTAGACAGGCGAGACAGTTCGACAGCATATGGATAGTTAGTAGATAGATAGATAGACAGACAGATAGACAGACCGATAGATAGGTAGATGGATAGATATGCTGTCCGTAAAGGTTTTCGTTGTTTACCCATCAACACACTTTTTTTTTCACTTAAACCCACTCTCTCCACCCACATCAGCACACAATCTTTTTCACTTCAGAACAAAGAACCTGCACGCTGCGAGTGCTGAGAGACACTGTCGTTGCTCCAAAAGTTAGGGAAGTGAACCAGCAGATGACGGCTGTTTCGTCCCATGAGACTTACTGCTGGATCCTGGGAAGCATGTACTCTCTCTCTCTCTCTCTCGCTCTCGCTCTCGCTCTCTCTCTCTCGCTCTCTCTCTCTCTCTCTCTCTCTCACTCCCTCTCTCTTCCCCTGCCTCCTTTCTCTCTCTCTGTCTCTGTCTCTCTCTGTCTGTGTGTGTGTGTCTCTCTCTGTACGTGCGTGCATGCATGCGTGCATGTGGTGTATGTGTGTGTGTGTGTGTGTGTGTGTGTGTGTGTGTGTGTGGTGTGCGTGTGTGTGTGTGCGCGCGCGCGTGCGCATGTATGGGTTGATGTGGGTGTGGTCCATTACTCAGGCGTCCATCCCGTCACCCCGGGCTTCTGTCCCGAGGTCCTGATGATGATAATGATGATGATGATGATGATGATGATGCTCATGAACAGATGATGATATTGTGATTAGATGATGATCATGGTGTTGATGACGTTAAGGATGAATTGGTATGTCGATGATGATTATGACGATGATGATGATCATGGTGATGTTGATGATCAGATGAAAATGATGGTGATGATAACGTTAATGATGATCTGGTATATTGATGAAGATGTTGATGATGATGATGATGATGATGATGATGATGATGATGATGAACAGATCAAATGATGATGATGATCAGATGATAATGTTGATGATCAGGTGACAGTGGTGGTGATGATAACGTTAATGATGATCTGTATGTAATGATGATGATGATGTTGATGCAGATGGTGATGATGATGAACAGATGATGATGATGATAGTGATAATCAGATGATGATGACTGTAGACGTGCACAGACTTTCTCATCATTCCAGGGTGATAGCCGGAAAAAAAAAAAAAACCTCCTCCCAAGACGCTGGTGTGGTGTCACTCTTAGATTAAAGTGTTTTTCTTTTCTCTCCCCGTTCTTCGTTCGTTCGGTCGGTCGTTTGTCAGTTCCCTGTGGAAACAGGTAAACAAGAGAACGAAAAGAAGACAGTGAACGGCAGGAGAACAAAACAAAACAAAACAAAAAATCAAAAAAGCAAAGACAGCAGAAAACTGACTTCGAACACACAAATAGAAAGATGAGGGCCGAAGGGAGACAAGAGGCTTTGCCCGGTAATGGCTTCCCCCTAAATTTGACAGATCTCCTCTCTAATGTGTTTGTGGCTAGAAGGAGTGAAACCAGGATGAGGATGTGTGTGTGGGTGTTTGGGGCGGGGGGGGGGGGGGGGAGGGGGGGGAAGGAGTAAGTGGGGGTGAGGGTGAGGGCACAATGGTGGGGCCCTAGTTAGCCGGTGACAGGTGAAGGGGATGACATCCCCGGACAAGACAGGACAGGCGGAGAGAACAAGTCGCTTGTAGGCTGGGGACTACGGAGGTTTAGCCGCTTCCCCCCCCCCCCCCCGCCCCTTCCCTGTTTGCATGACCTCTCTCTCCCCCCCCCCCCCCTTCTTCCTACCTTCCTACCTCGCCCACTCGCTCCTCTGCTTCCCTCCTCTCCCACCCACC
>CM065737.1:9383483-9395983 GCA_033310375.1 Conus canariensis | reverse complement strand
CTCCCAGGAACCCAGAGCAGGAGAGACACGGGCAGAACCGTGCCTGCGTCCGCCCAGGGAGAGCGGGCGACGATAATGCCCGCTAACAACAACCATACCATTCTTTGCTGCTTGGATTCCGATCCCTGCCACCCACCCCCAACCCCCAACCCTGCCCTCCCACCTCTCTCTCTCCCCGTACTACCCGCAAAAGTAGTAGTTCTCTGTCGCTTATCGCATCGGTGCTGTCACAAGTGTGAATAGTGAATAGTGCCCCCCCCCACCCCCCCCCCCCCCCCCCCCACCCACCACCACCACCCTCACCTCCTGTCTTCCTTTGTCTCTTGGTTGCTGTGCTGACTGACAAGAAGCATACGACGTACCGTGTTATTACAGTGAAGCTGAGAATGAGCGAAGGGTGGGTGATGAGCGCTTGGGAGACCCTGGTATCGCTTCCATTGAGCAATGTACGATCTCCACTATACTAGCGCCTGGAGGATCGGTTAGATCGCGAGAGAGTTGTCTTTCTTCAAGTGATTTTTTTTTTTTTTTTTTGTCTTTCTTTCTGTACGTTAGACAGGAGTGGCAGTAAGTGTGTCGGTGTTTGTGGTGGTGGTGGGGGGGGGGGGGAGTGGGGGGGGGAGAAAGGGGATGGGTAAGGGCGTGGTGGTGGTTACTTCGTCTTTCTCGATGAAGAGTATGTTTCAGCTCTCTCTCTCTCTCTCTCTCTCTCTCTCTCTCTCTCTCTCTCTCTCTCTGCGTGAGCGCGTGCGCGTGTGTATGTATGTGAGAATATTTATTTAGATACAAAATGTCAAAGGCACGAAATATTTTTGTCTGAACTTTGCCTCTACTGTCGACGGTTGAAGATAACATAATTTTATCATGTGCGTAATGTTTTCTTTCTTTCTTCCTGTTTATTTTAAAGTCAGAACTTATTTGTTTGTGTGCGTGCGTGCTCGCGCGCGCGTGTGTGTGTATGTGTGTGTGTTTTTACTGAATGATCGTGATCGTTATGCACATATTATTTTATTTTGTTTTATTTTTATTTCATTGTATTGTATTTTATTTCATTTTATGTTTAAATACCACACCTAGACTAGTGTTCTTTTGAGATATCAAAGCATTCTGCGCTCTGTGCGTCTTCGAACACACACACACACACACACACACACACACACACACACACACACACACACACACACACACAGAGGGGGAGGGGGAGGGGGGAGCAGACAGGCAGAGAGAGACAGAGACATACAGAGGATTGACTATAAGGAATGATAAGAATGCTCTTGTTTGAAGTTGGCCTGGCTTAATTGACCATCATCACCCTCAAAGGATGCCTGACAGCGGAGTGTCATCCATGAATGAACAAGAAGCACAAACCAAAGTTCCGTCCAGATCCCATGACAAAACGGTGAAAGAAGCGCCCAGAGGAAGAGGAGGAGGAAGAGGCTTCCACGTGAACAAATCAGCCCAGACAGGACTGAAGTCGGAACGAAGCAGACACATGCTTAGAACTTACAGGCCAGGTGAGTCGGTCCAGTGTGTGTCAGAGAGGAGAAGACTTGACTCAATAACCGACACGGTGTTCGAAGAGAAATCAGAGGAGAGTATTGTGCTGGGGAAGTGCATGGCCTCAAGTGGACAGTGCTGGTCAAGTCCGAGCTGTGAGATGTGGCAGAGGTCCAATGCCTGCTTGCGTCCAGCGTATATAAGAAGAAAGGAAGATTCACTACCCTTCGTGCGTGTTATCAGTTTGGTCCTACAAGGGTCAGGTTTTCTGCTCTGAAGAAGTTGTAGAGACCACTAAGGTGAAATTGGGACGTGTATATGAAGAATTGATAGAGAACTCGGAGGTGAAATCAGGACATGAAGAAGCAATAGAGAGCCCGAAGGTGAAATCAGGACATGAAGAAGCAATAGAGAGCCCGAAGGTGAAATCAGGACATGAAGAAGCAATAGAGAGCCCGAAGGTGAAATCAGGACATGAAGAAGCAATAGAGAGCCCGAAGGTGAAATCAGGACATGAAGAAGCAATAGAGAGCCCGAAGGTGAAATCAGGACGTGAAGAAGCAATAGAGAGCCCGAAGGTGAAATCAGGACGTGAAGAAGCAATAGAGAGCCCGAAGGTGAAATCAGGACATGAAGAAGCAATAGAGAGCCCAAAGGTGAAATCAGGACATGAAGAAGCAATAGAGAGCCCAAAGGTGAAATCAGGACATGAAGAAGCAATAGAGAGCCCGAAGGTGAAATCAGGACATGAAGAAGCAATAGAGAGCCCGAAGGTGAAATCAGGACATGAAGAAGCAATAGAGAGCCCGAAGGTGAAATCAGGACGTGAAGAAGCAATAGAGAGCCCAAAGGTGAAATCAGGACGTAAGCAAACAATAGTGAGCACGAAGGTGAAATCAGGACATGAAGAAGCAATAGAGAGCCCAAAGGTGAAATCAGGACGTAAGCAAATAATAGAGAGCCCAAAGGTGAAATCAGGACATGAAGAAGCAATAGAGAGCCCAAAGGTGAAATCAGGACGTAAGCAAACAATAGTGAGCCCAAAGGTGAAATCAGGACATGAAGAAGCAATAGAGAGCCCAAAGGTGAAATCAGGACGTAAGCAAACAATAGAGAGCCCAAAGGTGAAATCAGGACATGAAGAAGCAATAGAGAGCCCAAAGGTGAAATCAGGACATGAAGAAGCAATAGAGAGCCCAAAGGTGAAATCAGGACATGAAGAAGCAATAGAGAGCCCAAAGGTGAAATCAGGACATGAAGAAGCAATAGAGAGCCCAAAGGTGAAATCAGGACATGAAGAAGCAATAGAGAGCCCAAAGGTGAAATCAGGACGTAAGCAAACAATAGTGAGCACGAAGGTGAAATCAGGACATGAAGAAGCAATAGAGAGCCCGAAGGTGAAATCAGGACATGAAGAAGCAATAGAGAGCCCAAAGGTGAAATCAGGACATAAGAAACAATAGTGAGCCCGAAGGTGAAATCAGGACATGAAGAAGCAATAGAGAGCCCAAAGGTGAAATCAGGACATGAAGAAGCAATAGAGAGCCCAAAGGTGAAATCAGGACGTAAGCAAACAATAGTGAGCCCGAAGGTGAAATCAGGACATGAAGAAGCAATAGAGAGCCCAAAGGTGAAATCAGGACGTAAGCAAACAATAGAGAGCCCAAAGGTGAAATCAGGACGTAAGCAAACAATAGTGAGCCGAAGGTGAAATCAGGACATGAAGAAGCAATAGAGAGCCCAAAGGTGAAATCAGGACGTAAGCAAACAATAGAGAGCCAAAGGTGAAATCAGGACGTAAGCAAACAATAGTGAGCCCGAAGGTGAAATCAGGACGTGAAGAAGCAATAGAGAGCCCAAAGGTGAAATCAGGACGTGAAGAAGCAATAGAGAGCCCAAAGGTGAAATCAGGACGTAAGCAAACAATAGTGAGCACGAAGGTGAAATCAGGATGGATATATGAAAGAGAAAAAAACAACAACAACAACAACAACAACAACAACGGTATAGGGCTAATAGGTAAGATGGGGAACGTGTGTATGAAGAGACAGTATAGTGAGCACAAACGTAAAAATTGGACTTGTATGTGAAGAAAACAATAGAGGGCTATGGGATGAGATTAGAACGTATACGAAGAAACGGCAGAATGCACAAAGGTGAGATTGGGACGTACATATGAAGAAACGGCAGAGGGTGGCGCGAAAGTGAAACTGGAAGTGTGTGTGAAGAAACAGTCGAGGGTACAAAGGTGAAATTGGAACATGTACATTAGAAGAAACAAGTAGAGGGCGCAAAGGTGAAACAGGGACGTGAATGTGAAGAAACAGTCGAGGGTACAAAGGTGAAATTGGAACATGTACATTAGAAGAAACAAGTAGAGGGCGCAAAGGTGAAACAGGGACGTGAATGTGAAGAAACAGTCGAGGGTACAAAGGTGAAATTGGAACATGTACATTAGAAGAAACAAGTAGAGGGCGCAAAGGTGAAACAGGGACGTGAATGTGAAGAAACAGTCAAGGGTACAAAGGTGAAATTGGAACATGTACATTAGAAGAAACAAGTAGAGGGCGCAAAGGTGAAACAGGGATGTGAATGTGAAGAAACAGTCGAGGGTACAAAGGTGAAATTGGAACATGTACATTAGAAGAAACAAGTAGAGGGCGCAAAGGTGAAACAGGGATGTGAATGTGAAGAAACAGTCGAGGGTACAAAGGTGAAATTGGAACATGTACATTAGAAGAAACAAGTAGAGGGCGCAAAGGTGAAACAGGGACGTGAATGTGAAGAAACAGTAGAGGGCGCAAAGGTAACATCGGAGTGTGTATGTCATTTAAGAAACATTAGAGGGCGTCAAGGTGAAATCCGGACGTGTATATGAAGAAACGGTCAAGGGCACTCGGATGAATCGGGGATCAGATTTATGTGTGTTAACTGAATGAAGGAAAATAAAGAGGGGAAAAAAGAAGAAGAAAAAAAGGAAAGAAACCATTGGAGGATACAAACTGAGACTGAGATGCGTACTTCACACCAAAGAAAAGCACGCGGGTTGAGATCAGAATGTGTATAACTAAACATCTGTGCTCGCCATTTACAGTGAGAGAGAGATATCCCTTTTCAAAACAAAACAAAGCAGAACAAAACAAAATGGAAAATGCTGTTATTGACCTTATCATTCAGTCGTGTTCGTCTGGTCGATTTCTTTCAGGGGAGGAGGTAAAAAAAAGAAAGCTTTAAGTCTCTCCCCCCCCCCCCCCCCCCCCCCAGCCCCAGCTCTCAACCGCACCATGTACGGTTGTTAACCTCTGGACTGTGACAGCGTGATCTCGCCTTACAAGTTCTGTACGACAGGCTGCCACAGCCGTTTTTTTTTTTTTTTTTTTTTTTCCCCTCCATGTTTAGAGACGCTGAAGCAAAACTCGTCGGTTGAAGGAAGTATTTAGGAAAATTAAAGCAGAAGACGCAGGGTGGACGTGTTTTGAGAGAGAGAGAGGGGGATTCGGATTCAGATGATTTATTCATATAACTAGGCCTTAGCCCATAATGAAAGGGTGTGTGACCATGTAAAACACAGTAATTACAAACAGTATTAGGATATGGATCAAAAGGAAATCGTTGTCACATATTCAAGAAGAAACAGTTTCTCTAAGTTTCCACCTCCCCTTTCATCTCCCTCGTTCATCAGAGCCGGTGGCACGAACAGGCCCTTTTCAGGAACAAAGAAAAAGGTTTGACAAATTTAGCGGAAGTGGATGATAGAAGCAGATTTAGTTGAAACAAAGATGGCTGTCTGTAATAATTATTTGGGCTTAATGAACTTTTCTCTGATGCTCCTGAGAGCTGGCCAGCGAAGAACTAAACGTATTTCTGTTTACTGTGATTCTCTGCATAAAGGACAAGTCAAATCACAAGTATTACCCGTTCGATATCCAAAATAATGGCAGGCTAATGTAGATATTCCTAACCTAAATTTTGCTGTTACATGCTTTAAATGCCTTTCCATATCTATGTTCAAGTAAGTCTTCAGGTCATGAGAGAGAGAGAGAGAGAGAGAGAGAAGAGAGAGAGAGAGAGAGAGGAGAGAAGAGAGAGAGGACTGGGACGACCCAGGAGAGAGAGGGAAGATGATCCGTGTAATCCCTGTGAGGGGCCCGGAAAGCCAACCCTCCAGAACAAGACTCCTCGGGGCGGGGCGGGGGCCCACGTGGTATGTGTAGGGGGCACAGGACGGCTGGCCGGCTCATCCCCCCAGGTATTAGGGGTAATTAACTGGAGAGGTCAGGTTCCTGTCCGTACCCTCCCTCCTTCCCTTCCCCACCTCCCCCCTCCTTCACTCAGATCGACTCTCCTCCCCCCCCCCACACCTTCATTCCCACCCCCACCCCCACTCCACCTCCTCCACACACCTGCAGACAGGAGGCGCAGGCGGTCGTAGTCGTAGTCCACAGCAGTCGTGTACAGGATTTCCTTCCACCTCCCCTTTCCATCTCCCTCGTTCATCAGAGCCGGTGGCACTAACAGGCCCTTTACCTGTGTTGTACAGCCCAGTGCCCCGGCAGGTGAGTGCGTCCCTCGCCGTCAGCCAGAGATCCGAAAAGGGGGGGGGGGGGGGGGGAGTAGGGTCGAGTTGGTTGGCGGGAAGGGGGTGGGAGTGGGAGGCGCCAGACGCTATGAACAATTTACGTCACGCGTTGTTGGCGTCAGCGGGACATTGGTATGTAGACGTGGCGGTGAGAGTGGTAACGAGTCATCTGTTACCGTCTGTCTGTCTGTCTGCCAGTCTGTCGGGTTCAACCGGTGTATCATCCCGGACGTGTGGTTTGAGAGAGTTCTGCTACAGTACTAGCTTGATGAGGTCACACTGACTGTTGGAATTTCATGTAAGAAAACAAATTCCAGCAAAACAAAACAAAACACAACTAACAAACCGTTATGGGCGTGGTAACAAGCATTGATAACGTTATGACATCCAAAGAACCAATGTCACCACTTCTGCCCTTGCCAAATTGCAAAACGATGTGTGCATGGATTCAGACAGTGGGGTGCCACGTGCAGTGAGAAAAAAAAAAAAAGCATTAGCGGCCACTGTCCTTGGGTCCAGTGCAAGGTTTCTGTGCACATGGGCAGGGGTGATAGAATTGTGAAGAGTTATACTTGATGTTTTCAGTGAGATTAATCTTATGATGCCGTATCACCCGTGCCTAAAATCAAGGACAATGACAACAGAAAGAAAGAAAAATTGAAATATACGCGAGGAACAGTAAACCTGTGTCACTTTCCATTGCGATGAGGACGCTCATTATGAAGAAAAGGGTAGTAACAGGGGTATGGGAACTCCCATATCGGCCCTGTCGGCTCCTCGTCTGCTGTACACCCAATGAGGGATTTCCTGATTGATGACGGTGTTTGTCGAATTGCCCGTGTGAGGTTGGTTAGTTATTTGCTGCAGGTGTTGGCTCCTTTGCGTATGTTATATGAGCATCTGATGAGTTCGACTGCCTGCGCATGCTTGTTACTGTTAACCGCAGTCGGCCAGCACCCACACAGTTCCTGACACTGCGCTACCTGACAAAATGCGCACACGTGTTCGAAGTTAGAGACCTGCTAGGGGAAGGAGATCACTGCCACGATGTAGAAGTGGAAACAGGTGAGGCTGTCTTCAGTCAGCTAAGAGCCGTCTGGTTTCATGGAGGACACGGCTGTGGGTACCCTATGCTAGCAGCTGGCCGTAAGCTGACAGCAAAGCACACTCCCTTGCCGGATGTAACCATCTCATTTCTTTCCTACAGCCGCGCGCATGGCACGTTTAGTTCATCACACCAGCTACTGCGCGCCTTCAGCAGACTTCCCACACCTACTGGAAGATGTTTATTATGGGTATGCGAGCTGTCTTTAATGACCAAGGCTAGTGCGGACAGAGGCGCTGACCCGGTTTTCATGGAACGCGCGTTATGAAGCAGACGATACTATGGTATGCATTCGTTCATCAGGTGGGGAAGGATTCATTACTGTTTCATTACAGTGATCATGTTTTCTTCTAAAGTACCCTTTCATAGCGGTGGAGTCCGCCCTCAGTGCATTCATGACAATACGCGTATTTGTGAAGTGCCGACAATAAACTCAAAATGCTCTGTATAGGACTGCTGTGGGGATACGGTGCTGCTGTTGTCGTAGGGGGCCCACCGGATGCAGCTTGTACGTGTGTCCATGGTCTGCGTCAGGCAGGCAGGGCATCCAGCTTGAGTGTCTTCACGGCTCATGCATGATCCGCTGCTGACCTGCTTCGTTGGGAACTTGGCTTTGGCTTGTGGGTCTACATGATATGGACCGGGGGGCCGGAAGAGCTTGGTTGGTAGAGCGGCCGACTCGTAATCTTGGTGATCCTGGGGTTGCGGGTTCGAATCTCCGCCGGGCCGTTTCGGTACAAGGGGATTTTTTTTCCCTCGGAGTTAACATTGGTTCTGACTCCATTTCCCAAATAGCCCTTCGAACGAGACTGTAAACCGAGGTTCCGTGTGTGAATGCACGCGTAACATCTTGCATACACGTAAAATCTCATCACCAACTTTCGGAAGAGAAGGCCAGTTTGGCCGTTGGTAAGTATGACACGTTACACATAGCATGCATTCTGCGTGAAAAATCGAAAGAATGAAATATTTGTTAAAATGAATGAACGATATTGACTGAATGACACGGGAAACGACTGAATGAAGCGCCAGCAGGCACCTCTTCAGTCGGCTCTACCTAGGTAGGCAGCCCGTTGTGAAAACGAGAATGCGGCTTGTAAAGCGCTTAGAGCTTGATCTCAGGCCGGGGATAGGCGCTATATTAGTACTCTCTTGACTGATATGGGGTGGTCTTTGTCAGTCTGGGGCATCTGCCTTCATTGAACGCGGGGATCGTCTCGTGGACGTGTTGTGTGGACCAGTCAAGGGCCTTTGGCGGCATGATGTGTAGTATGGAACATTCTCTCGTGCTTGTAAAGCAGGGACCGGGCTCTGTGCGGTCAGATCTCTCTCTCTCTCTCTCTCTCTCTCTCTCTCTCTCTCTCTCTCTCTCTCTCTCTCCTCTCTCTCTTCTTGCTGTGAACCTGTCTACCCCCACTTTTCTCTCTCTCTCTCTCTCTCTCTCTCTCTCTCTCTCTCTCTCTCTCTCTCTCCATCCCTCCCCCTCCCTCCCTACCCCCTCCCTCTGTCACTCTATCAAACTCTGTCTCTTTCTCTCTGTCTCTTTCTCTCTGTATCTCTGTCTTTCCCTGTCTTTGTCTGTCTGCTCTTTCTGTCTCTCTCTCTCTCTCTCTCTCTCTCTCTCTCTCTCTCTCTCTCTCTCTCTCTCTCTCGTCTAACACCCTGCCCCCCAGGAAACCAGGTGAATGTGTGTGCGTGTGTGTGGGAGGGGTGTATCACCTGTCTAGGTATCAGGGGCGAAGATTGTAAACAAGGCTTACAGGGAAAAACTGGTCACTGCCTGCACCTGACGGCACAGCACAGCACAGGTGCTGGTCTCCCCCGCCTTGCTTCGGGAGGAGGCTGTTGTATGGCAGACCACGGGCGTCAGAAGGTCATGCTGACTCGTAAGCACAGTTCCTTCTTCGTCTTCTTCATCTCTTTCTTCTTTCTTCTTCTTCTTCTTCTTTCTTTCTTTCTTTCTTTCTTTCTTTCTTTCTGTCTGTCTGTCCTTGTGTCTTTTTCTGTTCCTTTTTATTTTATTTTCTTTCGTTCTTTCTTTCTTTTTTTAATCAGGCTGTGCTTGTTTGCGTGAACAAAAATGGTAAATATGACGTTAAACGCAAATTTTCAGCTGCATAACACGTCATTAAGGCATCGGACAGCAGCGATTCAGACAACAACAACAACAACAACAAGGAAGAAAGAAAGAAAGTAGTAGTTATTAATATTTCGGTCACAGGAAGCCGTGAGCAATGATTGTTATTAATTAATTCTGGTAGTTATTTCTTGCGAATGATCGCAAGTAAATTCGACTTTGACGTGAGAACGGTTCTCTTACTTATCAAAGATGTTTCAGTGTGATAGCAGAGCCGAAAGCTGAAAATAATGTGAAGACAGTCAAGTGTGGTTTTTCCTGTGTTTTCTGGAACAAGTGCTGCAGTTGTCACCCTTTTGATGGAAGCCTTTCTTCCCCATACCGTTTGGCCCAGTCTGTGACGGGTGCGCTGCATACCCGTGTGTACCCTTCACCATCTCTCCCGTACCCTTTGCGCCACCCACCCACCCACCCACTACCATACCGTGCAAGTACCTGGCCTTAGTGTGATTACCATACCCCTCGCTCCTTGTTCATGACGGCCAGTAACATTGTAAATTACCATCGTAGCTGTACTCGGGGAGGAGAAGTGTCATCGCAGGATCAAGATAGAACGATTACAAGCGGAGCAGGTGCGTGTTTTCCTGGAGTGCTCTTCCTTTTTTTTTTTTTTTTTTTTAAGAATAACTTCTCTTTCCTTCTTCTTCCTCCTTCTCCTCCTCCTCCTCTTCTTCCTCCTCCTCCTCCTCCTCTTCTTCCTCTTCTTCTTCTTCTTCTTCTGCTTCTGCTTTATGTTCTTGTGTTGAATCATCATCTTGTTCTACTTTCTTCTTGTTGTAGTGGTAATGGTTTTCCTCGTCTTCCTTTCTTATCGTCCTTCTCCTTCTTTTTTCTCCTCCTCCACTTCATCCTCCTCCTCCTTCCTCCTCCTTCTTCTTCTTCTTCTTCACCTCCTCGTCCTTCTTCTTCTTCTCTTCCTCCTCCTCTTCTTCCTCCTTCTCCCTCTTCTCTTCTTCCTCCGTTTTTCATCCTCAACGAGGACACGCATGCGCAGCACCCTGATGACAGCGTGAAGGGTGTCAGTGTCATGGACAGACAGTGACAGACAGACAGACAGATCGTCCTTCTGTTCCTCGTACCACAGGGCACCAGGTCAGGTGAAGGCATTCTGCCGGTGTTCAAAGCGGGACTGTGAACCCAGTAGGACGGGTGGGGGTGGGGTGAGGATGGGGCTGGGGGGAGCCACACGGGCAGTACAGTGAAGGGCCGCTGTTTGTCTGTCAGTGGAATGTGGAGTGGGGTAGTTTGGGGGGGGGGGGGCCACGGCTTCTTTTGAAGGGAGAAAGTTAACCGTGTTTCAGTGTCAGTTATGGCCCAGCTGTACGTACGTACAACCCCTTTCAGAGAGAGAGAGAGAGAGAGAGAGTTCTCAAGCCGTTCTCAGTAGTTTATCTCTAAGACTGGTAATTGGGCACGAGGATAGGTAGATAGACGGATAGACAGGCAGGCAATCAGAGAGAGACAGATCCTCACCCACCAAAAAAAGAAGAAAAAAGAGATTAATAGATAGATAGATCGACAGACAGACAGATTAAAGATAGATTAGATAGATAAATAGATCATGCTTAGTCAAAGAGAGTTGTAGAAAAGGTGAATTTATTGGCGCATACCCTGAAGGTGGAGTGCAATGAATTCTAAACGTCCTTCTCCCTCCCTTCCCCCCTTCTTCCGCCCTGTCCCCTCCCTACACCCCCCTCCCTCCAGTCCCCTGCATCAAAGCGAGGATAGTTGTAGCATACTCCAGAGGATGTTTATTCTAAAGTTCAAAGTCTGTTGTATATCTTGGTTTGGGAGATTGGTTATTCCCGATTGAAGCTTGAAAAGTTTGTTTTGTTTCTTTGCTGGATTGTCTGCAAGAGGAAATCTTCCCTGGTACACTGTATAATAGGCTGTGGTATGTTATGTTCTAGGTGTATCTGGTAGTAGACCATTCTGGTGAGCTGAAGTCCCGGAGACGTTATGATATCCGGGGATGTAATCCAGGGGGTTGTAATCTAGGTTATTGTCGAAGAGATTACATTCTAGGTCAGAGTCTCTGTGTGTGTGTGTGTGTGTGTGTGTGGTGTGTGTCGTGGTGTGTGTGGCGCGGCGTGCGTGCGTGCGTGTTCTAGTTGTTGTGAAGTAGTTACAATCTAGGTTGTAGTCTACAGGTGGTGATATTCTTAAGTTTTAATCTAAAAGCAGTTTGTTCTAGGTTGTGTAGTTCAGAAGTAGTTTTATTCTAGATCTGTAGAGCTGAAGTCATTCTCATCGGCGGCAAGTCTTGTAAGAAAACCCCCATCGGTCGTCGTCAAGCAGCGAGCAGGCAGTTTGTTGACTGACTGTACCAGACAAGACTGACTGGCTAGAAACAGGCTTCTGGCAGAAAATCGGACATGATGGGAAAACAAACCTCATCCCGCTTTGACCAACCGAGAGAGAGTAACAGCGTTTTGCAGCTGAGTAGAGGGGGGAAGAGAAGGGAAGAGAAGTCCGGAAACTATCTATCAGTCAAGTGGCTTCATTCGGCGGGGCTCCAAAACGACATGGGCCCATTAGTGTCAACAGTTATCAGTTGGCTGTGAGCTGTGTTGACTCGGGACTGGCGGGTCTGGGACGGCCGAACTTCAACACTCACTCTCGCTCACTGTCTCTCTCCTTCTTCGTCTGTCTGTCTCTGTCTGTCTGTCTGTCTGTCTGTTTCTTCTCTCTCTCTCTCTCTCTCTCTCTCTCTCTCTCTCTCTCTCTGGCTGTCTGTATGTCTGTGTGTGTCTGTCATCTGTCTCCCACCATCTCTCTCTCTCTCTCTGTTTCTTCTTCTCTGTCCGTCTGTAAGTCCCTCTCTCTCTCCTCTCTCTCTCTCACTCTCACTCTCTGTCTCTCTCTCTCTCTGGCTGTCTGTATGTCTGTGTGTGTCTGTCTGTCATCTGTCTCCCACCATCTCCTCTCTCTCTCTCTCTGTTTCTTCTTCTCTGTCCGTCTGTAATTCTTCTCTCTCTCTCTCTCTCTCTCTCTCTCTCTCTCTCTCTCTCTCTCTCTCTCTCTCTCTCTGTCTCTCTGTCTGTCGTTTGCTCGTCTCCCCCTTCTTTGCCCCTTCCTTCTGCCCACCCTCCTTCACTCTCTGTCTCTGTCTCTCTCTGTGTATCTCGAGTGGCTTCCCTTGTCTGGCTCCCGTCAAGACGCGTTTTGAGCAGCTCTGATAA
>CM065737.1:9375983-9378483 GCA_033310375.1 Conus canariensis | reverse complement strand
ATAAACTGAAGCGGAATGGGCGGGAGTCTCGCCTGGTCCAGTGTATCCTGTAGTCCAGTGTGACGAGCTGTTAGGACAGTTGATGTTCGATCAACAGAAGATAGAAAAGGGAATCTGGCGTCCGTTTCGACATCACTTTACTTCGGAGCTCGGGTAGCTGTGTAGATAAGGGTGAAGGTTTGGGAAGAGGGGTGGATGGGTAGAAGGCTTGTCAGAGGGAGAGGAGGGAAGTGGGGAAGAGGTGGGGAGGAGGGCAGACAAGGGAGGTGGGGGGGTGTCTGGGGAGACAGGCAAATGCTATGATAGGCATGCAGGGTATGTATAAATCGTGTAGGGGGTGGGGTGGGGATGTTACATTCGGCATAGAACGAAACGATCCAAAACCGGATGGAGATAACGGGAAATAAACTGCACCAGGAATGTGGTGAGGAGAAGGTGGGGGTGGATGGTTGTGAAGATGATGGGGGAGGGAGGTGGAGGCGGGAAGGGGGGAGGGGAAGGGCATAGCATAGCTCGGGAGTCGGTGACTGGAAACTACCCGGGTGGAAATGAACAGATGGCGGGTGGTGTGTGTGTGTGTGTGGGGGGGGGGGGGGGGGGATATGCCAGGCTGAGAATAAGCATTGAAAGGAAGTTAATTGAAGATATGGGTTGTTGGGTGCGAATGGGAGAGGAGAAAGGAGGGGGAGGGGGGGGGGGGGGGGGTTGTCGGGGTGGGTCGATTCGGGTGTGATTGAACTGAAGCAAGGAAAGAGAGGGAAGGCAGAGGGAAGCCAGGGTCACAGGGAGCTGGCTGGCTGCTTTGCCTTTGAAGCCAGGCTGACTTGCAGGCAGTCGTACTGTCTGTCAATGCTTCGATCCGTGACTCCCGTTAGAGACAAGGCATGAAGAACGTGTTGTTAAAAAATGAAAGGAAAAAAAAACAACAACTAATGTCGGGGTCACACGAAAATGGAATATTCATCACATTTCAGCAAATCAATCAACCACACACGCACACTCTCACACACGCACACACGCGCGCGCGCGCACGCAAGCACACCTCTCTCTCTCTCTCTCTCTCTCTCTCTCTCCTCTCTCTCTCTCTTGTGTGTGTGTGCGCGCGCGCGCGCGCGTTTGTGTGTGTGTGTGTGTTTGATCGACATGGTTTCGTACGACTGCTGAGAAAACCACAACACAACATGCATACAAAAGAAACCTTTACTAAACCAACCTTACTTAACTTTTAGGTGTTCTCTCTCTCTCTCTCTCTCTCTCTCTCTCTCTCTCTCTCTCTCTCTCTCTCTCTCTCTCTCTCCATCCCAGCGTTCCAGTCTCTCCCTCTCTCCCCATCTATCCCTTTGTATGCATGTGCATACCTCAGGAACTGGAGTAATTGTGTTTGGACTGTGTTAGGAATGTGAGTGCACGCGCACGCGCGCCTGTATGCGTATATATATGTGTGGTGTGTGTGTGTGTGTGTGTGTGTGTGTGTGTGTGTGTGTCCGCTGGCACATTCTTCTGCAATTGTGTTTGGACTTAGTCACAGAGAAACTGGCTGAGGAATGTGAGCGCGCTCGCGCGCGCGCGTGTGTGTGTGTGTGTGTGTGTGTGTGTGCGTGTGTGTGTGTGCGCGCTCGCGCGCGCGCTGGCTCACGTGCGGGGGTTGGGTGTGTATGTAAATGTAGCGTGGGGCTGTATATTGTTTGGAACTTGGGGTCGGTGGATGTTAGTGCTCTGTTGACGATGCCACAGCAACGCATGCTTTTTTGTTTCTGGATTCTCTCTCTCTCTCTCTCTCTCTCTCTCTCTCTCTCTCTCTCTCTCTCTCTCTCTCTGTTTGTCTGTCTCTCTGTTTCTGTCTGTCTGTCTGTGTGTCTCTCCTCTCTCTCTCTCTCTGCCCCTCCCTCCCTCCCTTTATCCTCCCATCTCTGTCTCTGTCTCTCTCTCACATACTCCTCTCTCTCACGTTCTCTCTCTCTCGCACACACACACAAACACAGATGGAAGGAGGGGAGAGAGACAGACAGACAGACAGACAAAGAGAGAGAGAGGAAGAGAGAGAGAGAACTAGAGGGAAACAGCCAGGTTGTGGCGACTTGCAAGAAAGGTGCCAAATAAAAGCAGCAGTTAAGCACTTAGTTCCCTGCCGAATATCTCTTCTTCCCCTCCCCCCCCTCCCCCTCCCTATACACACACTCCACCCCAACTAACCCACACACACAAACACGTCTTGTCAACCCCTCCCTGCCCTCTCCTTTACCCATTTTCTTCTCTTCCTCAAACTGCTTTTGTCCAACAACAGGCCACGTGCAGTTCCTGCACCCAGTGCCCCCCCCCAACCCCCACCCCCTCCCCCCCCCCCCCCCCCCCCCCCCCCCTTGTCCTTATCCTCAATCTCGTCCCAGCTTTCACCCCTTTCTACTGTACTTCTCCCGTCTTTTTTTTTTTTCTTTTTTCTTTTTCTTTTTTCTTTTTTGTTTGTAAATGTCTCTTTACCTTTTCTCGTGTCATTGCAGGG
>CM065737.1:9330983-9370983 GCA_033310375.1 Conus canariensis | reverse complement strand
CCGTCTCTGGCATTTATGGGGAGAGGAGAAAGAGCAAGATGGAAGATGTAATTGCGTGAACCTGGACACAATAGTCTGACTTTGGGTGGGGTGGGGGAGGGGGGGGGGAGGGGGGTGTCAAAGGAGGAGAAGGATGACAGGTGACATCCTGGCAAAGTACCTCCAACCCCCCCCTCTCCCCCTCCACACTCCCCCCTCTCCCCTCCTCTCCCCTCTCCCATGTAAGTTCTGAGGCAGCTTTGGTAAACATGTCTTTCAAGCTGGATGTTTGGAGGTAACAGTTCAGCTCCCAGAGTGCAGTACATTGTTGCTCTTATTCCCAGTCGTGCTGATGTCTTTGGCCTTGAGTGAAAGACAAAGCATTGTTCTATAGCGGGTTTTTCAGTAGGGCGTTGTTGGCTGTCTCTGTGATGGTTTATGGGATTCGCAGCAAGACTTGGGGGGAGGGGGGGGGGGGGGGGGAGACTTGAGTGGAGTTGATGTTTATGGTGAAAGCAGAAAGAATCCCGCTGAAAAAAACAGCTCTGTCCGCAGATTTACATCACTTCAGGAAGTAAGTCCACAAACAGGTGTCAGTAGTTGGGCCGATATCCAAAGACTGCCAAAACCTCTATCCTGCTTCCACACTTCTGTCTCTGGCAGCAAGCCATGAATGTGCCATTTCCTCAAATTCAGCTTCATTAGACATACATATACATATATATGTTGTGTGGTGTGTGTGTGTGTTGTGTGTGTATCTGTTAAAGGAAAGGAATTGTACAAGTTACCTTATAAGTGCATGATACCCGAACAACTCACCTAGGGGGAAAAAAAAAAAGCAAACAGAAATTTCAGATGACAGTTCTCTTCCTTTGTATATCTTTGTTTTGTTTTGTTTGTTGCTGTTGTTTTTTGGTTGCTTTCAGTGGCAGTCCCTCATGCTGGTCGTTCCAGCTTCCTCATTTCTGTGTAGGACCGGCCACCCTCTATAGTTTGTCCCGTTGTGGCCCGGTGCTAGCTGTCCACGGTGGACAGTCAGTGTCAAGTCATTACGAGGCAACCGCCAGAGGAGACACTGCTGTGCTGCCCAGTCACTTCGGTGGTGTTCAGTGGTCTTTGTACTGATCCATCATGCGCAGAACACCACTCGCTAAGTTCTTTCTGATGACAGTAATTGCATGTATGTCACTTTTGGTAGGTGTAGACGTTAAACTGGTGTAAGTGAGATAGCCCACCAAGGAGAGTGTGATAGGGAAGGGGGTTGGTGGATGGGAGGGGACCTAACTCTACACTAACGTTGCTGAAACAACAGCATGTTAAAATAGGAAAATAAAATTGTGTGTGTGTGTGTGTGAGTGTGTGTGTGCATGCGTGCATGCATGTGTGCATGCGTGTGTGTGTGTGTTTGCTATGTTGGAACTTAAACTGCAACAGTTGAATGCAAAGCAAGTGCTCCTACCATTGAGCTAAGCATGTCCCTTTCTGTCTCCTATGTGATGCACCACAGGGGGAAAGCAGGGAGGAAGGGGTGAGCACTGGAGTGGTCAGTGACACTTGAGTGGAGTGTGCTATGTTTTTTTGTTGTTGTTGTTTTTTTTTGCTGTCCCATCTTCCATGCCACCTTAGTGGCAGTGCACCCATGCTGCTCATTCTGACACCCCGTCCACCCACAGAATTTGAGACTTTTGTTTTTTTTGGATAATGCTGATTGATGAGAATGAAGGTGATAAAGATGATGCTGCGGATTTCCACTCTGGTCTGAGACTACATGACAGGGCTGTACTCTACACTTCCTTTAATAATATATCCCAGCATCAACCAGGCCTGAGAGATACAGACACCTGCAGTGTTGGTTGGGAAATTTGAGCAACACTCACAGAGATACACCCATTAAGTGGATGAAACTGGACTGTGTGGTCCCAGTCTTCTCAACTGAGCCCGTCAGCAAACTCAACTCTGGGTAGGAGCCGGTTGGGGCAGAAAAAATCTCACATGACTCTGATAGCAATCGAACCCACGACCTCCCAGCCGGGAGTCCACAGCGCTAACCACTTTGCCATGGTGGCTGGTTGTGTGCTGTGTAGTTACTGGTATTAGGGAGGCCAAGGGATCTATATCCCTGTATATCATATTCCCACCTTTTGGCCACCTTGTGTGAGTCATTTTCTGATTTCTGTCACTCTGACACAGTAAGGTGTATGTATGTTGGACAGGACTTGAAGTTCAAAGTTAACTGAGTTGCATAGGATGCAGTGTGTATACCTTCTGTCCCCATTTTAAAGAAGTTGCCAGAAGAATGGGATGAACAAATTTTGTTCCTAGGTTGTTTGTATTTCTGGGTAGGGGTGATATGGGGATGGGGAATTAGGGGGGGGAGGGGTAGGGGGGGGGGGGTTGTGTGTGGAGTGGTTTCCTGATTGTTTTTGTTTAGTTTTGTTTGTTTGTTTTCTGTTTTTCTTTGAGTGTGTGTGTGTTTTCTTTTTTTTTTTTTTTCTTCATTTGTTTATCTTGTTTTCCTCGAAGCAATAAAAATGGAGATCAGTTGATTTGGACAGTGCACTCATATCACCCCGTCCTCCTCCTCCACTTCCTCGCCCAATGCAAGTGTGTTGTTTGTCTCTCTCTCTTACTGTCATTCCTCCCTGCTTACCCCCTCACTGAGCTCCTCCCCTCTCCCTCACACACGCTCGTGCACACACACACACACACACACACACACACACACACACACACACACACACAAGCAAACACGCACGCACATGCACACACTCATACGCACACACGCACATACTCACTCACTCACTCACTCACTCACTCACACACACACACCACACACACACACACACACACCACACACACCACACATCTCTCTCTCTCTCTCTCTCTCAAGCACACACACACACACACACCACACACACACACACACACACATTGTATCTCCCCCCCCCCCCCCCCCCATCTCCCTGAAACAAAAAAAAAAGTCTTTTTCCATATGGTGCCCATCTGCTATATTGACTCCCACCTAGATCCTGGTGAGATGTGTGTGTGTGTGGTGTGTCTGTGTCTGTGTGTCTGTGGGGGGTGATAGTGTTGAAGAGGGGGAGTGAGTGAGGGAAGTCGAGGGAGATAGGGAATGGCGTGGGTGGTGGGCGAGATTACAGGCACAGGTGAGTGGCTAAGTGAGAAGGTATCTGTCCCCCCATCTGCATACCTGTGTGAGTAGGGGGTGTGGGGAAGAAGGAGAGGGCTTATCAGATGGGGGAGGGAGCAGGAGGCAGGGGAAGCGGGAGGCAGGCCTTTGAATAAGTTTCTGTGGGGCTACTTACTGGCTGGCCTGGTGGCCCAAGCAGAGAGTGAACCGGGAGGCAGGCCTTTGAATAAGTTTCTGTGGGGCTACTTACTGGCCTGGTGGCCCAAGCAGAGAGTGAACCGTTGGTCAGTCAGTCACATCAGAGGAATTCCTTCCACTTTCTGTACTGTCAGGTTCCTCTGGCCCAAGCAGAGAGTGAACCGTTGGTCAGTCAGTCACATCAGAGGAATTCCTTCCACTTTCTCTACTGTCAGGTTCCTCAGAGCTGCTGGACGGACATGACAGGGACAGATGGGGGGAACGAGCAGGTGTCTTGTTGGCTGTCTTCTTTGACCTGTCTCTGTCTCTCTGTCGCTGTCCCTGTCTGTCTGTCTGTCTGTCTGTCTGTCTGTCTGTCTCTCTCTCTCTCTCTCTCTTTGAGTCTCGAAGTCTCTCTCTGAGTCTCAATTTTAAGTTCCTCTCATTCTCTCTCTCTCTCTCTCTCTCTCTCTCTCTCTCTCTCTCTCTTTGAGTCTCAAATGTTTTATTCCTAAAGGCCATAGCCCCTTAGAATGGGGATGCACATCATACATCATGTCGAAAATATTCTTTATGTTACATACATAGTTCGCTTTTTGAATGCTTTATATAAATAAATCGCTAACTTTTTAACCGTGTTTTCATTTGATGACGACATTAACAAGGTTAATTTGAAAAGGCATGGATTATTGAAGTACTTTCTTGAGATTAATTCCTGTCTAAGTTCGTCTAGTACTGGACAAGCCAATACAAAATGAACTTCATCCTCTTTTGCATTTCGACACAAAGGACAGATCAAATTTTCACTACATGACTGTCTATAACGAAAATAATGAGTAAAGAGATCGGAAACACCAAATCTAAACTTAGCCATGATGCGTTTTAAATGTTTGTCCATTTTCATTGATATATATACAGGTAAACATCGTAGATTATTAAACGTTCTATATAATTCAAATCTGTCACTGTTCTGTACATGACAATTCCAATTTTGCCAACTGCAGTCAACAAGTCTTTCTCGGAATACCTGGATAAAAGCACTCATATCACCAACACCTTGGTTCATCCATACAAATCCAAAACCATATTCACACAGTTTCATTCTCACATTAGTCACCCAGTTTTTCTTACCTCTGTCGTCCAATTCTAACAACATTCGATATGCTTTATATGGAAATCTGTGACCTTGCATCTGAGTAATTTTCAGCCAATATCGAACACACTTTAATAATGGAATTCAGATATATAGGAAATCTAGCCGTTTCACCATATACCAAATCATTTGGCGTTTGCAATGATACACCAAGAAATTTCTTCTTGAGTCTTGAGTCTTGAGTCTCTCTTTGAGTCAGGAACTCTCTCTCTCTCTCTGTCTCTGTCTCTCTCTCTCTCCTCTCTGACTCACAAACTCTCTCTTTCTCTCTCTCTGAGTCACAAAATCTCTCTCTCTCTCTCTCTCTCTCTCTCTCTCTCTCCCCTCTCTCTCTCTCTCTCTCTCTCAAAGTTTCTCTCTCTCAAAGTTTCTCTCTCTTTCTCTCTCTCTCTCAGTCCTTGATGGAATAAAATTTTTTTAGTTCTCTCTCTCTCTCTCTCTCTCTCTCTCTCTCTCTCTCTCTCTCTCTCTCTCTCTCTCTCTCTGTGCTGTTTTTATTTTGTCTGACGCCCATCCTCTGATAGCAAAAGCATATTGACCACCCATCTGTATGTGTGTGTCTGTGTGTCTGTGTCTGTGTTTGTGTGTCTGTGTTTGTGTGTGAATGATTATGTTTATGTGTGTTTGTGAATTCATTCAGTGAAAAAAATACCCTCCCCCAGTGTGACAGGAATCAGTGTATTGTTGTTGTTGTGTGCGTGTGAGAGCTAGATGAAATTTAACGACCCAAACATCATTTGCCCAGTTGTCATCAGATTTGGCAGGGTAGTCTGTGGGGTCCATTGCTGCAAAATGGAGGAAATCTCTGCTACAAGAACAGATAAACCAGGTCTCTGAAATGGGAGCTAATTTCTAGTTGTGAGCATCCGAGGAGTTGCATCCCATTGTCTGTGTCACTTCCACCCTGCTTGTTGCTGTCTTGTCACTGACCTGTATCAAAGGATGCGTCAGAATGTGGACTCCTCTGATGGCATTGTTTTTGGAGTGGGTTCAATTACCTTTTCCTCTCAGTTTGTCTGCTTGGTCCATGACACCTTAGTCCGTCATTCTGGCTGGCTGTTTCGATGTGTGTTTTCTGATTCACTTTTTCAATGTGTGTGTGTGTGTGTGTGTGTGTGTGTGTGTGTGTGTGTGTGTGTGTGTTTCCATGAGGAAGGAGATCCATCACTCCCCACCTCACCACACCCTGTGTTCCAGCAAAAACATTGGACCTAAAACAGAATGCTAAACATTTATACTTGGTGCAGAAAAGAAAAATCAATTCCTACACATCTGTTTATCAATAGTATTTCATTTCACTGTTCTGAAACACACATTCAGATCTGTTTAGAAAAGGGGGGGGGGGGGGGGGTGGAGAGAATTGGAGGGTTTGATCTGGGGAAACAAATCCTGTTAACTGTCCTTCACAACTTCCCCCTTCCTTCCCCCTCACCACCCCGACCCCTTTCCAATCGCCGAACCTACCTTTGTCCATTCCTGTCATTGTCATGGGATGACCGTGACATTTCTCACATCCCCTCACCACCCCGACCCCTTTCCAATCGCCGAACCTACCTTTGTCCATTCCTGTCATTGTCATGGGATGACCGTGACATTTCTCACATCCCTCACCACCCTGACCCCTTTCCAATCGCCGAACCTACCTTTGTCCATTCCTGTCATTGTCATGGGATGACCGTGACATTTCTCACATCCCCTCACCACCCCGACCACTTTCCAATTGCTGAACCTACCTTTGTCCATTCCTGTCATTGTCATGAGATGACCGTGACATTTCTCACATCACACAGTTGCGGCTGCAATAGAAAGCAAGCAAGCAACCAAGCAAACAGTACCCCTTGCGGAAGCAGGTCACAGTGGCTGAAGGTCGTTGACGCGTGACGTGTTGCTGTGTGTGTGGTGTGCAGTGAGCCATGGCCGCTCCAGTTCTTCCTGCTCCTGCCCCGCTCGCCTCTTCTCCTGCGGCAACTGTGTCTGCATCCCTATGCCCTGGGTCTGCGACGGTGATGACGACTGCGAGGACCGCAGCGACGAGACCACCACCTGCAGTGAGTGGGGTGTTGAGGAGGGGGGAGAAGGGTAGGGTGTGTGTGTGGGGGGGGGGGGGGGGGGGGTAGTTCCATTTGTCACCTTTTTTTGGTCTTATTCTGTTCTCTTGCGTTTTTTTGTTGTTTTTTTTTATCATAGACTGTGTCATTTACATAACTTTTGAACACACCTCCTTTTTTCTCCTTTGATCTTGTCTAATACGATAGTGGTCATAAGCCTGAAGTATTGCCATTCACCTGTGTGTACACATGTGTGGATGTCGGGTTTGTATGAGGAGAGGGGCAGACTTTTCCTTATTTTGTTTGCTTTGGTTTCTTATCATGTGTTTACTTTACAATGATAGAGTTTTCATTTCTTTGATGATGTCATAGTCCCTCTTGCCTGTCCTCCCCTCTAGTATTGCTATGGTCCATCATGGTACCTCAGTTTGCCCATGGAATGAGGAGGAAGTGGAGATGACTATGTCGCCTGCTAGGGACACAAGTTGGGGTAACTGGGCTTCTATTCCAGCATTAGCCACAAAGATTTGGCCAAACAGAGCTGAAGATCCAGCAGATGGAGCTTAAAAAGTTACCAGAGTAAGTACATTAGCCGAACAGGCAGTATGAGAAAAAATTTTCATTTGAACAAGGTAATGTTAGTGGCTGCAGGATTCATTTTCAGCAAATGGAAATTATATTGATGACAATATTGGCAATGAAAACCATTCTGTTTTAGGTACCAGCATTTAATGTTAGTTAGCTGCAAACTCTCCAGAATTTTTTTTTTTTTTTTTCTGAAATTTCTCGAACAGAGAAATCACTTCTGAAGTCTCAGAATCTCATTTCTTAAGTCTCAGAATCTACAGCCCTTCATGCCTTGCTCTCATGGTGACTTCAGTTTCAGTTTCATCTCTATGTCTGTGCCTTTGGTGAATTCGTGTTGAGGTCACCCAGTATCACCAGGTTCGTGGCGAACCCTGTTGTCAGACAGACAGACACGGTGGCAGCTTCCAGAGAGGAACATTCATTGGTGTTGGCTCTGTGACTAAGCGGCTGTCGTCATCAGTAGGGATTATTGTTGGATCAGAAGGGGCTCCACTGAACACTACCTAAGCGACTGCAGGTGATGGTGCAGTATCTCCTGTGGGGGGTTGCCTCGTGATGACTTGAGACTTTCTTTTCTTTCTGCGTATGCAGGCTGATACTCCTGCAGACACTGCCTGTATAGACAGGCAGTGGAGTTTTGTGTGTATGACCGTTTTTTATCCCACCATTAAGGCAGCCATACTCCATCTTCAGGGAAGGTGCATGCTATGTGTAACGTGTCATCCATACCAACGGCCAAACTGGCCTTCTCTTCCGAAAGTTGGTGATAGGATTTTACATGTGTGCAAGATGTTATGCGTGTGTTCACACACGGAACCTTGGTTTATAGTCTCATTCGAAGGATTGTATGGGGAATGGAGTCCGAACCAATGTTAACTCCGAGGGAAAAATCCCCCTGTACTGAAATTCGAACTCGCAACCCCAGGATCATGAGTCCAGTGCTCTACCAACTGAGCTATTCCAGACCCCCGTCTTGAGTCTGACAGCTGCCTGTGGATTGCCTGCGTGAAGGATGCAGCAGAGAGTTTCTGTGGGCAGGGAGCACAGGGGTAATGGCAAAAAGTGGCACAAGGTGAGACAGCAAAAAAAAAAAAAAAAGAAATTGCTCCTTCTTCACCCTGAACTACCCCTTTCAACCCCGCATCCTGAATTTAAAGGTCAGAAGGTTGGCACTCGAGACATTATAACCATGGAAATGACTTTATGGATGTATGAGTGAGATATGGTGGGTCACATATCAGCTGCCTGGTGGTCCTGGTACAGTCAGTGTTATTTCTAAGGAGTTAGCAGACAGACTGTGGCAGCTCTGTGCCTGAAAGAGGAACAAAGTTTTTGTTAAATTTTATTTCTAAGTTCAGTAGAAGTCGAGATATGACTTTTTGAAGTTTATGCATAATTAATGAGCTAAAACATCATTTCGATTCCTGCACACCCACCTTAAAAAACAATAAATTAAAAATACTTATAAGTGTTACCTGTTAAACATATTTATATAGTGAGACTTGTAAGGGTTTTTGGAAACTAAATCAGGAAAAATCTCAAATCATGCCAGAAAACGATTTTTCGCCTTTTTCCATGGTAGAACCTCACCTTCAGCTTCACTCTGTTGTTAAATCACTCTTTCACTGAATGTGAAAATTATACAAACTCAGAAATGCCTTTTTTTTTCTCATTAAAAACAGAGCAAAGCACTCCATGTTTCCATGTCACTTTGTCCCTGACAAGTGATGTAACAGTATGAAGGGACAGCCATTCACACGCAGTGCGTACCATTGACCGATGTGTGTAAACGTTGTTTTGGTTTGCCTGTGTTTAGCAACCCAGCTGCCTTTTTTTTTTTTTTGTCTGTAAGGAACATTCACCATGGGTAAGCTTTTCCCTGCAGAGATCCCGCTCGTATCCCTGTCTGAAGTTATGAGCTGGAGGCATAGTGAGACAAAGGAGATGTGTGTTCGTGCACAGGCATCACTGGTAAAAACATACTGATAGTCACATTTTGAGTAAAGATGCTTGATGTTTGATATCAGCTTTAGGCCAAAGTGTGATTGTAGTTTATGTATGTACTAGAGCTTATGCGCTTCGACCCCGTCTCGCCCCGGTGAGTTTGTCTCTCGTGTAGTGTTCCGATGTCCAGTTTTGCGTCTGTGGATGCAAATTGCGTCACGACGCAATGCGTCACGTGATCGCCGACCCCACATTGCTGTTTGTAGGACACCAAGGATACTTGATACCAAATTTGGTGGTGATTGGCCTAAAACTGTGGGCATGTATAAGCGAACAGACAGACGGACAAACTGAGCTTTATATAATAGATACCCAGCAGGATCCACTAAGGATCAGTCAGAGCACTACCACACTGTGATCAGGTTTTTCAGTGTCATTGTCATGCGAACTGAATGTCGGTTGGTTTCAAGTCTGAAGACAGAATTCTTTGCCCATATATTGACAAAGTAATCCTACATCAGATGCTTTTATCATCTCTATTGCATGGCAGTGACCTTTAACGAAGACAGTTGTATGTCAGTGGCATAGAAAGTCTGGGAGGAGAGGGTAAAGGGGCGGAGATGTGTGGGGGGGGGGGGGGGGGGGCAGAGTAGACTGGTATGTATGAAGAATGTTTATGTGCAAATGAAGCCAAGAAATTCTACACTGCTCCATAACTCAAATTGCCTGGAGGCCTTGTTGCTAGGGAATGAAACTGGGAGGAGATACAACAGACAGTAGGAGATACAAAAATAGGAGGTACAGCAGACACTGGCTTGTCTCTGCAGGTGATTTGTTTTCTGAACATTATTCCAAAAGCATGACCAGCATACAGTGTTGTATGATTCCTTTTACCTTCTTCTCCTCTGCCTGCTTCCTCTTCCTCCCTTTTTCTTCCCCCTAAACTTTGTTATTAAATTGGGGAAAAAGGGAGGGTGCGAAGCAGAAAGATATGCCTGCTCACTCCCTTGAAAGATAGTTGTCCACCCCCACCCCCACCCCCCCCCCCCCCCCACAACCTCTGTCCCTTTCCTGCCCCGACCCCAACCCTCCCTGTTCCTCTACCACTGTTTTTGAGTTGAATCCTGAAGAACAGACCCGAAAGCTCGCTTCCTTGTCAGCAGTAAGCAGACACAACATCAGTCCTGTGATACATGCACTGCTACACATGACATCCATCGCCTGATCCTGCCTGTGTTGCCGGGTCTCCAGCAGCATTCATGGGTTCCATCCACATCCCTGAACCAGCCTGAAGGACTGTGGACAAGAGCAGACCACTAGATGTGGTGGGTGTCTGACAGATACTTCCTGTCTCGTTGACGTTGTTCAGAGAGATCCAAGATCACCTGATGTCACTGGGCAGTGATGGTGGGAGACCGAAGCATGGCAGCTGAGGAGGGCGGCAGTCCCACAAACCTGGGCTGTGTATGTCAGGGAAGGCAATGAACAACCCCAATTAGAGATAAGTGCTTGAAAGAGGCCAGGCTCACAGCTATATGGGCAACCCCCCCCCCCCCCCCCCCCCCCCCCCCCCCCCCCCTGCCCTCCTCAAATAAAGATAACTTGCATTAATGAGGCCTGGCCCTATAGACATGTTGGTAACCTTCCCAACCTCTGTCAGGTTTTTGGTGAAAGCATCCACCCCATTATCCCCTGCTCTCTTCACCCCCCCCCCCCCTCCCTCTCTATAAATTAGGGGCTAGTTATTTTTTTTCCCTCCGCACAAGCACAGTGGTTGTGGAGTGTTTTGGCAAAGGCTCAAGTCTTGAGGAAGGAAGGCTGCCTTGTTGCTGAACGTAACACAGGGGCTCTTGGAGAGAGGAGCTAATCTGTTGCCGAGCTATTTGCAGACAGGTGAGGAACAAGAAGAGGCATTAAAGTCCTGATCTGAAAGCAGGCTCCTGTTACCCGCGCCCTGGCTCCCGTCTATCACTGCCATATCACCGGAAGTTTGCGCTGGATTCAAGACAGGTTGTGCATTTGGGGGGCTGATAAAGCTCTATTCTGGGAGAGCTGCCTCCTAATTTTAGTGGTGGAATTTTCAGTCTGTGTCCAAAGGAATGTTGGCGTTGGATGTGTGTGTGTGTGTTGTCGCCGGAAAAAGTTTTCTTGGTTTCTTTCCACCCACCTTTGTGTGTGTGTGTGTGTGTGTGTGTGTGTGTGTGTGTGTGTGGTGTCACTGACATCCCCATGCCAGGATCGTGTTTTATCACCACTTCCAACCTGATCCTTCTCACAGCTACAAATTTAGACAAGGTGTCCCCGTAGAGAGTAGAGAGGACTGTGTGCCTTTTGTGCTGCATGTTGTCTGGAGATAAGAAAGAGTCTGAATCCAGAAAGGATTATTGTCTCTGTTCAGGAACAGGCATATGGCTTTTCTATCATCTGATTACTTGTGTGTGCATGTATGAAGGCATGCACTCAACTGTGTGCGAGTTACAATGGTTATGTATGTTGATTTTATGTGACCGTAAAATAAGGAGCAAGTAGCTTGATGAAGACATGTCAGTGTTGGAGTTATCATGAAGGCGTCACTGTAGTCCATACAGGCTGCACCACATCTGGTAAGCTGTGATGAAGATGATAATCACATATGAGATGTGAAGACTTGCAATGCGTGACTGCTCAAGAGTGTGCCGCTGTTTCGTTGTTCCCCTGTGCCACTGCTATTCCATACACTTGCAGACACACACACTGTAACCTAACCAAACCTAACAACTTTAACGCTGACTCTAGCCCAAAACTATCCCTGATGCTAACTTAACCTAACCCTAACCCAAACTAAGCGCACACACTGTAACCTAACCAAACCTAGCAACTTCTGCACTGACTCTAGCCCAGAACCATCCTTAATGCTAACTTAACCTAACCATAACCATAACCAGACACACACACTGTAACCTAACCAAACCTAGCAACTTTTGCGCTGACTCTAGCCCAGAACCATCCCTAATGCTAACTTAACCTCACCCTAGCCCTGATCTGAAATATCACCCAGTGGCCCAGTGACCAGGGAGAAGCCTGCTGTCAGAGGTGGTACAGGGCAAGAGCAGAATGGGGGAACTGCAGCATGACCCAGACAGGTCTAGAGAAGCAAACTTAGCAGTGGTGGCACTTTGGTAAAATACTGAGAATAAAATAAAGACGAACGCTGTGATGTTTTTGAGTCTCCAAGAGTTTTTTTTTTAACCTGCAGCCTTCAGCCCCCTTGAAAAAATGTGAGGAAATTCATGGATCATCTCAGAAGAGAATCTTCGTGGAAGCTTGACAGTTGAAGGTCAGGGTTTGCTGGCAAGGTGCTTGACAGTTTAAACAAATTTTACAAAATTCATTCTTTCAGCAGTTTCTTTGATTTTTTTAATGGGGTAGGAAGGGGTGGGGGAGGGGGAGGGGGTGGGTTATGACTCCAGTGGACATGAAAAGAAATCTGGCTGAGATCTCTGAATGAGTAGACAACCTCAGAACCATGCATGGTAGGGAATAATGTATTGATAGAGAAATTCTAGGGAAGTAAAGTGATGCTGGCTACGGAAATTGTAGCCTTGAAATTTACTTTCTGGATAATTATGCTCCTTCGTTTTAGTCAGCTTTGCACTTTGAATTCTTTGAAAAGCAAGCTGTGGTGTTGCACATTGTGTGTGTGTGTGTGTGTGTGTTGAATGTGTGTGAGTGTGAATATGTGTGTGTGTGTGTGTGTGTGTGCGTGCGTGCGTGTGCATGCGTGTGGGCGTGCAAGCATGTGTGATATTTTCACCATTGGCTGTCCACCGAGTATGTGGGTTAACAAACTTAAAGTGTGAAATGTACAGATCTCTGGGTGGCTGAGCAGGGGGACATGGAAATGAAAACAAAGGGAGAACAAGGCTCCCTAGTATCTGTCTACCCTCCTCCAGTCCTGTGGCTCTCACTGAAAGCCCTGTGGAGCCAGGCAGCAGTGACAGTGTCCATTCACAGCAGAACAACCACAGCTCTCCAAGCCACTTGTTTCCCCCCCCCCCCCCCCCCTCCTCCATCCTGTGCATCCAGGTCTCCCCATCACTTCTGGCCCTTTCTGCCATTTTGGCTGAAGGTCTTCTTCCTGGCAGATTAGATAGCCCGGCCCACCTTCAATTCATTCCCAACAGCCCTTGCAGACTGTCCCAGCGGCCCCAGACCATTTGTCCGACAAAGGGATGGGGAAGGGTGCCAGCCAGCTACAGTTCCCTTCCTGTCTTCACAGCATGGCTTCTGTTCTGATGGGGGAAAGAAGATTGAGATGGGGGGGTGGGGGGGAGGTGGGGGGGGGGAGTTTCCTGAGGTGACTCTTGGCCCACAGACAGACACTCTGTGGCCGTGTCTCTTTGTTCCCCTCAGTTTAGCATTGGCTGGTGGCAGCAGCTTGTTTTATTTGGGGATGATTTTCCCCACTGGCTTTGCTACAGGCATCCGTCCTCCCTCTCCACCCCACTCCCCCTTCTTTCTCCCACTGATGCAGGAAAGGAGGTAGTGAGAGCAGGGTAAACACCACAGAGAGAGAGAGACAGACAGACAGACAGAGACAGACAGACAGACAGAGAGAGAGAGAGAAGGATCATAAAGAATGGAGAGAGGGAGAGTTCACTCAGAAAGGAGGGACAGACAGAAAGAAAGACAGAGGCAGACAGAGACAAGAGACTTAGACAGAGAAAGTTCATATCAAGTGCATTCAGTATGCATCAGAATCATGTTGCGCTTATGTTCAGTAATAAAATGAACACAAGAAAATGCATGAGCAGAGGTGTATTCTACAAATGTGTTCGCATCCCTTGTGTGTGTGTGTGCGTCCGTGTGTGTGTGTGAGAGTGTGTGTGTGTATGTGTCTGTGTGTATGTATGTGCGTGCATGTGTGTGTGTGTTTGTGTGTTGTGTGTGTGTGTATGGTTTGGGACAGGTGGGATGGGGATGATGGGTGGAGAAAACTGTGTGGGGGAGGAGGGTGTCACACACAAAATCTCGGGAATGGTGGACCCTTAATTTGCTTGTCCTCACACCCTGCGAGAGAGTCCATTTAAGATGCTCCCCACCTGTGTCCACTGTATGCAAAGCAGCAGGTGTGGAGGTCACACGGGGCTAATGGCTGCTGATCTGTTAGCCTGAGGAGAAACTTGAGCTGAGGACACCTGGCGGAGGGGCCGAGGACACCTGGTAGGAGGGGTGTCTCTGCTGAAGCCAGGGTCTGAGTGGTGCAGGGGTGCATGCCATTAGCTTCTCAGTCTGCAGTGGGAAGGGGGTGAATCGTTCCCCCACCCCCCCACCCCCACCCCCTGTCAGCTGTAAGGTGGGGTGAACAGGTTCTCCCAGTCAGCTGTATGGTGGGATGAACTGGTTCCCTTCCCCCATCTGTCAGTGATAGGATCCGATGAACTAGTCTCCCCATTCAGATAATGGATGGGGTGAACTCATATCTCCAGTCAACTATTGGATGGGGTGAAATTGTCCTCCCTGTCAGTGATCCGATGGGGTGAACTTGTCATCCCAGTCAGCTATAGGATGGGGTGATCATCTCCCCAGTCAGATAAAGGATGGGGTGAAACAGTCCTCCCAGTCACATGCAGAATGGGGTGAACTTGTCCAATATGATAATAGGATGGGGGGTGAATTGGTCCTCCCAGTCAGCAACAGGATTGGGTGAGTCAGTCCGTCCAGCAATGGGATTGTGTGTGCGTGTGTGTGTGTGTGTGTAATACCTGGAGAGTTTTGCTGCTCCATTGTGAAACCTTGAGCGTTCCACTGCTCCCTTGTAGTAACTGGAGAGTTCTGCTGCTCCATTGTGAAACCTTGAGCGTTCCACTGCTCCCTTGTAGTACCTGGAGAGTTTTGCTGCTCCATTGTGAAACCTTGAGCGTTCCACTGCTCCCTTGTAGTACCTGGAGAGTTTTGCTGCTCCATTGTGAAACCTTGAGCGTTCCACTGCTCCCTTGTAGTACCTGGAGAGTTTTGCTGCTCCATTGTGAAACCTTGAGCGTTCCACTGCTCCCTTGTAGTACCTGGAGAGTTTTGCTGCTCCATTGTGAAACCTTGAGCGTTCCACTGCTCCCTTGTAGTACCTGGAGAGTTTTGCTGCTCCATTGTGAAACCTTGAGCGTTCCACTGCTCCCTTGTAGTACCTGGAGAGTTTTGCTGCTCCATTGTGAAACCTTGAGCGTTCCACTGCTCCCTTGTAGTACCTGGAGAGTTTTGCTGCTCCATTGTGAAACCTTGAGCGTTCCACTGCTCCCTTGTAGTACCTGGAGAGTTTTGCTGCTCCATTGTGAAACCTTGAGCGTTCCACTGCTCCCTTGTAGTACCTGGAGAGTTTTGCTGCTCCATTGTGAAACCTTGAGCGTTCCACTGCTCCCTTGTAGTACCTGGAGAGTTTTGCTTGCTGTTCCCCTGTAATACATGGCAAGCTTTTGATTGTACCGTGCTGTAATAGTACCTGCAAAGTTTTGACTGTTCCTTTAAGTCCTGGAGGGTACTGATAGTTACCTTTAATTAATACCTGGGGCTTTGATGATGATGATGCAGGTGCCCCCCACACGTGTCCAGACAAGGACTACAGCTGTCAGAATGGGAACTGCATCAACAAGTTGTGGCTGTGTGACGGCGACAACGACTGTGGCGACAACTCCGATGAACAGGCCTGCAGTGAGTAGAGAGAAGGACTGGAGTGGGTGTCACATGAACGCACACACACACAAACATAGCACATGCATGCACACACAGGCGCGTGCACACATGCATGCATGTGTGTGTGTGTGTGTGTTAGTGTGTGTGCGTGCATGCACATGTGCATGCACACACATACACACTAACACACACTAACACACACACACACACACACACACGCACACACACACACACACACACACACACACTAACGCGCACACACACACACACACACGTGCTCGCGCGTGTCGCGCGCACATTTCAATGTTAAGCCTCAAAGGATTAAAAAAGGAAAAAAAAATATGGTTATGGTAATTCTGTCAGTCAATTTTTTTTTTTATATCTATCCTAAACTTTCAGACTAGACAGTGAAAAAAAACACACAAAAAAGCAGAACACATACACACATGCACGCACGCAGGCAGGCACTCACGCACGCAGGCAGGCAGGCAGGCAGGCAGGCACGCACGCACGCACGCACGCACGCACGCACCACACACACACACACACGCACACACACGCACACACACACACACACATTCCCTTTTCCTTCAAGAATAAAAAGGAAAAGGAATTATACAGAACTAATTGGTTTCCATCCAATCTCCCACGTGAGCCATCAAACCCCAAGAAGGGAGGTAATTTTCATATGATATCCAATAGCTTCCCTTCATTGCATCTGCATAAAAATGGCATCTTCTGCCATAAGCCTAGATTGCAGTACGCACATTTTGCAGCCTACAAAATTAATTGGCAATCACAAGGGGGGATGTGTAGATATGAACTACAGCGAAAAGGTCTGATCATAAAAATGAACGTTGTGTATCATGAAGGTCAGCTGTCATGAGTGTTATCATAAAAGTGAAGCAGGAAATAAAGAGCTTTGAATTTAGCTACCTATCCCATTTTAGCAATTTATTCATTTTTGTGCACTGTTATCTAAACCGCGACCTTTTTCCTTTTTTTTTTCTTTTTTTTTTAAATACTTTTTCAAATCAATACCGAAAGCTAGCAACTGATGGCAACAAGCCATCAGTATAGACAGATCCATATTCGTCCAGACAGTGCTCCCATGAAGTTCATGATATGGATCTGTCAGGATTCAGTGTGGTATGCAGAAAATGTTTGGATATAATGTGTATATATATATATATATATATATATTTTTTTTTTTTTTTTTTTTTTTTTTTTCTCCTGCTCAAATACTGGGTGTGACAGGAGTGTTTAGAAACGTTGGCTTCACCATCTTAAAAGGCCATGGCTTCGATCCTCAGCAGTTTCAGGTGGGGTGAGGTGTGGAGGAGGAACGTTCCTCTTTTCCTAGATCAACCTGTGCACAGGCATGATAGTGACTGAACTCCACAGTGTTGGTAGGTCATCACACACACAGATGATCAGAGTCCCACGTCAGATGCCATAATCCATGACATTGCTCCATGGCGTTTGGAGAAAAGCACAAGTCACAGCATGCACCAGGATACTTGGAGAGGGAATGCTTGCCACTTAGCATTTTCTTCATTATCCACTGAACGGCCATGATGAATACTGAGGCAGCAACAACATCGTCGTTCATGTGTCTGTGACTGAAATGCCATGTGTCTGTGGCTGAAATGCCATGTGTCTGTGGCTGAAATGCCATGTGACTGTGACTGAAATGCCCTGTGATCATGTGTCTGTGACTGAAATGTCATGTGTCTGTGACTGAAATGCCATGTGTCTGTGGCTGAAATGCCATGTGATCATGTGTCTGTGACTGAAATGCCATGTGTCTGTGGCTGAAATGCCATGTGATCATGTGTCTGTGACTGAAATGCCATGTGTCTGTGACTGAAATGCCGTGTCTGTGACTGAAATGCCATGTGATCCTGTGACTGTGACTGAAATGCCATGTGATCATGTGTCTGTGACTGAAATGCCATGTGACTGTGACTGAAATGCCATGTGATCATGTGTCTGTGACTGAAATGCCATGTGATCATGTGTCTGTGACTGAAATGCCATGTGATCATGTGACTGTGACTGAAATGCCATGTGATCATGTGACTGTGACTGAAATGCCGTGTGATCATGTGACTGTGACTGAAATGCCATGTGATCATGTGACTGTGACTGAAATGCCATGTGATCATGTGTTTGTGACTGAAATGCCGTGTGATCATGTGTTTGTGACTGAAATGCTGTGTGATCATGTGACTGTGACTGAAATGCCATGTGATCATGTGTCTGTGACTGAAATGCCATGTGATCATGTGTCTGTGACTGAAATGCTGTGTGATCATGTGACTGTGACTGAAATGCCATGTGACCATGTGACTGTGACTGAAATGCCATGTGGTCATGTGTCTGTGACTGAAATGCCGTGTGATGGCATGTATCAGTCACCAAAATGCCATGTGAATGTAGAAAAAACAAAGACACATTGTGATGCGCCCCTGGGTTTGTTCGTTTTTCCTGTGCTTAGCTTTAACAGGCTCTTACTTGCACCTGTCTTATTGACTTCAATTTCGTGGTGATCATGTCAGCAGATTATGAGAGGTGGCAGCTAATATGCTGGAGGGGAAAAATCACACCTGTATGATGTTACATGAATAAAGAACCAATGATACATTATGATGCACACCTGTGTGATGTTACATGAATAAAGAACCAAAGATGCATTATGATGTACACCTGTATGATGTTACAGGAATAAAGAACCATACAATATGATGCACACCTGTATGATGTTACATGAATAAAGAACCAAAGATGCATTATGATGCACACCTGTATGATGTTACATGAAGAAAGAACCAAAGATGCATTATGATGCTCACCTGTATGATGCTGTGTGAATGAAGAAAATGAAGGGAGCATTGTGAAGCACACCTGTATGATGTTACATGAAGAAAGAACCAAAGATGCGTTACGATGCACACCTGTATGATGTTACATGAATAAAGAACCGAAGATGCGTTATAATGCACACCCGTAGGATGTTACATGAAGAAAGAACCAAAGACGCATTATGATGCTCACCTGTATGATGCTGTGTGAATGAAGAAAATGAAAGGAGCATTGTGAAGCACACCTGTATGATGTTACATGAAGAAAGAACCAAAGATGCGTTATGATGCTCACCTGTATGATGCTGTGTGAATGAAGAAAATGAAAGGAGCATTGTGAAGCACACCTGTATGATGTTACATGAAGAAAGAACCAAAGATGCATTATGATGCTCACCTGTATGATGCTGTGTGAATGAAGAAAATGAAAGGAGCATTGTGAAGCACACCTGCATGAGCCCTCTCCTGTTGCAGCTCCACATAACTGCACTGACGGAGAGTTCCGCTGCAGCAACGGAAACTGCATCCCCGAGGAGTGGAGGTGTGATGCTGACGATGACTGCGGGGACAACTCCGATGAAGGATGTGGTGAGTCAGGGTGTATGCTATTGTCAGGCTTTGCTAGGTCAGAATTTGGAAAGCAGGTTGGGAAAGCATGCTTTGTTGGCAGAATTTTGAAAGTCTTCTGTTCTCCTTCCATCTGAAAAATATGGTGTAATATTTGAAATCTTGGTGGATTTCTTTTTTTTTTTCCTTAAAAAAAAAAAAATCCTTTGATATGCTTGTCTGATCTGTTGGTATTCAGTCAATTCATTATTTTTCATAACTGAAAGGTCTGATCATGTCAGCAGCTCTGGTTCTACTGAAAACCAGTTATGTTGAAATGATTTCCTCCGGGGAAGATGGAATGTGGCTGCCTCAGTGGTAAGATGTTCAGACCTAGCCATACATACCCCCAGTCGCCACAGCCTGTGAAATTCCTTCGGTGACCTGTCTGTTTCTTTGTTGATGGCTTTTTTTTTCCTGTGAGGGTTTGTGCACCAGGTGACCCCAGAATGTACAGCTGGTGAATGTCAGCAGACTTTAAAGCAGTTTACTCTAGGCAGAAAGAGAGAGAGAGAGAGAGAAGGAGCAGGAGTGTGGGGATGGATGGTAGGGGGATGTGTGTGTGTGTGTGTGTGTGTGTGTGTGTGGTGTGTGTGTGTGTGTGTGTGTGTGTGTTGTGGAGGGATGGGGATAGTGCATCTGATTCCACAGCCAAAAGACTGTTCTGATTTTGCGCTGCTGGACAGTAGAAATGGATGGTGAACTTACGACATGAACTCTGGCTCATTACTGAATTGAACTCAGACAAATTGCAGTCTGTGTTTGCACGAACCATTGTATTAAGATCATCTTTACAAACTGTTATGTTGCGATGACCTGCAAACGTGTTTCTGAACTGTGATCTTTTCACACATCTGAAGGAATAAAACACATCCTCCTCCTAACCAAAGTAGTTTCCTTTAATGGACATTGTTTGCTGAAACGTGAAGGAAGCATTTAGGAGATCTTCTGTCCAACTGATATCAACTGCTCAGGAATGCTGGATTCGTTGTCAATACATAAACAACTAAAACTGTTCTGATTTCATGAACTGAGGAAGAATCGGTCAAGTCACTTTGTGTGTGAGTCTGTCTGTGTGCACACACGCATGTGTTGCGCACGTGGTCATGCATATGTGTATGTGTGCATGCATTCATGTGCATGCGTGTGTGTGTGTGTTCGATGTAGGCAGATTGTTAAGCTGGCTGAATAACACCAAAGCTTGGAACTATTCAGTGGGCTGTGTAATCAGTTTTCACTATCATCTTACCAATGTCTTTGTTTGTCAATACATTTCATGTTTTTGTTTCCCATGTACTTTAAACTGCAACTGTTACACTCATACCTAACAAAATGTTTAGGTTCATATCAAGATAACCAATTAAGGCAAAGATTTTCCACACATAGGGTAATTCTATAAACTTCAAGATCTCCTCTACCACAGGAGAGCTCTGCATGACTATCTTCCAGTACTGGGCCTGAGAACTGCATGTTGTCTGAACCAGCTCCAGTGGTGCCAGGTTGGCACGTGTGAAGATGGATTTGTCAGATTTCTGTTCTCAACCCATACATACAGGTTGGTTTCTTCCACACTGGTTCCTGAAACCCCTCAGCGCTGTGTGTGTATTTAGATCAGAGCCGATGTTAAAGCTCCTGTATTGCTGGATCAACATACATTGGATCATGAAAATAGACAGTTGTCATCTGTCTCGAAATGTCTTTTCATCAGCACTGAAGATCACCGCATTTATCCTAAAGCAGCCTTGAAAGTGGAGAGTAAACACACTATTTGAGGAGTAAGATCTTAAAGTTCTCTTACCACGGGCAGCCGCATCAAAACAATCAGAAAACTTACCTCTGCCATTTAAACTGTAGTTTCTCCCTCGGTTTATTTGATTTTTTTTTTTCGTCAGTCCTTGGAAAATGATTACTTAAAGAAGAATCTGTAATGTCTGTTTTATTTTCATCTTACTTGGTATCAATGTGTGTGGGGGGTGGACTGGGGGAGGGGGGGGGGGTCTACTTTTTCTTTGTCCTTTTTTTCGTATTGTATACTGAGCAATTTTTCAAGTTTTTGAAACACCTTTACTGATCATGTGACTATCATTTTGCATCTTTTGTGAGGCAAAATTTCAGTGCTGGTGACTGAAAAATTTGATCTGGCTGGTTGAATTTCTGAAGCACCAGCCAATGGCTTGTAAGGGAAAATCCTGATCTTCAGGGCTGTCAGGAAGGGAAGAGGAGGATGGGGTGGTGGGGAGGTGAAGGTGTGGTGGACTCAGAGATGTGCCACAAAGGAAGAGGCAGAAAGGAGAACTGAGCTGGTCATAGTGAGATCAGAAAATGGATGGTGCCACCTTTCAAAAGACCCACGGAGTTCGCTAAGGCCGGCACTGATGTATGATGGGACACTTCTCAGCAGGAGGTTGTACACTGGCACCTCCCCAACAAGTTCCTCCATATCACAACTCCCTCCCTTTGAAAACAACAAGTTTTTTTTCTGCCTGTTTTTTTGTTTGTGGAAATAATGGAGACTGATGGGCCACTGAAGACTCCCTACGATGAAAACCTCTTGCAGTCATAGTGGGAGCAGCTAAGAGCTGCTTTGTGCACCGCCAGACTTCATACCAAGAGCAACCAGGAGCACGTTTCTAGTTCTTTTCCATTACGCTGTGGCCTGGTGCTATCACTCAAGGAAGCTTGGAAATTTAACGAGGGAATCTCCACGATAATCTAAAGAGGTGTCAGAACTATTTTTGGAGTGTGGCACCTGTTCCTTTCATAGGAAAGAAAAAAAAAAGCTGAGCACAGCAACTTGTGAAGGAACCCAACCAGATCTCATGATGGCTGTTTGACCTAAAGCTGAGCACAGCAACTTGTGAAGGAACCCAACCAGATCTCATGATGGCTGTTTGACCTAAAGCTGAGCACAGCAACTTGTGAAGGAACCCAACCAGATCTCATGATGGCTGTTTGACCTAAAGCTGAGCACAGCAACTTGTGAAGGAACCCAACCAGATCTCATGATGGCTGTTTGACATAAAGCTGAGCACAGCAACTTGTGAAGGAACCCAACCAGATCTCATGATGGCTGTTTGACCTAAAGCTGAGCACAGCAACTTGTGAAGGAACCCAACCAGATCTCATGATGGCTGTTTGACCTAAAGCTGAGCACAGCAACTTGTGAAGGAACCCAACCAGATCTCATGATGGCTGTTTGACCTAAAGCTGAGCACAGCAACTTGTGAAGGAACCCAACCAGATCTCATGATGGCTGTTTGACCTAAAGCTGAGCACAGCAACTTGTGAAGGAACCCAACCAGATCTCATGATGGCTGTTTGACCTAAAGCTGAGCACAGCAACTTGTGAAGGAACCCAACCAGATCTCATGATGGCTGTTTGACCTCTGCCACATGGACTGACAAAATGCTCGACCACATGCTAGAGGAAGTGGATCAGATACTTCAGGTAGAGGAAATTTATGAAAGTGAACTGGACAGCAATGAAAGGGATCAAAGAGAAGAAGACATGGAGGAAAGTGATCCCTAATCAAATGCTGCACTGCAAACTGCATGGTGACTTGCAACATGGCCATCCACAGTGAACTCTTTCTGCTGCCAAACAGTCTGACACACACACTCAGTGCCAGACACTGCCACACACCTGGATTGCTGTTTCTAACCTGTACTGCCAGTTTGTTTTTCAAACTGATGCTGATCAGTGCAACAAAGTATGCTCAGCAGAAACAGGCAGAGAAAGGCATGCCTGATCCTCTTTGGCATATGCGTGTTTAATGATGACATTGGTGCCAGATATGGCTTACACACCTGGATTTTACCTTCCAGGTTCAGCCGTTTATTTTGTTTGTCAGTTGTATGCTGAAGAAACTCACAGGTGTGTTGGACAGACACAGGGTATGATGGGCACCACCTGAGCCTCTTTGGTGTACCTGTGTGTTGTGGTCATCCTTCTTTGGTGTACCTGTGTGTTGTGGTCACCCTTCTTTGGTGTACCTGTGTGTTGTGGTCACCCTTCTTTGGTATACCTGTGTGTTGAGGTCACCCATCTTTTGTGTACCTGTGTGTTGTGGTCACCCTTCTTTGGTATACCTGTGTGTTGAGGTCACCCTTCTTTGGTGTACCTGTGTGTTGTGGTCACCCTTCTTTGGTATACCTGTGTGTTGAGGTCACCCATCTTTTGTGTACCTGTGTGTTGTGGTCACCCTTCTTTGGTATACCTGTGTGTTGAGGTCACCCTTCTTTGGTGTACCTGTGTGTTGTGGTCACCCTTCTTTGGTATACCTGTGTGTTGAGGTCACCCATCTTTTGTGTACCTGTGTGTTAGGGCGACTGTGATGTTTGACGGTGACAGTGGACAACCTGATGTTGTGTTTTGCAAAGATGGAAATTGGATGTATACAGTGCCGTCCATGTTCACTGGAAATATCAGAAACATTATGCAGAACTGTCATGAACTTACTCTAAGTTTAGTTGTGTGACAAATGAGAAAAGTTGTAACTCGACTTGACATGTCAAGTGGACTGGTAGAAGGATCATGTTAGGTAAACCTCCTCTTTCGTATCAAACGGGCAACATGCTTGTGTGTGAGGTGACAGCATGTTTGCATGTTATTATGTCATTGTCTCCATAGGTAACACTTAGGTCACAGTCACACAATTTGGGTGAGATAATTCACATGTACGACTGCTTTTCTTCCACCCCTGCCTCCTTCCTCCCCTCCTCTCCACTCCCTCCCTCCCTCCCCAGCTGTATGGCAACAGCTTGGGCCAGTTAGGACACACACACCCCCTCTACCTCTCTTTCTTCCCTTCCCTCTTCCCCTCCTATCTTCCCACCTTCTTCCACCAGGTGTTTACCAGCTGTGTTAGTTGTGGGGGGGGGGGGAGGGGAGGTAGAGGGGGTGGGGAAGTGGTGCTGGAGACTATAAATCATTTTGTCAAGGAGCAGTGAGGCAGACAGTGAAATCAGTGCCATCACAGATGCAGGCGGGGAAGACAGAAATACAGAGAAATATAGGACCAGTCTGCAGTTTGGACAAGGTGGTATTTACAGGTCATTTGCTTATAAGAGGCCATTTGGGGGCTGGAATAGCCTAGTGGTAGAGCGCCGGACTCGTAATCTTGGGGTTGCAGGTTCGAATCTCCATTGGGCCGTTTCTGTACAGGGGATTTTTCCCTCGGAGTTAACATTGGTTCTGACTCCATTTTTCATACAGTCCTTCGAATGAGACTATACACCGAGATTCCGTGTGTGAACGCACGCATAACATCTTGCACACATGTAAAATCCCATCACCAACTTTCGGAAGAGAAGGCCAGTTTGGCTGTTGGTATGGATGACACATTACACATAGCATGCACCTTCCCCGAAGTTGGAGTATGGCTGCCTTAATGGCAGGATAAAAAACGGTCATAAACACAAAACTCCACTCCCTTTGTTGAGTGGATGGGATTAATCCTTGCCTGTCTATACAAGGAGTGTCTGCAGGAGTATCAGCCTGCGTACGTGAAAAAAAAAAAAAAAAAAAAAGGCCATTTATAAATATACAGGGGAACACCAGACAGGGAGTGAAGCTTGATAGCTGGTGATGAAATTTTCTTTGTGGGTAGTTGTTTTCAGAGCGGGAAAGAGAGATAGGATTGTTATTAGTTAAAGCAAAGCACACAGCTTTTATACATGACAGGATGGGAGGCATGGTGATTGCCAGGCAGTGGGAGCTTCCCTCCTCCTCCCACCACTGGTTTCTCATTGTTTTCAGAGGAGCAAAGGAGAAGAGCGTCTGCATGAAACTGTAGTTTCTGTTATATAACAATAGGAAGATGCACAAAAAATACTGTAATTTCTGTATTCTATGCCACAATAGGGTGATGCACAAAAATTTCTGTAATTTTTGTATACTGCTCCACAAGAGGGTGACGCACAAAAAATACTGTAATTTTTGTATGCTGTGCCGCAGTAGGGTGATGCACAAAGATTACTGTAATTTCTGTATACTACGCAACAACAGGAGGATGCACAAAAAATACTATAATTTCGGTATGCTATGCAACAACAGGAGGATGCACAAAAAATACTATAATTTCGGTATGCTATGTAACAACAGGAGGATGCACAAAAAAATGCAATAATTTCTGTATACTATGCAACAATAGGGATATGCACAAAAAATACTAAGTGTATACTATGCAACAGTATGGGGATGCACAAAAAATAATATAATGTCTGTATACTATGCAACAATAGGGGGATGCACAAAAAATACTAAGTGTATACTATGCAACAGTATGGGGATGCACAAAAAATAATATAATGTCTGTATACTATGCAACAATAGGAGGATGCACAAAAAATACTGTCTGTATACTATGCAACAATAGGGGGATGCACAAAAAATACTGTCTGTATACTATGCAACAATAGGGGGATGCACAAAAAATACTAAGTGTATACTATGCAACAGTATGGGGATGCACAAAAAATAATATAATGTCTGTATACTATGCAACAATAGGGGGATGCACAAAAAATACTAAGTGTATACTATGCAACAGTATGGGGATGCACAAAAAATAATATAATGTCTGTATACTATGCAACAATAGGAGGATGCACAAAAAATACTATGTCTGTATACTATGCAACAATAGGGGGATGCACAAAAAATACTGTCTGTATACTATGCAACAGTAGGGGGATGCACAAAAAAATGCTATAATGTCTGTATACTATGCAGCAATAGGGGGATGCACAAAATTTACTGTAATTTTTGTATACTGTGCCACAGTACGATGATGCACAAAAAAATGATACAATTTCTGGACTCTGAAAGGCAGTGCTAACTGTTTAATTCATCAAATTACGACCAGCCTGTCTTGTGTTCTGAAGCTCCCTATACATTGTGAGATCAGCTCCGACACCTAGCTCTGTAAATGATCTCGTACATGTGACATTCAGTGTGTACATCCAGCCAACACTCTTACTACAGCGTGTTTTAACTGTGTGTGCTTAGAAATGGTAACATGGGCATGGTCTGGTATATCAGGTATGCAGCGGCAAACAGCTGTTTTGCATGCAGTGAAATTAGTCTAATATCACCATTGTTGTGAACAGACGTTAAATTAAATCAATCAAATCAAGCATGCAGTGAAATTAAGAGGACTTGTATTCTGAAGTGTCTTATTGATAGACAATATAAGTTTTTTCTTAAAAATCAAGGGTTGTACACTATACATTCCAAAGTGCCTAGTCCAAGACGGCACCCAGTTTTCTATGAGTACATGCTGGTGATCAGGTCTTCAGGGCCTAGCTATGGTGACAATCCCTGGAGGTAAAGCTTGACCAGCACAGCTCTCCCTTTCACTGGTCTTTCAAGGGAGCAGGGGGAGGCACGGGGAGGAGAGGGGATCAACAGTCGGATGATTTGAGCCATGTCTCAAAGCAGGACCTGAAGGTCCTGACACATGAAGCCTGTGGCAGAATGGAGTTTCTGAGCTAGAAGGCGAAGGGAACGAAGGAATGAGACTGTCCATTCCCTCCATTGGCACTGAGGCTGTCCTCCCTGGGCTGCCAGGGCCGGCCTGGAGATTCTCTGCACAGCTGGACATGCATGGAGAGACTTGGGGTTCATAGACCCTTCAACACCGTGGAGCGCAAGTGACTGGGGTGTGGCGCTTCCTGTACCAATCATGCTGGAAATCTGCAGGGAAGGCCCTGTGTTCCAGTGGGAATAGAGAGGACCAAGTCAAGATTTGCAAGTCTCCTCGTTGGCTTTCTAGTCCTCAACGCTCCTCCTCTATATGTTCAGGAGGCAGCCTTCAGAATCAGGCTGTCAGAAGAGGAGATCATTGTCCACTCTCACAGGCACTTCCACTAATCCATAGCTCATGGTTCTTATGACTTTTCTTCTTCACAGTTAGCACACCCCTTTCTGTCTGTAACCCACGGTTCACTTATAACCCACGCCTAGTGAACCATTGGGGCAAAAGTCCTCCTTTTTTGGGTCATGAGTTCTGCAAGAGTCTGACATGGTTCAGTATGTGATGCCAAAAAGGGAAGGTTTTTTTGTCACGCTTCCTGCGAGGCTCATTGTAGTGACTATGTCACACATCATGTTCCTACCCAGCTGCCCTTCGTGCTGTGGTCTGCATGGGAACACTTTGGTCAGCAATAGAGTGCAAGGAAGCAGAGACGGTTCCATGCTTGGAACACAAGTATAAGACACTTTCACAGGGCATCTTTGTACTTAGTTAGCTGCTGTAAGTACAAGACACTTTCACACTGCATCTCTTTGCTGTGTTAACCTCTATATTTGGCTTAGTGGACCATATGGTTTACTTTTGTGAATAATAATTGCCCAGACAGAGAAAGAAAATTGATATAAAAGATAAAAATAAAATAGAAAAATCTCCAATTTCTTAGGTGAGCTAGCGACCAGAAACTCTTTGGCCTGACCTCTGGTGGATTGTTGGGCAGGAATTCAGGATCCCGTTCTTGGCCTCACTTGCACCAGGCTGTCCACAACTTTGCACATCATGACAGATTTGACTGTAGCAACTGGAAGGGAAGATGTGGAGAGAAGCACTACATGCATGCATGTTTTGTCTTGTTGCAGCGGCCAGCAAATGCTCAGACAAGGAGTTCACGTGTCGGGACGGAACCTGCATCAACAAAGCCTGGGTCTGCGACCGTGAGAGAGACTGTCAGGATGCCAGTGATGAGGACTCTTGCAGTGCGTCATTTACCTCCCTTTTTCGTGCTGTCTTTGTGGCCTGCTGTTTTGTTTTTGTTTGTTTATTCTTGTTTGATTTTGGAGAGATTGTTTTGTCCCTTGTTTATAGGGATGACTTTCCTTTCTTTTTCGTTCTCCCCCTTCTTCCTTTTCGATTTATTCGTTTCTTTCTTTTTCACTATTTCTTTCTTTCTTTCCTTCTTTTTTCTTTCCTCATTCCTTTCTTTCTATCCTTTTTTTTTTTTTTTAAATCCTTTCTTTAGTGAAGATTTTCTTTTGTGTGCATGGAGCACATTTCAGTTTCTGTTTATCTCAGTAATTTTGTGTTGATTATTCTACTTGAACTCAGTATATCAACATTAATTGAATGTACACTGTCGGTGTAATATTGAGATAAGCTTTTTAAAATCCATTCAGAGAGTCTCAAGGCCCTCTTTATTTGTTTACTGAACTGCTGCTGACCTTTTCTAAGTTTTGAATTGATGTCAATCATTCGTGCAAAGATTTGTGTTTGAGAGAACCAGAGCAAAGTAGATGAGAGATGATGTTGAAATCTTTTTCATGGATATTTTTGTACAATTTTTTTTTTTTTTTCAAAAAGGGGAAGACAGACTGCTGTGTCGGGAGGACGAGATGCGATGCCGATCAAGCGGTCATTGTATCCTGCGCCGTTATCAGTGCGATGGGGACAACGACTGCAGGGACTGGGAGGATGAACAGGGCTGTGGTAAGACGTCCGTGTCACTGTCACGATCACCGTAACTGTCGGTGTATCCTGTGTTGTTATCAGTGTGACAGAGATGACGATGAGGACTGGGACACCGGGCTGTGGTCCACATCCATGGTGAAGGATACAGCGTCCATTAATGTGGCTGGTGCAAAATCACTCTCTACATGCTCCAGTCACGAGAAACGTTTTGTTAAGTGTAACCCACTGCTGTGACCTTATCCGGCCCTCTTCATTTCTACTTGCTTGATCTTTGCAGCACCTGCAGTTAACCATTGACTCTCAACAGCTTTTGAGATTTTTGCATTTTGCGTGAATTTTTCTTAATATTCAGCGCATTATTTCTAAAATAATAATATTTTTGTGATGAATGTGTCTGTTTCGGGTTCTTTAGGTGAACATTGCTTCAGATAACAAAAATGTTGTTTTAATTACCATAATTCCGGGAGGAAAACCGTCGATCACCGGTGATTGAAATTCAAGGGAAAGAACTGAAGAGAGCTAATGGAATCGTTTCTTTATTTGATCTCTGATCCATTCATTCGTTGACCACAGTTGGTAATGACATACTTTTTTTTTTCCCAGATCAGCATCTTTGTCTGAAACACTGGGAAATGTATTGAACTCTTACAGAGTTGTGGAAGATTACAGCTTAGTCACAGTGATCGAAATTTGGGACCAGCTGCTTATTCGTGCTGGCTCTGCAACTAAACAATTATTGCTGTCAGAAAGGGGGGCTCTGCAACTAAACAGTTATTGCTGTCAGAAGGGGGGCTCTGCAACTAAACAGTTATTGCTGTCAGAAGGGGGGCTGTGCAACTAAACAATTATTGCTGTCAGAAGGGGGGCTCTGCAACTAAACAGTTATTGCTGTCAGAAGGGGGGCTCTGCAACTAAACAGTTATTGCTGCCAGAAGGGGGCTCTGCAACTAAACAGTTATTGCTGTCAGAAGGGGGGCTCTGCAACTAAACAAGTATTGCTGTCAGAAGGGGGGCTGTGCAACTAAACAGTTATTGCTGTCAGAAGGGGGGCTGTGCAACTAAACAGTTATTGCTGTCAGATGGGGGGGCTCTGCAACTAAACAATTATTGCTGTTAGAAGGGGGGCTGTGCAACTAAACAGTTATTGCTGTTAGAAGGGGGCTCTGCAACTAAACAGTTATTGCTGTCAGAAGGGGGGCTGTGCAACTAAACAGTTATTGCTGTCAGAAGGGGGGCTGTGCAACTAAACAATTATTGCTGTCAGAATGGGGGCTCTGCAACTAAACAATAATTGCTGTCAGAAGGGGAGCTGCTGTCAGAATGGGGGCTCTGCAACTAAACAGTTATTGCTGTCAGAAGGGGAGCTGCTGTCAGAATGGGGGCTGTGCAACTAAACAGTTATTGCTGTCAGAAGGGGGGCTCTGCAACTAAACAGTTATTGCTGTCAGAAGGGGGGCTCTGCAACTAAACAATTATTGCTGTCAGAAGGGGAGCTCTGCAACTAAACAGTTATTGCTGTCAGAAGGGGGGCTGTGCAACTAAACAATTATTGCTGTCAGAAGGGGGGCTGTGCAACAAAACAATTATTGCTGTCAGAAGGGGGGCTCTGCAACTAAACAGTTATTGCTGTCAGAAGGGGGGCTCTGCAACTAAACAATTATTGCTGTCAGAAGGGGGGCTGTGCAACTAAACAAGTATTGCTGTCAGAAGGGGGGCTCTGCAACTAAACAGTAATTGCTGTCAGAAGGGGGGCTCTGCAACTAAACAGTTATTGCTGTCAGAAGGGGGGGGGGGGGTCTGGAACTAAACAAGTATTGCTGTCAGAAGGGGGGCTCTGCAACTAAACAGTTATTGCTGTCAGAAGGGGGGCTCTGCAACTAAACAATTATTGCTGTCAGAAGGGGGGGGGGGGCTCTGCAACTAAACAATTATTGCTGTCAGAAGGGGGGCTGTGCAACTAAACAGTTATTGCTGTCAGAAGGGGGGCTCTGCAACTAAACAGTTATTGCTGTCAGAAGGGGGGCTGTGCAACTAAACAATTATTGCTGTCAGAAGGGGGGCTGTGCAACTAAACAGTTATTGCTGTCAGAAGGGGGGCTGTGCAGCTAAACAGTTATTGCTGTCAGAAGGGGGGCTCTGCAACTAAACAAGTATTGCTGTCAGAAGGGGGGCATAGCAGGTGATGTCAGATCAGAACAGGTTTCAAGGAACATCCCCCCACCCCCCTCCCCCCCTCCCCAAAGTGACTTGGCAGCAGTGCAGTGTCTCCTCTGGCGGGTTTCATCTGAATAACCTTATTTGATTGCTTGAGTGCTTGTCTGTTGGTATGGCACTGTTATGGGGGGAAATTCATCTGAAAGAGTTTTTCTTTTTCTTTAAATCTGCAAGAGGTTTTTTTTGTCTTTGATTATTTACATATAGATAAACAGAGTGATAGATAGAAGAATGGATAAATAGAAGATTTAAGTATTTAGTAAGATTTTCCATTCCTTGTTCATAAAAAGAAGGACAGGTTAAAAACATAATGAAACTTACCACCCAGTCCTCTTGTGCTGCATGTTTGTCATAATTTAGTGATACCGGTGGTGTGCTGTTCAGGGTCTTCCTTCATTCTTGCATTCAGATTCATCTGAATACCCAGAGCAAAAGGCAAAAGCTTTTCTTCTACAGCTTTACTCCTTCTGAGCACTGGCAGATCTAGTCTACTCATCAGATGACAATCATTTCAATGGCCAAGATTAATGCTCAAGGTATAAATGATCGCCAGTACATCATGCACATGCAGTTCTCTTAACACACCTTCACTTTCCTGGTTATACACTCACCAGCATGTACAAAGAGTATCAACTTAGACATACGGTGTTTTCAGCTATCATGTAGGCACTTGCAGGGGATCATTCTCCGAGATTATATAATGTACAGGCACATGCAACACTGTAATTCTTTCATTTTATGCTATGCCGCCTGGACAAATTTCCTGCTAATGGAGAGTTACCTGTGCCTCAGGCTACTGCCTGGAGGGAGAGTTCAGCTGCACTAGTGGGATCTGCATCAACGCCAGCTGGAAATGTGATGGCGATATCGACTGTGATGACGGCTCTGATGAACTGAACTGCTGTAAGTACACCCTCCTGTCATTGATACCTTCATTAATGCATGGGTCAGGTGTATTAGGTGGAAGCGGGTGTATGTTTTGTGATGTACACTGATTTTTGTGTGATGTGCAGTGGTTTTCATGGGATGTACAGTTTTTCAGAATATGGATTTTAGATCATTGTTTGAAGTTAGTTAGGTGAACTTTTATATACTTCAGTTTGTCTGCCCCCTGTTGTGGCCTACAGTTTTGGAACCTCTCCCTCTCTCCATCTCTCCCTCTCTCTGTCTCTCCCTCTCTGTCTGTCTGTCTGTCTCTCTCTCATTTAGAATATTCTACTGACAACTATTTATCTGATGATACGGGGTAGTTGGAATGAACAGTGTAGGAGTCACCCCACTTCTTCTGCTTCTTCAGCATTCCAGTATCTGGTAGCGTGTGAACTCGTTTTACCCTGTTGGGATACTCACACTATACTCGAGAGTATAGTCAGTTCACTCGGACTTCGTTGAGTGCAGAAATTTTTGGGAAGAGGTTGTGGAAAAAGATAAATAAAAGATATGGTAGACAGAAAGGACAGTAGACGACAGTACAGCAAAGGAGGAGACAGAGTTACTGAGAGCGAAAGGAAAAGGGGACGTTACTAGCACAGAATGTCCAGAAGGAAGAGGAACTATTTGTACAAAAGACCCCCCAGTATCCCCACAGGGGAGGGATGATGGAGCACAGAAGATAAGATCACTAAAGAAAACCTGGAATAGGTTATTTTATATGCCCCCCCCCCTCCCCCCCTTCCCCATACCCCTCCCCTGCCCTATCCTTACTCAGGACGGTGTCTTAGATCTATAGGTAAGTTGATGGAAGGTGTGGATGTGTCTGCCAGCTTTTGCCAAGTGTCGGAAGGGCCAGTTCCGCTGCGACATGGGCAAGTGCATCAACAAGACCCAGAAGTGTGACAGAAAGATCGACTGCCCTGACGAGAGTGATGAGACACACTGCTGTGAGTTCTGATCTGTAGGAATGTGTGTGTGTGTGTGTGTGTGTGTGTGTGTGTTTGTGTGTGTGTGTGTGTGATGATTGTGTGTGTGTGTGTGTGATGATTGTGTGTGTGTGTGTGTGTGTGTACATTGTATGGACATCTTTATGAAACACAGTATTCATTTAGGTTTAACTAGGAGACATAATTTGGCATTGGTATCTACCAGGGAAGCTATTTTTGTATGCACTTCTTTTTTTTGTGTGTATTGTAGCAAGATGTTTGCAAAACTGCAGGAAAGATTTTAAACAAACTTACTGGGAAAACGGAACGTGTGTCTTAGCCAGATCCATTAAATCATGGAGCAGATCCAGAGATCAGAAGGTGGATGCAGGATTGGTTCAGCCAGAATATGACGCAGTTTCCCCCTCAGAATGACCTCTGTGACATGACTGTTTACAAACTAATAACTTTTTATGAAGCACTGCATTTTTGTGGAATATGAAAACTTTCTAATGATATGAACATGGCCACTTCACACTTTCCATATCCTGTTACAAAAAACGTACATGGAAAGTTACTTTTTCAGTCCATACTTGCTATTATTTCCCCTGGCTGTATACATGGAAAGTTACTTTTTCAGTCCATACTTGCTATTATTTCCCCTGGCTGTATATATGGAAAGTTACTTTTTCAGTCCATACTTGCTATTATTTCCCCTGGCTGTATGCATGGAAAGTTACTTTTTCAGTCCATACTTGCTATTATTTCCCCTGGCTGTATACATGGAAAGTTACTTTTTCAGTCCATACTTGCTATTATGTCCCCTGGCTGTATACATGGAAAGTTACTTTTTCAGTCCATACTTGCTATTATTTCCCCTGGCTGTATACATGGAAAGTTACTTTTTCAGTCCATACTTGCTATTATTTCCCCTGGCTGTATACATGGAAAGTTACTTTTTCAGTCCATACTTGCTATTATGTCCCCTGGCTGTATACATGGAAAGTTACTTTTTCAGAGGGGTCCTCACCCATAAATAGCATGTTTGGGTTGTTCAAAAGTATGATCCAGCGTGTTTCGATGTACGTGTTACTTTTCTTCTGGAACTCACTTCTATCCGTTTTCGGGTCATGCAAGTAGCCAAATTGTGACTCACCACGGAGATTGCTGAGCACAGTACGGAAAGAGACGAGAGTCGTGGATTCCGCAAGTGACGTATAAATGTCAAGACTATTGTGAATGAAAGACATGTCCCTAAAAGCTTTTGCTATGAGGACGTAAAAATCAACTATTTTCCGGCGATAATGGCAGATGCTCCCAGCTACAAGTCAAGTTCCAACGAAGAGGACATCGAACGTGAAATTTTCACTGAAGTGTTTGGAGTTCAGCCGTACCAGTTTGAACCTACAGCTCCTTGTACAGTACCACCTCCCTCACCATCAGACACTTGTGTTTCTTTCCAGGCAATTCGACATTATTTTTACAGGTTGACCATATTATGTGCATGTACACACATACGCACGACACAGATAGTACATGATATACACATGCACATACATACATCTGTTCACACACACACACACACACACACACACACATTACCGTATTATGTAAATAACTTTAAAATGATTATGTGATAAACCACATTTTCCTTCAGTTGTTTAGATCTATCAGATAATGCCTTTTCCTTTGCACAGGAGTTTGTCAGCTACTGCATCATCACACTAATTCTCTTCCCTGCTGTAGAAATCTTTTCAATTGCTGTTCACTTTCAGTCCTCCCCCCCCCCCCCCCCCCCCCACACACACACACACCCTTTTTTACATTCCTCATTTTCAATCTCACTCCCTCCACTTAAATTCTGAAGTTCCACAATGACAATTAGAATCTGAGGGGTCTTTTACAATATATTGCAGTCAAAGATTCTGGCTGTTATTTTTAAAACTGATGCCTGACGTGCAGTACATCAGATCTAAGCTGCAGATCTAAGCTCATTATTCTTTTACTCACCAGGGTAGTTTATAGCATACAGATATACCATACCTGCATATATCTTAAAATGCACACTAAGTCACCATCCTGTGTCCAAATACTGATAAATAGTTCACTTACTAAAGCATATGGTTGTTGGGCGGAAACTTGAACTTGCATGGGTGCCTAATGTTCAGCAATATCCTGAAAAATAAAAACCCAAACTATTATTCACTGGAGTCCAACAAGTTGTTATTTGTGGACATGGACACTTTCTTGTTAATAAGAATCGTAACTTCAGTTTTGTTGGAAACAGTAACAGCAGGGGAAAAAATCAATCACAAACATGCAACAGTTTCAGTGGCAGCAGGTAGTGTGACTGACTGACTGCCACCATGACAGTAACAATGTATGTTTCGGTTTGATGCCAACACTCAACAAAAACCAACAACTATCTTTACAACCAACCATACACTGAGAAAGAAATGAAACACAAAAAGATCAACTACCCATTCCACAAACCTTACCTTCTTTACGTCTCTGAGTTTGGGTCTCTTGCTCCTGACACAATCGGTGTCACTGTTGCGTTTGAGGCTTGCATTTGCAGCTGGCGAATGAACAGAGAGTGCTTTAATACATTTTTCTATTATAATAGTTGGCACAGCATCCTCTTTCAGCTGTCTTCGGACCCTAATTCCAGTTTCCACCTTTACCTTCCAGGTGTGTTGGTCTTGGAAACTGCTCTTCAGTGACGACAGCAAATGCCATGATAACTGTCCTGAAGAAGAAAATCTTTCCTCGGTGTGGTGACAAAATTTATCCACGATCGCCTAAACTGGCTGGAGGCACCTGAAAAAGCATGAACGCTTACTCTTTGCTTATTTCCTGATGAAATTCCGCAACCAGACACAGCACACATTCGCCCCATCTCACTTCAGCCGAACACGAAAAGCGACTTGGCTTTTCGACGTCATCAATCGGGAAACCCCCCTTTTATCGAAATCGAGGCTCTCGTTCCTGTTTCAGCCTCTCGCTTTCCCAGTCCGCAGGAAATGCTGTTCCTACTGCAAGATGAGAGCACAAGCGGCTGATTCGTGGCTTGGTTTCGCAATACGACCACATACCAAAACCCCGTGTATTTGGTCAAAATAGATTTATGAAAATGGGTGAGAACCCCTTTCAGTCCATACTTGCTATTATTTCCCCTGGCTGTGATCAAAGATCAGATCCAGGATCTGGTCAACCTTGGTTAAGATCTGCTGTCTCCCCTGATTGTCCTTCTAGATTCTTGTGGGTTTTTTTATTCTGGCTGACTGGTGTATGGTGAGGTACAGAACAGTGATACGTGACACACGCTCTGTGAGAAATGACAACACCATCTTTTGACAGAAACAAGGAGTTGAAGAAAATACCTTCTGAAAAATCAACAGCACTCATTCAACACAAAGACAATGCGGAAAAAGAAATTGTATGACCCAGTAGGCTTTCTTCTCAGAGAATTGGCATTGGACAGAAATACTAGACTGTAGATCATGTGTTGCAAAGATGCCCCCCGCCCACCCCCACCCCACCCCCACCCCCTCGGCCACATGAGCCAGCAAGATGAGATGTGTGGCTGCTGGACGTTCTGCTGATGACCAGGCTCTGTAGCTGCCACCAGGGGCTGGGAAGAAAGTGATTGTATTCATCGCTTGAACTGGAGTAACTGTCTGGAATGCAAATGCCAGAAAGATGAAGGAGACTTGCATTTTTGCCCACAAAATTTCATTGATGAGAAACCTGTTCTTAGTTCTTTGTGGAAGGGGCTGAAAAGGATGGATTAACTTTCTATTTCATTTAAGAATCAGTTTTCTTCTTTGTTACACTAAGCTTACTGCGAAGACACAGAGTTGATAGCTGATGGTGACTGAATGTTAGATTTTGCAGAAAATGTTGTTTTTTTATAAACGTCTGGCTGAAGTCGAGTTGGTTCACTACCTTCCCTCAGAAAAACAAGGAAACAGGATGTGGTCACTGTCTGTGCTGACCAAAGATGCTTCATTCTCTTCATTTTCTGGGCTGACTGGACACCATCACATCATATACAGATGGAGGTGGGGATGGGAAGGGATGTTATTCTCACCAAAATTGAAAACTACACACAGGAGAAGCATGAAAGGTTGCGAGCTTTTACACAAAAATGATCCCAGCATATGACATCATAGTGAATGGACAGTAAGGGCTATATCTCGGCGGGAACTATCTCCAGGTGGCTCTCCAAGACGGTGAGATCTACCTACGCTCAGGCGTACAAGGATCTCCCTGTCCTATCACCCAGGGCCCACGAGGTCAGAGCACTGGCCACTTCCACAGCGTTCCAGTACTCTGTCCCCGTGCGCCACCTGCTGGAGGCAGCCTACTGGCGTTCGGAAAATCCCTTCATTAATTTTTACCTGAGGGATATCCGCATGACCAGAGCTGATGGGTCTAAGGGGATTTCCTTTGTGGCGGCCAATGCAGCCATATCGGTCAACCCCAAGAACCACTAGGGCGCTCGCCCTCCTCCGATTCCTTTAAATTCTGCTATGGTCTGACATGGTAAAGTATATGACGCCAAAATGGGGAGTTTGTGTTATACTCCCTGTTTGGCTAGTATACTTACCATGTCAGACTCTAATTCCCTCCCTACCTTCCCCTCTGGCGCCAAGGTTCTCGGGGTCACCATACACCAGGCCTCGCTGAATGACTTATAGGAAGTTGACACTGGCTTCTTCCGGGGCCGGAAGTGGGGTGACATCACGTGACTGTCTTATGACTGCATTGGCCACGGAAAAAATTCGGCCTGACAGAGCTGGCTAACTGCCGTTGAATGCTATGGTCTGACATGGTAAGTATACTAGCCAAACAGGGAGTATAACACAAACTCCCCATGTAAGGGCTGTGGGAACATCAGCTGGTTGCAGTCAAGTGTGGACAGAGGTAGGAAACGGGAGGAAAGGCACTGTTGGTGTATCTGCAGGGCATTGGCCCAGAGCAGTACTTTGCAGTGTTAGGAAGGATGGGTCCACTCAGCCAGGGGCAAGAGAAAGGACATCACTGAGGTGTCCACCGAACTTGGGCGTAGAGTGGTACTGTACAGCGTAAAGAACGATAGGTTCAGTCAGCCAATCAGTATGGCACTTGTGTCGAGCTTTGCTCCAGATTTTTGTTTTGCTTGATTTTACTTTTTGTTCTTTTTTTCCCATTTTGTAAATGTTTTTAGCTTGATTGTCTAGGAGGTAGGTAAGAACCCCCCCCCCCCACCCCCCCCCCAACCCCCACCCCCACATTTTATTCTTTCAGCGGAAGTTGATGAATCCTTAATATGTATAATTCCCTCTTTTGTATTCATTTAAAACTATTTTTACTGTAAATTATTGCTGAATCACACATTCTGATTGTTGTATTTTAAAGTTGTTATACATTTGTCTGTTTTAGGAGAGGGAAGGCCCCTATTCTTTCCCACTTTTTCTTTTTTAAAGTTATCGAATTTAATCTATTGAGGAAGGGGGTGGGGGGGGGGGGGGGTGTTCTTCATCCAATTTTTCCCACTCAGTTAAGCACATATATGTAAATCTTTATTATCATGGCCTTTCTGTAAGTGAAACATGGAATCATTTGTGATTCCTGACATTCTTAGCGCATGAAACCAAACCTCCCCTTTTTCTTCTTTTTTTTCTTTTTTCTAAGGTAGTGTTAATTTGTGTGAGAACGAAGACCAGTGTATTCCCCATCCATTCCACTCTTTCCCTTCCCCCTTTTCTTAACATTAGAAGGGGGAGGAATGAGGGTATGGTTTCTCCCCTGTTCATGGTGCTGGAGGTTAAGCCTTGCCACTGCTGCCTGCTTGCAGTGAAGGAAGAGTGCAGCTTTGGCCAGTTCCAGTGCAACAACAAGAAGTGTGTGGGCGTGCACAAACTGTGCAACGGCAGGAACGACTGCGGGGACAACTCCGATGAACACTCCTGTTACAGAGGTGGGGGTCACTTGCTTCTTTGGATTGTTAAACCTGTTTTTGGTGTTTTGTGTTTGCAGAGTTATTTCTATGGGTGGACAAAGTAGTCCCTTTCAGATGGAATTTTGCTGTTCTTTTTGTGTGCATGATTGTTTGTTGTTGTTTTTTTTGATGATCTTTTTACCATCTTTTGGGAATTTTTTTTATTCATTTGAAGAAACATTGCAGGTCTGTGTGTGTGTGTGTGTGTGTGTGTGTGTGTGTGTGTGTCTGTGTGTGTGTGTGTGTGTCTGTGTGTGTGTGTGTGTGTGTGTTTGTGGCTTTTTCTTGAAGGATCTTTTGACCATCTTTTGACACTGTTATTGATCGGGCGATGTTCGATGGTAGTATCATTACCAAAAGCAAACAAAACAAACAAAAAAAACAACACCTCTCCTCTTCTGACAATATGACTTTCTGTTCCACTCTAAAAACATTTTTTTTGCAGCGCTATGTTTGCATTGTAGTGACCCAGTCCCCTCATTCCCTGCTTTTTTCTTTGATGGGATCGAACCACGCACTTGTCAGGTCTGTACGCATGTGCATGAGCTCGTAAGCTTGAATAGATCATCCATGTGAAATAAAGTTTCTTTAGTGTGTAAATGTTATACAAAGTGCTGTGAGCTCCAGCAAGAAAGGGGTACAGTCAGTGTGTCTGTTACTGCAGGAAGTTTGGTTGTTGTAGAGGTTTGCTGGTGATGATGCCATGTTCTCTGTTCATCACGACTTCAGCAGGCTTACTCTGTTTGGATACAGCTCCTTGACTCCGTTCACCTGGCAAACACCACCATGAGCATCAACACCTTCCAGAAATTATCTCTTTCACAGGAAGCATTTCTGACTGCCCCGTCTTCTGCTCATTTATCTCCTTTATTGACTGTCATGCCTGTGTATCTGGCTGATTATTAGAAACATGTATCCTGTATGATTTGTGTAAATAGATATATGTATCGTGTTTAATTTTTATAAATAGACACAAGTATTTTATAAGATTTGTCTAAACAGACTCCTTTGGTGTTGACTAGCGGTGTGCTGTTTGTGACAGACACGATGATAGGGGACGGCCAGTGCCGAGAAAACAATGGGGGCTGCGAACACAGATGTGTGCCCACCCCGCGTGGCAGTCGCTGCATGTGCGACGACGGCTTTCAGCTCCAGGCCAACAAGAGGAAATGTGAAGGTGAGAGTTATCTTTTTTCTCTCTGAGGAGTGGTGGGACGGTAATGTAAGTTGAGACTTATCTTTTCTTATTGAGTTATTGCAGGTACTTGCTGTCAGGTTTACATGATTTATGTTTTCAGATGTGAAGGAATCAATGAAGGCATTGCAGT
>CM065737.1:9213483-9325983 GCA_033310375.1 Conus canariensis | reverse complement strand
TGTATGTGTTTGTGTGTGTGTGTGTGAGTGTGTGTGTGTGTGTGTGTGTGCGTGTGTGTATGTATATGTGTGAGTGTGTGTGTGTGTGTGTGTGAGTGAGTGGGTGAGTGTGTGTGTCTGTGTCAGTGTCTGTGGGTATATATCTGTGTTTTTGTATGTATATTCCTTTGTGTGTTTAAATGTTTATGTGTGTGTGTTCTGTATATCAGTGTCTGTGTGCTATACATTGGGGGTGGAATGGGGTCGGGGATGAGTGTGGAATGTGTGTGGTATCCACAAAGACACCCTGATAGACTACACTGTGTTCTCTCTCTCTCTCTCTCTCTCTCTCTCTCTCTCTCTCTCTCCACAGAGACAGCCTGGCTTACAGGTTTGCAGTGTGATCTGTCCATCTGTCTGTCTGTCTCTCTCTCTCTCTCTCTCTCTCTCTCTCTCTCTCCACAGAGACAGCCTGGCTTACAGGTTTGCAGTGTGATCTGTCCGTCTGTCTGTCTGTCTGTCTGTCTGTCTCTCTCTCTCTCTCTCTCTCTCTCTCTCTCTCTCTCTCTCTCTCTCTCTCTCTCTCCACAGAGACAGCCTGGCTTACAGGTTTGCAGTGTGATCTGTCCATCTGTCTCTCTCTCTCTCTCTCTCTCTCTCTCTCTCTCTCTCTCTCTCACTCTCCACAGAGACAGCCTGGCTTACAGGTTTGCAGTGTGATCTGTCCGTCTGTCTGTCTGTCTGTCTGTCTCTCTCTCTCTCTCTCTCTCTCTCTCTCTCTCTCTCTCTCTCTCTCTGGTGGGAGGGAGCATGAATGGAGGCAGGGAGTGAATAAGGAAGTCTGTGTGCTTGGCAAATACACAGTCCTGTATCATTCACCATGTGTGTGTGGAGGGGGAGATGTGTGAGTTTTGAGTATGATGCGTGTGTATCACCTAGCCATACCAGCTGTTCCCGTCATGTCCAGGCCTGTTGAGGCAGATGTTAATAGTATGGTGTGTGACCTGTTTAACAGGTAGGGACCTGAGCGTTGTTGAGGCAGGTGTTGATGGTGTGGTGTGTGACATGTTCACAGGCAGGGACCTGAGCGTTGTTGAGGCAGGTGTTGATGATGTGGTGTGTGTGACCTGTTGACAGGTAGGGACCTGAGTGTTGTTGAGGCAAGTGTTGATGGTGTGGTGTGTGTGTGACCTGTTCACAGGTAGGGACCTGAGTGTTGTTTAGGCAGGTGTTGATGGTGCGGTGTGTGTATGACCTGTTCACAGGTAGGGACCAGACTGTTGTTGAGGCAGGTGTTGATGATGTGGTGTGTGTGTGACCTGTTGACAGGTAGGGACCTGAGTGTTGTTGAGGCAGATGTTGATGGTGTGGTGTGGTGTGTGACCTGTTCACAGGCAGGGACCTGAGCGTTGTTGAGGCAGGTGTTGATGGTGTGGTGTTTGACCTGTTTACAGGCAGGGACCTGAGTGTTGTTGAGGCAGGTGTTGATGGTGTGTGTGTGACCTGTTCACAGGCAGGTAGGGACCTGAGTGTTGTTGAGGCAGGTGTTGATGATGTGGTGTGTGTGTGACCTGTTGACAGGTAGGGACCTGAGTGTTGTTGAGGCAGATGTTGATGGTGTGGTGTGTGACCTGTTCACAGGTAGGGACCTGAGTGTTGTTGAGGCAGATAATGATGGTGTGGTGTGTGACCTGTTCACAGGTAGGGACCTGAGCGTTGTTGAGGCAGGTGTTGATGGTGTGGTGTGTGTGTGTGACCTGTTCACAGGCAGGGACCTGAGTGTTGTTGAGGCAGGTGTTGATGTAGTGGTGTGTGTGACCTGTTGACAGGTAGGGACCCGAGTGTTGTTGAGGCAGGTGTTGATGGTGTGGTGTGGTGTGTGACCTGTTCACAGGTAGGGACCTGAGTGTTGTTGAGGCAGGTGTTGATGGTGTGGTGTGGTGTGTGACCTGTTCACAGGTAGGGAGGGACCTGAGTGTTGTTGAGGCAGGTGTTGATGGTGTGGTGTGTGTGTGACTGTTCACAGGTAGGGAGGGACCTGAGTGTTGTTGAGACAGGTGTTGATGGTGTGGTGTGTGTGACCTGTTGACAGGTAGGGACCTGAGTGTTGTTGAGGCAGGTGTTGATGGTGTGGTGTGTGTGACCTGTTGACAGGTAGGGACCTGAGTGTTGTTGAGGCAGGTGTTGGTGGTGTGTGTGTGACCTTTTCACATGCAGGTAGGGACCTGAGTGTTGTTGAGGCAGGTGTTGATGGTGTGGTGTGTGTGGACCTGTTCACAGGTAGGGACCTGAGTGTTGTTGAGGCAGGTGTTGATGGTGTGGTGTGTGACCTGTTGACAGGTAGGGACCTGAGTGTTGTTGAGGCAGGTGTTGGTGGTGTGTGTGTGACCTTTTCACATGCAGGTAGGGACCTGAGTGTTGTTGAGGCAGGTGTTGATGGTGTGGTGTGTGTGACCTGTTCACAGGTAGGGACCTGAGTGTTGTTGAGGCAGGTGTTGATGGTGTGGTGTGTGACCTGTTGACAGGTAGGGACCTGAGTGTTGTTGAGGCAGGTGTTGATGATGTGGTGTGTGTGTGACCTGTTGACAGGTAGGGACCTGAGTGTTGTTGAGACAGGTGTTGATGGTGTGGTGTGTTACCTGTTGACAGGTAGGGACCTGAGTGTTGTTGAGACAGGTGTTGATGGTGTGGTGTGTGTGACCTGTTCACAGGTATGGACCTGAGTGTTGTGGAGGCAGGTGTTGATGGTGTGGTGTGTGACCTGTTTACAGGTAGGGACCTGAGTGTTGTTGAGGCAGGTGTTGATGGTGTGGTGTGTGTGACCTGTTGACAGGTAGGGACCTGAGTGTTGTTGAGGCAGGTGTTGATGGTGTGGTGTGTGTAACCTGTTCACAGGTAGGGAGGGACCTGAGCGTTGTTGAGACAGGTGTTGATGGTGTGGTGTGTGTGTGTGACCAGTTCACAGGTAGGGAGGGACCTGAGCGTTGTTGAGGCTGGTGTTGATGTTGTAGTGTGTGTGTGACCTGTTCACAGGTAGGGACCTGTGTGCCTCTAGCAACTGCAGTCACCTGTGTCTGCCTAACAATTCCAGCTACACCTGCGCCTGCCCCACCGGCCTGCAGCTACAGGCCGACAAGAAGACCTGCTCCCAGCGTGAGTTCTTCACCTACCCTGTCCATCACCTCCACCCCTATTCCACCCCCACCCATCATCCTCCTTCCTCAAAGTCAGTTATTCATTATTAGTGCTGCTGTCATTGGGAGTCGGTCACTTCCGTCGCTGCCAGGCCTCGGCTGATTGTCGATGATTTGTGTGCGCTTTCAGAGTGTTCCCCCTTGACTCCTGTCTTTTCTACCCCTTCTCCTCCAACCGTAAGCACACACACACACACACACAGAGGCACACACACACACACACACACACACACACACACACACACACACACATGCACATGCACACGCACTCTGTCACACACACACTGTTACACACTCACACACACACACACACACACACACACACTTACACACAACACACACACACACACACACACACACACACACACACGCACACACACTGCACCCCTTTCCCCATCCATCATTTCAGAGATGTCAGTCAGTTGTTGCGTCTGTAAGGGTCCAGTATGAATGCAGAACTCTGATATGTTCAGATAAGGTTCATGGTTTGGTTTGGTTTTGGTGAGAAGTTTGGCGTCATATACTGTACCATGGCAGACCATAGCATTCACGGCAGTTAGTCAGCTCTGTCAGGCCGAAGATTTTGTGTGGCTAATGCAGTAATAAGACAGTCACGTGACGCCCACCCTACTTCCGCCGAAGGAAGAAGCCAGTGTAAACTTCCTGTACCGCATTCTCTCTCGGCCTGCCGTCCAAGCAAGATAAGTCTTGTGCTCTGTCTCGCCTTTCTTTGCCGTTGTGTTAAGATAGCCTTGTGTTTGCTCCTTGCTTGTTTTGTTGTGGCTTGCGCGCTGAACCCTTGTACCCTTGCCGGTGAGGCTTTGGTTTGGCATGCTTTATTGATTTTACTGATTTTATCATACACGCTTCTCGCGTTTGTGCTTTGTTCTCGACATTCGCGACTTGCCACGCTTCTCGCGTTCATGCCTTGTTCTCGACATTCGCGACTTGCCACGCTTCTCGCGTTCGTGCCTTGTTCGCGACTTGCCTCCCGTGCATCTCGCATTCGGAACTCCGAGCTACACGCCGATTTCCATCTCCTCGCTTTACTTAGCCTTACGGCCTTTGTCTGCGAGTCCCATTTCACTTCCATTTGGATTCCTATTCGACGACCTTCCTCGTCGTTCACTCGCTTTCCATTACTTGCGCCGGTCGTTCCGCCATTTTGTGTCGGTCGTTCCGCCATTTTGTGTCGACCGGCCATACCGGCACACATACGATCGCACTGTCTTACTCGAACAGCGCGACTTCTGCGCATTTCCAGCACTATCAGTGCCCCTTCCGAGGTTGGTCGAGCTCTTCCTATCCCTCAATCCACCTCTTTGTCTCCCCTTTGCGATCGTGTTTTCCGTGTTTGTCTTGCCACCAGTGCCCAACATGGTGAAGGATACTAACGGGTCGAGCCGCTCCTTTGTTCGCGAGTCGCGCTCTGCCCCGGAGGACCCGAGTATCGATTCCAGGGGACAAACCGCTCACACCTCTGAGCGTACGGTCAGTGTGGAGGAGGGTTCCGCGCAGGGTACGCGCGACCAGCTTTGCTATTCCTCCTCTTCACGATCGGCGGACACACGATCGTTGCGATCGAAGTCGAACAGGCATTTGGCCGAATCGAACTTGCAATCGGCCGTCATTGCCGACTGTTTTTCGTTCTATTCTGACTCTAAACCGAAATCCAAGGGCAAGGCCCCCATGAAAGGACCTGCCCGTTCTAAATCTTCCCGTTCTCCAAAATCTTCCCGTTCTTCGGCCAAATCGCCTGCTCAGTTTCCATCGCACAAGGAGACTCTCTATCATGCTGCGTCCGGCGATCATCGGCCCCTGGGGACCATTGCCGAGACTCGGACCAGCACAGGTGACGACTCGCGGCCGGAATCACCGCTCGTCACCCGATCAGATGAGACTCGTGACGCTAGCTACCCCCCCACTAATGCCACGCAGTCGAATCACGCTCTCCCCAACCGTGTCCGGGGTCAGCCACTACTCGGACACGAGGAGCGTCATCACTCTGGTGGAGGGGCTGTGGGCAGTCTTTGGTGTGACTTCCCCACTGACCACAACCCCGGGTCAGGGACGCAGGCATCGACCAGGTCGGATCTGCGCCCTCACCCCCAACGGTCGAACCACCCCGATCGACCGTTCAACTTTCCCCTAGGGGTACAGGACGTTGGGGAGCGGACTTCTTTCGCTCCCCGGTTGGGCATCGTCCGCGGTCCCGTTCCTCCGGGGGGAGGATCGACCAGCGGGACCAAGGGTAACCTCCCTTCGTCCTCTGAGGTGGATCCGTCGCCGCAGCCATCCCAGTCCGCTCCCACACGGCCAGGAGGCTCGGCTACCGCACCACCCACCGGCCACCTTGCCATGCAGGGGGCCGGCACGGATCGCACCCGGGAGATGCAGGAGGCAGTGCTCTCCCTGGGGCGGGTGCGAGACAGCTTGCCTTCTCGCTACCCTCCCCTTGGTGCCCAAGGTTACCCGGGTCCCCGGGGAGACTCTGCCCCAGGGCCGCCACAGCCCGTCGTACTCTCCGGGGACTGGTGGCTCTATTCCCCCGAGAGGAATCAGTGGCTTAGGGCTGACACTCTTCCAGACTCCTCCTCCGGTCGCATGTGGCATCCTGCCTCCCGGAGCTGGATCGACCTGGGGCCCCCTTCCTCTCGGGCGCTGTCCGATCGGCGATCCCCCAGTCTGCCCGCCGAGTATGGAGCCACCAGGGACCCGTCCTCCTTTTCCCCCATTACCCCTCAAGGACTGGACTCCCACGCACCCCTGCCCTGGCCCTCCGAAGGTGGATCTGATCATCCCATTCTGGATTACTCTGACCCTCAACTCGAGGACGGGGTCGAGGACTCCCTCCCCCAGTCTGGTGACCTCTCCATCCTGGAGAGCTGGCGTCCAGATCTTGTTGTGAGGGAATCCCCTCCCTCTGACAACATCTTCTCCTTTAGCCGTTTCACTGGGGAGCCCCCTGCCCAGCGATCACGGCCGAGGATAGTCGCCCCCCAGACCCTCCCTCCCTTGTGGGACAGACCGGCTTCTTTCGCCAGGGGTGCACATGCCATTCCCCCACCGGGGATTGACTTCTTGTCAGCCCCTAACGCGGCTCCAGTAGGAGCTTTCCTCAAAGACCCGCGTCATGGCCCCCATGTCTTTTCCCTCTTCTCTGCCAATCCGGCCACCAGGGACATTGCCATTTCCTCCGCCGACCTCAGGCTCACGCCCAACCTCGCCCCCCCCCCACATCCACCCCTGTTCTCATCAAGAACTTGATGGAGTGGGATAGAATTGCCAGGACTGGCATTCTCCACACCACCGCGGGACATGCATTCATGGACATGTTCCTGCAGCGAGCGGAGGAGCTCTGGGCAAAGGAGGGCATCACTGCCTCGGTGGCTTCGGACCCCGACGACTCTGAGGCAGATCCTAGCCTATTCGACGACCCCCTCTTGCGTTTCCTGGTCAACAAGATTTCGCATCACCAGGTGCCATTTTAACTGCCTGTTAGCAGTGAGAGATGCTGTGCTATCTCAGGCCAATCTCTCCCCGGCGCTCAAGGCGGCCTTACGGTGCATCCCGGGTCAGGAACAGTCGCTCTTCGGTGACTATTCCACTGCTGTCATCACTCATGCAGTCGAGGAACGCAAACAGGCGGCGTCTTTTGCGGCCAAGCCCCCTCCCCAGCATCGTCCTCGCCAGCATCGCCCTCCTGGACCCTACTCCCGTCCGGCCCCCAGACCCCAGCCCTACCCCAAACAGGCCCCCCCTCGCACCTCAAGGCCCGCCAGACGACCTTCTTCTGCCGTTGCTAGATCAAAACCGAAAAACCCCCATCAGCAGAATTTTCGGTTCGGCCAACAGGCCCGGCCTCGGAGGTGACTAGTAGACTCACCTTCGGAGGAGCGAGAACTGGCAGACTTCTTGCCCCTCCCCGGCCCCGCGGCCCCTTTGGCAGGCAGCCTGTCCCGACATGCCCACCAGTGGCGGCGTATGGGACTCAACCCTTGGATAGTGTCAGTGTTACAAGAGGGGTTCCGTCTGCCCTGGGCACACGATCGCCCCCCTCTGCTATCCTCTCCTCCTCCTTCCCCCGGCAATCCCCCCCTGGCCCAGGCGGAGGCTCTTCGCCTGGAAGTCGAGGACCTTCTTCGGAAAGACGCCATCACCCATATACCCCACCCAAACCCCGGGTTTTACTCCCACCTTTTTGTGGTCCCAAGTCCTCGGGGGGCTGGAGGCCCATCCTCGACCTTTCTCCACTCAACAAATTCCTCAGAACAACCAAATTCAAGATGGAGACCCCGGCCCAGATCAGAGATTCCATCCACCATCTGGACTGGGCCACTTCTATAGATCTGAAGGACGCGTATTTTCAGATCCTCATTCATCCTTCCCACAGACGATACCTTCGGTTCGTCTGGCGGGGACGGGTATATCAGTTCAAGGCGCTCCCCTTCGGACTCTCCCTGGCTCCCTTCCTTTTCACGAAGGTAGTCAAGGAGATGGCCGCCCTTGCCAGACAGGAGGACATTCGCCTCTTGGTTTACCTCGACGACTGGCTCGTCTTGGCTCCCACTCAGGCCCTGTGTCAAGCCCACACATCCAAACTTCTGCGCCTTTGCTCCTCACTAGGGTTCGTCACCAACCCCGAAAAATGCGAGCTCTCGCCCAGTCAGAGATTCTCCTTCCTGGGCATGAGTTTCGACACCACCTCCATGCTAGTCTCCCCAACCCCGGAGAGGTCCACCCGCCTGATGGACCTCATCTCCCACCTCCGCCTCTCTCCCCTCGCGTCGGCAAGGACACTGTCCTCCCTTCTGGGGATGATGGAGTCCCTGTCGCCTCTCATTCCCCTAGGCAGGGTCCCCAAGCGACAGCTTCAAAGGGAGTTCCGACGTCGTTGGTCGCAGACCGCCGACCGCTGGGACCAGACCATTCCCCTCGGGCCTTTGTTCTTTTGGGCCACGGAGGAGTGGCTCAGCCCCTCCATCCTGAGCCCGGGGATTCCCATCTCCCTCCCATCCCAGGCCCTAGATCTTTACACAGACGCCTCCAACTCGGGCTGGGGGGCCCATTTGGAGAGCAGTCATGCCTCGGGGGGTGTGGGACCCATTGACTGCCCGTCTTCACATCAACATCCTGGAACTGGAGGCGGTCCGACTAGCCCTCCTCCACTTCCAGACACTGGTCTCGCACCGATTTGTTCTCCTTCTCACGGACAACACCTCGGTAGCCTGTTACATCAACAAAGGGGTGGGGGGGGGGGGGGGGGGCACGCTCCATCAGTCTCTCCCTCCGGGCAGAGGCCCTCCTCCGCTGGTGTCACACGCAAGGAATCACCCTTCGCGCGAGACACATAGCAGGGACGCACAACATCCTGGCAGACTCTCTCAGCCGCTCCGGGTCCGTCCTCCACACCGAATGGACCCTCAGCAGGCACACGCTAACCTCGGTGTGGGAACATTGGTTCACACCCATGATCGACCTGTTCGCCACCCGATTCAATCATCGTCTGCCAGTGTATGTGTCTCCCGTCCCGGACCCTCGGGCGTACGCGATCGATGCCCTATCCCTTCCCTGGTCCGGCCTCATAGCTTACGCCTTTCCTCCCTTCCCGATCCTTCTCAAGGTGATCAGGAAGGCGAGACTCGAGGGACCCAGGCTCATTCTCATAGCCCCATGGTGGCCCACTCAGTCCTGGTTTCCGGACCTCAAGTCCCTCACTCACGTTCCCCCTCTCCAGTTGGACGCCCGGTGGGACATGCTCAGGCAACCCCGCTCGGGTCGCCCCCACTCCAATCCCCAGGCGCTTCGCCTCCATGCCTGGCTCCTGTGCCAGCCGGAGTGCGAGCATCTAACCCCACCTCCCAAGCGGACAGGTCCCAGTCCGTCCTTAACATTCTCTCTGACGCCGGGGCCTCTCAGGACCTCCGAGACCTAGCAATGGCCTCTCGCAGAGCTGGCACTGAGTCCCTTTACGATTACAGGTGGAGGAAATGGGTCTCATGGTGCAAAGACAACTCTGTCCCACACAATCGCCCCTCAAATATCCAGATAGGAAATTTTCTGTCCCACCTAAAACTATCAGCTAGCTCCATACGGGGCTACAGGTCGGCCATCTGCACGACCATCCGCCAACTGGGCGGACCGTCCTTTGAGAATGACTTCCTTCTCAGAGAGATCTCTAGAGGAGTGGCCCTTCGTGAGGCCCGATCCCCAAGGCGCGTTCCCCTTTGGGATCTTTTCACTGTACTTGATGCCCTTAGGAAACCTCCTTTCGAGCCTATCTCCTCCCTCCCCTTCGACCTTCTTTCTATGAAGACCACCTTTCTCCTCGCTTTGGCCTCGGCCAGAAGGCGGAGCGAGATCCACGCTCTCAGCGGGGACCCCAGAGACATTGCCTTCCACACGGACGGCTCTGTCTCCCTTAAGTTCCTTCCCGAATTCCTGGCTAAAAACCAGGAACCCGGTAGCCCCTCCCCCTACCTCGTCATCCGCCCATTGGCGGATATCCTAGGTGGAGAGAGCGGTGGTGACAGGACAGAGACGTCTCTTTATTTCCATCAACCCCAAGAATAAGAAAGACATCTCAGCTGGCACTATCTCTAGGTGGCTGTCCAAGACGGTCAAATCGGCCTATGTCCAGACGTCCAAGGTCCTCCCCGTCTTGTCTTGTCCCCCCGGGCCCATGAGGTCAGAGCACTGGCCGCTTCTGCAGCTTTCCAGCACTCTGTCCCCCTGCACCATCTCCTGGAAGCAGCCTACTGGCGTTCGGAGAATCCCTTTATAAACTTTTATTTAAGGGACATCCGCATGACCAGGGCTGACGGTTCTGAAGGGATATCCTTTGTGGCGGCTAATGCAGCCATATCGGTTAACCCCAAGAACCACTAGGGCACTCGCCCTCCTCCTTTTACGATAAATTCTGCTATGGTCTGACATGGTACAGTATATGACGCCAAAATGGGGAGTTTGTATTATACTCCCTGTTTGGCTAGTATACTTACCATGTCAGACTCTAATGCCCGCCCTACCTTCCCCACTAGCGCCAAGGTCCTTGGGGTTACCTGGCGTGCAGGCCTCGACGAATGAGGTACAGGAAGTTTACACTGGCTTCTTCCTTCGGCGGAAGTAGGGTGGGCGTCACGTGACTGTCTTATTACTGCATTAGCCACACAAAATCTTCGGCCTGACAGAGCTGACTAACTGCCGTGAATGCTATGGTTTGACATGGTAAGTATACTAGCCAAACAGGGAGTATAATACAATCTCCCCATATTTATGCTTTGGTTTGGTTTGGGTGATAAGATTTATGTTTTGGTTTGATCATCTGCTTGAGAGACAGGGAGGCATTTAGGTCAGCTATTTGCTCCTGTGTTACATTGTTGATTTTTGAGTGCCATGTTTTTGTTTTCACACAATGTTTAGGTTACTGCCAGATAAATGTATTAGAGCAGCAGACCAACTGGGTTACTGCAAGCCCAAATCACATTAGTAAGTTGTATATGAAACTCTAGTAGTAGTAGATAATACACAGTTGAGATCCACCTGTTCACTGTGAACTGTTGTGGACAACTTGTGAGGCCTGAAGGTGATCTCCCTTTCCCAGCAGCCAGGGGTGTGTTAGTTCAGTGGTTGAATATGGAGTTCACAGTGAAGTGTTGTGGACAGCTTGTGAGGCCTGAATGTAGTCTCCCTTTCCCAGCGGCCAGGGGTGTGTTAGTTCAGTGTTAGTTCAGTGGTTGAATACGGAGTTCACAGTGATCTGTTGTGCACGACTTGTGAGGCCTGAAGGTAGTCTCCCTTTCCCAGCAGCCAGGGGTGTGTTAGTTCAGTGGTTGAATACGGAGTTCACAGTGATCTGTTGTGGACGACTTGTGAGGCCTGAAGGTAGTCTCCCTTTCCCAGCGGTCAGGGGTGGTTAGTTCAGTGTTATTTCAGTGGTTGAATACAGAGTTCACAGTTAACTGTTGTGCATGACTTGTGAGACCTGAACGTGATCTCCCTTATCCAAGGGTCAGGTCAGTTCAGTGGTTGAGTTCAGAGGTCAAAGTCATATGTCTGCTGGTGCCCAACCTGAACAAAAAAGAAGGAAAGGAAGCTGGCATTTTCTCTGCCCATCTAAGATAGTGTTGTTCTGGTGGTATCAGTGTAGTGTTCGATGGGTTACTCCCCATCCTCCTTTCTCTTTCCTCTCCATCCATCTTCCTCTTCCCCCTTCTCTTCTCCCTCCTCCTCTCCCCCTTCTGCATCCCTGATGTCCTGGGGTAGTTATCCCCCATCTGCTGTTCAGGGTTGTAGGGTAGAGGGGCCAGGGGAGGGGGAGGGGCGTGTAGTGAAACCTGAATGTATTGAATTTGTTTGGCTGCTTTTACTGACAGACAAGCACTGCGTATTACAAGGCAAAAGGTGAACTAAGAAAAACAGGGAGAGGGAGCAGGATCAGTCTTACCTTAATTTCCGTCTGTATGCCTTTGCCAGAGCCCCTTTCATTCCTGTAGGTCACTAGGCACTTCCAAGCATCACAACCACCCTGTGCTGCTAAAGAGTCGTTCAGTGGCTAGATCGCCCCCTCAGGTAACCACGCACACCAGTCTGTTGCTTTCCCTTGTTCAGCAAGGTCAGTCTGCTGCCTGCATGTAGCTTTTTGCCTCTGCCAACCACTGTGTGTGTGTATGCTGCACACTTTACTGGCTTGACACTTTGAGTGATGGAAGTGTGGTGGGACAGCCAGACAGCCAGTCTGAACAGGAGGCACGGAGTCCATCAGATCCACAGGAAGTGATCAATGCCTTCAGTGTTCGCAGCAGATCTTTAACCAGTGAAACATGAAGACACTCATCCTTCCTCCACTGTGAGTTATACATCATCATGGGTCATTTTGTAATAGAGTTTATAAGACAGAAAAAAAGCAAGATGCAAAGCATATAAATGTACTCCCAGTTTATCTTGAATACGTGTGTGCATGTCAAGAGCATGTTTACTGTGAAAATGCCCATGATCTACCAGTCAGTTATTAGATCTAAAGCTATTTTTTAAATCCGTCAAATGCAGTACTTTCATAGACAAGAAAACGTCACAATCAAACATGCGTCATAATTTATTTCGTCACTGAGATAAACTTTCTGAGATATTCCATAAAGAAGAAAAAAAGTTTTGGCCCGTTGTAGCCGTTAGTAACGGCTGTTCTGGTAAAACAAAACATTGGGCATCATCTGTGACCCATAATGAACATACCTACAAGTTTTCAGAAAGATCGGCCCAGAAGTTTTTGTCTGGAGCAAGTGGAACACATTTTGACCACGGACAGACACACGGACAGCATTTCTTCGTTCCCATTGTAAAGTACTCCCTGTTCTATAAGAACTGGGAGTACAAAAAGGAGTGTGATGAATTGGAATCTACAATCCGTCTTTTTCCCATTGATTCTTCTGTCACCGGTGACCTGTTTCTTCCCATGTTGACAGAAATCAGCTCCTTCCTGCTGTTTGCCACCAAAAAAGATGTGCGGCGGCTGTCTCTGGATGCCAAAGAGTTGGCTGACGTGGTGATCTCCCTGTCCAAGGTGTCCAGCGCCATCGGTGTGGAGTACGACAGCGACACGGACTCCATCTATTGGTCCGACCTGGACGCTGACATTATTGGTCACGCCACATGGAACGGCAGCACTGAGGAGGTTTGCAGGGGACCTAGAGGGAGAAGGGAAAGGGGGGAGGGGGGGGGAGTCATATGTAAGTGGAGGGGGAGACAGCATTGCCTGTTAAACCTTTATTTCAGCACTGTGAGGCCACTATACTTCCCAACTGGGGGTTTTGTTTTGTGACTTCCTTTTTTAACCTTTGGAGCAGATGGGAATGATGGTTGTCCATACACAGGCACACAGATACACACACGTTAACACACATACATGCATGCGCATGCACACACACACATGCACGCACACACACGCACACAAGCATGCACACATGCATGCATGCACGTGCACACACGCATACACACACATACACACACAAGCACACACGCACAAGCACACATGCACGCACGCACAACACATACACACACACACACACATACACATATCAGCACTGACACACTGTTGTATAGAACCTTTTCAGAACGTAGGAGAATTGTCATATGCTCTGTTTATTCTGACCATATTGAAAGGGTGAACATCTGCTGATGAAAAGCCTTCATCTGTCTGTGAGCGAAAGGTTGAGAGTAAAGACATTTCCAAAATACACTGGCTCTCTGAGAAGTACTCTTGATAAAAAGTACCCTTCCACAAATTTTAGATGCACTAAGTATTGTACAGATGAATGCTTTAGACTGACTACTGCTACATTACCTTACCATCGGCGGGTATCTGAACAGTCTGATAAGTGGTATGAACAACATTTGCTGTATAGGATGCAGATTGACAAGTTTGTGAACCATCCTGACTGGTAGTGTAACTGACGCTTGATGCACCGGTGTTGATCGACAGGTGTGTGAACAGACCTGACAGGTGATGTAACTGATGTTTGATGCACCAGGTGTTGATTGACAGGTGTGTGAACAGACCTGACAGGTGATGTAACTGACGTTTGATGCTCCCAGGTGTTGATTGGCACCAGTCTGGAGAGTCCCACAGGACTGGCGGTGGACTGGGTGGGCCGCAACCTGTACTGGACAGATGCTGGTAATCATCGCATCGAGGTCAGTCGGCTGGACGGCTCCCTGCGCTCCGTCCTCATCTGGAGGGACATCGACAAGGCCCGTGACATCGTGGTCGACCCTTGCTCTGGGTCAGTGCGGAGTTTGTGTTGAAGGGGAGGGGGTGGGGGATGTGTGTATGTGAAGGTATGTGGAATTGAAGGAGGAGGTGGGTTGCTCGGAAGGGGTGGGTGGGAATACGTGTTGGACAGTGAGGGGAGGATGGATGGATGGGAGAGGAGGTTGTGATAGTCATTGGGAGGGATCGGGGAAAGTTGTGTGTATGTGGAGGTTGTGTTTTATTTTGTCTTAGGAATAGGTGAGTGTTTTAGGGAAGTGTGGGGAGGGGAGTAGGAGTGTGTTTGTAAAATCAACATCACAAATTATCTCGCATTTGCACCTTCACTTGTATTGCCAGCTTAACAGCAGGTGAGCTGGTGGCCCTTCGCTGAGCACATTGTGGAGTCGGTGCTGAAAGAGTTCACCCTGCTGGCCGACGTTCCACAGCCATCAAGCCTGATTCTAACAGCAGACCACGGTTTTCCTGCACCCACTGGGTGAAGGGTCAGTGCGGGCACTGCCAACTGATAGCATCATGAAACAGCAAAGAACAGACAGCTGCTGAAAACAGCTCCGTCACTTTGCTGATGGCATCAGAGAGATCTGGGAGAAACAGCAGCAGTGCCCTGGATGTTCCAGCTACCAAAAGAAAAGAGTGCAGACATTTCTGTTTGTTTGTTTTTTGTTTGTATGTTTATTTATCGATGACTTGTCGATAGGAGCAATATTAGTGAGGACCAAGCAGCAGAGGGAGCGAAAAGCCAGAGTTGCCACGTGTGTGCAATGAAAAGAAGTCTTTGCCCTCCCTTTTTGAGACATAGAGTCATTTTGGGTAACAACAGTGCACTGAACCATATCAGAGCATGCCAGCCTTAACATCCTCAAAAGGAAAACCAAGGTCAGGATGATGAACAAACTAACTGGAGGGCAGTGTACCTTAGGTGGTTCGAGTATTCACCTGTCTGGACAGTCTTGTCAATGGGCAGGGCAGCAGAGAGGCAGATCTCAGCTCCTGACCCAGTGAGGCAAGAGCTCAGCACAAGTAACCTTCCGCATGAAGGTAAGACTGGTCAGTTCCAACAGTCTAACTGTATGGAGCAGAGACATAGAGGAAAGACTGGTCAGTTCCAACAGTCTAACTGTATGGAGCAGAGACATAGAGAAAAGACTGGTCAGCTCCAACAGTCTAACTGTATGGAGCAGAGACATAGAGAAAAGACTGGTCAGCTCCAACAGTCTAACTGTATGGAGCAGAGACATAGAGGAAAGACTGGTCAGTTCCAACAGTCTAACTGTATGGAGCAGAGACATAGAGACACGACTGGTCAGTTCCAACAGTTCAACTGTATGGAGCAGAGACAGAGAGAAAAGACTGTTCAGTTCCATCGGTCCAGTGGTGTGGAGAGAGACATGGAGAACAACAAGGAAAACCATGAAGAGAGTGCAAACATTTACCAACAGCTGCCTCGGAAAACTCCGCCAGATCTGGCAATTGCCCTCAGCAACATCAGTCACTGAGAGAAAACACATCCACTGCCAGCCATGGATGAGATCAAAGGCAGAAAATGCATGAGATCAGTGACAGAAAGTGGATGACATCAATGGCAGAAAATTTGAATGGATTGTGGGCACTGTCAGGAAACCTGTGTCTAACCCCCAAAGCAAGCAGCATTTGACCAAGAAACTCCCAAGACTGGGACCTTGAGGCCGGCAGCACACTGAGGGGACACTCTTGGGGACAGCTGGAGAGGAAGTCCCAGGTCAGAGGTCACTGATGGACTGGTCGAAGACTCATGGTCAGGGAGGGATGGCATGCAAAGATGATGATAGTGATGTACTAAGATCAGATCCAGAATGCAATGTTCTGAGTCTGATGCCTTTTCAGTGGTAGGAGTGTTGGAGGAGAGGTTTATTTTTCAGTGATGAACTGTTCACTACTCTGGTCCATTTTGTGGTCACTGTAGGGCTGTCTGTCCATGTTGTGGTCACTGTGGGGCTGTCTGTCCATGTTGTGGTCACTGTGGGGCCATCTGTCCATGCTGTGGTCACTGTGGGGCCATCTGTCCATGTTGTGGTCACTGTGGGGCTGTCTGTCCATGTTGTGGTCACTGTGGGGCTGTCTGTCCATGTTGTGGTCACTATGGGGCTGTCTGCATTGTTCAGGTCCATGTTGTCACTGTGGGGCTGTCTGTCCATGTTGTGGTCACTGTGGGGCTGTCTGTCCATGTTGTGGTCACTGTGGGGCTGTCCGCATTGTTCAGGTCCATGTTGTCACTGTGTGGTTGTCTGTCCATGTTGTGGTCACTGTGGGGCTGTCTGCGTTGTTCAGGTCCATGTTGTGGTCACTGTGGGGCTGTCTGTCCATGTTGTGGTCACTGTGGGGCTGTCCGCATTGTTCAGTTCCATGTTGTGGTCACTGTGGGGCTGTCTGTCCATGTTATGGTCACTGTGTGGCTGTCTGTCCATGTTGTGGTCACTGTGGGGCTGTCTGTATTGTTCAGGTCCATGTTGTGTCACTGTGGGGCTGTCTGCATTGTTCAGTTCCATGTTGTGGTCACTGTGGGGCTGTCTGCATTGTTCAGGTCCATGTTGTGGTCACTGTGGGGCTGTCTGTGTTGTTCAGTTCCATGTTGTGGTCACTGTAGGGTTGTCTGTCCATGCTGTGGTCACAGTAGGGCTGTCTGTCCATGTTTTGGTCACTGTGGGGCTGTCTGTCCATGTTGTGGTCACTGTAGGGCTGTCTGCATTGTTCAGGTCCATGTTGTGGTCACTGTGGGGCTGTCTGCATTGTTCAGGTCCATGTTGTGGTCACTGTGGGGCTGTCTGTCCATGTTGGGGTCACTGTGGGGCTGTCTGCGTTGTTCAGGTCCATGTTGTGGTCACTGTGGGGCTGTCTGTCCATGTTGTGGTCACTGTGTGGCTGTCTGACCATGTTGTGGTCACTGTTGGGCTGTCTGTCCATGTTGTGGTCACTGTGTGGCTGTCTGTCCATGTTGTGGTCACTGTGTGGCTGTCTGACCATGTTGTGGTCACTGTTGGGCTGTCTGTCCATGTTGTGGTCACTGTGTGGCTGTCTGTCCATGTTGTGGTCACTGTGGGGCTGTCTGTCCATGTTGTGTCACTGTGGGGCCGTCTGTCGATGTTGTGGTCACTGTTGGGCTGTCTGTCCATGTTGTGGTCACTGTGGGGCCATCTGCATTGTTCAGGTCCATGTTGTGGTCACTGTGGGGCTGTCTGCATTGTTCAGGTCCATGTTGTGGTCACTGTGGGGCTGTCTGCATTGTTCAGTTCCATGTTGTGGTCACTGTGGGGCTGTCTGCATTGTTCAGTTCCATGTTGTGGTCACTGTGGGGCTGTCTGTCCATGTTGTGGTCACTGTGGACCTGTCTGTCCATGTTGTGGTCACTGTGGGGCTGTCTGTCCATGTTATGGTCACTGTGGGGCTGTCTGCGTTGTTCAGGTCCATGTTGTGGTCACTGTGGGGCTGTCTGTCCATGTTATGGTCACTGTGTGGCTGTCTGTCCATGTTGTGGTCACTGTGGGGCTGTCTGCGTTGTTCAGGTCCATGTTGTGGTCACTGTGGGGCTGTCTGTTCATGTTGTGGTCACTGTGGGGCTGTCTGTCCTTGTTGTGGTCACTGTGGGGCTGTCTGTGTTGTTCAGGTCCATGTTGTGGTCACTGTGGGGCTGTCTGCGTTGTTCAGGTCCTTGTGCTCACTGTGGGGCTGTCCGTGTTGTTCAGGTCCATGTTGTGGTCACTGTGGGGCTGTCTGCGTTGTTCAGGTCCATGTTGTGGTCAATGTGGGGCTGTGTGTCCATGTTGTGGTCACTGTGGGGCTGTCTGCATTGTTCAGTTCCATGTTGTGGTCACTGTGGGGCTGTCTGTCCATGTTGTGGTCACTGTGGGGCTGTCTGCATTGTTCAGTTCCATGTTGTGGTCACTGTGGGGCTGTCTGCATTGTTCAGGTCCGTGTTGTGGTCACTGTGGGGCTGTCTGCATTGTTCAGTTCCATGTTGTGGTCACTGTGGGGCTGTCTGTCCATGTTGTGGTCACTGTGGGGCTGTCTGTGTTGTTCAGGTACATGTTCTGGTCAGAGCTGGGGTCCAGGCCCCGGATTGAGCGGGCGGGAATGGACGGTCAGGACCGTTTGGTCCTCATCTCCCAGAACCTGACATGGGCCAATGGCCTGGCCATCGACTATGAGTTCAGCCGCCTATACTGGATTGACGCCAAACACAAGGTCATTGAGTCCAGCAACTTTGATGGGCGAGATAGAAAGGTAAAGTGTGTGTGTGTGTGTGTGTGTGTGTGTTTGTGTGTGTGTGTGTGTTTTCTTGTGTGCGTGTGTGTGTGTATATATACGGGTATGTTGGTAATGGTCTGGGTTAGGCATGTGTGTGCTGAGAGATAGCTGTGTATATTCTGAGGTTGTGTCTATGTAGGTAATGTATGTGAGTATGGGGAGATAGGAGTTCTCTGAGGGTACATGTGTGAGGACCATATGTTTACAGGATGATATATTTTTGTATGACTCTGTACCTGTATGCCTGCATACATTTGAAGTTTGTGTTTGTGATGGTGTACGTGTGTGTGTGTGTGTGTGTGGATAGTGGCTGTGCCTGTTTGGTGATGGTGCATGTCTCTGTGGGTAACATGTATGTATGTATAAGTTATGAGTGCAGGTTTTTGTATGTGGATGTGTATGTGTGTGTATGAGAGATGTATACTTATACGTTGAACGAAATGTACAAAAGATATATAAATGTACTCTGAACATAATGTTCAGACTGCGTATTTTGAACAGAGTTTTGATCTTTAGGTTTGCATGCATAGTAATCAGTGCAATGTGGACAGTCCTCAGTATTGTATTCAAAGTTGGACCACATTGCATTGCAACTGTTGTGCACCCTAAGTGTCTTTTCACGTATCAAACATAGAATGCTTTGTGAGTCACGCTCATTGTACACATGTAAGACTTTCCACAACAAATGCTTGTCGACAATCTTTCAACAAAATGTTTTGTTGACTTGTGCCTGTCCCCCCTCGCCCTCTCACCCCCCACCCCCACATCCTTGCCCCATCAGATGGTGATTGGCCTGGACCTGCGTCACCCCTTCGGGCTGACCATCTACCAGGACACCATGTACTGGACGGACTGGGAGACCCAGGCCATCCACGTGGCCCACAAGGTGACCGGGACAGCACGGGGCATCCTGCTCCAAAACCTGGCCCACCCCATGGATCTCAAGGTCTTCCACAGGCAGAGGGGAAAAGGTGAGGGGGGGCGGAGGGGGTGTGGGGGGGGGGGGGTTGAAGAGCTGGGTGTTGGCGCAGTCCAGAAGTGTTCAGATCTGCGCTGATGAATCATTTCTTACAGCTGAAATATGCCCTGCAGAGTCTCTCTAGAATGAAGTGTTGTCCCCGCTTTTCCAGAGGCACTTACTTAAAAAAGCAGTTGTAAAATTCTCAACATTCTCTGTAACAGTATCAACAAAAACACATTAGCAAGGGCACAGATACAGGCGAGGCAAAGAACACGTACATGCACCTCTCTGACCTCCCCACAACCCATGCTTAATCACCACACATACACATACTCATCTACACACACACACACACACACATACACACACACACACACACACACACACATGCACACACACACACTCACTCACTCACACAAAAATACACACATATGCAACACATATACCCATATACACACACACATACATACAGACACACTTATGCACACATGCGCTCACACATGCATGCGCACACACACACACACACACACACACACTCAAACACACACACACATGCACAAACACACACACACTCATACACACACACACACATACACATATGCACATGCACACACACACACACGCACGCATGCACGCACGCACGCACGCATGCAAGAAATGAGCAGGTCGGGTCGATGCAGGAGAGTGGAGTAGAGCACAGTATGTAACTGGCACAACAATGAAGTGTGTAACACCATCTTGATCATGTGGCATTATTGTCTGACGTGAAGGGTGGTGGACTGGTGTAGCATACATTACGTAACACACTGTCTTTGCTGACGTGAGCTATGGTTAGTTGGTTTGTTGCAGTGGACACGGTGTGTTCGAGGAAGGATAACGGAGGCTGCAGCCACCTGTGTCTGGTGGCCCCCCTGCCTAGGGGGCACACCTGTGCCTGCCCCACCGGCGTCCTGATGTCGGCTGACGGCATGACCTGCGAGCGGGGTGAGAAGTCATGTGTTGTCCTTCTAACAGATGTCTCCTTCTACAAGTCGGTGTTTTCCTCACATGTACCTGCCCCGACGAATGCCTTGTCCACCTCGCCTGGCATGGAGCATTGCCGTATCAACAGGATTCCCTCCCACCTAATTTGACATGCTTTCCCCCTTCTCCGAAGAAAAATGGCAAGTATAGAACTGTGGCTGACCTCAGCAGGATGAAGTTGAAGGCTACATGCTAGACAGTCCAAAGGCTACATGCTAGACAGTCCAAAGGCTGCATGCTAGACAGTCCAAAGGCTACATGCTAGACAGTCCAAAGGCTACATGCCTCCATCCTTCCCAGAGACCTGGATATTAGCCTCAGCCTATAGGATGCTTATTTTTACATTCCCATTCACACGTTATCCCAGAAGTACCTGAGAGGGGCCTTTTCTTTCAAAGCCCTCCCTTTCAGGGTATTCACCAGGGGTGATGGACATGGTCACATCTACATTGAGACAGAGAACTGGTTCAGTGTCTTCAAACTACCTAGGCAGCTTTCTCAACAACAAAAAAAACAAAAAAAAAACAACAACAACAAAACCAACAGGATCCAGAGATTCTTGCCAGAGATCTTCCGGCCTTGAGGAGACCCTCTCCTTTCTGGGCTTTCTTATGAACTTCGAGGAGTCTGATAGAGTTAGTTCCCTCTTAACGTTTTGTTCATCTAGACATTCATTTCATGACAGACTGAAATCCGGTTTGACGCTCGGGACACCTGGACACCAGTCCTTTGTTTCGTCCCTTCTTCTGTCTCAGTCTGCATCTCCTCACAGTCCCTGGACAATAATTTGACCGTCAGGGTCTTCTCCAGCTCTGTGCCCTTCTTTGAGTGATACCTGGGACAAACTGTTGGCCAGTTGGGACATCCTGTTACCCCTGATCCAAATGTTTGTGTCCACCTTTCAGCCTTGTCTCGATCTAGATTTTGATTTTGTGCCGAATATGAGAAGATAAGTGGTTTCTCGTTCTTCGTTTCCACTGTCCTAAATGTTATTTGTTTTTGCCTGAAGAAGACCCAAGAGATCGAAATGCATTGTGTCTTGTCCTGTACTTTGTTTGTCTGTGTCCTTGACGGTAACTAACCCCTCTTTTTCTAAATTTTGCTTCATTTTCCACCCTTGGTAACTCCGTTTTGAAACAATCGATCTTGGTGTTAAAGTGAAGGAACTTGCTAAGAATGATCACTCTTGCTGCCTATCTGGGTGTGAAGGTGATGTTATCTCCCTGCCCTTTTTTATTTTTCTTTGTTTGTTTGGATTTTCTTTTGTTAATCCAGATGGGTTGTGCAATGTTCCATGCCAGATGGGGATAAGGCATTTGTTCGGATGGGTATTTCATAAAGCCTACCTTTCATAGTAAAATTGCTGTTTCAATAATATGGTAACATTTCAACTGTGCACAGAGAAATGTACCTGAAGACCTCTTTAAACTGTCCATTGTTCCTGTCTCCATACAACACACCCCTGTCTCTTCATTGATTAAAGTGTGCATGTTGGGTCCATGGGCACTATGTTTCAGAGATGACCAATTTTCTGATCTTCACACGGCGGCAGGACATCCGGCGGATCTCCCTGGAGGTGAACTACTTTGCTGACGTAGTGGTTCCCACAGGTCCCCTGAAAAATGCCATCGCCATCGACGTGGACATCGTGGAAGGTGGGTGTTATTGGTGTTTAATCCATCACCATGGACATCATAGAAGGTGGATGTTGCTGGTGTTTTATCTGTCAGCATGGACATCATGAAAGATGTATGTCATTAGTGTTTTATCCATCAACATGGACGTCGGACAAGGTGGATATTGTTGGTGTTTTATCCATTAATATGGACATCATGAAAAATGTATGTTATTAGTGTTGTATCCATCAATACGGACATCATGAAATATATATGTTTTTAGTGTTTTATTTATCAACATGGACATTATGAAAGGCAGATGTTATTGTTGCTTTAACCATTAGCATTGACATCATAAAAGGTGGATATTATTGTTGCTTTAACCATTAGCATGGACATCATCAAAGGTGGATATTATTGGTGTTTTATACATCAGCGTGGACATAATGAAAGATGTATGTTATTAATGTTTTAGTCAGGGACATTATGAAAGGTGGATATTATTGGTGTTTTATACATCAGCATGGACATAATGAAAGATGTATGTTATTAATGTTTTAGTCAGGGACATTATGAAAGGTGGGTGTTGTTGGTGTTTTATACATCAGCATGGACATAATGAAAGATGTATGTTATTAATGTTTTAGTCGGGGACATTATGAAAGGTGGGTGTTGTTGGTGTTTTATACATCAGCGTGGACATAATGAAAGATGTATGTTATTAATGTTTTAGTCGGGGACATTATGAAAGGTGGGTGTTGTTGGTGTTTTATACATCAGCGTGGACATAATGAAAGATGTATGTTATTAATGTTTTAGTCGGGGACATTATGAAAGGTGGGTGTTGTTGTTGCTTTATCCATCGACGTGGACATAATGAAAGATGGAGATTACTGGGGTATTACTCTGCACACAGACACAGCATTGCCGGGCATGGTATTACATATTTCTCCGTCTGTCTGTCTGTCTGTTCGCACAACAACTCGGAACCTAATGGCTACCAGACTAAACAGGTCACTCAGTTAAAGAAGGCTACTCACTGTGTGCGTAGCTTTCGTCGGCAGTCCGGCCGACTTCTTCAGTGCAGCTGCTGGGTTGAGAACTGGATTCAGTAATACTCCCCAGAACGGAAATTACAGAAAGGATCTAGGGATAAAATTGCCGTATTGTGATGACGAGGATGACCTTGAGGCAACAGAGGGTGACAAACATCTTTCAGAGAACTTTACAAAATTTTACAAGTTGTTTTGTAGGGTCAGTGTCTGTTTACAAGATCGTATGTAGGTTCATTATCTCTTAAGGCTGTTTTCAGGTTCAGTGTCTATTTTAAAGAAAATTTGGTGGGTCAGTTTGTTTTCAAGGTGATTTGTGTGTTCAGTGTCCATTTCTAAGGTTATTTGTAGGTTCTGTTTGTATTTTCAAGACTAACCGTAAGATCAGTGTCTAAACGTGACCAAAGTTTAAGATATGCAGGTGAAAACTTGGAAGAATGCAGAAGTAAAAAACTATGTGATGCAATAGAATATCGTCATGTGTTCAACAGATGGCTGTTAGAGTGTATATGTCACCTTCCCGCTTAAGGGCACCAGTTTATTCTTGTTATGGAGAGAACACTGTTGGAGTCACCAGACACAAACACATTCCTGGACGTCAAACAGTCACGGGAGATTCATATACCTGCAGTGTTGGTCATGAAATTTTGAACAACACTCATAAGAGAGGCAGCCATTAAGTGGATGAAACTCTATGGTAAATGCATTATTACTAATTCAGCATGTGGCCTTCTCATCAGTTTGTTCAGGATTTATCAAGGACTGAAAAAATAACCACAAATAAACACAACTGTTGAGATTCAAACCTGCAATCTTTCACTTTGGAACCAATGACACTACTGCTGTGTGATGTTAGCTAGTTCATAGTGTTCTGTACTTGACAGTACAAAGACGCAGTGCCTGAAAGCTGGTGACCTCGATGCACTATGAGAATGTGACTTCTCCGACATAGGTGGTGATGTGGACACATGGAGCTGAGTATGACAACCTTGACCTGTATAGTGATGTGTTACGCCAGGTGACTTTGATGCTCACAGCTGAGGAAGATGACTTTGACTTATATATAGTGGTGTGTTATGTCAGGCAAGGTGTACTGGACAGACACTGTGTCGGACAAGATCACCCGGGCCAATCTGGATGGCACGGAGGTGCAGGTGGTGGTCTTCGATGGCCTGCACACCCCAGATGGACTGGCCGTGGACTCGGTGGGCCGCAAGCTGTACTGGACGGACGACGGCCACAACCGCATCGAGGTGGCCAATCTGGACGGGTCCATGCGCTCCGTGCTGATCTGGAAAAACCTGGACAAACCTCGCGCCATTGCTCTGCACTATGATGAAGGGTGAAGAGAAAGGATGCTTTGCTTGTGGCTGGCTGAGCTATGAATGGGTGTTTGTGGGAGAAGAAGAGGGGTATGAGGAGTTTATGATGAGGGAAGGAGATGGGGAGGAGAGAATGGAAAAAAAAGAAACAAGGAGAAAGAGTGTGGAGGTGCGTAGTGTGCGTGTGTGTTTGTGTGGAATGTAGATTGTGTGTATGTGTGTGTGTGTACGTGTGTGTGTGTGTGTGTGTGCGCGAGTACACATGGAAGAGAGAGGGAGGGAGGGAGAGAAAGTGAGAATGAATGTGCTTAAAAGAAAAGATGAGATAGTCCTGGGATGAGTGGGTACGGGAGGGAGATGTAAGAAAGACAGTGAGTTTATGAGGGGATTGTGCTGTGCTCATGAATGTGCTAAAAAAGTAGATCTGGTTTGGGAGGCCGGTTGACAAAATTATATAGTAATTGTCTTTGATTATGAATAAAGAAGCTATGGAAAGCCTTATTCTACCCTCAAATCATGCAGTTTTAACATTATCTTCTTCTGTGCGACATTGATTCAAGAGTATGATGAAAACAATGGATTATTTCTAACAGAGTTTATCGTTTGTCCTGGCTTGTAGGTCTGTCCATGCTTTGTCAGAACTGGTCCTATCCCTTTGGATCACGCTGTTAGTTTGTACAACATGTAACAGTGCAGATTCTTCATGCCTTAAGTAGTCACATTTTTTAGTTTAAAAGATAATGGAATGGAACAGGAATGTTTAATCTGTAGTATTCTACAGAATTTGGCAGAAAACCACCACAAAAAAGGAAAAAAAAACCCAAAGCTGGAAATTTTTTACACAAAAAAGAGGATGGCTGTTATACAAAATATTCTGGATGAAGTTCAGTGCAAACATGGGTAAAAGTTTGTTTGTTTGTTTGTTTTTTAAAGAAAAAGGGATAGATAATGCAGATAAAAGGTTTTTTATCGATTTGCCCACAAATTTTTTTCAAAAGGGATGGACGCTCCCAAACGGCAATTATGGCATTAAAATGGATGCTAATTATCAGCTGTTCCGGAATGGTTCCGGTGGTGGTCAAAAGGTTAGAGGTCAAATCCTCCTTTCAACAGGCGTCTGTTCCATGTGGATTTATGTTTGTTCTTTTATCTGCCGCAGCAGTTCTGTTCTGTGTGGATTCTTTTTTTGTCTTTTTATTTTTGGTGACAGGCTGATGTTCCATTCAGTGTATATTCATGTTTGTTGTGTTTTCCTCTGTAATGAAAGGCAGATGTTTGTTTCCACATGGACTCATGTTTGTTGTCTATTTATCTGCCATGACAGGCAGATGTTCCGTTCTGTGCGGATTCTTGTTTGTTGTCTTTTCATCTGTCATGAAAGGCAGATGTTTGTTTCCACATGGACTCATGTTTGTTGTCTATTTATCTGCAATGACAGGCAGATGTTCCGTTCTGTGCGGATTCTTGTTTGTTGTCTTTTCATCTGTCATGAAAGGCAGACGTTCGTTTCCACATGGATTCATGTTTGTTATCTATTTATCTGCCATGACAGGCAGATGTTCCGTTCTATGCGGATTCTTGTTTGTTGTCTTTTCATCTGTCATGAAAGGCAGATGTTCGTTTCCACATGGATTCATGTCTGTTGTCTATTTATCCAGCATGACAAGGTTTTCCACTCCTTGTACCGTCATGTTTGTTGGCATTTTACCTGCGACCAAAGACAGGTGTTCTGTTCCATGTCGATACATGTCTGTTATCCTTTACCTGTCATGACAGGCAGATGTTCTATTCCATGGTGATTCATTTTTGTTGTCTATTATTCTGTAGTGACAGGCAGATGTTCTATTCCATGGTGATTCATTTTTGTTGTCTATTATTCTGTAGTGACAGGCAGATGTTGTATTCCATGGTGATTCATTTTTGTTGTCTATTATTCTGTAGTGACAGGCAGATGTTTGGCGTCATATACTTTACCATGTCAGACCATAGCATTCAACGGCAGTTAGCCAGCTCTGTCAGGCCGAATTTTTTCCGTGGCCAATGCAGTCATAAGACAGTCACGTGATGTCCCCCACTTCCGGCCCCGGAAGAAGCCAGTGTCAACTTCCTATACGTCATTCATCTTCGGCCTGCCGTCAAAGCAAGATAAGTCTTGTGCTCTGTCTCGCCTATACTTGCCTTTGTGTTAAGATTGCTGTGTTTTGCTTCTACACTTGATTCAGTTGTGGCTTGCACTAGACCCTGAGTATTTTGCCGTGTGAGGCTCTTGGTGGGAGCGAAATTATTAAAAGAATTATCTTTTTTACCGGCACTCTCGGGAGCGTATTTATTAAAAGATTTGTCTCTTTTACCGGCACTCTCGCGACTTTGTTACTCGCGATCGTCGGCACCGCTCGCCGGTCGTGTTCCCCCACCATATTGCCGAGCCTCGGGTTCAACACGCATTTTGTGCTGGTTCCACTTATTAAGGTTTAGTGCTCAATAATACCCTTCACAGGTAGAACGTGTTCGAGTAAGGGTGCGTGACACTGATCTGCTTATTAAGATTTAGTGCCCAAAAAGAGATTGCTATTAATAGCCATACCAGTCACCCGACCGGTGGCGTGTACGGGTAGTTCGAGTTTCAGTCGATCTCTCGAGCACTTTGCACGACACCACACGGACGATCGAGATTAATTGATTTTCTCGATCGGCCACCTTGTCTCCTCTTTGCGGTCGTGTGTTCCGGGTTTGCTCTATCCACCTGTGCCCAACATGGTGAAGGACACCGCCGGGTCGAGCCACTCCACTGCTCGGAGTTCGCTCAATTTCCCGGAGAACCCGCGGGTCGATTCCATCTCAGAGCAATCCGTTCACACCGATGAACGTACGGTTCAGGTAGACAGAGACGACTCCTCCGCGGAAGGGACGCGTGATCTTTCCTCGTCTACCAAACCGACGGACGCACGACCGCGGCGTCCCAAGGCTGATAGGCAAGCGGCCACCATTTCAAAATGCCTTTCATTTGATCTGCCTGCAAAGTCTAAGGGCAAAGCTCCCCTCAAGGTGCTGCCCAAGAAGTCTAAGGGCAAGGCTCCCCTCAAGGGGCCCTGCCGAGCAAAGACTAGCCAACGGAATTCGCCCTCCCCCACCCCTTCTCCATCGGCCAGCTTGCCTTCTAGCCTACGGACTCGCTCGGAGACTTCTCACTATCATGCTGAGTCACGCGAATCTCGGCCCCCGGGGCACCTTGCCGAGCCGCGGACCAGCACGGGTGACGGATCTGGGATGGAATCACCATCCGTCACTCGCCTTGATGAGTCACGTATCTCCTTTTCCCCCCAAGTTGATACGTCCACTCATAGCGCTCGGCCCCACCGGGCACGGGTGCAGCCAACACCTGAGCTCGAGGAGCGCTTCGACTCCGGAAGCAGCCTTATGGTCACCCCGACGCACGACCTCGGTGGTGTCCATAATCCTGGGCGTGCGGGCACGCCGCGCCATGGGCCCGGCCGTGCCCATGCACAAGGACGGTCGACCTACCCCGATCGAACGTCACCTTCTTCCCTAGGGGTATTGGACGTTGGGGAACCGACCTTTTCGGATCCCCATTTGGGCAACGTCCGCGGTCCCGCTCCTCCGGGGGGAGGATCTACCAGCGGGACCAAGGGTAACCTGACATATTCCTCCAGGGGGAGGAACACGGGACCGCATCCTGACCAATCCGCACTTTCGCGGGTTGGGGGCTCGACTTCCGCATCCTCCTCCATACCATTATGGCCCTCCCAGGCCCATTCCAAGGACGTGTATGGTACAGTGCACGGACCTGGACGGGGACGACAGGCCACGGCCTCTCAAGACCCCCCCAACAGTGATTCAGGTTACCCGGGTCCCCGGGGATTTCCTGCCTACACCCCAGGGCCGCCACAGCCCGTTTACCTCCCCGGGGACCGGTGGCTCTATGCCCCCGAGAGAGACCAGTGGCTTAACGCCAACACCCAGTACGACCAGCTATATGGTCGAATGTGGCACCCGGCCTCACTTGCCTGGGTCGACCTTGGTCTTCCTCCTCGGGAGCTGTCCGATCGGCAGGACGATGTCCCGGCCGCCGATTATAGGGCCACCGGGGACTCACTACAGGCACCCCTCGACTTACCTCCTGATGACGGGTGCTATGAACCCTCTCAGGACCAGTACCTCCCTGAGGCGGACGATGAGGAAGAACTAGCCTCCACCTCATTGTACGATGTCCGCACGATAGAACGGTGGCGACCAGACCTCGTTAGGAGGGAGGCCGCACCCGCTGAAGAAGTTCTCTCCCTCTCCCATTTCGCCGGTCCCCCCCCGGCCCAGAGATCTAGACCAAAGATCGTTGCCCCCCAATCCCTCGCCTCAATTTGGGAAGGCCCAGCAACTCGCGCCAGGGGTGCGCACGCCATCCCTCCACCAGGACAGGGACCCCTCTCGGCCCCACATGCAGCCCAGGTCGGTTTCCTCCTCGGGGACCGCAAGAACCCCTCAGTCGCCTCCTTGTTTACGGACAATCCCGTGACCAGGGAGATGGGCATTTCCCAGTCGGACCGTCGGTTGATCCCCCACCTGCCCCCCCCTACTTCCGGCACCATCTCATTTAAGAACCTGAAGGAATGGGACCGAGTAGCCAGGATGGGCATCCTCCACACCACGGCGGGACACACCTACTTGGGCATGCTCCTTCAGCGAGCGGAGGCTCTATGGCCGGAGGATGATGGTGCCATCCCAGTACCGGGGGACTCGGGCTCTGAGGAGCACCAAGAGCCTGACCCTCGCTTGTTCAGCGATCCTTTCATGCGACACTTAGTTAACAGGATTTCGCATCACCTTTCGGCTGCAGCGGACAGCGCAGCCAGAAGCCACTTCAACTGCTTGTTGGTCGCGAGAGATGCCGTGCTGGCGCGGACCTCTCTCTCCCCGACGCTTAAGGCAGCCCTGCGATGCATCCCGGGCCAGGACCAATCGCTCTTTGGCGACTACTCGGCTGACGTCATAGCCCAAGCAGTTGAGGAACGCAAGCAGGCTGTGTCCTTTGCGCCCAGGCCACCGCCACGCCCTGCTAGACCCCCACTTCGTTCCTTCCCCAGGCACAGACCCTATCCCAGGCAATCGCCTTCCCGCACCGCACGGCCCTCCAAGCGACCTAATCTTCTCCCAAGGCCTAAGCCAAAACCCCATCAGCAAAATTTTCGGTTCGGCCAACAGTCACGCTCCCGGAGCTGACTAGGGAGACAGCCCGAGGTGGACTTAGATCAGGTAGCACCCCCCCTCGCCCTATCCCCCTCCCACCAGCCCAGACCCTCGCCCCCCCGGGCGGGCAGCCTCTCCCGGCATGCCCACCAGTGGAGACGTATGCGCCTCAACCCCTGGATAGTGGCGGTGCTACAGGAAGGGTTTCGCCTTCCTTGGGCCCACGAGCGTCCCCCCCTCATGCTATCTCCCCCTCCCTCCCCCAACGAACCCTCCCCCGCCAAAGCAGAAGCTCTTCGCACGGAAGTCCAAGAGCTCCTCAAGAAAGGGGCCATCGCGGAGGTTTCCGACCCAAACCCCGGCTTCTACTCTCACCTCTTTGTGATCCCAAAAGCCTCGGGAGGATGGAGGCCCATTCTAGATCTTTCGCCCCTCAACAAGTTCCTCAGGCCCACCAAGTTCAAGATGGAGACCCCCACCCAGATCCGAGACTCCATCCATCATCTCGACTGGGCCACATCCATAGACCTGAAGGACGCCTACTTTCAGATCCTGATTCACCCGGTCCACAGACGATTCCTACGGTTCGTCTGGCAGGGCCGAGTGTTCCAGTTCAGGGCCCTCCCTTTCGGCCTATCACTGGCACCCTTCCTCTTCACGAAGGTTGTCAAGGAGATGGCCTCCCTAGCCAGGCAGGAAGACATCCGCCTCCTAGTGTATCTGGACGACTGGCTCATCTTGGCCCCCTCCCGGGCCCAGTGCCAAGCCCACACCACCCGCCTCCTGAGTCTGTGCTCCACACTGGGGTTTGTCACAAACCCCAACAAGTGCGAACTCACTCCCAGCCAGAGGTTTTCCTTCCTGGGAATGAGTTTCGACACAATCTCCATGATAGTCTCCCCGACCCCGGAGAGGTCTGCACGCATAGTGGACCTCATCTCCCGCCTGTCACAGACACCCCACACCTCGGCCAGAACCCTGTCCTCCCTCCTAGGAATGATGGAGTCCCTGTCTCCCCTCATTCCCCTGGGGCGGGTCCCCAAACGCCAACTTCAGAGGGAGTTCCGCCGACGTTGGTCACAGACCTCCGACCGCTGGGACCAGGTCATTCCCCTCGGACACTGGTTCATTTCGGCGACGGAGGAGTGGCTCACTCCAACCACTCTCTCCACCGGGGTCCCCATCTCCCTCCCAACCCAACCACTGGAACTTTATACAGACGCCTCCAACTTGGGCTGGGGGGCCCACGTGGAGGAGAGTCACGCCTCGGGGGAGTGGGACTCACAAACTGCACGCCTCCACATCAACATCTTGGAGCTGGAAGCGGTCAGGCTAGCCCTTCTCCAATTCCAACACAAGGTCGCGCACCGACTTGTTCTCCTCCTCACGGACAATACGTCGGTAGCTTGCTATGTCAACAAAGGGGGAGGGGCCCGCTCCATAGGCCTCTCTCTCAGGACAGAGGCCCTCCTTCGCTGGTGTCACGCGCGGGGAATCACCCTCCGCGCGAGACACATAGCAGGGAAACGCAACATCCTGGCGGATTCCCTCAGCAGGTCGAAGTCTCTCCTCCACACGGAGTGGACCCTCAACAGACATACCCTGTCGGGGGTATGGGAGCATTGGTTTGTGCCCATGATCGACCTGTTTGCCACCAGGTTCAACCATCGCCTGCCCCTGTACGTCTCCCCCGTTCCAGATCCCCAGGCGTATGCAGTCGACGCACTATCCCTCCCCTGGACGGGCCTACTGGCATATGCCTTTCCCCCCTTCCCCATCCTACACAAGGTGATCAGGAAGGCGAGGCTGGAAAGACCCAGGCTGATCCTCGTAACGCCATGGTGGCCGACCCAGTCTTGGTTCCCGGACCTCAAGTCCCTCACCCACGTTCCCCCCCTCCGGCTCAGCCCTCGCTGGGACATGCTGAGACAACCCCGGTCAGGTCTTCCTCACTCCAATCCCAACATGCTTCGCCTACACGCGTGGCTTCTATGCCAGCCCAACTGCGAACATCTGCAGCTACCCCCCACTCGGACAGACCCCAGTCCGTCCTAGACACACTAGCCGGGGCAGGGGCCTCTCAGGGATTACGGGACTTAACCTCGGCATCTCGCAGAGCCAGCACCGAGTCCCTCTACAACTACCGTTGGGAGAGATGGATAGCCTGGTGCTCAGATAACTCTGTTCCCCATGACTGCCCCTCCAACATCCAAATAGGAAATTTCCTCTCCCACCTATCCTCTTCCCTTAAGCTGTCGGCTAGCTCCATTCGGGGCTACAGATCAGCTATCTGCACCACCATTCGTCAACTCGGGGGCCCTTCTTTTGACAATGACTTTCTGCTCAGAGAGGTGTCTAGAGGAGTTGCTCTACGGGAAGCCCAGTCCCCTAGGCGCATCCCCCTCTGGGACCTTTTTACGGTCCTCGATGCCCTCAGAAAACCCCCTTTTGAACCCATTGCTTCTATTCCTTTTGACCTCCTCTCCCTTAAGACCACCTTTCTCCTCGCCCTGGCCTCGGCCAGAAGACGAAGTGAGATTCACGCCCTCAGCGGTGACCCCAGAGATATCGCCTTCCACAGGGACGGCTCAGTCTCTCTCAAGTTCCTTCCGGAGTTCTTGGCAAAGAATCAAGAACCGGGCACCCCCTCTCCCTTCCTCGTCATCCGTTCCCTGACGGACATCTTGGGAAAGGGAGAAAAAGATGGAGACATGGACCTTTGCCCCTCCAGGTGTCTCAGGTACTACTGGGAACGCACACGCCCCAGGCGCTCCTCCCAGAGACGACTCCTTATCTCCCTCAACCCCAACAATACTAGAGATATCTCGGCGGGAACTATCTCCAGGTGGCTCTCCAAGACGGTGAGATCTACCTACGCTCAGGCGTACAAGGATCTCCCTGTCCTATCACCCAGGGCCCACGAGGTCAGAGCACTGGCCACTTCCACAGCGTTCCAGTACTCTGTCCCCGTGCGCCACCTGCTGGAGGCAGCCTACTGGCGTTCGGAAAATCCCTTCATTAATTTTTACCTGAGGGATATCCGCATGACCAGAGCTGATGGGTCTAAGGGGATTTCCTTTGTGGCGGCCAATGCAGCCATATCGGTCAACCCCAAGAACCACTAGGGCGCTCGCCCTCCTCCGATTCCTTTAAATTCTGCTATGGTCTGACATGGTAAAGTATATGACGCCAAAATGGGGAGTTTGTGTTATACTCCCTGTTTGGCTAGTATACTTACCATGTCAGACTCTAATTCCCTCCCTACCTTCCCCTCTGGCGCCAAGGTTCTCGGGTTACCATACACCAGGCCTCGCTGAATGACGTATAGGAAGTTGACACTGGCTTCTTCCGGGGCCGGAAGTGGGGGACATCACGTGACTGTCTTATGACTGCATTGGCCACGGAAAAAATTCGGCCTGACAGAGCTGGCTAACTGCCGTTGAATGCTATGGTCTGACATGGTAAGTATACTAGCCAAACAGGGAGTATAACACAAACTCCCCATTTCTATTCCATGGTGATTCATTTTTGTTGTCTATTATTCTGTAGTTACAGACAGATGTTCTATTCCATGTTGATTCATTTTTGTTGTCTATTATTCTGTAGTGACAGACAGGTGTTCTATTCCATGGTGATTCATTTTTGTTGTCTATTATTCTGTAGTTACAGACAGATGTTCTATTCCATGTTGATTTATTTTTGTTGTCTATTATTCTGTAGTGACAGACAGGTGTTCTATTCCATGGTGATTCATTTTTGTTGTCTATTATTCTGTAGTGACAGGCAGATGTTCTATTCCATGTTGATTCATTTTTGTTGTCTATTATTCTGTAGTGACAGGCAGATGTTCTATTCCATGGTGATTCATTTTTGTTGTCTATTATTCTGTAGTGACCGGCAGATGTTCTATTCCATGGTGATTCATTTTTGTTGTCTATTATTCTGTAGTGACCGGCAGATGTTCTATTCCATGTTGATTCATTTTTGTTGTCTATTATTCTGTAGTTACAGACAGATGTTCTATTCCAGATTGAGTTATGTCTGTTGACATTTTTTCTGCCATGATAGACAGATGTTCCATTCCAGATGGATTCCAGATTGAGTCATGTCTGTTGCCATTTTTTCAGCCATGATAGACAGATGTTTCATTCCAGATGGATTCCAGACTGAGTCATGTCTGTTGCCATTTTTTCTGCCATGATAGACAGATGTTCCATTCCAGATGCATTCCTATAGATTCATGTCCTTTGCTATTTTTTCTGCCATGATAGACAGATGTTCCATTCCAGATGGATTCCAGATTGAGTCATGTCTGTTGCCATTTTTTCAGCCATGATAGACAGATGTTCCATTCCAGATGGATTCCAGATTGAGTCATGTCTTGCCATTTTTTCAGCCATGATAGACAGATGTTCCATTCCAGATGGATTCCTATAGATTCATGTCCTTTGCTATTTTTTCTGCCATGATAGGCAGATGGTCTGTTCCAGATGGATTCCTGTCAATGACTTTTTTCTTCTGCCATGACAGGCAGATGCTCCATTCCATGGGGATTCACGGTTGTGGTTTGTTTGTGTCTTCTGTGCTAACAGTCAGATGTTGTGGACTGACTGGGGGCAGGAGCCTCGCATCGAGCGTGCTGACATGGACGGCAAGAACCGAATGGTGATCGTCCGCCGCAACCTGGGCTGGCCGAACGGACTGACCATCGACAGACCCACCAAGCGCATCATATGGGCCGACGCCCAGATGGAGGTACAGCCTGGTTCTCACCTGTGTTGGACATTGTGAATAATGACCAGAAAAAAATTTTGTTTTTTAAAATGCCAGGTGGAGGTGCAGGCTGCTTTTGAGCTGTGTTTGACACTGTGAATGATGAAAAGAAAAAAGAAGGGTTGGGAGGGAGGGTGGGATGGGGGGGGGGGGGGGCGGGGGGGGGAGGGGACACACCTGACTATCTTCAGGTTTTAGAATTTTATAGTGGGTGTAGGTGGTATTACTCTGAGTTCTACAACTACAAGGCATGTCTGAATGCCATTTACAACCCATCACTTTGTTGGATGTTATGGACATCAGCCTGTTGATTTCTCACCTGCCTATATCCACCCATCCTTCATTTTCCTGTCACTGTTGTATGGTTGACCTGTCATGATGGAAACAGTGTGCATTGTTGGGTTGACCTGTCAGGTCTGCATGTAAGTACACTGCACAGTGGACTTGTCACGTTGAATTGTGTGCGTGTTGTGACGGGCAGACTATAGAGTGTGCAGACCTGTCGGGGAAGTACCGACGGAAGCTGGTGGAGCGCGTGGCCCACCCCTACGGACTGACCGTGGACGGCAGCTACCTGTACTGGACCGACTGGCAGGTCAGTGGACACGCTACATGGGTGAGAGGAACCTCCTTGTAGACTGAGGATCCTGAGGACAGGGTGAACAGGCCACAGCCAGCGGTTGGCCTGTCCTCAGCCATAGTCAGTGTACACAGGACTTGTCACCAGACCTTGACGTTGTCTGTCCCAAGTCAAGTCTGCAAACATCCTTGGGAGTATAATCCTTGGGAGTGTAATAGGATTGTGATGGTTTGCAAAAGGTGTCTTGATGGGGTGAGCCTTGCAGAGATGTGTCATCATTGCTGTTAAACAGTTTTTACATACTGAAGTATGTGTACTCATTGAGCGTATTCCGTATGTCTTTTTTTTTTTTCCTTTTGTATCTAAATATACTTAATACTGCACACTGCCTCAAAAATACATTTTTAAAAAAGCATTTTTTAGTTTATGTGAAAGCCAGTTCCCCTGTTGTTCAGTGTCTTGTCTGAATGTTGATATAAAAGGGGGAAAGGAGAGAGGGAGGAAGCACTTGGAGCACTTGCCTGCAGAGAGGATGGACATGAGTCCTTACCATTGGTGGGGTCAGGTTTTGACGCTGTCAATGTGCACCGGACTCGTGTCAAGAAAAGTGTAGGTAGTGAAAGGAGTGGGATGGGCAATGCTGTCCGTCATGCTGTGCCCTAGACACAGTCGACCTCAGATGGTTGACCACCCCTATGGCCACTTAGCTGTGGAACTTCACCTTTTTCACCTGAGCAGGCTGGCCATCTCTCAACGTGACAGAATGAGATCAATGAGAGTGGGGGTCGTCACTGAACATTTCCCCTTTGTCTTACTCTGGTCATGCTGGACTGCCCATCCTCTTTAACACAAAGAAGCCGTGGGTGGTGAGTGAAGGCACCTGTCAGAGCAAGCCAGAGTCCAGCAGGCGCCGAGTTTTATGGACAACAGTCCACACTTTGATGAGGGGCACTGCTGCAGTGAACTGGGGGTGCCCAGGTGTGGTTCTGACCAGAAAAGTGGTGTATAAGTCATTATCTATACATTATTTATTTGTCTTTCATCTGATGCCATCAGTCCCAAAGACGGTCTACGACTTTGACGGTTTCTGTTTTGTTTTTGTTTTCTCTCTCATGTAAATCTTCAGAATATCTTCAGAGATAGTTTTTATTTGTGAAAAAAAGAAGATCAGCAGTCAAAATTCATTTTCTTAAGAAAAGTTTTGTTTGGTGCTGTGTCATATGTGCACTGAACGTCGTCATGCGTTGCATGGAAGCATGGGAGGATGGTTTGGTTGTTGAGGGGAAAGGGAGTGGGGAGCTGGAGGTGGAGGAAAAGAACTGTCTCCCCTTGTTGTCTTTGTTTTACATGATTGTACATGCTTTGGTTTAGTTTTTCTGTGGTTGTTGTTGTGTAGTTTGGTTTTTGTTTTCTGTCTGTGGTTTTGTTGAAGATTTTTTATTAAGCTTAAACGTTCTGCATCATCTCTTTAAATATCCGCATACAATTTGCAGTCTCCCTTGTAATATTGACAGAATGTAGGCACTCAGATTCTGTATTCATCCAGTCGTCTTTGACATAAAGTGTGTAGATGTCACCAGTGAATATGACATTTTTCCAGTTGTGTGTGGTCAGTCCTAGTCATGTGGATAACGGATATTATATTCCTGCCTAGTTGTAACTGGCTGAACTCAGAAGAGCGACAACACTGCTCCCAAAAGACTGGAAGGTAGATGACTTAATGTTTTATAGATTTCTGCATTGCCCAGTGTGCCAGTGCCTTTCTCCCTTCTGCTTTGCACGCAGCGACAGGTCTTTCTTCACTTTCCAACTGTGTGTGCACGCAGGCCAACGCCATCCAACGCGCCAACAAGAACAACGGTGGCAACGTGACGGTGATCCGCGACAAGTTGCCGGGGGTGATGGACATCCACGCCGTCCAGATCAACCGTGTGCAGACCTATGTCAACCGCTGTGGCAGCAACAACCGTGGCTGTAGCCATCTGTGTCTGCCCAACCCTGGCGGGGCTTCCTGTGCCTGCCCCACTGGTCTCAGACTGCAGAGAGACGGACGCACCTGTGACACTGGTGAGTGGGGGGAGAGGGGAGGGGGGGGGGGGGGGGGTAGGGGCAGGAACGAGGAAGGCCCACAGGCATGTATACACACTAGCTATAATATTTAATACAGCTTGCTTTGATCTGACCTGCTTTGTTACAGATCTTGATGGCTTCATTTATATAAATGCAGTCTTTGCAGAAGAAGGTCATAAATGATCTTAAAAAGTGCATCAGTATGCTTTCTGGGATGAATTTTGTACACTAATCATTGAAAGTTTCCAGCTTCAGGGGGTTTCACTCCCGGACCCCCAAGCTCCTCTTTTTCATTTTCAAAATGTGGCAGGTCTGAGTGTTGGTGTGTACGGCAGAAATGGGTGGCTAAAGCAGAATAAAAATAAAAGAGCAGGTTTAGATGTTTGATTGCGAATGAGACGTGGTGTAAGATTTATTGAGAGTGAGCCACGTTGTATCGGGCACTGGCCGTCTGTGTGTGCAGTGCCCAGGGAGTATCTGTTTGTTTGCGGGGCGGGGCAGCATTCGTCGCATCTCCCTGGACACACCTGACCACACCGACGTCTACCTGCCCATCCCCCAGTTGCACAATGTCATCGCCGTTGACTTCGACTACAGGGACGGCATGGTCTACTACACCGACGTCTTCCTTGATGTCATCAGGTGGGTGGGGGTTGAGGGGGATGAGGAAGGAGATGGGTAGGGGTGAGGGTGAAGGGGGTGGGGGGGGGATGCAGAAACAGTGTCATAACCATGGACTTTGATTCCAGTGGGGTAGTGGTCTGCTGTCCTGACATCTTTCTCACTGTCAGCAGATGGGAATGATGACGGTGTATGTGTGAGGGAGGGGGAAAGCGTTGTTGGGAAAGGGGTGATAGGGATGGGGGGGGGGGGGGATTGGTCAGGAATGACGCATGGAATGGTGTCATCTCCTTGGAGTTAAACTACAAGGTGAGAACGGAATACTGTGCTGATGTTTTTCTCTTGTGTCTGAGGTGTATGTTTTGGGGAAGGCAGATGATGATGTTGATGTTTATGTTTCTGAATGTTTAGAGGAAAGGATTCAACAGTGGGAATGCATAAGTCAGCTGCATGGTTGACAGTCTCTCTATTCATATTCTCTATTCATATTACTTCTCTGAGCAATGTTTGTATGAGTTGTGTATGTATATATGAAATGAGTAAGCAGACATGTTAACATATGTACATGACATTGTCATGCAGACTGAATTATGGAGGAATTGCATAAAACAGTCATCTAGCTTGTTTTCTTACAACTAGTCATTGAAAAGACTGAGTGGTTATACGAATGGCTTGTGCACATGTTTGTAGGTGTATGGTTGTATATAAATTTGTATGATTGTCTGTAAACATGTAACCAGGAAATATGGTAAGGGTTAGCTAGGAGAAGTGGTTCCATCCTAACACATTCCCCTTGGTGGTCGGTTGGCAGACGAGCGACGCTGAATGGCAGTGGCTGGATGGAGACGGTCATCGGCGATGACTTGGCCACTACAGATGGACTAGCCGTCGACTGGATTGCCCGCAACTTGTACTGGATGGACTCTGGTCAGTGTGTGGATTATTGTGCACGGGGCAATTAACCTTTCAACTACAAATCTGCCCTTTTGCCATTGCCTTTAACATTTTAACTGTCAGTCTCTTCCTCTCCATTAACAGTTGACTGCCATTTCCCCATTGATTCTGCCCATGGAGGGGAGCTCAGCATTTGGTTCCCATCTGGGCTGTTTGGGAAGCTTTCAAAATGAAGACACACCATTTTAAGACATCTGCTACAGTTTAAGTGGCTGCCATTGCAAAGTGCTTCTGTTCAAGCCCCAAAAGTTTTAGATCTGCTTTTATGAAGTGTGACTGTGAGTGACAGCAACAGGGATTGTCTGTTTAAATGATTAGTTGCCCAGCCGTAACAACAGCTCAGAAACCTTGTAGCTTGCATGTGTGAGATAGCACCCATGTCAGTCTTCAATGGCAGAGGATAAGGTAGCCAAGAAGCAGCGAGTCAGTATCTGCATCAAGGATGGATTCCGGATTTTCCACAATGTACAGTCATGAACATGGACGACACAGAAACAGACTCCTGCACAGCAGTTCAATCCACCACTTGATTTTTGTACAAAATCTGATGTGATGTAGATTTATAGGGTTTTTTGTGGGAAGGGGACATTTTAATAGCAGGAATAATCATTGGGTCCATATTCTGTACTATGCCAAACTGTTGTTCTCTGTTTTATGTGGAAGCAGTGTAAAGTGTCAGTATACTGGAATAGCCCTTTGCTTCCCAATCCACCCAGAGTTAGATCCCTTAGCATCCATCCCACCCTGCCATTCTCTGCTGGGATGGGTGTCATGTTAGGACGCAGAGATGATTGGCTGACTGTATGATGTTCAGGTCGGGACGTCATAGAAGTGGCTCGTCTGGATGGTACGTGTCGGAAAACTATCATCGACCAAGGGTTAGACGAACCCAGAGCAGTGGCACTGTTTCCTCAAAAGGGGTGAGTTCACATTAGCGTAGATGGGAAATGCCTAGTTTTCTTCGTGGAATTTAGCTGTGTGGTATTTAGGTTTATGCATTTCTGTGAGATAGAGGTGGTGTGGAAACAGGTCCTAGCGTAGCACTGCAAGTGCTTCAAAGTGCTTATTGTTAGGAAGGGGGACAGGATGGTAAGAAATGTTCAAGTTGTGTTACAGAGCTATTCAAAAAAGATTGGTGTGGGATGGTTCGGCGTAGAGAATGATGGCAGTGTACAGGATACAATGAGCGAACTTGCATGGAAAGGGACAGTAAAGTACCACTTATGTGTGAGACTAGGATGATAATCTGCTGAAGGAAAGGGGCAGTTTGTCCTTAAGGAAATAGACTTCACAAGGTCTTTGAAGGTGCTCAGTGTTGATGATGAGGGTGTTGGGGAACTGTGAATGTGTGTAGACTTCACGAGGTCTTTGAAGGTGTTCAGTGTTGATGATGAGTGTGTTGGGGAACTGTAAACGTGTGTAGACTTCACAAGGTCTTTGAAGGTGTTCAGTGTTGATGATGAGCGTGTTGAGGAACTGTGAATGTGTGTAGACTTCACAAGGTCTTTGAAGGTGTTCAGTATTGATGATGAGCATGTTGGGAGGTTCTGAATGTGTGTGCTGTGTGGCAGGCTGATGTTCTGGACAGACTGGGGCACCATGGCCAAGATAGAGCGAGCCTACCTGGACGGCACTCACCGCAACGTGCTGGTCAACATGGGGCTAGGTAAGGCCTGCACTGAAGATGAGAGATGTGTAGGACCAATGAGTGCATATGCTCATGGGATGGGATTTGGGAGGACAGGAGGAGGGGGCATGATTTGGAGGGGGGTTTTTATGTACATTTCTTACGAAACAAATGCACATGGTAAGTTAAATTCAGATCAGAATGTACAGGAAGAAAAATCGGTGTGCTGTATACATAAGATGCATGCTAGGGATTAACATTTTTCCAACTAATGTTACACCGCCCCTTTTCTAGTATCATCTCTCCCCACCCTCATTCTCTCTAAAATGAAGCACTGAAGATTACCAAACATTCAACATAGTCCATTTCCGACATTCCTTTGTCAAAGTGTGAACCAGTATCAGAATCAGCGGTTAAGAAAGGGATTAAAGAATTCTGTGAAAACTGTGAACCTGATCATCAACCCCAGTCACTGCATACTGAATTTCTACAGGATCTGAAAGTGTTTTACTGCAAAAGTATAGTATTCCATTACTTCTTGTTTTCCGTCTGAGTTTGCATCTGCAGTTATTAGACCCATGTAGACAAGAACCATCTTAAGATGCTGAAAAGCTCAAAAACTGTGGACCTGTTTCGAACTTATGTTTCCTCTCTAAGACTGTTGAAAAGATAGTATTCCTTCAGCATTGTGATCATCATCTCTGAAATAGTTTGCTGTACTTTTGCAGTCTGCCTTTCGTCCATCTAAATTAGTTGTAACCTTGGTGTTACACTGGGTGAGACTGTCATTCTGGCCGTACATCTCCTGTGTCACATATGTCACCTGGAAATCTGTGGCGTCAGTTCTGTTCCACATCATCTGTCAGAGAATGCGGTCAAAACCCTAATCTGTGCTTTTGTTCATTCACAGCAAGATGACCGTAATTCTCTTCCTGCTGGCTGTCCGAAATGTCTTAATCATTGATCACAGAAAGTACAGAATAATGCAGCCAGACTAATTTTCAGATCTTCTAAACCCACTCATGTTATTCCTCACTTTCATTCTCTTCGTAGGTTTCCTGTTGAAAAAAAAAATGAATTGATTATAAACTGCCTTTACTCAGTTTCTAGTTTCTGGCTCGGTAATATCTCTCTGATCTTCTCCAGCTGTACAGTCCTGCTTGACCATTGGGTTTCACTGCTGATACTCCATCTCATCCAGATCCCTGGTTTCCATACCAAGGCTGTAGGAGGACGTTCTTTCTCTTGTCCAGCACCCACCTCTTGGAACAAACTTCCTTTCTCTGTCCACACCTCTTTCCTCTCTCCTGCTTCATCCCTCGGGTACACTTTTCACTGAATCACAGTTCTCATTTCTTTTTTGCTTTGTGTTTGTGTGAGTGTGTTTGTTGTGTGTGTGTGTGTGTGTGTGTGTATGTGTGTGTGTGTGTATGTGTGTGTGTGTGTGTGTGTGTGTGTGTGTGCACGCACACATTTGCAGGTGCTGTGAACTATGTAGGTGTTTAGAGCTATTTATAGATTAAGTACCATGAATATCCATTGTTTAGTTATTATTATGCTCACATCTGATGGGTGCACAAGATTTTCAGCTTCAGTATATGTACAGCTGAAGGATGCCCACAGCCTGTAGATAGGAGTATTGCAAGGGCAATAGTACTTGTTAAACTGAAGGGGTCACATGCACTGCTGATAAGTACACATGTACTGGACATTGAATGGAGAATGAAGGTCTAATTGACTCATACATGTTAAATGTGGCTGTTCTCAAACGTTTTCAATTGTATTGGTTGGAGTTTTGTGGCATTTTCTTCTCCATGACAGAGTACAATACACCAATTAGTGGATTAAAGAATGTAGTTAAATCTGTATATATTGTTTCATGTGTTTGCATGTATGTATATTTTAAGAAGACTGGCTATATCTTGCCGGAATGTTTTTAAATTTCAATGTATCTGTTTTAATGAAAACAAACATAGGCATGCATGTGGACTTTCACACACATACAAGCACCAAATTAGTCAAGTCACATACATACATAAACTAAAATGCTGACAAGCACGCATACACGCACGCACGCTCACACACACACACACCACACACACACACACACACACACACACCACACACACACACAAACTCACACACACACACACATACACACACACACAGACGCCAGTTTTCAGGCTCGGACCTATATTCAGCCCTGAGAAATTTTGACATGTTCGATTTTCCATCTGTTACATTTTCAGTGTGTGCTTTCAGTCGTGACATGGAATTACCTGAGTTCTGTTGTCTACACACTTATCCCTCATTTTGCAAGGAAATGATGTTCGATGAGGGATAACTGTGCATCATTTTTGTTTAGTCGCTTTGCCATTACCTGGCAGACTTCTTCCAACATTAACCATGCCAGGGCCCAGTTTTTTCCAGTGTTATGAGGATTTTCTCATAGAAGCAGCGGAACACTGGTTGACTTGTGCACACTAAAAACGATCCCCATTCAGTTTGGTCAGAACCTAACTGTGTCATCATGAGGACTGTCTTTAATGTCGGAAATTCTGCTCTTCTCTCTCTGCAGTTTGGTGTGACAGTAGTTAAAGCCTTGACAGTGTCGAGAAATTCATCGAGACAGAGGACAGTACAGCATTTGAAGAACAAGTGGAAGCGGTTTTGGCATGATGAGTGTAATGATCAAAGAATCAAGAACAAGATTTGGCAAGGAAGCTCACTTTTGGGGGGCTTTATCAGACATTTTTTGACTTATTGATACAAACATTTAAAGGATGAAAAGCCCCCACGCCCACTCTCCCTCCCTCCCCTTCCCTGTATTCTCAGTTCTGGAAAATGTTGAGAATTTTTTTTTTTCAGCCTGCTTGTTTTAAGAGATTGTTTTAAGTCAGTGGCAGTGCTGCTCATACACACACACACACACACACACACACACACACACACACACACACATACAAACACACACGCACACACACACACACACAAACGCGCACACACACACACACACACACACACACACACACACACACACGCACACACATACACACTCGCACACACACATTCACACACACACTCAAACAGAGATTATTCACAGACAAGCGACTGCTGAATGATTTCAGGGTTTCCCAACGCCCTGTCCATTGACTACATGGCTGAGCGACTGTACTGGGTAGACGCCAAACTGGACAAGATTGAGACGTCAGACCTGAACGGGGAACACCGGGTCACTCTGCTGCAGCAGGCCCCGCACCCCTTTGGCCTCACTGTGGTGAGTGCTGTCACAGCACAGGCAGACGGACAGAGGGCTTGGAGCTTAGTTCTGTGTCATGGATCAGTTATGTCCCTGCGTTTTATTCTGCTGGAGGTGGGGGATGGGGGTGGGGGGGGGGGGTCTTTATCTGGTTTTACAGAGTTTGCTGTAGGAATGGGTTATGTTTCTGTTACATAACCTACTGTACTGCTTGTTGGCTGAGGCTGTTGTCAATTTTATATGTTCAGTTCAGTGCCTTAACTGGATCGTTTCCCTTTGCAGAACAAAAACCCCATGTTTTACCATGCTATGTGCGTAGCTCGCAGTACAAGAATTTCTTGACTTGTGGCCTATTTTTGGTTTTTCACGTCATCGAAAAAAAGTATTTTCTGTGTCCACAATCTTCTGATAAAGGGAAATAACTTGGGAATTCCATCTGTGTTTGATTCACGTTCAGATTGTTGGACAATCAATGAATTCTAGTCAAAAAAAAAAGAAAGAAAAAAAAGGTAGAATATTTGGTAAGTATATGAGAAGTTGTTCACAGCTGACAGCAGTGAGCGTGATGTTGAGAAGTCTGGGATGCAAAGGAGTCTGGAGATGAAGATGACCAACCAGAGACTGTGATCAGGAATAGCGCTTTGCTATCGACTGCCAGAGTGAATACTGCTGCTAACACATCTAGTGATGAAAACTGTCATGGTACTCATGGAAGGGGCATGGTTGAGGGGGAAAGTTGCTTGACTTACAGTTACTACAAAACCAGATCAAGTAGAAATTGATGAAATAAGTGTGAATCAATATACCAAATTTTACTGCATTCTATACAAAACTGATCATGCTATTGGAATGCTGCTGTCACAACTATACTGATTAATTTTCTTGGTCAAGGGGAAGTAATGCAGTTAGATATACCCGGGAGGAATATGGTTAATATCCTATCATCAAAACGAAAAACTTCATTTGGAACAATAACAAGTGCACTGTTGATTATCATGGATCATAGTTTGGACAAAATTTGGCTTTCATTTTTCCATTGTTGAAGATTTATCAAAGACTTTTTGTGTTTGTTTACTTGGGTTTTTTTGTTTTGTTTTTTGGGGGGGGGGGGGGTTTGGGGTTTTTTTTTTACAAAATCTTGTTGATATTGGACTGGGGTCAGAAAAGCTTAGTTGATAGAGTGCTGGACCCATAATCCTGGTGATTCAGGAGTTGTGGGTTCGAATCTTTGCTAGGCCATTCCACTACAGTGGGTTTTTTCCCCTCTGAGTTAATGTTAGATCTGACTCCAGTTCCCGCCCCCAAAGTCCTTCAGAGGAGACTCTGAATCAAGTTCTGTGTGTGAACGCATGCATAACACCTTGTGCACATATACAATCCCATCACCGACTTTTGTAAGAGAAGGCCTGTTTGGCCGCTGGTATGGACGACAAATATACAGACAGCATGCATTCCTCTGTGGAAAAACTGATGAAGTAAATGACTGGCATTCAGCCGAATGACATGTGAAATTGATGTTGACCGCCAAGAGTATGGATTGTAAAGCTTGGTCTCTGACTGAGAAAAGTGTAAGCATTCTGAATGATACTACTGCTAATATTGAAAATATGATGCACTCACACACACACACACACGCACACGCATGCACATGCACACACACACACACACACACACACACACACACACACACACACACACACACACACACACTCACACACACACACACACACACACACACACACACACACACACACACGCACATAAGCTCATACACGCATATATGTAATACATACATGCACACTCATGCAGCCGCCTACTCTTCTTCTTCTTCTTCTGTTGAGGGGCCACAGTCAATTTGTTGATTATTCTGTCACCTCCTTGCCCACGGAGATAAATGCTGAAAAGCAGGTATGCTTGTAACATGCATGTTGAAATTTGAGTTAACTGCTGGATCGTTTGAAATCCTTGCATGGAGTGAAGAGACAGGAAAATGTGCAAACATTTTAATGCCTAGGGTCTCACATTGGTTCACAAATGGACATTGCTTGGGCTTGAGTCGATGGACAGCTTCTTGATACAGTGAGGTTGGCCTTCTGTGGCCTGCTCATGTTTTTTATGTTGTCAGTGGCTGGACATGACCTTGTTCTGGTGAGGCCGTCCCATGAGGGCTATTACCAGCAGACTCATCAGTCCCATTAGGGTCATTACCAACAGACTCAACAGTCCCATCATGGCCATCACCAACAGACTCATCAGTCCCATTAGGGCCATTTTCAACAGACTCATCAGTCCCATTAGGGCCATTACCAACAGACTCATCAGTCCCATTAGGGCCATTACCAACAGACTCAACAGTCCCATTAGGGTCATTACCAACAGACTCAACAGTCCCATCACGGCCATCACCAACAGACTCATCAGTCCCATTAGGGCCATTTTCAACAGACTCATCAGTCCCATTAGGGCCATTACCAACAGACTCAACAGTCCCGTTAGGGCCATTACTAACAGACTCAACAGTCCATCAGGGCCATTACCAACAGACTCAACAGTCCCATCAGTGCCATTACTAACAGACTCAACAGTCCATCAGGGCCATTACTAACAGACTCAACAGTCCATTAGGGCCATTACCAACAGACTCAACAGTCCCATTAGGGCCATTACCGACAGACTTAACAGTCCCATCAGCGCCATTACTAACAGACTCAACAGTCCATCAGGGCTATTACTAACAGACTCAACAGTCCATCAGGGCCATTACTAACAGACTCAACAGTCCCATTAGGGCCATTACCAATAGACTCAACAGTCCCATCAGCGCCATTACCAACAGACTCAACAGTCCCATCACGGCCATCACCAACAGACTCAACAGTCCCATTAGGGTCATTACCAAGAGACTCAACAGTCCCATCACGGCCATCACCAACAGACTCATCAGTCCCATTAGGGCCATTACCAACAGACTCAACAGTCCCATCAGCGCCATTAACAAAAGACTCAACAGTCCCATTAGGGCCATTACTAACAGACTCAACAGTCCCATTAGGGCCATTACCAGCAGACCCAACAGTCCCATTAGGGCCATCACCAGCAGACTCAACAGTCCCATTAGGGCCATTACCAACAGACTCAACAGTCCCATTAGGGCCATTACCAGCAGACTCAACAGTCCCATTAGGGCCATTACTAACAGACTCTTCAGTCCCATTAGGGCCATTACCAACAGACTCAACAGTCCCATTAGGGCCATTACTGACAGACTCAACAGTCCCATTAGGGTCATTACCAACAGACTCAGCAGTCCCATGAAGGCCATTACTGACAGAGCCTAGTGACATTGTCTTCAGGTGGTCAGTAGCTGGACATGCCCTTGTTCTGGTGAGGACATCCTGTTACGACCAGTATTAACTTCTTCTTCTTGGTGTTGATGGTTGCTTGCAGGCAGATAGATACCACCAAGTCTCCATGGTGGTAGGCCCTAATGATAGTATTCTGTTTGTGTCTGCCATGTATGATTTTTGTTCTGTACATGTTTGTCTGCCCTCTTTCATTTCTATGTGGTTATCAAGCCATTTTGAAAACTATGAAAGCAATAAGAAAGTTAAAGGAGATTCTATTCAAACTTTAGTGTGTGTGTGTGTGTCTGCTTGTGTTCCACAGTTTGGCGACTACATGTACTGGACCGACTGGCAGACGGAGAAGATCGAGCGTGCCAGCAAGTACAACGGGTCGGGGCGCACCTTGATCCAGAGTCGTCTGGAGGGACTGATGGACATCCACCTGGTGTCCCCCCTTAGGCAGACAGGTGAGGAACGGCTTTCAGTCTCTTGCTCAGAATCCTGTGGCAACACATAAAGCTGATCTTCTGTCATTTGCACCAGTTTTTTTTTTTTTTCTTTTGTAAGTGATCTGTTAAAGATGTAAAGATGAGGATTTATGAATCCTCACAGGAAAAGTCTAAAGGTTTGTTTTTTTTTTTCTTTCATTTTTGTAGTTGACTTTCTTTGCCCCTCAAAAAGAGGCACAAGTAGACCCCACCCACCGACCTCCTCACTCCACCCTGTCTTTCCTTTGCTGACTCACCAAGGAATCTGATCTCGTCACAGGGCTGTGATCAGAATCTGTCCAGTCCAAGATGGCGTCACCTGCATGAATTCCTCAGCTTCCCCCTCCCTCATCCTCCACCTCCTCTCCCCTAAAACTAGGTTGGTGCTGGTGAAGTGTTGTGTGGGCCTGGGCCAACATCAGGTTGATGCTAGGGATAGTGCCGGGGGGTTAGTGTTGATGTCTGGTTATCCAGTTTTACTGAGCTCCCCCGAAAAGCTTTACGCTTGCCTGCAGCTCCACACATAGTAGGACAACAGCCTAGGGACCTGTACCTGTGTGGATCTTTTTTTTTATGTATGGTGGAAGCCCCAAATCTCCAAGTGCAGCAAAATCTCCAGACTGTTGAGGTTGACTGACTGACTGAAACCATTTACTGTCAGATTAACATATTGTTGTACTGACATTTATAAACATGAAAATAATAATTCAGTGAAAAACCAAAGTAATACAAGTAACATGTGAATGTAAAAAAAAATCATAAAGGAAACTTAACAGGGAAACATTTAACATTTATGAATGAAATAAGTAAAAACAGAAATTGTAATTACAAACAAATTACATCTTAACCATTCAAAAAATTGAGTGAACACTGTTGAAATTGAGTGCCTGCAACGAAGATCTCACTGAGAGAGAGAGACTTTTTTTTTCAAGTTGTCAAAGCTGTTTTCAGATTGAAATACAAAGACATGGCTTGTTTTTTACACCTTGTTTTCTTAAATTGTTTGTGAATTATTTTGAAGACATGAAGTTGCCAAATAAATCTGAAATTAAGAAAAGAAACCTTGCTTTCATACACTATGAATTATTTTCAAGATGGAATGTTGCAGAAGTTAAGAAAAGAAGTCATTTTTGTATGTGTTAAGACACAGTTGCTTATTGATTAAACTTTAGTTGTCATTAACCAGCAAGTCTGTCATGTTATGAAACGTATAATGGAAGCGAACAATTTTTCATTTTGATGTAACAATCTCAAGTTGGAGACTTGTTTAGACATCTTCTTCTTCTTCTTCTCGAACACTCTAGATGGGAATGCCAGCTCCTCTGACGAATGCTGCCATGCGCTGTAAGTCCCCAAGGGCACCATAGAGTTTCCTCTCCACTGATGTTTGCTCCGTCCATATCTGTTGAATCAGAGCTTCATGCAATGGGCAGTCCTGCATAATTATTATGATTATATAACAACAGTTCTCACTGACCTCCTCCAGGACTTTTGGCTTTAAGATCTGTCTAGGAAAGATGAATGTTCTAGGAAAAACAAGTCTTCAGATGATGAGAGTTCAGGCTGTGTGAGAGATGTAACAATGACATTGTTCAGAGTGAGGATAGGGTCCTCGCTGGTGTGTCTTTCTTTGTGCACACCTGGTGGCGTTGTCTCTGTGGGGATCTTCAATGAGATGTGACAGCTGAGTCATATTGCACATGTACATTATTTCCTTTACAATTGGAAGTTGTGTGTGCTTACCCACAATTTTACATTGCGGTGAACATACATTACTCCCCTTTTCTTATGGCCTGTATGAAATATACCGCATAGGTAGATAGATAGATTGGCAGAGATGCATGCATTATAGATTGGCAGAGATGCATGCATTATAGATTGGCAGAGATGCATGCATCATAGATGTAGAGAGAGAGGGAGGGGTGCATGCGCCCATGATGTGTAACTGTCAGACTGTTTGTTGCATGCTGGTGTGACCAAAAGACTGTGACCGTTGTGATGGTGACCACTGTGAATTAGCCATTCTCATTGCATGTTGATGTTGACAGGATGCTGTGGTGATGGTGATGGTGTTGTGTGTGCAGGCAGCAACAACTGCAGCTTCAACAATGGGGGCTGTTCTCACCTGTGTCTGGCCCACCCTGTGGGTCATGTCTGTGCCTGTCCTGACCTCCCAGACACCCTGCCCTGCATCATAGGTCAGAGGTTAACTGCCCTCACCACTCACCTTTGCCCTCGTCCCTCCCTCTTCATCTTTGTCGTACACCTCTTTCTCACTGTCTCTCAATCTCTCTCTCTGTCTCTGTCTGTCTCTCTCTCTCTTTTCCTCTCTCTCCTTGTCTGTCTGTCTGTCTGTGTCTCTCTGTCTTTTTTTCTTTCCGAGTCTCTCTCTCTTTCTCTCTCTCTCTCCTTCACTCATCTGTGTTTTTCTCCATTTCTCTCCCTTTTTATTCCTCTCTTTCACTCACTCTCTCTTTCCTCTGTCTTTTCTTTTGCTCTCTGTCTGCATCCCTCATCCCCTCCCCTTACCCTCTCTGTCATCCAGTACGTCACCTGCCTCTGTCATTTTCTTTCCCTCCTTTGGTCTTTCACTCTCCTCTCTCTCTCTATCATCCACTCTATTCATCCTTTTTTTCTCTCTGTATACCTGCATCTTTTTCTCCCCTTTTTTCCTATCTTTGGATAGGAGAGTGGGAGGGTTATAAGGACAGGAGAAGGGAGGGTAGAAGGGAGGGGGGGGTCCAGCAGATTAGTTCAATGGCTTCAGCTGGGTGGAGGACAGTAAACAGCTAGGAGTGGCATTAGAGAAATGGACTTCCCACACTGTCGGAGATACAGTTAAATCGGACAACATAGGACTTTTTTTGTGGTTGTTGTTGTTTATGCATTTATCAGTTTTGGGTGCATATGATGTCTGGGATTTTATCGCGCAAATATTTTTTCATTTCATTGCTGCTTTTTTTTCATTATGTTCATCTAAGATTTTTTTTTTTTTGATTTTTATTCGTTTGATAATTGCATGGGGGTAAACATTGCATTTCTGAGTGTGTGTGTGTGTTTGTGTGTGTGTGTGTATGTGTGAGCGCGCATATGTGTGTGAGAAAGAGAGAGAGTGTGTGTGTGTGCGCGTATGTGTGTGAGAGAGAGAGTGTGTGTGCGTGCATCCATGTGCGCGCATATGTGTCAGAGAGGGAGAGAGAGTGTGCGTGTGTGTGTGTGGGGGGTATGTGTGAGAGAGAGAGAAAGTGTGTGTGTGTGTGTGTGAGAGAGAGAGAGAGAGAGAGAGAGAGCATTGTTGGAACAGTTGTTGCCTTGTTGTTAATCTGTGGAAGGTTCTGCATTTGTAGATGACATCTTGAGAAGCTGTTCAGCTGACTAGGTGGTCTATCATGTTTTCAATTGATGCAGTTGAGTGTCTGACTCGGTTGCATATCATTTTGATAGTTTATTCATTAATCTATCATACCAGCTGTTGTTACATCAGCAGTTGGTGCAGCTGTTTACTGTCAGGTCAAAACTCTTTGAGTACAGGTTGGCTGAATCTGCAAGATCAGGTCTCCTGAACTGAGTGTTCTATTTAGTGAATCACGTTGCCCAGCTGAGATTGGTGACAGTGTCACAGGGTTGTCTGTAGTGAGAATTGTCTTAGTGTGAAGCCATGACCTGATGGTATGTGCGGTCTGATTGCAGTGCCGGCAGACAAGGACGTCGCCAAACTGGACATCAACCATCCCCTGTCCGCCCTGTAAGTCCTAGGCTAGTCTTCTCCTACCTAGATACAGCCTGAAGGCAGGCAGAGTGACTGGAACTCTTCCTTTTGGGGGCTGGGATACTGGACAGACAACTTCAACATCAGTACTTTCACATTCAGCTTTCTGTTTTGTAATAGGATTATTTCAGAAAAAAATTTGGTTGTTTCAGTTTTAAGTCATAATGAGCAATCAACACCCACCAGAATCTTTTGGGTTCTGGTGTTCTGTAAGTGGAAAGAATTGAAACAAGGCATGTTGCATCTGGTAGCTTTTGTCCAAAGGGGACAGAAAAAGACTGAGACAGAACAGATCATGCTCTTGCAAACAAGACCACACATGAACAAATTGATCCATGAACTGTGTCATAGATACCTAAGCATGCAGCAAGTGGCTGAAATCTGTTTGTGTGGTTCCAGTCTTATCCTGTTAGTCCTCATCACACATGCCAAAAATTGCCACAAATATATGCCTTTGTTGGGGACTGAAACCCATGATGCCCCAACAATAGCATGTGACGCTATCGTTGTGTTACGATGGCTGATCAGTCTCCTGGTGTGTGGGTGTGAGAGTGTGAGAACTCAGAACTCAGAAAACTTTAGGCGATCAAGGATTGAGATTTTAGGCAGAGCCTGTTCTTCCAAAAAGATTTAAAGACAAGAAAATGAAAAGAAACAGGAAAAAAAATGAAAAAGGAGAGAAAGAAATACAGGCACACAGGATTATGGAGTACATGATTCACATACACAGACACACGCATTTTTATGCAAAGGCTTGACAAAGCATGCATATATACGCGAGAGAAAGAGGGATGGGGAGGGGGGAGACAGAAACTCACAGAGGAACAGCACCGCTTCTCCAATGCAATGGCAGAAGTACCTGGACATGAGGCACAGTGCTAACAGAAAGAGGAGACTGGATCTTGCCTCAGCAGTGGCATACCCCAGGTGGTACTGTCTCTCCATGGTCAGAGGTTCAGGGACATGCTTCAGCATCACTGATGCTCATCCACTGCATCCATGAGATGTGGGTATGTCAGCCAAGGAGCATGCATGTGATAGCTGGCACTTTTTCTATCTTTTTGACTGTGGTGGGTCACTGTACTATAGACCTTTCTCTTTTTTATCTATCTTTTTGACTGTGGTGGGTCACCATACAATAGACCTTTCTCTTTTTTATGTATCTTTTTGACTGTGGTGGGTCACCATACAATCTACCTTTCTGCGTGGTGTGTTCAACCAGGTGCACGGAAAGTGAGGCCCGGCAAGGGTTGTGTGACAGAGAGCACAGTGCCGACAGCGATGAGTCAGGTGAGTAGCGTTTCTGTCAGCATGGCTCGCCATCATCCCTTGTCGTCGTCATGTGTAGGCTGGACTGTGTCTTGTGTTGTATTTTGTTGCCCTGTGTCGCATCGCATTGTGTTGAGCTCTTCACCACAGTGCAGCCTCACATTTATTTTCCTTTTTTTTTTTTTTTTTTTTTCATTTTCTATCGGAATGTTTTTCTTGACCTTGCGGAATAACGCCAGGAACAGCTCTCTTGGGTTTCTGTGGGTTCTTTCATGTACTGAGTAAATGCTGAACCTCAGTTTCTTGTCTTACCAGAAGGACTAGCATTAAGTCCATGGCTTAGGGTCTAGTGGAAACAGGGGAGAAAGAACCCCACCCTGTGTGAGAGTGGAATCATGGCCCTGGCATGATCCTGTCAACCACTACTCTATTCTTCACTGTGCAGTACACAGTGACAGAGCAGGCTGCACTTTATGGGCCATTCCCTGGGATATATATGACAGGAAACAGCAGAGGTACAGAGCAGGCTGCACTTTATGGGCCATTCCCTGGGATATATATGACAGGAAACAGCAGAGGTACAGAGCAGGCTGCACTTTATGGGCCATTCCCTGGGATATATATGACAGGAAACAGCAGAGGTACAGAGCAGGCTGCACTTCATGGGCCATTCCCTGGGATATATATGACAGGAAACAGCAGAGGCACAGAGCAGGCTGCACTTTATGGGCCATTCCCTGGGATATATATGACAGGAAACAGCAGAGGTACAGAGCAGGCTGCACTTAACGGGCCATTCCCTGGGATATATATGACAGGAAACAGCAGAGGAGAGTAAGCCAGACAGTTTTATTTGCATGTTCTCAGACCCAGCCAATATGCACACAAACCCAGCCAATATGTACACAAACCTAGCCAATAGGTACACAAACCCAGCAATATATGTACACAAACCCAGCCAATATGTACACAAACCCAGCCAACATGTACACAAACCCAGCCAACATGTACACAAACCTACTAGTATGTACACAAACCCAGCCAGTATGTACACACACCCACGACTCCGTGAACATTAACCAAATCCAGACTACATTGACGTAACTCAGTGTGCATGAACAATCACGCAGCATTTTGAGCTGTGAGAAACAGCTTCAACAACACAACATGCATGCCAGAAGACCTGGAAGAAAGAAAAAAAAAACACCCTCTGCCTTTTTCCGTGAGTTGACTTGCCACACACATGCGTGAAGGTCTGTGGACGGTGGAGTCCTTTCCTGTCAGTCTGTCTGTCATGATGATGGCTGTTTATCCTGTCAGTCTGTCTGTCATGATGATGACTGTTTATCCTGTCAGTCTGTCTGTCATGATGATGGCTGTTTATCCTGTCAGTCTGTCTGTCATGATGATGGCTGTTTATCCTGTCAGTCTGTCTGTCATGATGATGGCTGTTTATCCTGTCTGTCATGTTGATGGCTGTTTATCCTGTCAGTCTGTCTGTCATGATGATGGCTGTTTATCCTGTCAGTCTGTCTGTCATGATGATGGCTGTTTATCCTGTCAGTCTGTCTGTCATGATGATGGCTGTTTATCCTGTCTGTCTGTCTGTCATGATGATGGCTGTTTATCCTGTCAGTCTGTCTGTCATGTTGATGGCTGTTTATCCTGTCAGTCTGTCTGTCATGATGATGGCTGTTTATCCTGTCAGTCTGTCTGTCATGATGATGACTGTTTATCCTGTCTGTCATGTTGATGGCTGTTTATCCTGTCAGTCTGTCTGTCATGATGATGACTGTTTATCCTGTCAGTCTGTCTGTCATGATGATGGCTGTTTATCCTGTCTGTCATGTTGATGGCTGTTTATCCTGTCAGTCTGTCTGTCATGATGATGGCTGTTTATCCTGTCAGTCTGTCTGTCATGATGATGGCTGTTTATCCTGTCTGTCATGTTGATGGCTGTTTATCCTGTCAGTCTGTCTGTCATGATGATGACTGTTTATCCTGTCAGTCTGTCTGTCATGATGATGGCTGTCTGTCTGTCTGTCATGATGATGGCTGTTTATCCTGTCAGTCTGTCTGTCATGATGATGGCTGTTTATCCTGTCTGTCATGTTGATGGCTGTTTATCCTGTCAGTCTGTCTGTCATGATGATGGCTGTTTATCCTGTCAGTCTGTCTGTCATGATGATGGCTGTTTATCCTGTCTGTCATGTTGATGGCTGTTTATCCTGTCAGTCTGTCTGTCATGATGATGACTGTTTATCCTGTCAGTCTGTCTGTCATGATGATGACTGTTTATCCTGTCAGTCTGTCTGTCATGATGATGACTGTTTATCCTGTCAGTCTGTCTGTCATGATGATGACTGTTTATCCTGTGAGTCTGTCTGTCATGATGATGACTGTTTATCCTGTCTGTCTGTCATGATGATGGCTGTTTATCCTGTCTGTCTGTCTGTCATGATGATGACTGTTTATCCTGTGAGTCTGTCTGTCATGATGATGACTGTTTATCCTGTCTGTCTGTCATGATGATGACTGTTTATCCTGTCAGTCTGTCTGTCATGATGATGGCTGTTTATCCTGTCTGTCATGTTGATGGCTGTTTATCCTGTCAGTCTGTCTGTCATGATGATGGCTGTTTATCCTGTCTGTCTGTCTGTCATGATGATGACTGTTTATCCCGTCTGTCTGTCATGATGATGACTGTTTATCCTGTGAGTCTGTCTGTCATCATGATGACTGTTTATCCTGTCAGTCTGTCTGTCATGATGATGACTGTTTATCCTGTGAGTCTGTCTGTCATCATGATGACTGTTTATCCTGTCTGTCTGTCTGTCATGATGATGGCTGTTTATCCTGTCAGTCTGTCTGTCATGATGATGGCTGTTTATCCTGTCTGTCTGTCTGTCATGATGATGACTGTTTATCCTGTGAGTCTGTCTGTCATGATGATGACTGTTTATCCTGTCAGTCTGTCTGTCATGATGATGGCTGTTTATCCTGTCTGTCTGTCATGATGATGGCTGTTTATCCTGTCAGTCTGTCTGTCATGATGATGACTGTTTATCCTGTGAGTCTGTCTGTCATGATGATGACTGTTTATCCTCTGTCTGTCTGTCTATGATGATGACTGTTTATCCTGTCTGTCTGTCTGTCATGATGATGACTGTTTTTCCTGTCAGTCTGTCTGTCATGATGATGACTGTTTATCCTGTCTGTCTGTCTGTCATGATGATGGCTGTTTATCCTGTCTGTCTGTCTGTCATGATGATGGCTGTTTATCCTGTCTGTCTGTCTGTCATGATGATGACTGTTTATCCTGTCTGTCTGTCTGTCATGATGATGACTGTTTATCCTGTCAGGCTGTCTGTCATGATGACGACTGTTTATCCTGTCTGTCTGTCATGATGATGACTGTTTATCCTGTCAGTCTGTCTGTCATGATGATGGCTGTTTATCCTGTCAGTCTGTCTGTCATGATGATGACTGTTTATCCTGTCAGTCTGTCTGTCATGATGATGACTGTTTATCCTGTCTGTCTGTCATGATGATGACTGTTTATCCTGTCAGTCTGTCTGTCATGATGATGACTGTTTATCCTGTCAGTCTGTCTGTCATGATGATGACTGTTTATCCTGTCTGTCTGTCATGATGATGACTGTTTATCCTGTCAGTCTGTCTGTCATGTTGATGACTGTTTATCCTGTCTGTCATGATGATGACTGTTTATCCTGTCAGTCTGTCTGTCATGATGATGACTGTTTATACTGTCTGTCTGTCTGTCATGATGATGACTGTTTATCCTGTCAGTCTGTCTGTCATGATGATGACTGTTTATCCTGTCAGTCTGTCTGTCATGATGATGACTGTTTATCCTGTCAGTCTGTCTGTCATGATGATGACTGTTTATCCTGTCTGTCTGTCTGTCATGATGATGACTGTTTATCCTGTGCACAGATTCTGGGGCCCAGGGAGCCTACATAGCTCTGGGCGTGGTCCTGGTTCTGGTCTGCCTGTGCATCTTCATCATTTTCTTCATGTGGAGAAGGTGAGCTCCTTAGCATGGAAACAAACCTGGAGGTCACTGAGGTAATTATCAGCTTGCATATTTACGGCACCCTGCACAAACACAAAGATATAACAACAGTTAAGGTCAGCAATTCATGTTCATGAGATGGAAGTGTCCAGTACCACCGTTTCTGTTAACCTCAACATAAAGCGACCAGTTTCCAACAATAGTGGAAAGAAAAATGGTACAGCTTCTTAGTTGAAGCAAACAACTACTCATTGGGGGGGGGGGGTAAATGTGATTTTTTTTTTAAAAATGTAATTGTCACAGTGTAAAGTCACATTAATGAAAATCAGGAGGGAGGGGAGCAGGAGAAAGGCAGAGAAGAAATCTATGAAAACAGAAACATGAAAAATCAGATATTGAAACCCAAAATTTAGAAACTGGTCAGGATAAACTAACACTCAAAAAAAAAAAAGAATATTCAGAATCTCAAGTACACTGGTAAAGATGAGATTCAGTATGGAAATAAGATTTTTGTGTCTGTAGGTTTGTGTGTGTGTGATTGAATCTTTATGCATATGTGGATATCTGTGTGTGTTAATTTGCATACATGCAAGCAAATATGTGTACGAGGCGCAAGAGTTGCCAAACATAAACAAACATCTCTTGTTTGTTTGTGTAGATGTACACTTAGCACTGTATAGGCACATTGGTACTCAGTTTGTCCACATACCTTCTCTCCTTCCCTCCCATTCTCCACAGACATCGGAGGCGGCACTACAACATGGAGGAGTTCCGGACACTGACCTATGCCAATCCCACCTACCAGAAGACCAGCACAGAGACCATCAATTCCAGTTCGGTCGACCAGCGCTCCGTGCGATCCTGGCACATGTTCCGCTTTCACACCAGTCAGGTGGGGAGAAGAGGGCAGGGGTTAACTCCTCTTGTTTGCGTTTGTCTTTAAACTGGGCTGTCCCGACTTTTCCACCCCTCTCAGCCATAATTCCTGTCTCATCCCACACGGCCACAAGTACCGGCAACAACATTCTGTTTAAATGATTGATATGGTTAGAATAAAGCGTGTGTTACCTGAAATCTGAATAATATTTTGCAAACTGCATTGGGCGGTTTGTTCAGTAGAGTGGTCAGGATTACAGAGTAGCTTGCGTATGATACATAGTTGGTTTTTTTTTTGCTGTCCCATCTTCTGTGCCACTTCAGTGTCATTGCACCCACGCCGCTCAGTCTGACCCCCCTGTCCACAGCCACAGCCCGGCCCATCCCGCTGCAGCCCTGGCACTGGCAATCCACAGGAAGCAGTCAGTGTCAAGCGGCAACCCACCGGAGAGACACTGCACTGCTGCTGAGTCACATCGGTGGTGTTCAGTGGTACCTGTTTTGATCCAACATAAGCAAGACACCACCTACTAAGCCCCTTACTGATGACAATAATTGCTTACTCATGGAGTCAGCGTGAGTGAGCTCTCCCTCCAGAGGGTGACACCATATCCGTCCAATGACAGCCTTACGAATTTGACGATACTGGTGACCCCGATGGAATCAAATCAAGGCCATTGATGTGAAGATGACATCGAAACTGAAGTCACCATGAGAGCAGGGCATGAAAGACCACAGAATTTGATACTTTTTTTGTTTGTTTTTAAGGCTGATCAATAAGAAGGATGATGGTGAAGATGATGTTACGGATTTCCATTCCAGTCTGAGACTGCTTGACAGGACTGTGCTCTACGCTTACTTTCATAATGTATCCCGGTGTCAACCAGGCCCAAGAAAAACAGACACTTGCAGTGTTGGTCTGGAAGTTTGAGCAACACTCTCAGAGAGACATCAGTTTAGTGTATGGTCCCAGTCTTCCCAACTGAGCCTGTAGCACATTCAACTCTGGGTAGGAGCCTGTCAGGGCAGAAAAATCCCATAATGGCTCTGATGGGAATCGAATCCATGACCTCCCAGACAGGACTCCGCGATGCTAACTACTTCACCACGGCAGTTGGTCACATCCAGGTTTCGTCAGCCATAAGGTTGACTACAGTTTTGCTACCATGTTGTTCTTAATGTTGTCATCATTCCTTTTTTTTTTCATTTTGTTTTGTTTGTTTCAGTCTCAGGATAAAACTTTTTATTTTAACCCAACTTTCTGACAGCCCTGAAAAGATGCATGGTACTAACAAAGTTAGTTAGTTAAGAATAGTTTTAAACAACACTAATGAGTTTTACCACACAATAAGTAATTGGTTGCAATTGTTTGATCTATAGTATAACTGTAGACATCTATTTACTGTTTGAAAAAGGTTTACCTGAGCAGTTTATATTGTGTTATATGTTAAAGAAAATGATTTCTCCATCAGAATGACCTTTTAATAGTGATGTCTGCCTGGAACCTAGACATATCAGATTGACAGGTCCCAATGATTTTCCATTTACTCTGACCTCCTTTTTACAACTTTCATTAAGTATTTTGGAATCTGTGTACAGCAGAACTGTATTAGAACCCCCGTCATCATGTCTGATTGTTGTGTGGACAGGAAAAATTGGCCATGGTGCCGCTGGACGGTGGGGACTCCTTGGTGAGCGGGGAGACCACCGCCCTGTTCGTGCACAACAAGGACGCCTCCTCTCTGCCGCAGGGCAAGGCGGACGTGGTGTCAGACTCTCACGACAGATACGTGAGGCACCCTTGTTTTAAACTGCAGCCAAAGATGGACAGTGAGCCGGCGGTGCGACCTCAGGTCCCTTACAAAGCGGTGGACCACACCTGAGGAGGAGCCCCAGGTCTGTGCTGCCTGGAGACAGACTGGACAGGCTGGGTGCTGAGGGTGGAACTCCTGGACACCAAAGAAGTGTGTTGTGTTGTGTGGGTGTGTGTGTGCGGATGTGCCCTTCATCGCAGACCTGTACAGGCACCGCCAATCCATTCACATCGTCTGTCACCACATGGAAACCTGCTGTGGTGTGGGGCAGCCAACGGACGGTCGCATGCCGGGGTGGAGAGAGAGACGGGAGATGGGTGAACGTGCGAACAGTGCACACAGGGTTCAGTTTGTCAGGTGGTGTCTTGGTGGGAGGGAGGGATGGGGAGGGGGGAAGTGGAGGTGTGGGTGGGTTCTGGGGCCAGTCATTTGCACAGGGTGACTTCTGTGTGCACTACACTGTACAGTGGATTACTTAGACTGGGGGATCACTTTCTTCGTTTTTGTTTTTTAATTTTATATTGATCCAGGAAAGTGGCACGTACTTTTCAAGACAGCTTCTCAGCCCAGTGGCTCCCACCCAAGTCCCAAGGCGAACAAGGAAAGCGTCTCTGACTGACCCTGTGTTCTACCACAGGGGGAGGGGGGGGGGATGGAGAGGGTGTGGACAGGGAAAGCCCTGTGCTGATCTTCGTTCTGTGGAAGACTTGGTGGTCAGTCACACATCACTTGCTGAATGAAGGGCAGGGTGGGTGAAAGGCAGTGCGGTCAGGGTTAGTGCACAGATGCCATTGCAGATCTCTTGCTCCTTGTACTCCACACGCTGCACTGACAGTGCGAAAGTCGGTGTCTCCATGGTTTGGACTGTGAGTGGATCTCATCAACACCAGTAGAAAGATTAGGGTGCAATCACATCAACACCTGGAGAGGGATACTGACACAATCACATGGTGAGGTCAGGACACAAGCACATCAACACATGGAGAGGGATAATGACACAATCACATAGAGAGAGGTCAAGACACAATCACATCAGCACATGGAGAGGGATGACACAGTCACATAGAGGTCAGGACACAATCACATCAACACATGGAGAGGGATAATGACACAGTCACATGGAGATGTCAGGACACAATCACATCAACACATGGAGAGGGTTAATGACACAGTCACATAGAGGTCAGGACACAATCACATCAACACATGGAGAGGGATAATGACACAGTCACATGGAGATGTCAGGACACAATCACAGCAACACATGGAGAGGGATAATGACACAGTCACATAGAGAGAGGTCATGGCACAATCACATCAACACATGGAGAGGGATAATGACACAGTCACATAGAGGTCAGGACACAATCACATCAACACATGGAGAGGTTAATAACACAGTCACATAGAGGTCAGGACACAATCACATCAACACATGGAGAGGGATAATGAGACAGTCACATGGAGATGTCAGGACACAATCACATCAACACATGGAGAGGGATAATGACACAGTCACATGGAGATGTCAGGACACAATCACAGCAACACATGGAGAGGGATAATGACACAGTCACATAGAGAGAGGTCATGGCACAATCACATCAACACATGGAGAGGGATAATGACACAGTCACATAGAGGTCAGGACACAATCACATCAACACATGGAGAGGTTAATAACACAGTCACATAGAGGTCAGGACACAATCACATCAACACATGGAGAGGGATAATAACACAGTCACATAGAGGTCAGGACACAATCACATCAACACATGGAGAGGGATAATGAGACAGTCACATGGAGATGTCAGGACACAATCACATCAACACATGGAGAGGGATAATAACACAGTCACATAGAGAGAGGTCAGGACCCAATCACATCAACACATGGAGAGGGATAATGACACAGTCACATGGAGATGTCAGGATACTATTAGATCAACACATGGAGAGGGATAATGACACAGTCACATAGATGTCAGGACCCAATCACATCAACACATGGAGAGGGATAATGACACAATCACATAGATGTTAGGACACAATCACATCAACACATGGAGAGGGATAATGACACAGTCACATAGATGTCAGGACACAATCACATCAAGACATTGAGAGGGATAATGACACAATCACATGGAGAGGTCAGGACACAATCACATCAACACATGGAGAGGGATAATGACACAATCACATAGAGGTCAGGACACAATCACATCAACACATGGAGAGGGATAATGACACAGTCACATGGAGATGTCAGGACACAATCACATCAACACATGGAGAGGGATAATGACACAGTCACATAGATGTCAGGACACAATCACATCAACACATGGAGAGGGATAATGACACAATCACATAGAGATCAGGACACAATCACATCAACACATGGAGAGGGATAATGACACAGTCACATAGATGTCAGGACACAATCACATCAACACATGGAGAGGGATAATGACAAAGTCACATGGAGGTGTCAGGACACAATCACATCAACACATAGACTGGGATAATGACACAGTCACATAGAGAGAGGTCAAGACAGAATCACATCAACACATGCAGAGGGATAATGACACAATCACATAAAGAAACAATCACATGAGCACATCAAGAAGGATAATGACACAATCACATGGAGATGTCAGGATACTATTAGATCAACACATGGAGAGGGATAATGTCACAGACACATGGAGATGTCAGGACCCAATCACATCAACACATGGAGAGGGATAATGACACAATCACATGGAGATGTCAGGATACTATTAAGTCAACACATGGAGAGGGATAATGTCATAGTCACATGGAGATGTCAGGACACAATCACATCAACACATGGAGAGGGTTAATGACACAGTCACATAGAGGTCAGGACACAATCACATCAACACATGGAGAGGGATAATGACACAGTCACATGGAGATGTCAGGACACAATCACAGCAACACATGGAGAGGGATAATGACACAGTCACATAGAGAGAGGTCATGGCACAATCACATCAACACATGGAGAGGGATAATGACACAGTCACATAGAGGTCAGGACACAATCACATCAACACATGGAGAGGTTAATAACACAGTCACGTAGAGGTCAGGACTCAAGCACATCAACACCTGGAGAGGGATAATGACACAATCACATGGTGAGGTCAGGACACAATCACATCAACACATGGAGAGGGATAATAACACAGTCACATAGAGATCAGGACACAATCACATCAACACATGGAGAGGGATAATGACACAGTCACATGGAGATGTCAGGACACAATCACACCAACACATGGAGAGGGATAATAACACAGTCACATAGAGAGAGGTCAGGACCCAATCACATCAACACATGGAGAGGGATAATGACACAGTCACATGGAGATGTCAGGATACTATTAGATCAACACATGGAGAGGGATAATGACACAGTCACATAGATGTCAGGACCCAATCACATCAACACATGGAGAGGGATAATGACGCAATCACATAGATGTCAGGACACAATCACATCAACACATGGAGAGGGATAATGACACAGTCACATAGATGTCAGGACACAATCACATCAACACATGGAGAGGGATAATGACACAATGACATAGATGTCAGGACACAATCACATCAACACATGGAGAGGGATAATGACACAGTCACATAGATGTTAGGACACAATCACATCAACACATGGAGAGGGATAATGACACAGTCACATAGATGTCAGGACACAATCACATCAACACATGGAGAGGGATAATGACACAATCACATGCAGATGTCAGGACACAATCACATCAACACATCAAGAGGGATAATGACACAATCACATGGAGATGTCAGGATACTATTAGATCAACACATGGAGAGGGATAATGTCACAGTCACATGGAGATGTCAGGACCCAATCACATCAACACATGGAGAGGGATAATGGCACAGTCACATGGAGAGAGATGAGAACACAGTCACAACAATGAATGGAGAGGGATAGTGACTCAGTCACATGGAGAGAGGTTAGGACACAATCACATCGACACATGGAGAAGGATAATGGCTCAATCACATGGAGACAGGCAAGTACACAAGCACATCAATGCATAGACAGGAATAATGACACAATCACATTAGAAGGTCACACAGACGGAGAGGGATGGTGGGTGAGATCAGTGTGAAGGTCACACTAGGGAAAGAGATGGGAATACAGATCAGTGTGAAGGTCACACTAGGGAAAGAGATGGGAATACAGACCAGTGTGACGATCACAATAGGGAAAGAGACGGGAATACAGACCAGTGTGAAGGTCCCAGTAGGGAAAGAGACGGCAATACAGATCAGTGTGAAGATCACAATAGGGAAAGAGATGGGAATACAGATCAGTGTGAAGGTCACAATAGGGAAAGAGACGTGGATACAGATCAGTGTGAAGGTCACAATTGGGAAAGAGATGGGGATACAGATCAGTGTGAAGGTCACAATAGGGAAAGATGGGAATACAGATCAGTGTGAAGGTCACATCAGGGAAAGAGACAGGGATACAGATCAGTGTTAAGGTCACAATAGGGAAGGAGACGGGAATACAGATCAGTGTTAAGGTCACAATAGGGAAAGAGATGGGGATACAGATCAGTGTGAAGGTCACAGTAGGGAAAGAGACGGGAATACAGATCAGTGTTAAGGTCACAATAGGGAAAGAGATGGGGATACAGATCAGTGTGAAGGTCACAGTAGGGAAAGAGACGGGAATACAGATCAGTGTGAGCATCACATTAGAGAAAGAGATGACCGTACAGATCAGTGTGAAGGTCACATTAGGGAAAGAGATGACTGTACAGATCAGTGTGAAAGTCACATTAGGGGAAGAGATGACCGTACAGATCAGTGTGAAGGTCACATTAGGAAAGAGATGGGGATACAGATCAGTGTGAAGGTCACATTAGGGAAAGAGATGACTGTACAGATCAAGTGTGATGGTCACATTAGGGAAAGAGATGACTGTACAGATCAAGTGTGATGGTCACATGGACAGGGGGAGAGAAGTGGTGGGGAGATCAGAGTGAAGATTATTAGGGAAAGAGATGGGCATGCAGATCAGTGTGAAGTAGAAAGAAACTTGTGGAGAGCGTGGCAGCAGAGGGTCCTCGAAGAGAAGCCCCCTTCAAGCAAGTGTTTCGGCCCTTATCTCCTGACACTCTAGGGGGGTTGGGCCACACCCGGTTCATGAGTCCGGATGTCCCTCTGCTGCCCCTTTTTTTTCCCATCTTGGGACGAGTCATGGCTGGGATTCAACCCATGACCCTCTGGACATGCTCATTTTAGGGTTTGTCCACTTAATGTCTCGCTGTCTAACCACTGAGCCACTGGGGCACCTGATATTTGTAGGGAAAGTTAAGCCTTATGAAGTTCACTTTTGTTCCTCCTTGACCAGATCCAGCTTGAACACCTCTCTGCCGCTTCTGCCATTGCTTTCAGGGCTCTGGTTTTTTCTCTCCCTGCAATTGAGAGCTGTTTCATGAGGCTGTATGCAGATGTTCCTACAAACCCCCTAGCTCCAATTTCTGCAGTGAGGACTTTGACCTGATAGCCTTCTCTCCTCAGGCTGTTTGCCAGATCAGCATACTTTTCAGTCTTGTAGATTTGATCTGCCTCCATTTGGTCTCATAGGCCCGTGAGCTCGATCATGACCTGCTCATGATCAGTGGAAGTACATTAGGGAAAGAGATGACCGTACAATCAGTGTGAAGTCACATTAGAAAGATGACGTACAGATCAGTGTGAAGTCACATTGGAAAGAGATGACCGTACAGATCAGTGTGAAGGCACATTAGGAAAGAGATGACTGTACAGATCAGTGTGAAGGTCACATGGACAGGGGGAGAGGGGTGTGGGTGACATCAGTGCAAGGTCACATTAGGGAAAGAGATGGGATACAGATCAGTGTAAGGTCCCAATAGGGAAAGAGATGATACAGATCAGTGTGAAGGTCACATTAGGGAAAGAGATGGGATACAGATCAGTGTGAAGGTCACATAGGGAAAGAGATGGGATACAGATCAGTGTTAGGTACCAACAGGAAAGAGATGGGATACAGATCATGTGAAGGTTACATTAGGGAAAGAGATGGGATACAGATAAGTGTGAAGGTCACAATAGGGAAAGAGATGGGATACAGATCAGTGTTAAGGTACCAATAGGGAAAGAGATGGGATACAGGTCAGTGTGAAGGTCACATAGGGAAAGAGATGGGAATACAGATCAGTGTGAAGGTCACAATAGGGAAAGAGATGGGATACAGATCAGTGTGAAGGTCCCAATAGGGAAAGAGATGGGATACAGATAAGTGTGAAGGTCCAATAGGGAAAGAGATGGGATACAGATCAGTGAAGGTCACAATAGGGAAAGAGATGGGGGATACAGATCAGTGTGAAGGTCACATAGGAAGAGATGGGAATACAGATCAGTGTGAAGGTCAATAGGGAAAGAGATGGGATACAGATCAGTGTGAAGGTCAACTAGGGAAAGAGATGGGATACAGATAGTGTGAAGTCAATAGGGAAAGAGATGGGATACAGATCAGTGTGAAGGTCCAAAGGGAAAGAGATGGGATACAGATCAGTGTGAAGTTAGTCACATAGGGAAAGAGATGGGATACAGATCAGTGTGAAGGTCCAATAGGGAAAGAGATGGGATACAGATCAGTGTGAAGGTCACAATAGGGAAAGAGATGGGATACAGATCAGTGTGAAGGTCACAATAGGGAAAGAGATGGGATACAGATCAGTGTGAAGGTCACAATAGGGAAAGAGATGGGGGATACAGATCAGTGTGAAGGTCACATTAGGGAAAGAGATGGGAATACAGATCAGTGTGAAGGTCAGAGTAGGGAAAGAGATGGGAATACAGATCAGTGTGAAGGTCACATAGGGAAAGAGATGGGAATACAGATCAGTGTGAAGGTCACATTAGGGAAAGAGATGGGATACAGATCAGTGTGAAGGTCCCAACAGGGAAAGAGATGGGATACAGATCAGTGTGAAGGTCACAATAGGGAAAGAGATGGGGGATACAGATCAGTGTGAAGATCACAATAGGGAAAGAGATGGGAATACAGATCAGTGTGAAGGTCACAATAGGGAAAGAGATGGGCATACAGATCAGTGTGAAGGTCACAATAGGGAAAGAGATGGGAATACAGATCAGTGTGAAGGTCACAATAGGGAAAGAGATGGGAATACAGATCAGTGTGAAGGTCACAGTAGGGAAAGAGATGGGAATACAGATCAGTGTGAAGGTCACATTAGGGAAAGAGATGGGATACAGATCAGTGTTAAGGTCCAATAGGGAAAGAGATGGGTACAGATCAGTGTGAAGGTCACAATAGGAAAGAGATGGGATACAGTCAGTGTGAAGATCACAATAGGGAAAGAGATGGGAATACAGATCAGTGTGAAGGTCACAATAGGGAAAGAGATGGATACAGATCAGTGTGAAGGTCACAATAGGGAAAGAGATGGAATACAGATCAGTGTGAAAGTCACAATAGGGAAAGAGATGGGATACAGATCAGTGTGAAGATCACAATAGGGAAAGAGATGGTATACAGATCAGTGTGAAGGTCCCAATAGGGAAAGAGATGGGATACAGATCATGTGAAGATCACAATTGGGAAGAGATGGGAATACAGATCAGTGTGAAGGTCACAATAGGGAAGAGATGGCATACAGATCAGTGTGAAGGTCCAATAGGAAAGATGGAAACAGACATTGTGAAGATCACATAGGCAAGAGGATACAGATCAGTTGAAGGTCACAATAGGGAAAGAGATGGGCATACAGATCAATGTGAAGGCCCCAACAGGGAAAGAGATGGGGATACAGATCAGTGTGAAGGTCACATTAGGGAAAGAGATGGGATACAGATCAGACGTGTGAAGGTCCCAAAAGGGAAAGAGTGTTGTACAGATCAGTGTGAAGGTCACACGGACAGAAGGAGTGGGGTGGTGGGTGAGATCAGTGTGAAGGTCACATTAAGAGGTGGGGAGATGTAACACCAGAGAACAGAACATGAAAATGTAGCCAGCTCTGTAACATGTTTAGGCCCAAGTCTGGGAGTTCATGTGCCTCGGTGTTTGTCAGCGAGAAGGATGAGTGGTGGAGTCAGCCAACCCCTTGCCCCTCCATTTTCTCCCCTTCCCTGTTCTGCTTACAAATCAAAATGGAAGGGTGTGAATCATAGACGTTGGAATTTTCATACGACTTGATTTTTTAAATCAAGGTATTGATAAAGTGAAATTGTGAAGTCAGACATTGGTATGGTGACAGATTCAGTAATTTGACTTGGTTTACATAATTAGACACATTGTTTGTAGCGTTCCTGACAGATGCTGTGGATCTGGTCCTACGGCTCGTACAGAGCCAGCCAGAGAGATGTCAGCTGACGGAACAGGTGGAAGAGTGTAGCCCCCTGCTGGAATTTCATCACTGTGTGTTCAGACAGAATCGGTCAGTTTGTCCCTGGACACAGAGTGCTGAAACCACGGAAACCAAGATGTTTTTTTTTTTGGTGAGCATGACTGTGGACAAGTTTCTTTTTTTTTAAGCATGATTTTTTTGTATGAATATTGTCAGTTTTTTTTTTCTTTTTGGTATTTTAAAAAGAAAAAAAAAAGATGAAATCTGCATGAAAGAATAATTGACAGTAACGTCAACAAAATTCTTGTGGTGAACATTTGCATTTCATGACATGAATTGAATGCTTAAAACGTACAGGGAATCGGAAGTTGAGGTGGAAACTTTAGAATTATGTTTTTGATGTATAGGAGTTACGCACAAAACTGCTGCACTGTTTGCCTATTTGGGTGGTTTTACACTTGGATTTTATCCATTCTGTTTTATGCAGAGACTTGACGATGGAATTTTGTTGTTGATTGTTGATTTTTTGTCTCTTTAGTGTCTTGACTCGGGGCACTTGTTACCAAGGCAGGGAATTATTTATTGTTTGTTGTCACGTCTTGAGGAAGATAATACCCAGTTTTGTGTACCTACATTATTGTAGGGTCTTTCGTTTTGTAAGAAAAACAATGAACAAAAGTGTGTGTGTGTGTGTGTGTGTGTGGAACACTGGTGTGCTGTGTGGGGAAAACCATTCACAGGAGTGTATAATTATGGTTGTGTTGTCTGAACAGAAAAGTTGGGAGCAGGGCGGTGTTGAATTGATGTTTATGTCCAGTTTGATGCGGTGTTTTATGATAATATGGACATACTTTCCCATAAAGATATGGTCCTTCTTCACACATAATCGTGAATGGTGGTGTTGTTACGGTAAATATGGACTTTATTCCCCATAAAATGAGGGGCCCATTCAGGTAATTCAAGTAATATAACTCATGCCTGCTGTCCAAGTAGCCAATGACTATCAAGATCTAATTGATTAGACAGATAGGAGTTAAGACGTGCTGATGTGTAGAACTTGCCTTACAATTGTGACAAGTTGGGGTAAGAAAAGAAGACGTGCTGATGTGTAGAACTTGCCTTACAATGGTGACAAGTTGGGGTAAGAAAAGAAGACGTGCTGATGTGTAGAACTTGCCTTACAATTGTGACAAGTTGGGGTAAGAACAGAAGACATGCTGATGTGTAGAACTTGCCTTACAATGGTGACGAGTTGGGGTAAGAACAGAAGACGTGCTGATGTGTAGAACTTGCCTTACAATTGTGACAGCCATCTGATGTGTGTTGATGCCAGCTTGTGTTCTCCACTGATAAGGTCTGTGGAATGCAGTGCACAGGCAACATCTGTCAGTGTTCTGCATGGCAAAAACTGTTGGGGCACCGAGTTTGCCATCAGATGGTGGCAAGTTCAAAGCCCTGACGGACACCCAGTTTGAAAACTGGCATTTTTGGCTGCCCAGTTAACATTGTTTCAGTCTGCTGGTATCCAAGCTGTGTTCCATAGATCCTCCCCCTCCCTCTAATAGGATGGTTGTCCGCCCCTCCCCCCCCCCCCCCCCCAAACCCCCCTCAGTACTATTTGTGGGGATGGCTGTTGTTTCACCTGAATCGCCAACAAAGCAGTCTTAAGTGTATCTGTGCGTTGGCACATTCTTGTGTGCTTGTGAAAACAAGAAATGAGAGAATATAATGATTGAAGGATTGGTTAGCGCCAGACAAAATGCACTCTGAATAATCAAACCCAGTCCTGTCTTGTTATTGGCATTGTCTACCGGGCATAATGATTATGTTTGTGTGCGTGTCCGGACAAAGCTTGCTTACTGAGCCTGCAGGTTCGGTGTCATTTTAATACGGTTGTTGACTTCACATAGCAAAGTGATTACATGTACAGATAAAAATGGCATCACATATGTGGCCAGTGACCTCTTCATGTTGGCGTTGTGTTATCATTTGTCAGTTTGAAATCAAAACAGTTCATGGTATCGTGCATCTGATATAGATATATGAAATGCCTCCTGTCGGGGTGATGTACTTTAACTAGTTAAAGATGCGAATGTCCGGTTGGGGTCATTACTCGTCTGTTTTTGCCAGTGTACATGTCCATGACGGGCTGTTGTTTACCGACGTGATCACTGGTAAGGTATTGCATCCTGGGATGAGTTTCTGAGAAAAGGACAGATACGTCGGTCATGGGTCAATGTCTCTCCTCTCTCAGCATCGTTTAGGTCACCGACATTGTACAGTGAAGCACGTCGTTTTATTATCAGGTCTGCCATCGCATTTCATTTTGGTAGAACCAGGGACTGCTGTCATCTTCCTTCCTGTCCCTGTGTTGGATCAGCGACAACAGTAGGGGAGTTGGAAGTGGTGAGAAATGGACAGAGTTTGTTCTGTGGGTTTTCTGCCACAGTTTATGGAGGGGTTTAGGGATTGGTCGATTTTGAGTGTGAATGGGTTTTCTGTGTTCATGGGCACTTTCTTTTCTCTCGGTGTGCGAGTAATTTGAAAAGGTCACATTTTAAGTGTAAAATAAAAATGAAGTCTTTAAATAATAAAAATCATGACAAAATCTGATTTCAGAAAATATATAAAGGGACTCTTATTCATGCATATTACAATTTTTATTGTTGAATTTAAAAACTCATTGTTTAAAGCCACAGCATTTTCCAAATTGTTCTTGCCATTTTCAGTGCTTCCAACAATGATCAGTGTCAAATGGAGTTGTGTACATGTAGCACTCAGAACGTGCTGTGCATGTTGTACATGCCATTGAAAATGTTAAATTTACGCTTGTCATTCTGTTCTCATTGTCAGTTTACGATCGGGAATCTCATTATTAGTAAAACACACCAAGTGATGAACATTTTTGGCGTTTCAGTATGTGTGTGTACGTGCAAGTGATGACCCATTCTACCCAATTCATGTTGTTTGGAAGTCTTAGCTGAGCTGAAATGTAATCACATGTGAAACTGTGTATATCAACACACAAGACCTAAAACAGGAGTTTCCAACTTTCATTACCTCCACACAAAAGATGTGTGCACATGTGTTTGTGTATCTGGATGTTTCAGCAACTGGCTTAGCATTTCACAATCGCTGAGTGTACACCTTACACCCACATGATTTAACTTCTACAACCAGTAGGAACATGGTCTTTTGAGTCACAAAACAAACAAGAAAAAAAGATCATCATCAAAAGACAGTCTTATACGAATGCAAACTTGTACACACATACACACACCACTTTCTCAATTCCCTGCTTCAAAGAGAAAGATCATTCACTCTCACAAAACATATTCTAGAATCATGAGAAAATCACTTTTCATTCCTGAGTTTTTGGTCTTTTCTTATTTAAACAACAAAAAAATACCCAATTTCATCACAGGTCATAAAAAAACGGCAAGAAAATTGCACATCATTCCATTATTGTTTTCTATTTCTAATTACAAGGAAAACAAGACTGTAAATGGTCAGAACAAAGGAGCAGTGCTGCAAGCGTGGGATGGGAGGTGGGGAAATTGCTCTACATATATTCTAATCACTCTTCCTGGTCAGCCATTGATCAGGACGAGATCACTCTGGTTTTTCTCCTTCTACCTTTCACTCCTTCCATTATCAACAAAACTGCCTGTATTGGCAATGCAAACAATGCCATCAACACCATGTACATTGCCAACAACATTGCCTGTACCAGCAATGCAGACTATCATATCAACACCATGTGCATTGCCAACTGCACTGCCTGTGTCAGCAATGCAAACAATGACGACAACACCATAGATACCTTGCCAACAACACTGCCTGTGTCAGCAATGCAAACAATGACGACAACAACATAGATACCTTGCCAACAACACTGCCTGTGTCAGCAATGCAAACAATGACGACAACAACATAGATACCTTGCCAACAACACTGCCTGTGTCAGCAATGCAAACAATGACGACAACAACATAGATACCTTGCCAACAACACTGCCTGTGTCAGCAATGCAAACAATGACGACAACAACATAGATACCTTGCCAACAACACTGCCTGTTGCATTGCTGTTGTACACTGCTGAAACAAAGCCTGTATCAGCAACGCAAACAATGATACCAACACTGTATGAATTTCCAACAGTACTGCCTACATCAGCATTGCATATGCTGACATCAGCAACATATACATTGCCAGCAACTCTGCCTCACCACGTACATTGCCAACAACACTGTCTGTATCAGCAAAGCAAACAGCAACATCAACACTATGAACTTTGCCAACACTACTACCTGTATTGGCGATGTAAATGGTTACACCAACACCATATACGCTGAAAACATCACTGCCTTTATCAGCAATGTAAATAATGACAACACCATATATTATCACCAAGTGTGCCAGCAATGCAAGATTAACATCACAGACCTTGCCAACAACACTACTTCCATCAGTGATGTATACCTTGACAACACCATATATACATTGCCTATAAAACTGTTTCAGCAATGCAAACAATTACATCAACATCTCCACCCCTCCACAATGTTAGTTAAAAGTAAATGCTGTAGAACAACTCAAAGAATGGACAATGATGTATTGAGAACTTCAAGCAGAATGACATGGTAAACACCCAAATGATAACACTAAGACATAATGTACAACACTTTAAAAGCCTCGACTGAGGTCACTTTATGCATTTGATATAGAGAAACACAGTGAAAGTATACGTACTGGTAGCACTTAGCACACAATCTTCAACAAAACTGTAAATATCTCGGAAATAGTAACACTAGTATATGATGTATAACAATTCTCAACAACTGTAACACTCATGCATATACCTAAGCACAAGTCTGTACAATTTTCAGCACCACCACCACTATACACATGAAATAAAAATGCATTTTTAAAATAGGGTCATCTCCGTTGCTTAGCTAATGTAAATGATTAGTTAAACTGCGTTTTATGTGAGATAGTTAAACTGTGTTTTATGTGACCTTTTTTTTCTTCATCTCACCGAGAGAATGATAGTATCTCTGTTCACGCCCACCCCTTTTTATTTTGCACGCAAACCCCCTTTTTAGAAAGACTTTCTTCATTTCTTGCTACTTTTTACAAAACTAACACCTTTTTTGCAAAAAATTAATATGCAAAACCCCCCCAAAATCGAAGTAATCGTTACTTCAAAGTGGGGCTTGCGCGCAAAATAAAAATGGGTGATCGTGAACAGAGATACTAACATTCTCTCCGTGCTATTGCATATTTCTTAATCTCCCACTTGATTTATTTTTTAATTTACCTAAATATTTGGGTTAGAAAAATGAACCCCATGGAGGAGATACCTGACAGCGATGAACAATTAAGGAATATGTTTAGTGAAGTAGACATGGATATTATTAACCCCACAAAAGTTCATGAAAGCGTAGCACATGCTATCTCTAAAATCCCAGAGTCTCTTCAAATTGACCCACCAGTAAAAGTGTTGTTGGCCATTCTGATTGATTATATAATGCCTGATGGTAGTAGCATGCAAGTCTGGGTTTCAACTAAACAGAAAGAAGTTATTAGCTATCACGACTTTAATTCTGACTGGGCTGATTACATGCTTACACAGTTTAACCATGCAAGTGAAGAAGCGAAATTGCGCGGTTCTGGCTGGTCTGAAGGAACAGTCCTTGAAATCAGATTAAAACAAACAAAGTTCTATCCTATAGTTGGCAATTCTTACCTTCCTCTCCCAAGAGAGTTAGTTTTAAAACGAGCAGTCTTAAACATAAAAAATTCTGACAATATGTGTTTCATGTGGTGTGTTTTGGCACATTTACATCACGTTGGAAAGCACGCAGACAGAGTCTCCAATTATGAAGCATACACGCATGAACTGAACTTCAAAGGCATAGATTTTCCAGTAAACATAGAATATATAAGTCAGTTTGAAGAGCAAAACAAGCCTATAACCGTAAACGTATATACATGGTCTGTAGTAGACAATCTACAACCTCTATGGATTTCTCCCAATGCTCCTACTTTAGGTGAATCCCTTAACAAGCATGTAGACTTGATACTGTTTACAGACGGTCCCAAGAGCCATTATGTATTAATCAGATCAATAAGCTGACTTATGGCTTATACTACAAAGGACACATCTAAACAAGGGCTTTGTAGAAGGTGTTTGGTTAGAATCCCAACTGTAGAAGCAGCTGCCAAACATAAGAATCATTGTAAAAATATTGTAGACTGTAAAACTAAACTTCTTACGCCCCCACCAGGGTCTAAAGTTAGTTTTAAAAACGTACACAAATTGCAGATCAGACCATATGTAGTTTATGCTGGTCTAAAGTTAGTTTTAAAAACGTACACAAAATGCAGATCAGACCATATGTAGTTTATGCTGACTTTGAAGCGATTTTGCCACAGTACTACGGCCCTCAACAACTAGAAGAACAAAAAACAGCTTTATTAACCCACCATCAGATTTGTTCTTATGCTTTTGTTGTTGTTAGATCAGATGGCCAACACACACGACCAGAGATTTACAGAGGCCCCAATGCAGCTAGTAAATGTTTATATCAGATGAAACAACTTCGCAATCAATTCTCAAATCAACTAAATCTTTCAGACATTGTTATGACTCCTGAAGATCAAAGGCGCTATGAATCATCTACACACTGTTGGGTTTGCGGCTTAGAGTTAACACCTAACAGTAAAGACGCGACAGTAAGAGACCACGATCACATTACTGGAAAGTTCAGAGGAGCTGCACACAACAGTTGTAATCTTCAACTTAAGGTTGACCCCAAGACATGGAAACTGCCAATCTTCTTTCATAACTTACGAGGCTATGATTCTCATTTCATCATGCAAGCAATAACTTCTGAATTTAAGAGGGTTGACTGCATTGCACAATCATCAGAAAAGTACATGACCTTTATTATTGACAATCTGTCCTTCTATGACTCTGCCCAACATCTGATGGGGAGTTTGGATAAATTAGCAGGATCTCTACAAGACTTTCCAATAACTGAACAATATTTTGACCCATCTTTAGTACGTAAAGGCGTTTACCCTTATGAATACATGGACTCGTGGGACAGGTTTGATGAGCCAGCCCTACCACTTAAGGAAGACTTTTACAGCCGTCTTACAGGCAAAGGCATAACCGACTCTGACTATGAATACGCACAGAAAGCCTGGACAGAATTACACTGCCAAACAATGGGCGATTATCACAATAAATACTTGATGGCTGATGTGTGCTTATTGGCAGACGTCTTTCAAAATTACAGATCTACATGCATGAAACATTATGGCTTAGACTCATCACATTACATTTCTGCCCCAGACCTTTCTTGGGACACATTCTTAAAGTCTACAAACATTGAGATTGACTTAATATCTGATCTGGCTACACTCCAGATGATTGAAGACGGCCTAAGGGGAGGCATTAGCATGGCTTCACACCCTTACTGCAAAGCCAACAACAAGTACTTAGATGACTATGACCCAACTAAACCATCTAACTATCGAATGTACTTAGACGCTAACAATCTGTATGGGTGGGCTATGAGCCAAACACTGCCATTAAGAAACTTTAAAATGTACAAAGGCCCTCATGACGTTAATACTGTGTTATACATGCTGTCACAGCTTAACCTGATTATCCAATAGGGCTAATCTTAGAAGTAGACTTAGAATATCCTAAAGAATTATAACCTCCATAATGATTACCCCCTAGCAGCAGAAAGATTAAAAATGACCCCCACAGAACCGCCTAAACTTGTGCCCAATCTTCGCCACAAGACTAAGTACGTATGTCATTACAGACTCCTACAGTTTCACTTAAGACACGGACTAAAACTTACTGCTGTTCACAGAATAATAGAATTTGAACAAAAGCCCTTTATGAGGCCATACATCATGAAGAATACTGATCTTAGGACTAAAGCCACTGACGCTTCAGAAAAAGACTTTTTTAAACTAATGAACAACAGTTGTTTTGGCAAAACCATGGAAAACCCACACAAGCGTAAAGATGTAAGATTAGTTACAAAAGAAAAACAAGCAATTAAGCTGGTCTCTAAACCTAACTACCAAGACTTTAGAAGATTTAGCGACTGCCTGGTTGGCATTATGATGAAGAAACAGAATGTGAAGTTGGACAAGCCGGTGTTTACTGGGTTTACTGTGTTAGAGCTGCCAAAGCTGTTAATGCTAGAATTTTTGTATGACTACTTTAAACCGCTGTACCCAGATTCTAGAGTCCTTTACACAGACACTGACTCTTTTATTCTAGACATCCCCACAGAAGATTTTTACAAAGACTTAGAAGCAGAAGTAGCTAAAGGAGCTGATGGATGGTACGACACATGTGACTACCCAAAAGACAGCCCTTTACATTCAACTGTAAACAAGAAAGTAATTGGAAAGTTTAAAGACGAACTTAATGGGACGGTTATACAAGAATATGTTGGTTTACGGTCAAAGATGTATAGCGTTGCTAGCCAGACTTCTGTAATGAAGAAAGCTAAGGGCATAGGTAAAGAAGTTGTAAAAAAAAATATAACTCACGACAACTACAAGCAGGCTCTCTTTGAAAACAAAGTATTTCATCACACAAATGTTAATCTGCGCTCTACTCTTCATCAAGTAAACACAACTGCTGTTAATAAGAAATCACTAGTCTCTAACAATAACAAGCGAACTTACGTTGATCCTGAGTTTTCATATGCTATAGGCCATTGGAAAACTGACTTAAAAGCTCAAGAACGTACTTTAAAAGATTAACTTGACTGACTTAAGTTAACAACTTTACTTGTACTTTACTTGTACTTTACTTAAGAACTGAACTAGTACTTAACATGACTTGTACTTTACTTGTGCTTTACTTTACTTAACTTGTTATAACTGACTTAACTTAACCAGTACTTAACTTGTACTTAAAAACTAATTCATTAAAAAATGGGATGGGTCTACAGCAGGAGGTTGTACTTTTTTTGCAGAAGCTGGTTCTTTTTCTTTCACTGTTTTTGTGGGCTTTTGTGACTTTGTTGTTAGGCATGGTTTCAGACATTTGTATGCCAAAAACCCCCCACCAACAACAACACCCCCCAATACATAATAATACATCTTATAGTTTGATTGTGTTGTTGTTGGTGACGGTGGCAGTGCTGGTGGTGATGTTGTATTACTATCTAATAATTTTTGTTTTGCTGCTTGGTTTGCTTTTTGCAGTCTGTTCCATTCAGCTAGTTTACGACCGGCCTCAACACGCCCAGGATTTTTAGACTTAGTAACACTACTCTCTTGTGGGGCATTCACTTGTGGGACACTCCCCTGGGCATTCTCTTGTGGGGCATTCTGCTCCTGTGGAGTCTTCTTCTCCTGATCGCTCATTTTTTTTAATAAAATTAATATGATTAAAAGTAATTAATCCCATGATGAATGGACATAACGTCCCAAATCTATAATACATGTCACATGCAAGAGATTCTAGCGACTTGGTTAAAACCGGATCTTGTGATAAGTCATATTTTAAATCTTCTTCTGAATCAATCGGTGCTATCTTGCCTACTAATTTAGAATATAAACTAATCATTGTCTGTCCTACTGATTTAACCATTTTTGACCCTAGCTGTGCTTCGTACCTAGCGTAATACTTCTCAATGTCTGATGTAGACAACTGCTGAATCTGTTCAATACTTAGTTCAACACCTAAATACTGTCTAGTTTTTTCCACACGCAGCCAGAGAGTATAATCTTTCTTTATGACAGAGGTCTGCCGAGTGGTCTGCTGGCTCCTCACACTTTAATAGTTCGTCACAATCCATTTTTTAAAACAATAAAAATAATAAAACCTTTTTAAAACCATGAGTTTAACATTGGTTAATTATGCAGTGCCTATTGTTGGTGTTATAGTTTATTCAACCCTTGCAAAATGTTTGCTAAAACCGCCCAACATGGGAAAGATAGAAGATTCACCAAAACTAGTTGTAACCTTATTTTTAGCTCTAACAACAAAAGATTATCTGATTAAAAAGCACATAGACAGTCTTTCATATTATGATTATTTTCATTATTTTTTTAGTTAATAAAAAACATGAGCACCGCAAAGATCATCAATACTATTTACCACTCTGCTGTAATCAGCGGTCTTAGTATAGGGTACAGCGTGTTAGCAAAAAACATGTTTAAAATGAGGCCAGCTGATCTAGGAAGGTTAGACATTGAGGATGTTGTTAAGGTTATAGCTGTAATAACTGCAGGAATTGCCTCAAAAGACTTTCTTGTTACACAGGGGATTATCCCAGAAAACATCAATGCATAGAAAGATTAATGCATGGGCAGATTGATTTATAAAAAGATTAATTCTAGAAAATATTCATTTATAAAAAAAGATCCATTCATTTATAAAAAGATGTCTGGATTAGTTCTGATGGTGGGAGGAGCTATTGTTAATGCATTGGCTTTCTCTGGCAGCAATTACATGTTTAGTAAATTGCGGTCTGATGAAGAAAGAGAATGCCATAACAAGGCAATGGAAGATTTAGCTAAGGCAAGAGACGCTTATGAGAAAAGGAGGATTGCTCACTTAGACTTTATTAATAAAAAGTTAAGGGAACAAGGACATGCAGAGCACACATTTACAGACGTTGATGACGCAATGAATGAATATTACTTAGTGACAGGAAAGAAGTTTCTAACATCATCACCACCAGAACTGTCTAACTTTTATGAACCATCTGAGGATCAGAAAATGGCAGAAATAGGCTTTATTATAGGTGCTATGGGAGCAATCTTTCTTCTTGCATATTCAATCTAAAAAACATAGTTAAAATGTATAGTTAAAATGTATAGTTAAAATGTAATAAAAAAGCAATTAAAATACAGTCCCTTCTTATGGACAAAATATATTATTCTCCTAGAGGGTATTGGAAAGGAAAGACTGCTATTGATAAACTGAGTAAAGCTGCTAGGGTGTCTGAATCAGAAGCAAAAAACTGGCTTTCAAAACAAGCGATCTGGCAAATATATCTGCCTGCCCCAAAAAGAATAATAAGGCCTCGATTTGTTAACTCAGTTCCTAATGGCACCCACCAGATGGACTTGTTGTATCTTCCACATGACAAAGTTAGAAGAAAAAAGTTTAAGTATGCTCTTACAGTTGTTGACATGGCTTCAAGGTATAAAGACGCTGAGCCTTTAACGGATAAAAGCGCAACTGCTGTGGCTGTTGCTTTACAACAAATATACATGCGAGGCCCATTAAAGTATGCCAGGATGATCCAGGTTGATGATGGAAAAGAGTTTAAAGGAGCTGTAAACCAACTACTTTTAAAACACCAGGTTACAGTTAAGAGAGGGATTCTAGGCAACCATCGCTCCCAAGCCCTAGTAGAAAACTTTAATAAGAATCTAGCTGAACGTCTGTTTACTTATCAATATCACAAAGAAATTATGGACAGAGCACGTAACACAGAATGGGTTAGGAGGTTGCCAGCTGTTTTACACGCCATGAACAATGAAGAATTTAAAGCAACAGGTCTTAAACCGGTAGACGCGATCAAATTAAAAAAAATTAGCATTACTGAAGATGCGCAGGGTACTCAAAAACTCTTGCCGTTCGGACTAAAAGTAAGATACTTGTATGCTCCTGGAGAAGCAGAGGGCGATGTTAGAATTAGAGCCACAGACCCTATATGGAGCGTAGATATATATGAAGTTGAAAGAATTATGAAAACAGCCCCTCCCATGTATTATTTAAGAGAAACTCTTTCTTCCAAAAAGCCTGCCCCTAAAAGATCATTTGTTCGTGAAGAGCTGCAAGTTGTCCCACCAAACACAGTGCCTGTTAGTTAAAAAAAAATAGTATGAATGTTTATAACATATTTTTTCTTTTAATTTATAACCTTTTTTGATTTACTTATGATTTTTTAACTTTTGATTTTTTTTTTTTTAACTTATTTTGGGTTCAACTGTCTACCTGTTGTGAAGTAAAAGTCTTTCTCCATTTCTTTTGGAGGTCAATTTTTTGGCGTTTGTAATCATCACCATCAGCCATGGCTCGCTGAAATTCTTCGTCTGTAATGTTTCCATCCAGTAATGTATTGCTTATGATTAGGTTTAATGAGTAAAGTTTTGCTGTTGCTAGGGCTACAATGGCAGTGTGCTTTTGTAATTTGGGCGTTAGCTTTTTTAAAACAGCACTTACAATTGTGGACATGGCACCTAAACCCAAACCAACACTCCCAAAAGCTATAAACATTGGTGCTCCAACTCCAGTAGCTAAAAGAGCAACACTAGACCCAGTGCTTAAGCTGGCTACACCTGATGAGCCAGTGATTATATAAGAAAGGAATTCAAAGCTTTAGCATATTTCTTTCTAGTAACCCTATACTTATTTAAGTCACTTTCTATTTCCTTCTGAAGTTCAGTCATGTGCTTTACCCTAAACGTTTGGGCCTGATCATCCATTTTTTAATCAAGATTAATTTTGTAAAAATGTTCTATTAACTCTTCTGGCAGCACTTCATCAACAGAGTAAAACGCAACAAAATCAACAAACTTAATGAAAATAAAATCAAGTACTGTTAGTTTAGTTTTGTCAACCATCACAGTAACTTTGTCAGATGATAAGAAAGTGTTTATTTCATCCCCGTTTTTAGTAATAGCAATAACAAGCCTAAGAGGTCCATCCAAGTTTTTGAACTTTATTTTTACTGCCCTTACTAACACATGTTCTGACAAATTAGACTCCAATGGAGTGATTGATAAAACAAAAAACATTGTAAATTTGTTAGGTAATTGGCCTTTTGGAAGAAACTCTAGGGCTACTGTGTCGTCTCCCACTTCAGCTAAGGGCCTCTTTCTGCTCAGCATATATTCTCTTCTGCTGTATGGCTTTATTTCTATTTGCTTTTTCTGTTGTAATCCTGGGACTAGGCTAGCATGAAGGGGTCCTGCGTTCACAGCTTTTCTAAAATTGTTTTTCCTATCAAAGTATACATTAGGGCTTAGTAAGTCAAAGTTTAAATCCCAGTCAATTTCAGGACGCAACTCCCAGTTATTGTCTTGTTTATGAAGCTTGTGTTTGCTGTAATCAGTTGTTTCTAGATTTCTTATTTGTTCCAGTTTAGGATGTTGTTGCCGTTTTTTATCTTCAATTTCTATTCGTTTGTAAACCTCATCTTCTGTGTATTCAAAACCATAAACATTTCCTGGCACTCCTATCAGATCAAACTCAACTGGGGGCTGGAATAGCTCAGTTGGTAGAGCGCCGGACTCGTGATCCTGGGGTTGCGGGTTCGAATTTCGGTACAGGGGGATTTTTCCCTCGGAGTTAACATTGGTTCTGACTCCATTCCCCATACAGTCCTTCGAATGAGACTATAAACCGAGGTTCCGTGTGTGAACGCACGCACAACATCTTGCACACACGTCAAATCCCATCACCAACTTTCGGAAGAGAAGGCCAGTTTGGCCGTTGGTATGGATGACACGTTACACATAGCATGCACCTTCCCCGAAGATGGAGTATGGCTGCCTTAATGGCGGGATTTTAAAAAAAAACGGTCATACACACAAAACTCCACTACCTGTCTATACAGGCAGTGTCCGCAGGAGTATCAGCCTGCGTACGCAGAAAGAAAGAAAGAAAACTCAACTGTGTCTGCTAGGTCTTTTAGCTCTACTGAAACGCATTTAGGAGCTAGCTGTACTTTTGATTCTGGCCCGTGAGACATTCTTTTTAATATAAAAATTATAGTAAACAATCTATAATAAACAATCTATAGTAAACAATCTATAATAAACAAATGTATTGAACTGGTGGGTCAGTCCGTAAGCATAGTTTAGCGTGCTTAGATTTTTCTAACTGCTCTTTTATTTTTTTTAGCTCATCCTTGTCCCTTATTATATAATTTTCACTTAAACATTCTTCAAAACTATCCCTGTCCTTAGTGTAAAATAATACAACCGATTTTAACTGCGATCTAAAGTCTTTTAAGACAGCATTGTATTTCTGAGTTAAAAGCCACACAGAAACTAATGCGTGGCGGCCACTATAGGCTAGCTTTGAGAGAGTTTTTCTTTTTTTAACAATGTCTCGTTCAGCTGAACAGTCATCAATAATAAACAGTGTTTCAGTTCCCTCAAATAGCCTATAATAATGCTCTAAACAGTCACTTAGCTTGTCAGTAGGATCAACTAAAAATATATTCTCGTCTGTCCAAACAAACTGCCTTTCTTTGTAAGACTTGTTGTGCTTAATGGTTGTGCAGAATATAACAATGTACTCGTAATGAAACCTGTAGATTGTTTGTAACAAATCAAGTACAAAGACAGTTTTCCCACACCCAGTAATCCCACAAATAAGCGAGCAGTGTGGGTCTTTGGGCAAAAAGTTCAAACTATCCATCTGTTTTTAATAGACTATTTCTTTCAGTCTATTTTCTTCAGTGTTTAACTGAGCGTCACAAACCACAAAAACGTGCATTTGTATCTGACCATTTCCGTCTGCTTTCTTATTAATCCGTATGCTTATGCCATCTGTCCCTACCCTTCTTCCGCTTCCATGTAACCTGTTGTCATATGTTGATCTAAAATCCAGCCACAGTCCATATTGTTTTGTTAAGTAATCTTCAAGTCTTACATCATGAAGGTGAAGTTTTTTACACACAAGATCAGCTGTAGGATTTGTTTGTCTGCCCCCAGCGAACAACTTTCTTATTTCATCAAAGTGTTGGTGAGGTAAAAGTCTGGGTAAATACAACTGACTAGGCTTGCCATCTATTGTGCAAGACAACTGCTCAATTTTTGGATTGTAAAACACCTCAGATTCTCTGTGAAAAGGAGCAGGGGGTTCAGTAAACAGCAACAAAATACCCTTTAAAGACTTTAGAGAATAATTTAGGTTTATGTTCCACATAGTGTCTTGCTTGTTTTTAATCTGTGTAATGTAGTGCTGAACTTTTTCAAAATAAATAACTGTCTTACTTTTATACTGGTTTAAGACTGTTCTGGCTAGTTCAGGGTTAGTAGCAACATCAAACTCAAGAGAGATGTCACTGACTGTGTATTTGGCTTCAGGGTCTTCAGACAGAACAACAGACCCACTGTCATTAAATATTAATTCATAAGTAAGTTTATCTCTTAGTGCGCCTTGGTTATATGGCTGATGCGTTTTTAACAGTTCAAAATCTAGAGGAATGCAAAATTGGTTGCCAAATGCTAGTGCTACTGCCTGGTCTTTAATATCATCCTTTGCATCCCCAGCATTAAGCCTGTGTTTAAGACCGTTTGGGCCTTGTATTCCCTGATAAGCTTTGTCTTTTCTTTCTGTTCTAGGCAGCCACAGGTCAGAATTGAGTGTAAAAATGTCTGTGTTATGTAATGAGAAGACTTCTCTGCCCTCCAGTTTGATTCGCATAGATTTAATGATGGCTCTACCCAAGTTAGCAACAACAGTAGCATTAGGATCTGCTGAATTAATATCTATTTTGAATGATAATTTAGTCATGCTTGGCATTATAACATCGTCAGCCCCAAGATCAGGAAATTTTACTGTTAACATTTGGTTGGGCTGAACTGTTGATGGATTATTTGTAACAAATACAGTCTGCCTTATACCTTTTATGCCATGGGGCTCCTTTGCTTTTCTGTATGGATCAAGATCGCAACCGTATGAGTTCATTTTTATAAAACAAAAACAAAAAAATATATAAAAATATGGATGAAGATTTTGACGCAATTGATCCTATTGAAGATGAAGATGATGAACTGGGCCCTTCATTAGAACAAGAACTTGAAGGAGCAGGTTCATTAAACCAAATACGAATTCTAAATAGAATTGAATCATTATATAGCAGTATAGGGCGAGAGCAGCCAGAAGCACTTAAGGTTTCCAATTTTTTAACAGATGAAAATAATCATTTGTATGTAAGAACTAGTAAAGGAAACCTTGTACAACTTACTGCAAAACCAGACCCAACCCAGTTTTTAAGCAGGAACACAATTATTAGAGATCTCCCTATTGCTGACCAAAGGCGATTAAACTTTATTGACGATTTAAGGCCTGATGCTGTTAGTCTTTTACAGAATGTGGAGCAAGGGTTGCCAACACGATCTGAAATAGAAATGTCCTCTTTTCAAGAGTTAGGTCAAAGAGCAGATGAAGCAATAACAGAACTTGAAACGAGTTTTAATGAGGAGACACAGTTAAAAACAATTGATGATTCTCCATTGCCTATGCGTGAAATCATGGGTCTTAATACTGCTCTAAAGACAATAAGGGGTGAACTAACAAACAATTTGGCAAACCTTGGTGAGCTAGACAGAGAGATAGAAGAAGAAAGAAATAAACTGGCTGATGCAGATGATAACAATTTAGGGCGAGAAGAAAAGGCTAGAATACAGCAGAAAATACAGGATTTAATGCTAGAAAGGGCAGCCAAGACCAGCCGCCGTGGCGAAGTGGTCAGCGTCGCGGACTCCCGGCTGGGAGGTCGTGGGTTCGAATCCCATCAGAAGTCATGTGGGTTTTTCTGCCCCGACCGGCTCCTACCCAGAGTTGAGTTGCTGCGGACTCAGTTGGGAAGACTGGGACCACACAGTCGAGTTTCATCCACTTAATGGATGCGTTTCTGAGAGTGTTGCTCACATTTCCTGACCAACACTGCAGGTGCCTGTATCTCTCGGGCCTGGTTGACGCCGGGATATATTATGAAAGGAAGCGTAGAGTACAGCCCTGTCATGTAGTCTCAGACCGAAATGGAAATCCGCAGCATCATCTTAATTATCCTCATTCTCATCGATCAGCATAAAAAAAAAATGTCTCAAGTTCTGTGGCCCTTCATGCCCTGCTCTCATGGTGACCTCAATTTCGATGTCCTCTCCACGTCTGTGGCCTTGGTTTGGTTCCGTCGGGGTCACCGGTATTGGCGAGTCCATGGGGGCTGTCGTTGGACGGACGTGGTGGCGCCCTCCGGAGGGAGAGCTCACTCACGCCGGCTCCGCGACTAAGCAATTATTGTCGTCAGTAGGGGGCTTAGTAGGTGGTGTCCTGCGTATGTTAGATCAGAACAGGCGCCACTGAACACCACCGAAGTGACTCGGCAGCAGTGCAGTGTCTCCTCCGGTGGGTTGCCTCTTGACGACTTGACATTGACTGCTCACTGTGGATTGCCGGTGCCGGGGCTGCGGCGGGGCCGACCGGGCTGTGGCTGTGGACGGGGTGTCGGAATGAGCGGCGTGGGTGCACTGCCTCTGAGGTGGCGCAGAGGTTGGGACAGTAAAAAAAAAAAAAAAAAAAAAAAAAAAAAAAAGAAAAAGAAAGGGCAGCCAGGTTAGAAGTGCTGTCTACTAACAGAGCACAGCTAGCATCACAAACAAGCAGAATCAGAGAAACTATAAACAGAATACTTTATGAAAACACTATGCTAGCAGAAAGAATAAGGACTCTGTTTAGAGAACAGGGGATTACAATAGTTAGTATATTAACAGCCATTGGGTTTGCTTTCTCTACACTGGTTTATGCATTAACCGGTGGTGCGTCAACAGGGTCAGTAGCGCCTCCAACGCCTCAGCCTAGTAAAAGTTGGATTAGAAAACAACTACACCACCTAGCAAACTTATTAAAGAAATTAGCTGCTAAAGCGCTTGATGCTCTGCCTGGCATAATAGGCAGTGCTGTTAGTTGGGTTTTGTCTACTATAGGCAAAGTGGCTAGTTATATGGCTGACCATCTGTGGACGTTAGGGGTGCTGGCTGCTGGTTTAATTTTTAGTGAAATAAAGTATAGCCAGTCCAGTAAAAGTTAAAAACACAACAAGGGCTGTCTTTTCGCTAGTGTGTCTGTCAGGGTAAAGTATATTAACAGGCGGTGGGCTGCTTTCTGGCTGTGGGTTGCTTATAGCTGGTGGTGGGTCGCTTTCTGGTTGTTCAGGGCTAGATGCTTCTTTTAAAATGGCTGGTGCGGGCCTTGTGTTTAAGCCTTGATTGTGCCCTAAGTTTTGGTTGTCTCCAGCTATGAGAATTTCATTATTATAATTTTGTATCATGCCAATCTGTAGTCTAAGGTCAGAAGGCAGCATGTATAATCCATGACCCGCAACAAAGTCAACCTTTGACCTAGCATGTGCAAGAACGTTTTGGTACCTTTGTATGCTGGAAGGCAAATCAACAGCAGAGTTAATAGCATCTTCTAAATTGGCTAAAAATTGTTTTCTGGCGTCAAAGCCTGTAGATTGATCCACTATGCTAGACTTGGTCTGTGCTTGTGCTAATAGACACCAAACGTACGTCCGTATGGAGTCACTGAGTCTTTGCACTCCTGGCATTGTTAGGCCTTTACTTTCATCTAAGATAAATGTTGCCCAAGCATTAGGGTGTTTTTGTTCTATTGATCCCAATCTAACTTGCTTGTTTGGTTGAAAAGAGGTGTGACCAGGCCAGTAGTCATAATTATATTCTCTACGTTGACCCCACAAATACAATGTGCCTAACCCGTGATTGCAGTCCAACTTTTGTCTAAAGTCAGTTGAAGGTTTAATGTTAAATTCGTTGCAGATTCTTTCATATGCATTATTGTCCATTGAGCTGAGAAATGGATTAAATGCGTTGTCGTTGGGGAGGCGTACTTGTAGTTCAGTTAGTATGCGTCTATACTGGTAATAAACATGAAAGTTATATACTGACCTTACTAAGAGATTGGGTTGGTTTAAATGGTTTGCATATGAAACACCACAGCCAGTAGTTGAGCAGTAAACTGCAAAATTTAACTGATTCTGGTAAAAAGCCATAGGGTGGGTTGACCATGCTGATGGCACACTATCACTCTTTATTGGAGGATTTAAATATCTAGTTAGTGGGTTTACAAGTCTGACTTGGAAGCCATATGATTCATCTACTGCAATGGTTAGTGCACTGAAGTCCAAAGATTTGGGCTCAAAAAACCCTCCTACATTGTAAGTGGCACTTTCATTATATTTAAAAGGTTCCATTTTTAAATAGTTTTTTAAAAAAGGATGCACATTTATATAACCAAACAAAACATGCGTGTGTTCTTAAAGTATCCAATTGACAATAGGCACGGTGATAGTAGAGTTGCTCTTAGAGAAATTGGTTTTAAAATAAAGTGGATTAACATATCTCAAAAAGCTAAGAATAACTGGGTGGATGTTAAGAACGAACAAGGCAATCTATTAAAGCAGTTAAAAATACCTGATGGTTACTACAACTTTTGTTCTTTAAAAGAAGTATTTAGCAAATTTGACATTAAGTTAAAAATTATAAGTTAAAAATTAATGAGGCAAATCTTATAATTACTATGAATCTTCCAGAAGAAAGAAGGGAGTACGTTTTTCCTAGAAGCCTTGCTCAAATTTTGGGCTTTTATACTAGTGGTGAAACGTATCATATTAAAACACATATGCACTTAAAAAGTGGTCTTTATGAGTATGTAGGTAGTAGACCATCCGATTTTCTAATTAACCCAAAGTTGTATGTCCATTTAAATGAATTAAAAACAGATGCTAATTTGTTTAATGGTCAACCATCTACAGTTCTAAGAGCACTACCATCAACTAAAGTGGGTTATTGCGATTATCAGTTAAACACATTTGGTGAAAACAGTCAATTTAAAGAATTAGCTGAAGGGTCTATAAATTCATTGGACGTAAAAATAACTAACCCAGACAGAAAACCAGTTGTTTGTTCTGATTTATTAGTAGTACCTGAGGTAGAAGAGCGTAGAAAAATAGTAAGGTCTCAACCCCGCAGGCGTTAATCGTGTTAGGACGACTAATTCTGTAAACCATTAGATTTTTATGCTGGGGAGAGAATGACAGTATCTCTGTTCACGATCACCCATTTTTATTTTGCACGCAAGCCCCACTTTGAAGTAACGATTACTTCGATTTTGGGGGGGTTTTGCATATTAATTTTTTGCAAAAAAGGTGTTAGTTTTGTAAAAAGCAGCAAGAAATGAAGAAAGTCTTTCTAAAAAGGGGGTTTGCGTGCAAAATAAAAAGGGGTGGCGTGAACAGAGATACTATCATTCTCTCACCGTTAACTTTTTCTTCTCCAATGGAACACTCTAAAAAATACCCCAAAACAATTTCAAACAACATTATCACAAGACGAACTGATCTTAAAAGGTGGATGAACAGAAACCCTGGAAATTACAACCATTCATCCCCATTCTATGTTAGTAAGTTTTTAAGAATGCTTACCTGTCAGAACTTAAAAATCTTTTCGATCTCTTGGCTCTTGGATGACAGGTGTGAAACTGTAATCCTCCTGTCTTAAGGAAAAGGACATAATCATTCAAAGGTAAGTCGGCCAAAGAGACCGAGGAAATTCTGAGCCACTTACAGGAACAGGAAAGTTGCCTTCTCTCAACTTTTTTTTTTATTTTGGTATCCCTATCATCAAGGGCATAATTCATGCCAAGAAGGAAGCAGACATTTGTAGGGACTGGTATTTCTACAAACTCATTTTCCTACAATTTCTGTACACATGTACACAGACGATTAAAGAAGTAGATCAAAGATCTGTCATCACTCAGCAGGTTGTTAAACATCAAAATACCCAGCATGCACCAGGTACTTGTAGAGCATGTGGGTACTGCCCAGCATTTTCCATTGCCGATGAGATGCCGTGATGTGTCATTCTGATAGAAGCACCAGTCTTCTCTTGGACCAGGACCAGCATCAACGCTTTACCAACTGGTACCAAAGTTTGATGATGGTTATCACGCCATTCAGTGCATTAACCTCTCGCAATCTGTCCCAAGTTTCACACTTAAAAGTACAACAGGTTTGCCTTTCTCTTCCTTCCTGCTTTCCCTCCATGTCATGGTACACAGTTGCATCCAGACATCACAGTTTTAAAAAAAAAAAAGAGAGAGACTGCTAACCAATTTTCTGTTCTCCAAGTATTTCACTTCTGAACTTCCACTTGTTTTCATTTTCATGAATGTGCTTTCAAACATATTTTACTTCTGATGGCCTATTACTTCAAACATTAATTAAAGATGCACAGAACTTTTTGTTTGGAGGATTTCAGACACTAGAAATGGCTTGCCTGGTGACTAGGAATAATGAAGCATACTCCCCAGGAGAATACTATATTCATAGGTCCTCTATAATGTACAATGGTGATGATGCACTACACTGTAGTCCCGGCTGTCATATCACACACGGGCAGTGTACACCATGCTACCTAAACTGTTCCCATGGAAAGGGCAAAAGGCTTTCCTCATCACTTTGAAGGAGGGGCGTACATGATGTCCGTCCTCACTGCATACTTCCGTCCCTTTTTTAGCATGGAGCCCTCGTGAAATATGTGATGTTCAAAAATGAGAGCAGAACCTGCAAAGCAGTCGGTGAAAGTCGTCAAGCTTAAGACATCAAGAAGCACACACCCCTAACACACACGTCCATTTATCTACACACGCACGTCTAACACTTTAAACCCAAGCACCAGTTCATTTGCACAACACAGCTGCTTCCCTTTAACTGACAACAAACATCTCACTCCTGCAACACCCACTTCCGATTTTGCTTTCTTGTCGAGTTGTGGTCCTGCTAGCTTGTTGGATTTACCGTCTATGTTGTTAAAACATTGCTTTCATGTGTTTTCACACAGTGTTTGATGAAGCTGTGTGCGTTTGTGAATGAGTATGGCATTGACAAGGCAAACTTTCATTGCATATGGAGTGTTATATCTCACAGTGAATTATCACTGCAATTCGTGTACGTACCTTTGGTGTCATTTTTGTTTCTGTCGTTGTTGTATGGACTATTTTGCTATCATGTTAGATGACTGATGAAAAGGTTTTCTTTTAGATCACAACCACAGTAGCCCAGCAAGCATTTGAAAGTACAGGTATTACTTACTTCCACATCACGATTAAGCTATTTTCTTTTACCTGGTAGAAATTGTGATGCACCTATACCATAGACAGTCAATCACTTCAAAAATGCTAAAGATGGATAACAATTAGCCCCACCAACAAACAAACAAACAAAAGGCACAATTAAATACAGTGACCAAGAGCACAGAGCACTAGTGTCAAGGGTGGGTCCATAGGAACTGCAGTGTAGCCACACTGACGCAAATTTCGAGACTTACTCTTAATGTGTCCACCAAATTCAACCTCTTGGGTCTTCTTCAGACAAGATAAACAATGTTCAGGACAATGAAAACGAAGAACAAGCAACCATTTATCTTGAATTCAAGGCACATCTAGTACCGAATATGAGAAAATAAGTGACTGCTCGTTCTTCGTTTTCATTGTCCTGAACATTGTTTATCTTGCCTGAAGAAGACCTAGGAGGTTGAAATGCACATCATGTTTTGTCTTGTAACCTGTTTGTCCTTGTTGTTGGTGGACTCACTAAAAATCATTCTTAAAATTTGTTTCAGTTTCCACCTGCAGTCACCTCACTTTGTAACACACTGAAATAGTTCACACAGTGTAAAGTTTGAAACACTTATCTGAACCACATTTAGGCATAATTATCTATGGTGGGCATGGAAGATGTTTTATGAATATGCAACATGCATTTCCCTACTCTAATGGTATGTAACTGGCAACGTTCACTGGAAATCAAAGTGAAAAACACCATGCTGTGATTATACATTTCATTTTGATTCATACTGACTGCTGCTAGTAGTACACTGGGTTTGGTTCTGAAATACAGCATTCATGTTGTACAAGCTGCAGCTACATCTCATGCATTCACTTATCAAAGACCCTTGTTACATTGTTCTATCAAATGAAAAGTAAACTCAGCTACTGTGTGTGTGTGTGTGTGTGTGTGTGTGTGTGTGTGTGTGTGTGTGTGTGTGTGTGTGTGTGTGTGCGCGCGCGCGCGTGTGTGTGTGTGTATTTGTGTGTGTGTGTGAACAATGTGAATAGGCCATATTATCCTGTGCAAAACGTGTGGCAAGTTTTCTCAGTTCCTCTGTCTATGTCTACCTGTTTTGGGAACCACTTCACATCTCTGCTTCTCATCTCTGGACAGGAAGGTGGTACTACCTCCCTTGAACCCCTGGGAACAGAATTATCCTCTGCAATGATCTGGCACACAACAGTAGCATGGCACTCACAAAATGCATAGTCTGTCAAGGTCAGGTGAAAAGAGTTTATGACGTTCACACAACCTCTGCTTTAGGGTACATTGTTTGAAACCAAACAGACACATCAATCATCCTAGTCTGTTCACGAGTGCAAATATATATGTGAGTGTCTGAAACTGTGTGTGAGTGTATGTGTGTGACTCTTGTGTATGTGTGCGTGTGTGTTAGTGTTAGTGTGTGTGGGTGTGTGTGTGTGTGTGTGTGTGTGATAGTATGTGTTAGTATGTGTTAGTGTCAGTGTGTGTGTGTGTGTGTGTGTGTGTGTGTGTGTGTGTGTGTGTGTGTGTGTGTGTATGTGTGTGTGTGCATGCATGTGCACGTATACTTGTTTGTTTGTGAAACTGAATGTAAAATGTGAAGCTCAGTGCGAGTGTGTGTGTGTGTGTGTGTGTGTGTGTGTGTGTGTGTGTGTGTGTGTGTGTGTGTGTGTGTGCGTGCGTGTGCGTGTGTGTGTATGTTGCACTAGCTATAACAAGGAAAACTAACATAACAGGAATCCGTTATCACAGGCACTTGCACACAACAACTCTACAAATTCAAACACTACATGCCAGCTCATAACGTAGCAGTGACTTTGATACCGACACATGTTAATCTTTATTACAATGACGGTTTTCAAGATGGATACCTATATACATTGTGTAACATTATTGTTTTCTCACAATGAAGATGATAATGGTATCTGAGTTACCTCATTAAGATACAGCTGTATGGTGATAAAGCTGGCTTCTCCATTTTGCCGCTTATAGCTGCCATCAAAATGAGGTTTGAAGTATTGCCCAGAGTCATAGCGTAGAAATCGTAACCTGGGTGGACATACATGACACTATTTCAATCGCATTCTTCAGCACAGTAAATCATTAGTTATGCCTCTCTTCATCTCTCCTGCTGTTTTCATCGTTGATGATCATCTTCTATGTCGTATTTAACATCTATTTACAGTGCAAAATGTGTGTAATAAGACATCACTGTTCCTAGATTAGGCTGCACCGCTTCCAAACTCTATGTCCTGTTTGAATTACATTTACACTACAAAATGAGACAGGTAATGCAAATTCCTTAATCAATGATCTATATCAGAAAATGAATTAAAATCTCTCTCTGTCTCTCTCTGTGTCTGTGTCTGTCTGTCTGTCTGTCTGTCTCTCTCTCAATTCAAACATTTCTTCTTTCTCTAAGGATGTGCATAGTAAACTCGACTCATTCTCTTTTGATATTTTTCGCCTGCCTTTTTCTTCCTTTTTGTCTATTTGTTGTCTTTACCTTTCCTCTGACAATACTTACACATAAAAGCAAATAATAACATAAACAATAATCATTCTAAACGAATAATCATTTCTTCGCTGTGCCCTAGCAGCGGCATTCCTCCCAGGCTGCTCATTCCAGCTCCTCTACACCAATACACCTGGGCCATCCTGGCACTGTCCCCGAACCAGAACATGCATGAAAAACACATCAAGTTGTCCTGAGGCAGCTCACCACAGGAAACACAGCACTGTGGCCCAATCATTCTGCTGGTGTTAAGCGGTACCACAGGAAACACAGCACTGTGGCCCATTCATTTTGCTGGTGTTAAGCGGTACCAGAGGAAACACAGCACTGTGGCCCATTCATTTTGCTGGTGTTAAGCGGTACCAGAGGAAACACAGCACTGTGGCCCATTCATTTTGCTGGTGTTAAGCAGTACCATAGGAAACACAGCACTGTGGCCCAATCATTTTGCTGGTGTTAAGCGGTACCAGAGGAAACACATCACTGTTGCCCATTCATTTTGCTGGTGTTAAGCGGTACCAGAGGAAACGCAGCACTGTTGCCCATTCATTTTTGTTGATGTTAAGCGGTACCAGAGGAAACACAGCACAGTTGCCCATTCATTTTTGTTGGTGTTCAGCGGTACCAGAGGAAACACAGCACAGTTGCCCATTCATTTTTGTTGGTGTTCAGCGGTACCAGAGGAAACACAGCACAGTTGCCCATTCATTTTGCTGGTGTTCAGCGGTACCAGAGTAAACACAGCACTGTTGCTCATTCATTTCGCTGGTGTTCAGTGGTACCAGAGGAAACACAGCACTGTTGCCCATTCATTTTGCTGGTGTTAAGTAGTACCATTTCTGATCCAACACATGCACAGTGCCAACTCTGAGCCTCCTAATGATGACAAATAATCACTTGGTGGTGAAGCCAGCCAGAATGAGCGTTCCACGCAGGAGGCATCACCCTACGCACTGAAGAACAGTTGCCACGAACCTGCTCACAACAGTCCCCTGGACACAAACACCCACCCCAGGCACAAACATGGAGTGAAAATGGAAAATGAGGTCAGTACTGGTGCAGGGCATGAGGGACGACAGAATTAACTAATTACTTCATTACGCCTACCTTGCGCTGAAGAGACCAAAGCTAAGCGACAAACTTGTTCATTTTCATTGTCCTATTTGCTTGTGTCTTGCCTGAAGAAGATCTAAGAGGTCGAAATGCGTCGTGTTTTTACTCGTTTGTCCACGTTTCTCTTGGCGGTTCACTAACATTTATTTAAGATTTAATTACTTCATGTTAGTATACAATATGTCTAAAAAAAACAAAAACAAAACATAATCACTCAATTCATTTAAGAAGGAAAGAAATTCTGTGGATTTTTCCCATACCATGAAAAAAAAAAACGGACTTTACCTGACAGTGTCAATGTCACAATTAATCATGTACTAATGAATGACATGACAACAAGCACTGTCATTACCGGCTTTACCTTTCATTCAAGCCCATCACGCTGCCACCGTTCCATTCCACGGGATAAAGGATTTGATTCTCTGCCAGATCTTGTCAGCTTCCTCCACGCTGTCGATGATGCAGCGATCACTGTTGCGAACATCCGTCATCAGCATCTGCCTGTCAACACAGGCATTTATTCTGAGGCTGTGCAGTGCTGTGCAGAGGGTGCTCAGCCAGTCAGGACTGGTGTAAGACGAGTGTGCCAGCCTACAGTGCGGTTTCCAGGTCTCCTACCCCAGAAGCATTATTACAAATAGATCATTCCCTACCTAGCTGCGAAACTCGGAAGTACTACTTAAGGCCTTTTTTTTTTGTCTATTGTTTGAGACATCTGAAAATGACGTAACTGCTGAACATTCACTTGTCAGTTTTAAATCATGAAAAAAATAACGATTTTGCAGTCTGCTTTACGTGTTTTTGTCAATAACTGGCCCCCACAGTCCCATCATGAACCTTATAGAGTCAATGCAGTGATAACGCTGCAGCAAAGCTGGACTTTGATGCAACATGTTTCACCAACACCAACTGCACTTTTCACAACAATCATGAGCCGTTTCTGTCGGAAACAGACGACACACATTGACATAAATTCAAAACTGCAGTCATGTTGCTGTGTTTTACATACAGTAATAAGAACATGGTTTCAGAACTAATCATGTGACCAGGAATCTTGGACAGCGACTGTAGAGTCACTTAGTGTTGAGATATGCTTGTTTGTGGAACGCCTGGCCTGGAAAAAAAGCTAAAGAAACATTCATCACAGGCAAACATTGTTTGTGAAACGCCTGGCCTGGAAAAAAAGCTAAAGAAACATTCATCACAGGCAAACATTGTTTGTGAAACGCCTGGCCTGGAAAAAAAGCTAAAGAAACATTCATCACAGGCAAACACTCACTTTGTTTCCGTCTTCTTTTTTCTTTTTTGGATGTATCTTTTTATGTGTACATGCGCAAAAGAAAGAGAATGAGAAAAAGACAAAGTGTGCACACACGTGTGTGTGTGCATGTGTGTGTGTGTGTGTGTGTGCATGTGTGTGTATGTGTGTGTGTGCATATGAGTGTGTATGTGTGTGTGTGTGCGTGTGTGTGTATGTGTGTGTGTGTGTGTGCACGTGTGTGTGTGTGTGTGTGTGTGTGTGTGTGTGTGTGTGTGTGTGTGTGTGTGTGTGTGTGTTTGCATGACTGTCCATCTGTCTGTCTGTCTGTATGCACTTAAAACATCTCTGTGCATAGTAATACTAATCTTTGAATTTTCAGGTTTTCCAAGAGTGAATATCCTCTGAGTCTGGCGAATGTTGTGAATAAAATGTAAGTGAGGAACTAATGATCATATTGTAACAAACAGACATGCACATATTCTACTATCATGCAGTGAAAAGCTTACACACACACACACACACACACACACACACACACAGACACAGACACACACACACACACTACTAACCTCCCCATCCCTATGTTGACCATTGCCTTTTCATAACCTTGTTCCTCTGTCCTCTTGATGTGGTCCTGACATTCCTGAAACAGACCGACTAGTCGATGATGTCCAGAGTTCTTCATTCCTTAAACCTCTTTATGTACTGAGCGCATAAATCCCCCCCACACCCCACCCCACCACCATTTACCATATCTGGCAGCACCTGGCAGTGCTGTCACTGTGACAGAAAACATTACAACATACAGACCCCTGTCACAACACACACACACACACATACACACACACACAATTCCCCAACCATGCACAACATAGAGCTTTCAATACAGATATCCTAAGAGCACATGGCACTGACATTGGCTGTGCTGAGTGGATCACCCATTCCTCTTCACTTGTCACACCCACTTTAACACAAACACACAAAGCAAAAGTAATACTCAGTTACAAACACATACGTCAACTGCTCTTGGTAGTACATGAAAATAGCACCAAAAGGTCTTACAGCCAGGCACTGGCAAGAGAATAAACACTGGCCCTCTCTTACTCTCACTCTTTCATGTATACGTCAGCAAGAGAGAAAATGTTCTCTAAACTGAAATACATTAGATACATCAAAACCTTTTTCTTATACCTATTTAAAGGAGGCCCTTAAAACTTTAAAAAGAAAATGAGGCAAATACCCTGCAGAAAAACTAAAAATGTTTCACTAAAAAAAAATGACTTGTTTTTCACCAACCATTTTTACAATTGAAGACATGTCCCATGTCCACACATATACACTGACCTGTGGCGTCAATACATTGCACAGAACAAATGCCAGGCGGCCTTTCTGGTCTTGTGGCAATGGAACATCTTCACGTCTGATTTCCGTTGTTCCAGTCTCAGCCATTCTGAACTCAACTGGTGATGAAACTGAAGTACGATTACCCTGCAAAAACAAAAAAACCAGGACTGGCACAATGAGACACATTAATCATCAAAGAACATTATATTGGTTCCAATCAGCTCAGATTAACTTACGATGCACCACCCAAAGTGTGCATAGAAATAACAGGAATACACCGTCAGTTCAGCGCACCAAGAAACAGACCAGGCAAATACAAAGCTAAGAAGATTCTTCAAGCAACTGCACAATGTTGTATACCTTCCAGTAATAATCAAAACCTTAATTTCCTATATGATTTTGCTATGGATATATATACTCTCCAAAATCACTAGGATAAGATAAGATAACGTTGCTTATAGCCCAGCTGACCGCAAAGGGCTACATCAGGGCTGTCACCACGTTAAAATCAACTCACAAATCATTAAAAAAAAATTTAAAAAAATTTTTAAACCACCTTTCACACATCTCTTTAAATGACATCTTCTAGAAATGCACCAGAAACTTCGTTAAAAATATGGAAATAAACAAAAGCTGAAAAAGATCAGACAGAGGACAGACACCACACTCCAAAATTTTGCTAAATCCTTTGACAAGGTATCCTCCATTATCCCCCCAACCCCCTCACCCCCTGCCCGCACCCCAGAGCCTCCTCCTTGAGCTCCATAACTGTGAGGCCCATGATCCCAGAAGGTAAAGAGCTCCTGTCTGAAAGGACCGAAGACGCTGCGCCCAGAGGTTTGATCCCAGACTGGACATATTATTATTATATTGGGTATTTATATAGCGCCTATCCTCTGTCACAGACCAAGCTCTAAGCGCTTTACAATAAACACACTACCTCACTCACTCAACGGGCTGCCTACCCAGGTAGAGTCGGCTGAAGAGCAGCCTACTGGTGCTCATTCAGTCGTTTCCCGTACCATTCAAATATCAGTCACTCATTTTCATTTATCTCATTTATTCCTCCAGTTTCTCACATACGATGCATGCAATGTTTTATATGTGTCCTCCATACCACCTCAAGGGCATCACAAGGCTCTGTTGTGCTTTGCCACATGCTTTTCTTGGCCCATGTCAACAACCTAACAACATCATTAAAGCTCAGATACAGCTGTTTGCTGACAATATCATCCTCTACTAGCAAAACAACTCACTCTGGTGCAGCAAAATCTGGGAACTGACACAACTGTTGAATTTCAGCATAGCCAAATGCCACATCCTCATCATCTTGAAGGGAGAAACCACCTTTCACTGACTGCAAACTGCAGGGACGGTCTCTCTCCAGAGTCAATAGTACCAAGCACCTGGGTGTTGAACTGACCAAAGACTCACACTTAGGCTCTAACACCCACATTATGGCTTTAAAAGGTAAGAAGATCTAAGCCTTTGTTAACAGAAATATCTGTGAGTGCTCCACAACACTTCCTACATGCTGCCGTAAAGGACTCATTTGACTCATCCTGGAGAACACCACTACAGTGTGGGACTCCCAGCAGTCTTGAAAATGTCCATAGGTGTGCTGCCAGGTGTGTCATGCAGAACTTCAGCACCACTGCAACTGCTTTGTCTGTGCTTGTCGCCATACTCAAGCTAGTACTTCTCCAGAGGTAGAGGACAACAGCTATGGCCATACTGAGGTCCAAATTCAGCAGATGCCTAGCTGACCTATGGCTGCAGGATAGTACATGGCAGCCAAACCCCAGTTATCCAGAGAAAACCTTAAAAAAACAGCTGGTCTACCTCTCCCATTGTCACACCTACAAACATTCCTTCTTCCCTTTGGCAGTCTGTATCTGCCCTGCCCTCCTCAGCTTTTTAGGTCTCTGCCTGCCCAATGTATCACAGCCCAAGAGTTTGCTTAGCCTGCAAAGATCATGCATTATGTCTCTATGAAACAGCCCCACTGTCGCTTAGTTTGCTCAGTGACCCTGCACAGTGGTGTAAAACCCCTGACAAGCCAAAGTCTCAGGCCTTGTTCAATGAGCCAATAACACTCAAGCTTCAGTCAGTGCTGTTTTGCTTTGTGAGTTTGAAAGTTCTGTAAGGGGTTAGCTAGTACATCAAGCAGCTTGGGGCATATGTCCTGTACAGCAGACCAATCAAACTGCTGACAGCTGCTTGGCCTGCTGTCCATGCTCCTGGTTAAATGACTATCCTAACTGTTCTCTGGCCCTTCTCTTCCAACCACTGCTGGAAAGTAGGCTGTTTAAAGTGGGGCCCTGCTGGGTCAGTATATTCCTGATGACATGCTATGGTAATTGATAGGCAGGACCTGTTGGAGCTTTTACTCTAGTCCATGTATTTCAAAGGGTTGTGGGAATTAGGTGTTGTTGTTTTTCAAAGACTTGTGGGTTGACTTCAGCACGGTTACAACCCTGATATGGCCCTTTGTGGTTGGCTGGGCTATCACCAACAGTGCCTTACCCTTACCTTACTGAAGTCCATGGGGTTTTACAGCTCAAATTCCAGTTGGGCTGTTCCCATATGTAAAAGAATTAAGAAGATCTGACAGAGTAAGCAAACGGCTACCATTCAAGTCTCCACACCAACATCTGATGGCAAACCGAAAATAGCCACGGGACCTTTCGGGACATCAGCGCACACACAAGACGTACATCACGGGAGTCTAACACAAGTATCTGGGCAAACTTACACGAGACGATTCAGCAACAAACGCTGTCCTGTGTGCGTTGCTGCAAGAGGTAACAATTCTTCTAACTTCAAAGTCAGAGAACTTGAGCCTGATTGTCTGCCACGGAATTATTCACCCAGGGCCAAAGAGGAGTTTTCCTTGTGGCTTGTCGAAAATAGTTGAGATTTACGTCCTCATAGCGAAAGCTTTTAGGGACATGTCTTTCATTCACGGTAGTCTAGTGCTTGTCAACTGCCGATTCCTTTTATATCATCTTGTCATGAAGCTCGTTAGTAATGTTGCTATATTTAGAATCCTTATTCAGGATACTATGGCCACAGAACAGACTGTGACATGACCAAAAATGACTGCGTAGATTACACTCGGCATCTGTTCTAGATCTCCAAACCAGATCAGCCGCTCCGGATGACAACCATAAGCAAAAATCTCAGGAACATCTACTTAAAAACGGACAACGCTGATTTCGTTTCATCTTCTTCCAGGGGGCCATCTCCACAGCAGGCTTGGGAAAACCGAAATGGATGGAGAAAGGAGAAGACAACTCATCTGCCCCAACACTGCAAGCACAATGTCATTTATGAGTAAAGGTGTTTACAATGTTTCATACCGTCATAGTCAGCCTTCAGTTTGGATTTGGATTAGTCCTAGATCTGGTAGGGGTTCGGAAGGGTTCGTGTGAGTTAGGGTCTCGCATTCATGAGTTGGTGAGTTTTCTGGTTTGTTGACAAGGTGTGTGATGCATAATACAAACGCGCCACTCATTTTCATTAAGTTAACCTTCTAGACATGGGTTCCTCTGTAAGTTGTTACTCTGTGCTTTTTTTTTTTTAATCGGCCTTTTAACATAATTAGAATGTCCCATTTCAAACGATGGGCATAGTTGATTTGTAAATTCGTGTAAGTTTGGGTAATCAGTCAACAAAAGACTATACCCTCGACCTGTCGGTTATATGACTCGACTACATCTTCTTCTTCTTTCTGAGCTGTCCATCTTCAACCAGTTGAAGATTCTGACACTAAACAGTTTGCTTTTCAGCAGCATTTCTTTGATATTGATTGAATGTTCTCGGTAGGATCACTATCAGAAATGCACATGCATGTTTAGAGAAAAGAACAAAAAAAAAAAAAAAAAAAAGGATTTGATTATTGTGTATCCTAACAGTTTTCCCATAAGCACGTATCTGCACGTCTTCTTTTCACAGGTGCTGTTAAGACTTCTTTTTAAAAAAAAAATAATAATGATGATAATATCAGTGTTGTTATCTGCAATTTCTTTTTTTTTTTATGAAAAAGACAGTCATGAAATAAGATATGAGCAACCTGCCGTAGGTCACTGAGGTACAGACAGCTGTAATAAAACGTGATAAAGAAAAAACAATTCTGTCCAGTCATTCGCTTGCAGCACATGACATGCCGATGTGTTCGCAGCTGTGTGCGAGAGTGCGTGCGCGCGCGTGCGCATGTGTGTGAGAGAGAGAGAGAGAGAGAGAGAGAGAGAGAGAGTGTGTGTGTGTGTGTGTGTGTGCGTGTGTGTGTGTGTGTGTGTGTGTGTGTGTGTGTGTGTGTGTGTGTGTGTGTGTGAAGTGCACATTGTAACTGAAGAAAATGTCTCTGATGCTCGCAGTTACCGGGCACTGCTATAGTGGGCTCTTACGCGCGCGCGCACACACGCTAACGAACGCACGCATGCGAGAGAGAGAGGGAGACTGCTTATAGCCAACCCGACTGCAAAGGGCCATATCAGGGATGTCACCCCGTTGACGTCGACTCTCAAACAAAACATAGGCCCCTACACACACAACTCATTAAAACACATCTTCTAAAGATACACGGGGGTTTTGTAAAAGTCTTTCTTCCGTAACATCTTAGATCAGATGGAAAATTATAATCTCTTTCAGAAATTCAAAAATGACATCGGGTGGGGACATCTCTGAACTAGATTTTCAGGGAGCCTGCTGTAAAATGTTTGTATCTGACGTCTTGTAAGTTCTGCCCCACAAGAATGTTTCGTTGTGAGTGGTACATCACATTGAATACACCACGGAGCTTCTTCACCGTTCAGAGGATAGGAATAGGTTTAAAATGAATGTACTAACGGTAGAAGACTGTTTCTTTTCACGACCGCCCTTGGAACATGGTAAAAACTCCTAGGTTTGGACGGATTTGGAAGAGTTTGTTATCCGTTGCGGGTTCCATTCCTTTTGCCAGAGATCTTTGAAATAAGCCTGAGTTAGGTAACGTTTCAGTTCGGTGTGAGGGACAAAGAGTCGGCTGAATTCTTTGCTTGTGACATTCTTGGAAAGTTTATCAACAACCTCATTGCTATGACCAGGAACCCATGCAAAAACTATGATGAACCCATCAGATTTCAGAGAGGCGTATAGTTCAAACAATTTCAGCTGTTGAAGGTGCTCGAGGTTACGGCCATCTATGGCCTCCAAAGCAGAAAGGGAGTTCGACAGAACGAGGAAGATAGACCTGTCATTGGGAATGTGTTTAGAACATCTCTGAGAGGGAGCTGTGCAAGAATGAAACACAGCAGAGGCAACCCCCTCTTCAGATTTCGGACCATCAGTAAATATTATTCGGAAGGGTGGTGGGCTAATTTGGAACTTGACTTACAACAGTAACCATTCACTTAAAATTAAATTCAAAAAGAAAATCAGAAAAAAAATTGAAGCGAGATAAAGAGAAATGTGAGAAATATATGGACTGGGGGGGGGGGGGGGGGGGGAGAAGAAGAAGAAGAAGCAGAAGATTGGGGAAAGGGGAAGATGGCGAAGAGAGAGAAAGAGTTTCCCCTTGCTTATCAGGTTGCCTTAATCCCACATTCAGCCACCCATGCAGACAGCCAGCCACTCCACATCCTTATTTACCTTACATGAATCAACATAAACTAATCAACATACTGGATAAAGATGACTAAGCAAAAAGAGAGTGAGATTCATAGAAGCCATCCAAAATGGCTTGGATCAAACTAAGATTTGACGGACAGATACAACCTCATCCTTCTTTGAGTTCATGAAACAAACGTCGAGGGAGAAGAAAAAAAAAACTGACGAAGTACGAGTGAAAAATAATACAATAATTATAATCGGAGCAGTACTGTCGTCACATTAAATCAACACTTACCATCGTCAGGGAGGGGATTAGGCCCTACGTCATAAAACACAGAAAAAAATAAACACAGTAAAACTTTCGTTCGGAAACACGAAGGTTGAAACAAACTATCTAATCGAAAGTACAAAAAAGACGACAAAGCTTGAATAACAATTTTGTGAGAGAAGATATCACTGCCCAGTGCATTAAGTCGAGTAGGCACGTGCTGCGTGTGAATCACATTGAGACATTGACGGGAGAAACGAGCGAGACAAGGAAGGTGGAGGAGGGGGGGGGGGGGAGAGATGTGGAGAAGGCAAAAGAAAAGGCCAGAGGATTGGGTGGGGGAAGGGGTAGTGAAGGGGGTGGAGGTGGAGAGGGGGACGGATGTAGGAGGGAAAAGGAAGGGGGGGGGGGGGGGTCCTAAATGAAAGAGAGAAGGATGGGCAAGGAGATGAAGAAAGTATCATGTACCAGGGGGCGAGGTGAGGAAACGACGGTTGATAAACTGAGAAAGACAGACAGACAGAAGCTCGAGATTCTTTCAGTCCCATAAAGGGTGACTGAGTGAATCTGCCGATGTATTTGATCCTTTGGTTCAGTTTGCTTACCCCTCTCCCTCTCGCCCTTCCCCCACATCTTATAAAGTGTTATAACTCTTGGACAGACAGACAAACAGATAGACAACCAGACAGACAGACAGGTAGGCAGATAGAAAGACAGACAGAATGCCGGACAAGCAGGTAGGCAGACAGACCGAGAGACATACGGAGACGGAAAGACAGAGACAGACAGACAGAGATAGACAGGCAGACAGACGGACAGAGAGAGAGAGACAGAGGGAGAAAGACGGACAGTCGGAGAGAGAGAGAGAGAGAGAGAGAGAGAGAGAGAGAGAGAGAGAGAGAGAGAGAGAAGAATGCACCTGTGTGCAAGGCCATTCTTACTCTTTTTTGTCATTTTAGTTTTGTTTCTTTTTTTTTTCATCGACACATGTGCTAACTCTATAGCCGTCAATCATTTTCAAAGTATTGTGTCTTGCCACACTAATTACAAGCTTCACGGCAAGGGTGTAGCGTTAATGCAGATTTTTCAAATGCGACTTCTTGTCAATGAACAATGCGCTGTTTTGTTGCTGTTCTCGTTTTTAAACAGTGGAGGTAAAAAGGGACGCCCCGCCATGCACAAGGATGGGTCTCACCTGCACCTCCTTTTCCTTGTCTGCCTTTTGGCCGACTCCGGGGAAAGGCCCAGTGACGGTGAGGAAAGACCCACTAACTACAAGGAAATGTCCTGTTGGCAGCACGAAAGAGTGTAACCCGAGATTATCTTCATAGGGCACGAAAGACCTCAAAGCGGAAGCTTGGCGGGGCCTGGAGTTGTACTGTCTTCACCTGTCAACGGAACAGCAACGAGAGAGGCTGCGGGATGCACACAGCAGTTGCCTGACGGTGGCGTTTTTTTTTTTTTTTTTTTTTTTTTTTTTTGCCAGTGGGTTCTGCAGTCATGAAATAGGGGCTGGTGCATCCATGGGAACGCTCCCGTGGAGGTTCTGTCATGTCACATTCAGTGGCCATCACACAATGGCATCTGCCAGGGAGCATTTCTTCCTTGACGTCTTAATGGAATGCCTTGTACATTCCTGCACCCTTTGTGAACACAGCGCACGCTTCCATGAGTAGCGCAAGATTGCTCCCTGCGGTTTGTTCGGCAGTTGAGGACAGTACATCTCTGGGTTCCACCCGCACTTTCGGGTATATCTTTTCCTTGTGTTGGTTCCTACCATGTAGAGGAAGAGTCCAAACCGATGGGGGAAACAAGGAGTGGGAAATGGGGGAAGGTGGCAAGTATTATAGAGGGGGAAAAAGTAAGGGGGAAATACGGAATGCGATAATGGGAGGTAACAAAAAAATCAAAAATGGGGAGGGGAAGGAGGACGAAAAAAAACCCCACCGCCTTTATCTCTTCATATATTTGTGTCTCCGTCTAATACCTTTTCCACTCTGATTTTGATTATGATTTTGCTGGATTTTCTTTCATCTTTTGGCTGTATAGATAATGCATGTGTTTTGAGGAAAGATCATCAGATCTTTAGTCTGGAAGTAAAACGGAATTCTGACTTCAAGGGAGGTTAGGTGACGGGGAGAGGTTTGATGTGCAACAAGTCAGCTGCTCATTTAGCATGTAATACAAACCTGTGCCAATCACATTATAAATTAGTTCTGAAAATATATAGGACAATCAGAAGTCACTCATCACTAAACAAAAGACCAGCTGCAATTCATTGAAAATCACTACAAATTCTAAGACCAGTCACATTAAAAGTCGTTACAAAAATTACTGCCCAATCACATTATAGGCTTTAACTCGTCACAAAAGCACATGCTAATCATGTTACATGCTTAAACTTACCACAGAACTAAAGACCAATGATTTTACGGGCTTAAAGTCATCACAGTATGATAGATTGATCATTTGACCACCTGAAAGTCACTAGCAAAACCATAGACCATTCGCATTAATTATATACTGAAAGTCACCATAAAACCACAGACAATACAAATAACAAGTCACCACAAACCCATTGTCTAATCATACTGCAACTGAAAGTCACCACAACACAACAAACTAATTACCCTACAGACAAAGTCATCACAAAACCACAGACCAGTCTCAATACGAACTGAAGACAGTAAATAGCCCACAAACTTCACTGCAAAAGGAAACAAGATTCGAACTATATCACTTCAAAAGAAAACATGATTCGAACCACTTTACTACAGAGGGGGACAAGATTCGGACTACTTCACACGGAAGGGAAACAAAATTCGAACTATTCCACCGCAAATGGCAATCAGGAAGGATTCAGCCACTGTGGAATCCCGTTACGAAGGGACCTAAGAACTCACTAAATACACTGGCTACCAAGCAAGAAGACACGAAAGACAGCCACTATCCTCGATCCTGCCCCCACAAGCTGTGCAGCTATTCAATCGCCCCTCGCAGCAGCGAGACGCCGCTGGAGGACAAGCACCAATGCTGCGCACCCCACCTTTGCGATAATGCCAAACATGTAGATGTACAAAACGTAGGCCTGCTGATTAAAATCAGAACTACAGACTTCGCCTTGGACACTGTCACCTTATTAGTGTACGGCTGATGGGACATTAATCTGACCCTAGTTGAGAGAGAGAGAGAGAGAGAGAGAGAGAGAGAGAGAGAGAGAGAGAGAGAGAGAGAGAGAGAGAGAGAGATTCCTTAATTGCTCAGAGGACTTGTTCAATCACAAGGCCACTCGACTTAGGTCTATTTATGATTATTTTTGTAACCTCTGCATGGTATATGAAATAAGCATCACTTTGCACTTTGTTTTGTGTGCTTGTTTGTATTTTGGCTTGCTTTCGGTTACGCTGCTGTCTGTTTCAGTCGTTTTTTTTTTTCTTTCCGGAGAAGGGATGATGATGATGATGATGATGATCTTTATTTCCAAGGGTAACAGATAAGCAAACACATGCTTTTTTTCATCCGGCCCTTGCCTCGCTTAGGGACTAACTAAGCATAACTAGCGACTAAGACTTACAAAAAATTGTAACCAACACACATATCTTCACAAATGCATTAAAAGTTGATGAGTTGTTCATCCATTAACATTCAAGGAGTAGATGACTTTAAAGGAAAACAAAGCGATTGAAACAACAAACAAGAATAAAGAAATTGATTTCAAAGAAGAAAAAAATCAGCACACACAGACATAGAATAAGCGATCCTCCTATCGAAGAGAGAGAGAGAGAGAGAGAGAGAGAGAGAGAGAGAGAGAGAGAGAGAGAGATGGGGGAAGGGAGCATGTACTGGGGGAAGGGGGAGACACACTGTCGAGAGTGGGTATAGCAGCAGTTTTGTTTTCTTCTTTCACGAATTAGACAACTTCACCTTTTTTGTTTGCTTGTTGTTGTTGTTGTTTTTTTAATGTCACGTTATTTGATTGACTGATTGATTGATTTTTTTTTCATGAGGACAAAAATAATGGCTGCACATAATTCGAAAAGGACGTCCTCTTTGACTTCTGTCCTTGCAGACGACATGTATCTTGTTTGTATAGAATGTGTAGTGGACTTTAAACGGAAAGAAGCTGAATTCGAAACTAAATTGATCACAGTTCCGTCTTTATTTTTCACATCAGTCCTTTTCAAATATAAACATTAACATGTGTGCCACGCTACGTGATTCGTCCAATCGTGCTAACTTCCTTGCCACTGGGACGCAGATTCTAGGCCATACAGCTGCTGGATGCTGCAAGACGGACAACGCGAGAAGACAAAAAGCAAAGACTCCTACAGTTTCTTCTTATCTATTAGAGTGCGTTTTTAGTTTTGGTACATGGAGAAAAATGATCAATTAACACTGCCTCTTTTGTTTATAAATATCAGTATATAAGATCCAAAGCAGAAAAGTATGGATTTTTAAACTGTTAATGTACTCAGTAGCTGCCGCTTTTCTTCTTTCATAAAAATACTGTTGAAGCACAAACTAGCTGCCATTTTTCGTCTTTCATAAAAATACAGAACAGTTCACCGCATCCCTTCCTCGGGTGATCACTGTATGGTTAAAAGGAAATAAAAACACGTGCTGCACAAGATGCTTTCACTGCTGATTTTTGCCTTAGGGGTCTTGAAAAAGCCAGGCTGCATGGTTGTTACAAAACTCCCTTGCTGCATGTTGTGCTCACTCCTGTATGTAGCTGTAAAGTCTAACCAAGGCTAAAAGTTCTGTTGAATACTTTTCCTGTGGACATGTCACCTGTTCAGAATCTGCTGCCTCGATGAATCAATGTGCCTCAGAACAAACCACCCAGAATCGTCTCACGCTCAACAACCAGTCAGTGGCTACGCGCAGATCCCTCCACGCTGTTATGTTTGGCAGCATTGCATTAGGCAAGTGAACACCGTCTCAGGGACATACAGGGATGGCGACATGTGTGATTCTCTGATAAGCCTTGAAGTCTTCTACTGCGCCATGGTGAACAAAAGTGTATTTATCAAAGTGTAAACGAACGCTTTGCCCCAGTCTACATTGATCCAGCACCTCCTCCAGGAGGTGGAAGCGTGGTGGTATGGGAAGCCATTTCTCTAACTTGTGGAAGTGATTGAGTTGTGGTGTAGGGCAACCTCAGTACAGCGCTCTGTGGAAAATATGTTGACATTTCACGCTCAGACTCTCCTGCTAAGTCCAAGAGCTTTTTTCCCCAGACGGACGACACAAGATCACTCGTGGTACGTGTCACTCCACAGTTCCTAGCTGACAACATCAAAAGCCTCCCATGCCATCGAGATCACCTGGTCTTAATTCTATAGACCATTGATAGAATATTTTGTACAGACACGTCCGAGTCAGACCCCCCCCCCCCTCCCCTCCCACCCACACAAATCTCTAGAAGGGGTCCCCTGGTTACACAGCTGGGCTAGATCCATCATCATTTATAGCGGGTGGAAGGTTGGCTACCGCGTCAAACGTTGGCCTCTCACGTTAATGCCCTCCAAGAGAGATCTACCACCTCTATTCCTGCATTCCCTACTATGCCACTTCGAATTGATTGACGGTGCATAGTCTATATGACCCTCCATTTTCTATCATTCACTTTTTGTCATCCTCCAGACTTATCACTCCCAAATCCATGTGCCCTACAAGTGATGTAGGAACACAAAGAACACACCAATCATGCATTTTTCTGCTGTCACTGCAAACACATAATGTTGAACTAGTATTGTGACCCCAACTCAACGGCCCAAATCATCTTTTTCACGTTCAAAACCTTTTTTTTTTTCTTTCATAGAAGCAGCACAATATCTATCTATTGAAACAGCCGTTGTTATGGCTTACCCCCTACTGTAGTCCCGATTGCTGTCTTAAAATTGTAGATGGCTGAAAGAAGGCACAGCAGTTTGCAAGCCCAGTTGGCTGTTAACCTCTTAAAGTACAAGCAAAAATTCAACGATCTAATTTAATCTGGTTGGCATGTCTTATATGAACAGACGACGTTAACTTCAAGGTAACAGCGTAAGCATCAAATATATTTACTTACAGTTGCTATGGATCTTGTAAACAAGGATGGCGTCTACTTTCTCTTTTAGCCAGAATCAGAACATCTCGCCGCTTGCTGTAAAACACCCAAGCAGAATATGCTCTTCAGTGCTGTTTGTTGAATCTGAATCTGAATCTGAATTATTACGTCGCTGTCGCCACATCTTAGGGCATTATCGCGACGGGTTGGGGGTGTGCGCAGTCTAGTTAGTTAGCTGTTGTGATGCGATCAGTCTTTTGAAACTTTCTATGGATAGTGCCCTAACAATATTTTGTTCAAGGTGGTTCCAGTCTCTTACTGCGCTAACAAAAAATGACTGTTTGAACTGCTGTGTCTGGCATCTGCTGACTTGGAATGTTCTTGTTTTGTTTCTAATACAGTCAGAGATTGCACTGGTGGTATAGTAGCTGCCAGATGTTCGTGGCCTTATGAGTCGTCCTGGTTTGTGTGGAATTAAATATTCAGCAGCCGGTACCAACCCCTCAACCACCCTGTAGAGGAAGATGAGGCGTAGATCACGACTGCGCTGTTGGAGTGTTGGCAGTTGCAGAGTGTGAAGCATCTTGGTGATGGAGCCGGGTGTTCTGGAATTGTAATCGCCGGTTATGAACCGAGCAGATAGGCGCTGCACTCTTTCGAGTTTGTCATTGTCTTATTTGAGGTAAGGACTCCAAATGATGAAGCCATACTCGAGGGCTGGTCTGATGAGGGATAGACAGGCATTCTTCTTGCATTGCGGGGGGCAGAAACGCAGGTTTCTCCTGAGGAAGCCAAGGGTCCTGTGTGCTTTCTTGCAGGTGTGGGCGATGTGGGTGCTCCATTTCTGGTCATCAGAGAGTTGGATGCCAAGGTAGGGGTTTGTGTAGACATACTGAAGGGGGGTGTTACGTAGGGAGTAGATGTAGCTGGTAGACTGCTGTGTACTGAGGATGAAGCACTTGTTGGGGTTAAACTTCACACCCCAGTCAGTGGCCCAGGTTTCGAGTTGGTTGAGATCTTCTTGAAGCTGAATGTGGTCTTGTAGGGAATTGATCTGGCGGTAAAGGAGGCAATCGTCAACAAACAGGCGAACTTGGGACTTGACTCTATCCGGGAGATCATTGATGTGGCACAGGAAGAGGAGCGGGCCCAACACTGTCCCTTGAGGTACCCCGGAATCCACCGAGGTCTCTTCAGATGTGACGCCCTCTATCACGACGGCCATCTTCTTATATTGTAATCTGACGCCAAGTCCTCACTGCTTATCTTCATGGCTTGGTGGGTTGGCCAGCTATTGGTAGTTAACGCTCATGTTGTTAATCTGGCAGCGGCCATAGTAAACCCGTGCCCAGACGGCCGTGCTTTGCACGGCCCGGTTAAAAAAAAATCCTGCCCGGCTCAACTCCTCTGTCGCGTCATCAATGACGGCTGCAGGTAGCCATTGTGGAGCCGGGCCGACCCGGAATTTTCAACCCGTCGTTCCGCCGGTCGCGCAAACCGTCCGTTTCACGGCTCTTCGGGTAGCCTAGTCATAAAGGGAAAGAACTGCGCTCTCGAATTTTCATTGACGAATTGCTCTCTCTCTCTCTCTCTCTCTCAAAGCCTATAGAGTGCTAATTTTAAATGTAATTAATAGCCAACCGCCAAGTAAACGTAGACAAACGAATCACAAGACAAAACACGACGCGAACAATAGGATGCTGCTAGATCTAGATTCACGCGACAAAAGAAACTGGGCTTCTTCTTCTACTTTTTCAAATATCCACTGTGAACTGTTTACGTTACGTTAAATGGTTTTGTGTAGGCAAATCCAGGTGTGGAAGAAATGATTTTTGCATGATTTTAGGGAAAGATTATTTTCATGTAGGTGGCAGGAATGGGATTTTCATATCAAGAATAACAATAGATCTAGCATGTGTCTAGTTTGTGTCTTGTCTATGGCCGCTTCCACGGATCCGAACACCTATGGACCACTATGGCCGCCGCCATAGTTATATTATCTTGGCTCCTGTGTTTATGTTTTTCCTTCCGTTTAGCTCTAAAGTGAGTACATATAGGATTATGCTTGTGGCTTGCTGTGGCATGTCTGTGAAGAGGGCGACAGGTTTTCAAATGACTAGTTTCAGTATTTGACTATATTTGACTACCTTCAATATTTGACAAGTCTGATAGTCTATGATGTGTTCATTTGTTCATCATAAGCCTGTGAACACACTTGTGAATTTCAGTGTGGATTAATACTGTGTTATCAAATGAAACATGAAACTGAACTGTATTGAATTCCATTATGATCAGGAGCAGCTAGTGAATGTTATTGTAGTTTGTTGTTGCTGTTGAAACAGTGAGTATGCAATTTGATCCCATATGGACAGGTAATGTAGATTTATCACAAACAACAACAAAAATAACAAGAAGAAGAAGAAAAACAAAGTCAAGGGCATCAGTTTTCCTGAAAGGCAGTCTACTTGATCCTTCTTTTGCTCATCCGTGGAATGATGGGAGTAGCAATGATGATCTATCAGCCCACACCATGGAGATTGTGGGGAGGCAAAAACCCGGGATGCATGTGCTAGAAAGAAGGAAAGAAAGTGGTGATGTCAACATCCAATCCACCCAAGGTTCTTATGCAAAGTTATTCCCAGACCAAGAGCTGAAGTCTTTTGTTCTGGATCATTTAATTCTTCCTACGTAACCTTTACCGTGCTTCCAGGGTCTTCCATGACCCAGTGACTCAGATTATCATGTCTTATGAACGGATAGAGCTATGCTCACAAAATCTTATAAGTTCCTCAACGATCTTAACAGCCGTTGGTCACAGAAATTTCATGTATGGACACAATCAATTATCAGCGTAATTAGTCGCGGTTCCCCCAGGATCTATACATTGTAATGGGTCGCACATGACCCACGCCAACAGGTGAGGAATAAGTTGCTGAATTGCCCTTTATCAGGTGTGGGTCTTACGAGACCTGCGCGATCTGAATAGGGATAAGCAATAGGAAAAGCCTCTACAAAATGTGTGGGTCTTGGGCGACCCGCACGATCGGATCTGTGTAGCCAAAAACGTCATCCGGTACAGGTTAATCTTAATGGGTTCATATGTGGGCTCATTCCACCTCTCTGCTAAGTTTTGGTTAGAATTTGTTTTCAATAATTCACACTTCGCATTTGATAATATGTCACTGTGATATATGTTTTGTTTGAAATTTTGATTAATCTTGCACAAATCTTAAATAAATGTTAGCGAACCGCCAAGAGAAATGTGGGCAAATGAGTCACAAGACAAAACACGAATAATACAACGAAAATTAACGAATTTGGTACTCAGCTTCGATCTCTTCACTCTTCAGCACAAGGAAGGCAGGCGTTGAATGTTATTATTTGTTTGTGTCTTGTTTGTTTGTATTATTTGTTTGTGTCTTGCCTGAAGAAGACCTAAGAGGTCGAAACGCGTCGTGTTTTGTCTTGTGACTCATTTGTCCACGTTTCTCTTGGCAGTTCGCTAACATTTATTTAAGATTTGTTTTGATTTCCGCCTGCAGTCGCCTCACTTTGCAACCTAATCTTACACAGTTTAACAAAAATTGAAACCAGCAAACACATAGTAGCAAAAAAACCCCAAAAAAACTGTCATTAAAAAAACATGTTTGCACACACACCACCAACACCACACAAGCACAACAATGACACAATACAATCATGATTTCATTCATATCAAGAAATTTTACTACACAACTCTACACATTCAAAAGCACAGTTCAAATGGATATGTGGAACTTCAGATGCACATATGAGGAACTTTAAGTGCACAGTTTAATATTTTCAAAAAATCTTGGACTTTGAGAGGACTATGTAATAACATTTTTAAATTCCAGAGCTGGTTTTGTCAAAATGAAAAAAAAAAAGACAATGTCCAGTTTATGAACCACCACTGAACACTTCACTGCAACACTGCAGTGTCTCCTCTGCCCGGTTGTCTCACAGCAGCATGAAACAGTGAACTGGAACTACAAAAAGGGTTGTTCACCGATGCTGGCTCCACCAGCTAAGACCGTGGTTAATCCTGAGCTTTGTGGGTGCTGTCCAGTGTATGTTAGATCAAACCAGACATCTCTAAAGAGATTCCGTATCAGAGCAGTTCCTCCTCAAGTGGTTGCCTCATGATGACCAAGAACTGAATGTTCCTAACAGACTGCTGGCACTGGGGGCAACCACATGGGTGTGTCTGTGAATGAAAGAAGCTGGAAGGAGTGATGCAGTAGTAATGCTACTCAAAGAACACTGCAACAACAAAACTTAGAGATAATTATTGCAAAGATATCTACGACCGGAGACTTAAGCATTTATCCACACTTTTGTCCAGCAAGACAGCAGATTTTATCCTAAGATGGCAGTGACAGATGTAAGATACGGACACAACAGCAGTCAGGCTACATGGGTAACGTAAAATGTACACTTCCGTAAATGTTTGTTTTATTGAACAACTCAAAAAAACACCCCAAAACATATCCATTAGATTCTCTGCTTATTCACAAGACTGATTAAACAAAGGATATATGCACAAAACCTTTTGGCATAATCATCTCTTTTTCTTTTCAATCAAGGCAGTTATGATTATGGATACGGCTGTACATCGGATATAAAGCAAGAACAACAAATATCAAAAAGACATGTGCAACTTTAAAGTAAGATGTTTCAAATTATGAAATCAATATTACACAGAATCTCTTCCACCAACTTTACACACTTGTGTCTACTTTTTTTTTTTTTTTTTGCCAATAAAAGGTTTTAACAAACCAAGAATTGTGTTGCTACAAGAACTACATTCTGTTTCTCATTTTTATTCTAAAAAAAAATCCTGCCATATCACTTATTTAAGTACACAAAAAGGTAAACAACAACAATGTTGACAAAAAATCAAAATAAATAAATAAATGAATAAATAAATAAAGGAAACAACAACAACAAAAACAAAGCCAAAGTTTTGAAATTGGGTCAGACACCATTTGGAGATAGTTCACACACACAAAAAACACCTCCACAGAAGAGCGATACCCAAACCAATTCCGGGGATCTTCCCCAAAAAGAATCCTTGTCACCAACTGAACAGAAGAATGTGA
>CM065737.1:9180983-9208483 GCA_033310375.1 Conus canariensis | reverse complement strand
AAAGATAGTTAAATTGAAATCTAAGAGATATACCAATGGATGTTGATAATAATGATAATTGTAACAATAATAATATTATAAATAATAGTGGTAACAGTAGTAGTAATAGTAATAATAACCACTATGATAATGATAATAATCATAATGTCGATAGTACTACTACTACCACTAATGATAATGATATAATTGATAACAATGTTGTGATTCTTCTGCTGGCCTTGATGACATCAATTACCAACTTGTGAAACACCTCTTGGAAAGCAGTGTCCAGATACTCTTAAAAGTATACAATCATACCTGGACTACAAGGCAATATCTCCCCTCATGGTGGAAAGCCCTCAGCAGTTCAATTACCAAAACCACAAAAGACTTAACCAACCTTTCCAATCATTGCTCAATAGCTCTGAGCAGCTGCCTTTGTAAATTAACGGAAAAAATAGTCAACTCTTGCCTGATGTAGAAACTGTAAATCAATGGTCTTTGGGCCAATGAACAGTGAAGTTCCACCAGTACCATTCTACCGTTAAACATTTAGTCTGTCTTGAAATCATCATACGCAATGTAGTCATTAACAAACATGATGTGGTTGCCATCCTTTTTGACCTGGAGAAGGCCTGGCTTATGACACTGCTAAGAAATTTGGTATTCTCACGGATCTTCATAATTTGGGGTTTTGAGGACATCTTCTTCCTTGTTTAAAAAAAAGCAACTTTATGACTGACCATCAATTATAAGTCTGAGAAGGTACAATGTTTTGGACATCCACAAGCAGGAATTGGGAATACCCCCAGGGGATGACATGATATCAGAGATAAATACTTTACAGGGGACTCAATGAAAATCTTGTTAGATAACCAACCTGAAGTGATCTTTTAGTTCATGATGAAAAGAAATATTTTCCATCTGAACTACGATTTTACAGAAGGAAGATTTGAAAGCAATTCAATCATGTTTCTACAACATTTTTTAAAATGCCTTCTGTGTGTGGTCTTTTTCTTTTATTCATTTATTTCTTTTTTAACAGCTGTATAAAAATGACCGTGACAAGGTGACAGCCCTGATATAGCCCCTTGTGGCTGGCTGGTCTAAAAACAACGTGAACTGACTTGAAATAACTTTGAGCAAACCAATGTTGGCAGACAATCCCGATCAGTTTGTAACAATCCATAGACTAAGGGTGAAGGGGAAGCAAACTGTTAGAGGCTCACCATGTCTGGGGCACAGCATAAAGGAAGGCGGTACCAATCCCTTTTCTTCCAACCCCTTGAAGGGTTCCCATTCATGACTGTCAGCCTCCCAGGCAAATGCTCTGAGAATTGGACTATCACATCCATCAAAGACAAGATGTCTCCAGAACTGTCAGCTGTCCTCCCACACTATCACAACAACCAGATACTGCAAAAGATGGCAAACGAGCTGCTAGCCATGGAGATTCTGAGGAGGAAGTGGAGCGAGATTGGACACACCCTCAGGAGGCAAACACCCAACCATCTGTCAGAAGAGGAGACAACCCAAAAACAGCAGGAGACGAAACATGAGGCTGAGTTGAAGAGAAAGGGAATGATCTGGGCAGAGGGAGACAGGACAGCCCAGAGTGAAGCCCATTGGAGATCTGTCATCAATAGCTGTGTTCCCCTGGTTGTGAAAGGCAAAAGTCAATTTCTGCTTGATGAACTGTATCAACCGGTACCTGCATATCATACAAACTGATTTGTTCAGAACAGTTGTCTGGCTAAAATCAATGAAGTCACCACAAACATTCAGCTTCCATTTGTGGTGATGAACACAGCAAAGACTAAACTTATCTATTTAACTCAGTTAGCGACATGCAACTCTTTTCACTGTATTAATTAAAAGAAAATTTTCAAAAAGTTAATAGAGCATTTCCATACCTCGGATCAGCCTAGCTTGGTCATTGACTGACAGCTGGGAAAATCCTGGAATGGTTTTGACAAAGGCGATGTAACTGCAGATGTTCTTTTCCGTCTTTGCCATCACGTGATCGATGATAGGCTGACGGTTGTCGGCATCCAGCCCTGTCCTCTGGTAAATGTCCTGGTACTCTTTCTCTGACAGGTTCATGGACCCAAAGACGTCCCTCTTCAATTTGCAGTTTTCCTGTCCAGCATCAGATGAAAAAAACAAAAACAATGTTAACAAAGTCTAGCATGATGCATCAGGATTCCTTTCATAGTGAGTTGAAAATGTGGTGCAATGTGATGGCGGAATATGGTACAACACTCACACAACAGTGGCCTGGAAACACGAAGCAGGAGATGCCATGACTATGCTCATACATATGTTCGAACAAATGTTCGAATACTTTAATTGCTTCAATAACAGCTGCACAACTTCAATAACAGCTGCACAAATAAAGGGTGGAAAGAATGAAGCGATGAATTCACAATTTACATTATCTTTTCAGTCTCTCTCTATCCCCCGTCCACAACACCCTCCCTCCCCTCTTGCCTTCATTCTCTCTCTTTCTCCATCTCCCTATCGGACAGGATTAAGGAATAAAGTAGTTTGGTGCCTTCCTTCATCAGTCATTTATGAAAGTCAGAACTAACAGCCACTATTCTGCACTGATGCCATTTCCATTTTGGGTGTGTGAGAGAGAAGGGGAAGAGAGGCAGGGAGGGGCGGTACTGTTATTTCCAGGCCATAAGCCACACCGCTATGTAAGCTGTACCTAACACATTTGTTTAAAATGTCAGATAAAAACAATACCTAAGTCACTACCTGTACATGCAGTGAAGGCAAAAAAAACCCCACAAAAAACGCTCTTTAGAGTCTTTTTCCTTGCAATTCTTGGTGGCACTAAAACCTCTGAACAACTCATCTTCAGTGTCAGACACAAAGGGTTTTGATAACTCTTCACTGATGTTGGCCATGTTGTTTGCAGACTTCTGGTACTTGTACCTCACTTATGCTTGCTATGACATCTATATCATTTGCTGTTGAGACAATGCCTATTTTTTTCAAAACATTAATAATCATGGCAGCTGAGATTTTTTCTTTTTTTTGTGCATCAGAAGAATTCATTGACCTGAATATGCCACCATTGGACGATTAATAGCCTTCCACCTGCTCCATTGGCTTGGTTTCTCGACTTTGGCACATTTGTTTGATCACATGGTTTCTGACAAGAGACTGATTAAGCAAAAATAATATTCATTTATAGTTAACAACACTCATTTTGCAGGTTGCACATGCATGAATCATTCTTTCTGTGAATTTGATTTCTGCAAACATTTGTTTTCAGTTTGTCTGATCAAAAGCAGATCAGGAGAAGATAACCTCAGGACGAGCTAAGAATAGTATCAGAAAAAAATCCATGAATAGGCTGCTGCCAGTGTTGTAGCTACAAGGGTTAGAACAGCATAAAAAAAGAAGTTGCAGCTTATAACTCAGCAGTATGGTACTAACTTACCAGACTGGCTATCACATTCAGAGAAATATCTGGGTAGTCTTTGCACTAGACAGCCCCCATTTAAACAGTTATGTTTTCATTTCACCATCTCCAGCACTTACCAAGAAAGATGTCGGATCTTTCAATCCATGGCAATAGATGATCTTTGTGCCAATGTTTTGCTCTTTGAGCTGGATCAAACAGATGACAGAAAAAAGATAAACTTGAAGAGTTGTGTTTATTCCTCCAGAAAGCCCTCTTGTCCATTGTTTGGATGTCTTACCTCAACTGGCTGATTCTTTAACAGGCCTTTCTGTATGTGTGTGTGTGTGTGTGTGTGTGTGTGTGTGTGTGTGTGTGTGTGTGTGTGTGTGTGTCTGTGTGTGTCTGTGTGTCTGTCTTTGTGTGTGTGTGTGTATGGTGTGTGTGTGTGTGTGTGTGTGTGTGTGTGTGTGTGTGTGTGTGACGAGATGAGTATGTGTGGTAGGTGGGTCCTCTAGGGGAAGGACTGGGGATAATTTCTCACTGAGAATTATCTTAACATTTCACCTACACCCTCTCTCTTATTAGTGGTGGAAGGAGCAACTTTCCGGTACTAGTCATCGAAGAAATTTTTATTTTTTTTCCGGGACGTAAAATACTTAACAGTGGCTCTGAGATAGTTTTCCTTAGGCCCGTACTCTTATAAGTACTTATAGCTCCAAGAGACAGAATTGAAGAGAGAAGTTCAAACATTCAACTTTTGATTGAACAACAGGGAACCGACACAGGTTAAGTGCAATTTCACACATCAACTTTTATTGCTTACACATAGGTAAGTATGGGCATGTCAAGTTCATAGGCCAGGGTTTAGTTCTCATTGGACTACCACAATGAGGGGCCCTCCCTCACTCCTACTTTACTCGCTTGCACTCAGTGCAGCAAGCTTAAGTTGGCATACAGGGGGTCTGTCTAAGTTACACTGAATGTATCCAAAGAGGTACTCATAGACAGAGTCTCCCTGTCTCATCATAAAGTGAGGGCAAGGGTCTGATGGATTTGAGTCCAGGTGATAAGCTAACTTAGCTTTGCTTCAGAGAGGGTAGTTGATCTCTCCTGTGGTTGGTGACTGCCCCACTGGTGTAGATTGGTTGTCTGGTGTCACCCTGGTGTTGGGCGAAGTCCCAGCTCCTGGTCCCGCCGCAATGTGTAGCGTGACCAGGATAGCGTGACCAGGATCCCAGTTCTGCGATAAAGAGAACTTGGTCTGTAGGTGAGAATCTGACGGCTGGTTTGTCGAGTGCACACATTTACCCTGGTTTACTTTCAGCACAGGTGTGAGACTCAGCCAGCAAAGTATTCTCTATGGTAGAGTTTCTGCTATAACTATTAATCTCCACTTTTGTTTAAAGACTAAGTTAAGCTCACAAAAGGGTAGGAGACAGTAATACTATGTTACAGAGTTTCAGTCATACAACTCTTCCATGTTTCTTATGAATTAAATCACACTGACTTGGGCTACACTTAGTCCAAGTACACATGTGGTGTAGACTTAAAGTCATACACTACAAAATCATTCCAACAATCACCAGTATTTATAAATCAGGGTAGCAGTCCTTAACCTAGCACAGGTATACTGTTTTCCTGACCAAAATTAATCATTAAATTATTATCTTAACAGACAGAATTGCCTACTGGCAAAAGTCAGGGTGAACACAAAGAACAATGGTCAGATAGTTAACAAAGAATCATAACCACTGGGAGAGAGCTTTTGCCATATGATGGCAAGCAAACTCCTACACAGAATAATCATTCATCAGTTTGATACATGTTGCTAAGCATTTGTACAAAGTTACAATGTTAACGCACACAGCATACATAAAATCCATACATAGATTCGAAAAGGTAAAACAGAGTTCCGACTCACTTTTCCTGGGAATGAACAGTGAATGACTTGAGATCAACGAGGTTACCAGGATTTTCCCACGCCTTCTCTAGTTGTCTCTTTTGTCTTCCTCTGGTCTGGTCTACAGGCAGTCTTGAGGGGTCAGTGAAATTGCACCCCTGTGCGGCTAGTATAAATGTATTCTAACTGCGGAATTCGGTTGTGACAACCTGTCGCTCACACATCAGGGGTGAGAGGGGGAGGGATCTAGTCTTAATACCAGTCGCCTCGGAAACCGTTTGAACCTAATCGGCACAGCTCACGGACTTCAGCGGCCGGTTTAATTTATGCATCCGTATAGACACAGACTCTCACGGAGAAACTCCAGTGACATAATTCACCAGTTCAGCCAGTGCACGGACTGTAGATATGAAAAGGGGGGGGGGGGGAGGGGCGAGGGGGGGGGAGGGCACGGCAGTGGATCGTGTCGGCCAGGCGGTTCGCTCCGTCCTAAGCTAGGGAAATGGGGGGGGGGGGGGGGGTTGAGAGGGGAGAGTGGGCATAGATTTGAAATCTATTTTTTGGGGTTTGGGGTTTTAGTGGGACTGATTGGATGGTTTTGTCAAGCGTTTCGTCACAGTGTGTGTGTGTGTGTGTGTGTGTGTGTGTGAAAAATGCACATGTCCATTAAGTGGTGTGGTATCTGCTGCTGCTGCTGCTGCTGATGTTTCATTTCAACAGATCATCATTCTAACTTCTAAGCTGGATGATGAAGTGGATTAAACAGTGTGCACATCAAAATATTACAAGATTGTTGTAGAAGCTGCTGACCACAGATCTTTCTTTCCAACAAAGTTCATATAGCATTCAACACCTATCTTGCACTGAACTGGATGAAGATAAGAGATTGCTTGCTCATTTTTATTGTCCTGAGTGTTTAGTATCTTGCCTGAAGAAGACCTTGGAGGTCGAAATGCGTTGTTTTGCCTCGTGATTCGTTTGTCTACGTTTTTTGGTGGTGCTTTATCACTAACATTTCAAATTTGTTTAGTTTTCCGCCTGCAGTCGCCGCACCTTGCTACTGAAGTTCATATGTCATGTTTTTGACATAGTAACAGGGCTGCTCAAATGAATGTAAAATAACTGTTTGCAAATATGCTACATGAATACCGTTAGTGTAACCTTCTCCCTCACTCCCCTCATCCCTCTTATCCTGCTCAAATGAATGTAAAATAACTGCAAGTTTGCTACATAAATACTGTTTAGTACAATCCTCTCCCTCATTACCCTCAACCCTCTAGCTGAGGCTCACAAACACACACACACACACACACACACACACACACACACACACACACACACACACACAGTGTGTGTGTGTGTGTGTGTGTGTGCGCATGTGTGTGTGCATGTGTGTGTGTGTGAGTGTGTGTGTGTGTGTGTGCGTGTGTGTGTGCACGCATGCACGCACGCATATGTGTGCGCCCATGTGTGTGTGTGTGTGTGTGTGTGTGTGTGTGTGTGTGTGTGTGTGTTATTTATTAGCTAATAATCTGATGACTGTGCCATATTATTCAAATTAATTCAGCCTAAAATCTAAAGTATATTCAAGCATGCTTGGTGCAACATTCTCTGATTACATCTGAATCATTTTTCCAAAATGCAATCAATTCAGTTAGCAAAATGTACATTCTGAGCTATCTTAAAAGACAAATCTGCACACAAACAATTTCCACAAATAATCTCCAGACACTCACGTAACAATCTATCTGTTTTTTCCTCATGACCTCTGGGGTCAGGCTGTCGCTGTAGTCATGGACCAGTTCCTGGTGAGCCTGAACCAGGTGGTGGACCATCTTCTCACACTCTGTGTCATCAAGTACGTCCTGGCCTTTTCTATAACAGTCATCGTCAGTTATCATGACAGAGTGCACACTCTGGTCTAAGAACTCATCCAAACACGTGGGAGAAGATACGCACACCTGCACTCTGTCCTCCCTGTCTTCAGTCAAGAAGCTGGACGGTGCCGGTTGACCCCACAACGAGGAAACCAGTGGTAGTGCCACCTTGGTTCCTTCCTCATGTAAGGAGCGATCAGACAACAAAGTAGAAGAGTCTGTCCTTTGAGGCAGTGTGCACACTGAAGAGAACGACGGAAGCTCCATTCCACTTTCTTCCTCTTCTTCCGACTGAGCCATGTCTGAGAAGGTGTGACAGGGCACTTCATGCAGAGATGGGAGAGAACAAAGTTCCACTTGGGAGCTTTCCATGGACTGCGTCAACTGATCCGAGGAGGACGGGGAGAGAGGGCACAGCTGAATCCCAGAATCAAACACGTCCAATGTTTCCCCATCAAAGGTAGTTGTTGATGACGCAGGGGGTGTGGATTCGCCAACTTCAGACATCAGGGAATCCAGCAGGGTGTTGACGGCACTGTTCCTTGAGAGGTGTGTGTGAAGGTTGGGGTCTGCACTGTGGTCAACAGGGGTCTTTCCCAGCGTCTGGTAATACTCCAACGTGTCCTGCGTACGCTTTGCATGTGTGTAACGTCCTGTCTTGATATCTGTAAGTAAGTGCGTACATGTGCAAGCGCATGTGTGTACACACACACACACACACACACACACACACCACAAACACACACACACACACAAACACACACACATATCACAAACACACACACACACATACCACAAACACACACACACACACACACACACACACACACACACACACACACACACACACCCTTGACTATCTAAAGCTTGTGGCTTAGTGAAATACAGTATCAAAACAGCTTTAAGTAACATACAAAACGTTGTCTCCTAAGACCAGTGAATCAAAAGTCCAGGACTCCAAAAGTGACTTCATGTCTCAAAGTCTGTACAACACTCTAAAGCCAAAAACAGCTGTCTTCTAACTGAGACAAAGCCCATGCAGCACACGACTTCTTATCTGTAAACACAAGTCCACTCCAGCACTATGCTCACATTCAAAATGTTCACAGTTCAAATTCCTGACAATCAAACATCTTAATTTGGCAATTTCACCAGCCATGTTAACATGTTGTCATTGTGGTGGTATTACTGTACTGTTAGGCAGACTCTCCCAGTCCCCAGCTGTCATGGTACGTCATCTCCTTTTGCCAGATCAGTTGAGGCAGGTATAAACCTAATATCTGGTGGGCGAGCATGGAAGAAATAGCCCTCATACTTGGAAAAAGAAATAATCTTTTCAGACAGTTCAAAACAAGAAGCTAAAAGAAACATTTTGAAAACCCTTAAAAATGAATCTGAGTAACATCAGTAGTCATCATCATCATCATCATCATTGGCAATCATGTGCACAAATATAGTGCCTGGTCCTAACAGAGACATACAAGGCATAACTGCTGCCAAGTTCCAGCAGATAAACACAAAGAACCGTTTGGCTTGAGAAATGAAAGAAAGAAACAAACAAACAAACAAAAACAAAGACCACTCAGCTTCAACTTCACCCCATTTCCACAGCAAATTTGCTCCAAACACATGTGCACCGTATACTGCTTTCATTTACAACACAAGAAGGGGTAATGCTCACCTCAGTCTGTGCAGTCAAAGCCTCGTGTCATGTAACATTCCGTTAGGCCTACCAGATATAGACTCTAGATTTGGCTGTGAGCCGTACTCACTCTGACTTTCAGTTATGTCCCTTGGAAAGTCCTTATCGCCTGATAGCCTGCTGGGTACAGCCAGCGTGTAGCTAGTAATACAGATCTCTGCGATCTCCAACATTAACATAAGATTTCAGGAGGTTTTGTAAACTATGAGCGATAAGAATTAAGATGGACGTTCGTCAGTGAAAGCAGGATCACTGACATCAACTTGACTGTCCTTAGATACATTAATGATTACCCACATGAAGCGGTGACTCTCTGGACAGATCTTGTGTTTCCCTTCCCCAGTATCAAAACAGACATACTTCCCTTCGTTGGACATGCCAACAGTGATTTGTTTCAGGTAGCGGCCCTGTGGACATATCTGTCTTTCTCTACCCCAACATCGCGGCTGAAATGAACTTACTGTCCTTGGACATGCCGATGGCCAAACACTTGAGGTAGCGACACTGTGGACATATCTTGCGCTTCCCTGCCCCGATATCACAGCTGAAATGAACTTACTGTCCTTGGACATGCCAACGGCCAGACACTTGAGGTAGCGACACTGTGGACATATCTTGCGTTTCCCTGCCCCGATATCACAGTTGCCCTTGCCCAGACACTTGTAAGGCTCCTCACGGATAAGTGATCTGCGGAAAAACCCCTGAAACAAAATGAAAAACACATGGAGCAAACAGGTAGCACAGGAGAACATTTTTTGTTATTTCATTAAATGAAAAAGCAAATAATGTGTGTAAAAAAGAAAAAAAAATAATGGGTGAGAAATAAAATGAACAAACAGAGAGGGAGGGGAGAGAGTTATGTCTGTTTGTGCATATATAGGTGTTGTGTGTGAGTGAGTGAGTGAGTGTGTGTGTGTGTGTGTGTGTGTGTGTGTGTGTGTGTGTGTGTGTGTGTGTGCGTGCGTGTGTGCGTGTGTGCGTGCGTGCGTGCGTGCGTGTGTGTGTGTGTGTGTGGTAGAGACAGAGAGAGAGACAGACACAGAGAGGCAGAGACAGAGAATGTGTGTGTGTGTGTGTGTGTGTATGTGTGTGTGTGTGTGTGTGTGTGTGTGTGTGTGTGTGTGTGTGTGTGTGTGTGTGTGTGTGTTTGTGCGTGCGTGCGTGCATGCATGCATGTGTGCATGCATGTGTGTGTGCATGCATGCGTGTGTGTGTGGAGGAGTTGAAGAAGAGGGTATTTCAGTGAAACCATACATCTCTCTACATACAGTACAATGCAGCTGTTGAACTGCACCATGTGCACAGAGCCATCTGTTGTTCTTTTCATGTCTTTAATCATCTTTGGCTTCCAGGCCAACTCATCAGCTTGGTAGTCATAATCCACTCTTACAACAGAAACAAACCATTTCTAATTCTGTAATGCTCAATCCCCCATGGAAAAAAAAAATCGCAATTTAATTAATGTTCCACCCTACCTCCAAAGGCAGCAAGTAACAGGTAGAGTAGGAAATACACACACACACACACACACACACACACACACACACACACACACACACACACACACACACAAACTGCTATACAGAAATAAGTGGTAAATAAAGAAAAATCCACACAATGGAACTCTTTCAGATCAAGGAAAAAGGATCAAGAGAGATACAAGTAGCATCAATATGTACGAACAGCAAGAACAGTCACTATGCAGCTTAGTAACCAAACACTGTCAGTCAAAGGAAGCCCCCAAACAAATAAATATCACTTAACTGACTTCCAACGTCAACAATGCAACGTCATTCTGTAGCCAAGATAGAGTCAGCATAATGAAACTAACTGGGCAGCCTTCTGTTACATTCTTGGTGATCAAGCCTGATTCGAGACCAGATGAAAGTTTCTTGTTGAAATGTTACTCCAGAGCACATGTGTTCCTTTGTCTTCTACATCTTCATGGTATTCTGGTCGATGTGGAGCACATGTTCCTTTGTCTTCTACATCTTCAGGGTATTCTGGTCGATGTGGAGCACATGCTCCTTTGTCTTCTACATCTTCAGGGTATTCTGGTCGATGTGGAGCACATGTGTTTCTTTGTCTTCTACATCTTCAGGGTATTCTGGTCGATGTGGAGCACATGTGTTCCCTTGTCTTCTACATCTTCAGGGTATTCTGGTCCATGGGGAGCACATGTGTTCCTTTGTCTTCTACATCTTCAGGGTATTCTGGTTGATGTGGAGCACATGTGTTTCTTTGTCTTCTACATCTTCAGGGTATTCTGGTCGATGTGGAGCACATGTGTTCCCTTGTCTTCTACATCTTCAGGGTATTCTGGTCGATGTGGAGCACATGTGTTGCTTTGTCTTCTACATCTTCAGGGTATTCTGGTCGATGTGGAGCACATGTGTTGCTTTGTCTTCTACATCTTCAGGGTATTCTGGTCGATGTGGAGCACATGTGTTCCCTTGTCTTCTACATCTTCAGGGTATTCTGGTCGATATGGAGCACATGTGTTGCTTTGTCTTCTACATCTTCAGGGTATTCTGGTCGATGTGGAGCACATGTGTTGCTTTGTCTTCTACATCTTCAGGGTATTCTGGTCGATGTGGAGCGCATGTGTTCCCTTGTCTTCTACATCTTCAGGATATTCTGGTCGATGTGGAGCACATGTGTTGCTTTGTCTTCCACATCTTCAGGGTATTCTGGTCGATGTGGAGCACATGTGTTGCTTTGTCTTCTACATCTTCAGGGTATTCTGGTCGATGTGGAGCACATGTGTTCCCTTGTCTTCTACATCTTCAGGGTATTCTGGTCGATGTGGAGCACATGTGTTGCTTTGTCTTCTACATCTTCAGGGTATTCTGGTCGATGTGGAGCACATGTGTTCCCTTGCCTTCTACATCTTCAGGGTATTCTGGTCGATGTGGAGCACATGTGTTGCTTTGTCTTCTACATCTTCAGGGTATTCTGGTCGATGTGGAGCACATGTGTTCCTTTGTCTTCTACATCTTCAGGGTATTCTGGTCCATGGGGAGCACATGTGTTCCTTTGTCTTCTACATCTTCAGGGTATTCTGGTCGATGTGGAGCACATGTGTTTCTTTGTCTTCTACATCTTCAGGGTATTCTGGTCGATGTGGAGCACATGTGTTGCTTTGTCTTCTACATCTTCAGGGTATTCTGGTCGATGTGGAGCACATGTGTTCCCTTGTCTTCTACATCTTCAGGGTATTCTGGTCGATGTGGAGCACATGTGTTTCTTTGTCTTCTACATCTTCAGGGTATTCTGGTCGATGTGGAGCACATGTGTTTCTTTGTCTTCTACATCTTCAGGGTATTCTGGTCGATGTGGAGCACATGTGTTCCCTTGTCTTCTACATCTTCAGGGTATTCTGGTCGATGTGGAGCACATGTGTTGCTTTGTCTTCTACATCTTCAGGGTATTCTGGTCGATGTGGAGCACATGTGTTGCTTTGTCTTCTACATCTTCAGGGTATTCTGGTCGATGTGGAGCACATGTGTTCCCTTGCCTTCTACATCTTCAGGGTATTCTGGTCGATGTGGAGCACATGTGTTGCTTTGTCTTCTACATCTTCAGGATATTCTGGTTGATGTGGAGCACATGTGTTCCCTTGTCTTCTACATCTTCAGGGTATTCTGGTCGATGTGGAGCACATGTGTTGCTTTGTCTTCTACATCTTCAGGGTATTCTGGTCGATGTGGAGCACATGTGTTCCCTTGCCTTCTACATCTTCAGGGTATTCTGGTCGATGTGGAGCACATGTGTTGCTTTGTCTTCTACATCTTCAGGATATTCTGGTTGATGTGGAGCACATGTGTTCCCTTGTCTTCTACATCTTCAGGGTATTCGCGATGTGGAGCACATGTGTTTCTTTGTCTTCTACATCTTCAGGGTATTCTGGTCGATGTGGAGCACATGTGTTTCTTTGTCTTCTACATCTTCAGGGTATTCTGGTCGATGTGGAGCACATGTGTTCCCTTGTCTTCTACATCTTCAGGGTATTCTGGTCGATGTGGACACACACATCATCTTGCCCTCCTTCCATGTCTCACATGTGACAACATGCCCTCCGCTAGTGCTTCCTACTTCTTCTTAGGTGACTTTTCTCTTCTTCTTTTTTCTTCCTTCTTTCTTTCTCCTTTTTCTCTGTTCCATTCTTCTTATTATTAATCTAAATCTTATTCTTCCTTCTTCTTCTCTGATTTTTCTACTATGATTTAAGAAAATCTGTGTTAATGAGTTATGTGTGTGTAAGAGAGAGAGAGAGAGAGAGAGAGAGAGAGAGAGAGAGAGAGAGAGAGAGAGAGAGAGAGAGAGAATGTTGCTTGTTGCACAGCTGACCGCAAATGGCCATATCAGCGCTGTCACCACACTGAAGTCAAGTCTCACGTCATATTATTTTAAAAAGAGTTGTGTGTTTATTTCTTTTTTTTTTTTTTTTTTTCAAATCTATGTTAAGAACTGACTTCAACGAGGTGATAGCTGTAATATGGTCTTTTGCAGTCAGTTGGACTATATGCAAGACTCTCTCCTCCTCTTTCCACCTCTTTCTCTTTTTCTCCTTCTCTCTTCTTCTTCACCAATCCCTGGCTTGGACTCCAAGGTTCAAAGTTCATTGTTTGCATATGTTTCCATTTTGACTCCCTCCATTAAGGCAGCGACCCACTACCTTCAATGACAACATCTAATACGACAGAGTGCAGGTGTTTTGTTGTTGTTATTTGTTTTGCTTTTGGCATATGCATATTCAGTCAACCCCACACAAAAAGCTTAACCTTCAACCAAGGTCAGAGTGGCATTTAGCATGTGTACCAGACATTTTCTACTGTTCCTTCACGCTTGTGTTCAATCATGGGAACACAGTTTTAGTCTCTACTGTGGGATCTGGATGGGCATGGAGTCTGCAAGGATGTGGACTCTGATGAAGAAAACATCTCTAACCTAGCCATTTCCTTTCCAACGCCATGTCCTTGGTAAGTCCATGTCGACATCATTGAGGCTGGCAGTTTAAGAAGAGAACTTTAGAGGGGCATGATGGCACACTCTTGAGGGGGATGCTCAAGCACACTGGATCCACAAGTAATCAGGTGTTAGGGAAATCTTAAAAGAGGCAGGGAACTGTATGTAATATTGGAGTTATGGACATGTAATTAGTTCATCATGGGAGCAAGAGTTATCCTACTTGTTTGTTATTTATTACCAGGTATTGTTGTCACCTGCGACTTAGTAGGTGGTGTCCCTCATACATTAGATCAGAACAGGCACTACTGAAGACCACATGAATGACTCGGCAGTTGTGCAGTACCTCCTCTTGTGGGTCAACCCCATGATGACTAACACTGACTGCTCCCTGTGAATTGCTGGTGCTAGGACTGTGACAGGTGTGTGGGTGTGGCTGTGTACTGCAGGAGCAGCATGGGATTAATGTCACTGACAAGGCATGCAAGATAAGACAGTGAAGGAAAAACGCAAAGGAAACAAATAAAGAAAAAAAAAGGGGAAAAAGACCATTCACAAGCACACAACGGCAACCATACCTTGCAGGCCTCGCAGGTGTTGACGCCGTAGTGGAAACCAGCCGCCTGCTGGTGGCACACTTTACATGGAGGAAGCAGAGAGGTGTTGGTCGGGGAGGTACGCACCTTCTTTCTCTTCTGGACACAATCCTCTGACCCTTGACCCTGCCTCTTCATCGTCTGCCTTCTGCGAAAGATCTGTACACTGTTACCAGGTGTGTCTAATCCTACTGAGTTTCCAACCACCTGAGATACACACCAAAGTAATTCAGCACACATGCCAGACTCCAGGGTCTGTTCTCTTACTCAGTGTATGTGGTGCTGCGCTGTTCTGATATTTTGAGTAACAATCAGAAACGTATCCATGAAGTGAAGGGAACCCAACTCTTTGGTTCCACTCTTTCCACTTGAATCCACTGCACACTGAACTCTGGGTAGGAGCTGGCCAGTAACTTTAATCAGAGCAGAGGGTAATGCACTGTAAAAATGGATAAATTATGAACATTCTGCAGTGAACAGTGACAAACGTGCGAACTAAATGAAAAGATTGGACACATTCTGAAGTGAACACTGAATGATGTGTCACCTAAATGAAAAGGTTGGAGACATTCGGTAGTGAACAGTGAAATATGTGTGACCCATTTAAATAGGTTGAAGACATTCTGCAGTGCACAGTGAGTTATGTGTGACCTTGACGAACATTTTCGACTCATTCTGCAGTGAACAGAGAGTGTTACCTGAATTAACAGGTTGAATGTGAACAGCAAGTAATGTGTGATCTAAATGAACAGGTTAACAGGATCCTGCAGTGAATCATGAGTAATGTTTGATCTAAATGAACAGGTTAACAGGATTCTGTAGCGAATCATGAATAATGTGTGATCTAAATGAACAGGTTAACAGGATTCTGCAGTGAATCAGGAGTAATGTGTGATCTAAATGAACAGGTTAACAGGATTCTGTAGCGAATCATGAGTAATGTGTGATCTAAATGAACAGGTTAACAGGATTCTGCAGTGAATCAGGAGTAATGTGTGATCTAAATGAACAGGTTAACAGGATTCTGCAGTGAATCGTGAGAAATGTGTGATCTAAATGAACAGGTTAACAGGATTCTGCAGTGAATCAGGAGTAATGTGTGATCTAAATGAACAGGTTAACAGGATTCTGCAGTGAATCGTGAGTTATGTGTGATCTAAATGAACAGGTTAAAAGGATTCTGCAGTGAATCATGAGTAATGTGTGATCTAAATGAACAGGTTAAAAGGATTCTGCAGTGAATCGTGAGTAATGTATGACTTAAATGAACACACTAAATGCATTCTGCAATGAACATTTGAGTAATGTGTAATATAAATGAACAGGTTAAATGCATTCTGTACAGAACCATGAGTCATGTGTGACCTAAATGAGCAGCGAATAATGTGTGTCCTAAATGAGCAGCGAATAATGTGTGAACTAAATGAACAGTGAATAGTGTGTGACCTAAATGAACAGTGAATAATGTGTGACCTAAATGAACAGTGAATAGTGTGTGACCTAAATGAACAGTCAATAATATGTGACCTAAATGAACAGTGAATAATGTGTTACCTAAATAACAGTGAATAATGTGTGACCTAAATGAACAGTGAATAATGTGTGACCTAAATAACAGTGAATAATGTTTGACCTAAATGAACAGTGAATAATGTGTGACCTAAATGAACAGTGAATAATGTGTGACCTAAATAACAGTGAATAATGTGTGACCTAAATGAACAGTGAATAACATGTGACCTAAATGAACAGTGAATAATGTGTGACCTAAATGAACAGTGAATAATGTGTGACCTAAATGAACAGTGAATAACATGTGACCTAAATGAACAGTGAATGTGTGACCTAAATGAACAGTGAATAACATGTGACCTAAATGAACAGTGAATAATGAGTGACCTAAATGAACAGTGAATAACATGTGACCTAAATGAACAGTGAATAACATGTGACCTAAATGAACAGTGAATAATGTGTGACCTAAATGAACAGTGAATAATGTGTGACCTAAATGAACAGTGAATAATGAGTGACCTAAATGAACAGTGAACAGTGTGTGACCTAAATGAACAGTGAATAACATGTGACCTAAATGAACAGTGAATAATGTGTGACCTAAATGAACAGTGAATAATGTGTGACCTAAATGAACAGTGAATAATGTGTGACCTAAATAACAGTGAATAATGTGTGACCTAAATGAACAGATAATAACGTGTTACCTAGAAGAACAGAGAATAATGTGTGACCTAAATGAACAGTGAATAATGTGTGACCTAAACAAACAGTGAATAACGTGTAACCTAACTGAACGGTGAGCAGTGTGTTACCTAAACAGCCAGACGGTATTAATTCTGTAGTGAACAGTGAGTTACACATGTTTTCTAAATAAACAGTGAGTCATTTGTGACCTAAATGAGTGTGTGACTGAAACGAACAGTGACCTATATAAACAGATTCTACACATTCTGCAGTAAACAATAAGCAATATGTGGCTTAAGTGAACAGCGAGTTATGTTTAACATAGACAGACATACTCTACATATTCTCCTGTAAAGACTCAGCAACGCGAGGCCTAATTGAACAGATTGAATGCATTCTGCTGTGAGAGTGATCATAAGGTTGATATGCAAATTCCGGTGTCAGATCGCAGCTATTGTGAAAACAGCACTCTTAAGCCTGCACATCACTGGACTGCTTGATAGACATCATGAAAAAGTGCCAGCAAGTGCTATCTTCTCATATGTCTTCTGATCAGTCTTTCTGCAGTGTGTGTGTGTGTGTGTGTGTGTGTGTGTGTGTGTGTGTGTGTGTGTGTGTGTGTGTGTGTGTAAGTGTATATGTGTGTGTGTGTGTACATGTGTGTGTGTGTGTGCGAGAGAGAGAAAGAGAGAGAGAGAGAAAGAGAGAGAGAGGTGTGTGTGTGTGTGTGTGTGTGTGTGTGTGTGTGTGTGTGTTCTAGTGTTGAAGGCACGAGTTTCATTTGACTGGTTTTCTGTTCAACTTTTTGATTGTAACTACAAATTCATATTCTAAGAAAAGGGACTACATGTGCTGCAATGCATATAGTGTTTATACCTACATATGTAAGTTGGTGTCATATACATGTACGTTGAAAATGGTCATCTATCAGACAATGAAAAAGGGATAAAGAGTTTTATATAAACTTGTAGGAAGATTGTAAGTTACAGTTTTGCCCCCTAGGTGGTAGATATTTCATCCTAGAAACAATTAACTTACTTGATTCTCTCTCTCTCTCTCTCTCTCTCTCTCTCTCTCTCTCTCTCTCTCTCTCTCTCTCTCTTTTCATTCCCAAGCAAAAACTCTGAGGTTCATCACCAGCGCGATTTTTCCACATATAACTGTTTTTTAATCCCATCATTAAGATAGGTATACTCCATTTTCAGGGATGATATACAAACAAGACACCATAACGTTATTGCTTAATTTCTTGTCATCCTTCCCACTGGCTGATAGCAGACTACTCTTTTCTGAAAGATGGGATACAAACAAGATTTTTTATATTTACATTCATGCACGGAACGTCCATTGAAAGTCTCATCTGACAGACTTGGTTGACAGCTGGAGTCTGCTTAGATGTTAACTCCACAGAGAAAATCTCTTCCATCCTGCCTCTCTCAAGTGTGAACTGAACCTTGGACTGGGACTGGAACAGCTCAGTTGGTAGAGCGCCAGACTCTGGTGATCCTGGGGTTGTGGGTTCGCATCTCCGCTGGGCTGTTTCGGTACAGGGGGATTTTTTCCCCTCAGAGTTAACAGTGGTTCTGACTTCATTCCCCATACAGTCATTTGAATGAGACTATAAACCGAGGTTCCGTGTGTGAACGCACGCACATCTTGCACACATGTAAAATGCCATCACCAACTTTCGGAAGAGAAGGCCAGTTTGGCTATTGGCATGGATGACACGTTATACATAGCATGCACCTTCCCCGAAGATGGAGTATGGCTGTCTTAATGGTGGGATAAAAAAAAACGGTCATACACACAAAACTCCACTGCCTGTCTGTACAGGGAGTGTCCGCAGGAGTATCAGCCTGCGTATGCAGAAAGAAAGAAAGAACCATGGACCTTGGAACAAGAGCATGACACCTTACCCACCAGGATAACCACTCCCTCTCTCCTTGTTTATCATTTACAGTTTTCATACTGACCAATGCCCTTGCAGCACAGGCTTCCAAACTCCCACCCACGTCTTACAGTCCTGCCCCTACTTTGAAGCCTTGAGATGCCAGACATGGTCAAGTCTGGCTGAGGTCCAGGAGAAGCTGTGGGGACTGGCGGGGTCTCTTCAGCAAACTATGGACTCTGCCCTACTAACCGGATTGAGGATCTAGCATGGCCGGGAACGTAAAAGAAAGAAAGAAAGAAAGAAAAATTAGCAGTTCATATATGTCCCCTGTCCTAATGTAGTTCTTTTTTTTTCTCTAGAACAGAGTACTGGCCTTCAACAAAATGGTTCACACAATCCAAACCATTAAATGTCTTGGCAAACCAGCCACTACAGTGCAGTGGCTAGCTTATGAATAGGCATGGAAGCTGAGAGTTTGAAACTCATACTCCCTACAATAATATGTGGCTATGTAAACAGTGGGACTGATCATAGCCACATATCATACCCAAAAGTCTCACCAAGGGTGTTCTAAAGCAAGGAACAAAGACAAAAAGAAAAAGAAGTGCAAGAATATGAACATCATTGGCTTACCTTCTTAAAAGTTATATATAAGACTTCTCTGACCAAACAATCCCCTGCTTAAGACTGCTAAAGTACCAGCCGCCATGGCGAAGTGGTTAGTGTCGCAGACTCCCGGCTGGGAGGTCTTGGGTTTGATTCCCATCAGAGTCATGTGGGATTTTTCTGCTCCGACCGGCTCCTACCCAGAGTTCAGTTTGCTACGTGCTCAGTTGGGAAGACTGGGACCACACAGTCAAGTTTCATCCACTTAATGGATGCGTCTCTGAGAGTGTTGCTCAAATTTCCTGACCAACACTGCAGGTGTCTGTATCTCTCAGGCCTGGTTGACGCCCGGATATATTATGAAAGGAAGCGTAGAGTATAGCTCTGTCATGCAGTCTCAGACCGGAATGGAAATCCGTAGCGTCATCTTAATCATCCTCATTCTCATCGATCAGCATAAAGAGAAAAAAGACTCAAATTCTGTGCCCCTTCATGCCCTGCTCTCATGGTGACCTCAGCTTCGATGTCCTCTCCACGTCTGTGGCCTTGGTTTGGTTCCGTCGGGGTCACCAGTATTGGTGAGTCCATGGGGACTCTTGCTGGACGGATGTGATGGTGCCCTCCGGAGGGAGAGCTCACTCATGCTGGCTCTGCGACTAAGCAATTATTGTCATCAGTAGGGGGCTTAGTAGGTGGTGTCCTGCGTATGTTGGATCAGAACAGGCTCCACTGCACACCACCGAAGTGACTCGGCAGCAGTGTGGTGTCTCCTCCTGCCTCTTGATGACCTGACATTGACTGCTCCCTGTGGGCTGCTGGTGCCGGTTCTGCGGCGGGACCAACTGGGCTGTGGCTGTAGATGGGGTGTCGGCATTAGCGGCGTGAGTGCAATGCCACTGAGGTGGTACAGAAGATGGGACAGCAAAAAAAAAAAAAAAGACTGCTAAAGTGCTGCTTTAGATATAAACAGGAGGATTGCAAACATGCAGCCAATATTATAGACGCCTTCTAATAATACTGCTCAAGTCTCCTGAACAATTTTTACAGGTGTTTATGGGCCTTCTCTTAGCTGACCTGGGAGTATCATGTAAAGAAGAAAAGAGATCACACTATTCAGGAAGAGTGACGTGGGGTGGAGGGGGGGGGGGGGGAGGTTGGGGGTAATGGTGGAGGAAGATAAGGGAAGTGGAAGGGGAGAGGAGGGTCTCATTCACTTCTGCACGGGTCCTGGATTCAGTCTGGGTCTATGACAAATGTAAGTTTCAGTTTTCTTGTTGCCCACTTGGCAGTCCTGATTCCGTAACTTAAAATTAAAAAAAAAAAAAAGAGAGAGACATCATTAAGGTGAGTGGGTGGATTAGTTGACAATGTCCTGTTTATACTGAATCAGAACAGGCAATACCAAACTGTCTTAGTTGCTGTGCAGTATCTCCCCTGGAGGAAAAACCTCAGGAGGACTTCATATTCATTGCTCCCAGTGGACTGCTAATGCTGAGATGCGGGGGAAAAAAATAAAATAAAAAAAGAGCGAAAGTGTGGCTGCATATGGTTGAGCAAAAATGACTGCCAGAAAAATGTAATTGATGAAATGGAGCACATAAGATGTCAGTGAAAAAAAAAAAAAAAAAAAAAATCAAACATCATCTTCCTGAGAGAAGGCCAAAGGTCAAGGTCACATAGTAAGGATCAGGAACTATTTTGTGATCATCTTTTAAAAACAACAGTCCTTCAATTTCCATTTGAAAATTTAAAAATATGTGATTTGGTAATTTTCATTTGTAAACACAGGCTATCAAAATTTATCCAAATAATTACTGATACTGATTTTGATTTTTACCTTGTTGAAGGTCACAAAGTCATCTTTTTCATCTTAGTGCTTTCTTCTGAAGGTACAACTTTTGAATATGGGCTCACATTTTGCTGCTGTAAGTGGCTGCTGTTAAATGATTTTTTTTTTTTTTTTTTTTTTTTCCAGTATCATGCCTAGCACATGAATCACAACATACAACATGAAATCTGCATTTAAACATTTACACATGTCCATGTTCATTTTATCTCAACAGAACTGAAATTGACATTATCAAAGATATGATGGGGGAAAAGTAAATTACTCAAATGTTAATCTGTGTAGCTTTGTTTGTTTTATACATCCACCTGGCCTACAAATGGACTTGCATTAAATTTCATTTTTAGGTGTATTTAATCATAAATCTTTGATAATATATCAGTGTTAGTTTTTTCCATGAAAATTCTGTGCAACAACAATAACTTCATTTGAAAAAAGGTATTGTCTTCGATTGCTGCAATGCGATTTAAGCTATCATTTTCATCTTAATTTTATTTTTAATTGCCCACAATCAAGATAGTCCGTGTCATTATTTTTATTCATTCTTTCAGTTTTCATGCTCTGGGGAAGAGACTTTTCAAAAGGGTTAACAAATGTTACATTATTTAAAAGAAAGCATATTTCGACATATTAGCACGACACCAATAAACAACATGCATATCAAATCAACAAAAGCAGCAATGCATAGAGTTGGACTGGAGATTACATAAACTAACCTTTGATCCAGATGATCAGAGTAAAAGGTGAAAGTAGTTCCATAAAAAGTGATGGGGGAAGAAAAACCCAAACGCTTCAACAACGAAAACGTACAGTCAGACCTCCCTGGATGGCGCAATAGCCTCGAACGAGAATTACTCCCACAAGCAGCACCCCTGACTCAGGCTGACTTCCATAAGCGGCAGCGTCAAACACACCGGCGGTCTCTCTGGACAGCGTGGCTGCCCAAGGCCATGTTGTTTGCGTTGACCGAGCCAAGAGAACACGGCAGTCCGCCACTCTGGCCCCGTGAACAGCGAGCCTTGACCTCGTCACACGGGTCACGGTAATCAGGCAGCAAGGCCCACTAAGTGGGTGGCCCACAAGGTCAACAGTGGGCAGACTTATATGGGTCAGTTATGTTGACTGACTGAGTCTCAGCCGCCCCCCCCCCCCTCCCCCCAATTCTGCTGTTGGCCAACCTCCACCCTGCCCTTCTCGCTCACTCCAGCAAGTGGAGTGTGAGAATACAAGTGCGTATGTGGGAGGTGGGGAGGAGGGGGAAACGGCTCCAAGAATGGGGTGGGGGTGGGATGGGGAGTGTGTGTGTGTGTGTGTGTAAGAAGAGACGTTCGCTAAAGCATAAGGGTGGGAGTGGGGAAATGGTAGGGGTCATCGATAGTTGTGGGCCTTCGCCACCATACCCCCCCCCCCCTCTCTAATTTTTTTTCTTAATCAATGTTTGATTAAAGAGAGGGCGTTTTCCGATAAAGATCAAAAAAAAAAAAAAAAGTCATTGAGACGTAAAGTGTTAAAAAAAAACATTACGTGACTTATTTCCTCCTCTCTCAACCCTCAACCCCTTCTCCTCGGCCCAATCGTCCCTCTCCCATACCGCCTTGTTCCCTCCCCATCCTGCTCAAAAAAAAAAAAGAAAAAAGAAAAGAAAAAAGAAAGAAAGAAAGAAAAAATGTAAGAAGAAAGAAAAGTGGAAATCAACCTCTGAAAAAAATCCACAAATTGCGGAGATCCCAAATCAGTTCTGTACCTGTAGGCCCTATCTTTACCAGAGCGGCCTCCGTTATCTCCCACACTTCCAAAAATGACCAGACGACACCAAAGTTAAAGGGGTTCTCGCCCATTTTTACAAATCTATTTTGACCAAATACACGGTTTTGGTATGTGGTCGTATTGCGAAACCAAGCCCCGAATCAGCCGCCTGTGCTCTCATCTTGCAGTGAGAGCAGCATTTCCTGCGGATTGGGAAAGCGAGAGGCTGAAACAGGAACGAGAGCCTCGATTTCGATAAAAGGGGGGTTTCCCGATTGATGACGTCGAAAAGCCAAGTCGCTCTTCGTGTTCGGCTGAAGTGAGATGGGGCGAATGTGTGCTGTGCCTGGCTGCGGAATTTCATCAGGAAATAAGCAAAGAGTAAGCGTTCATGCTTTTCCAGGTGCTTCCAGCCAGCTTAGGCGATTGTGGATAAATTTTGTCACCACAACGAGGAAAGATTTTGTTCTTCGGGACAGTTATCATGGCATTTGCTGTCGTCACTGAAGAACAGTTTCCAAGACCAACACACCTGGAAGGTAAAGGTGGAAGCTAGAATTCGGGTCCGAAGACAGCTGAAAGAGGATGCTGTGCCAACTATTATAACAGAAAAATGTATTAAAGCACTCTCTGTTCATTCGCCACCTGCAAGTGCAAGCCTCAAACGCAACAGTGACAGGGATTCTGTCAGGAGCAAGAGAGCCAAACTCAGAGACGTAAAGAAGGTAAGGTTTGTGGAATGGGTGGTTGATGTTTTTGAGTTTCATTCCATTCTCAGTGCATGGTTGGTTGTAAAGATAGTTGTTGATTTTTTGTAGTGTTGGCATCAAAATGAAACATACATTGTTACTTTCAGTCACACATGCCAGAGTCATAGTGGCAGTCAGTCAGTCACACTGCCTGCTGTCACTGAAACTGTTGCATGTTTGTGAAAAAAGCTGAAGTTATGATTCTTATTAACAAGAAAGTGTCCATGTCCACAAATAACAGCTTGTTGGACTCCAGTGAATAATAGTTTGGGTTTTTATTTTTCAGGACATTGCTGAACATCAGGCACCCCTGCAAGTTCAAGTTTCCGCCCAACAACCATATGCTTTAGTAAGTGAATTATTCATCAGTATTTGGATACAGGATGGTGACTTAGTGTGCATTTTAAGATATATATATATATATATATATATATATATATATATGTGTGTGTGTGTGTGTGTGTGTGTGTGTATGCTATAAGCTGCCCTGGTGAGTAAGAGAATAATGAGCTTAGATCTGCAGCTTAGATCTGATGTACGGCACGTCACGCATCATTTTTTAAAATAACGGCCAGAATCTTTGACTGCAATATATTGTAAAAGACCCCTCAGATTCTAATTGTCATTGTGGGACTTAAGAATTTAAGTGGAGAGAGTGAGATTGAAAATGAGGGGAAAAAAGGGGGATGGGGGGGGGGGGGGGGCTGAAAGTGAACAGCTATTGAACAGATTTCTACAGCAGGGAAGAGAATTAAGTGTGATAATGCAGTAGCTGACAAAACTCCTTTTCAGAGGAAAAGGTATTAGCTGATAGATCTAAACAACTGAAGAAAAATGTGGTTTATCACATAATCATTTTAAAGTCGTTTACATACTACGGTAATGTGTGTGTGTGTGTGTGTGTGTGTGTGTGTGTGTGTGTGTGTGTGTGTGTGTGTGAACAGATGTATGCATGTGCATGTGTATATCATGTACTATCTGTGTCGTGCGTATGTGTGTACATGTACATAATATGGTCAACCTGTAAAATGTCTACCTGAGGGTGAAAACACCCTCTTAAAACTGCAAACACGGAGGCCACGGTCAGCGTAGTGGATAAGACGCTGGATTCATGCCTGAAATGTCGGTGGTTCGACCCCAGGTTGGTCTTGGAAATTTTCATGTGAAATTTTTCTTGTTAAAATGACCATAGTTTACCCCCGATATCCACCCTGGCCGCTGGTGTCAGGTTAAGACGATCCAGCCGTCTGCATATCCTTAATTTGGGCGTGGACGTTAAACAAAACTCAGACAAACAAACTGCAAGCATAGAGTGAAGAAACCCTTTAAAATATTGATCAAATTGGGAACCCTGATTATTATCTCAAGTAAAATGTGGAGCATCTGCCATTGTCGCCTCGAGGTGTTGGCATTTATACGTCACTTGCGGAATCCCCGACTCTCGTCTCTTTCCGTACTGTGCTCGGCAATCTCCGTGGCGAGTCACAATTTGGCTACTTGCACGACCCGAAACACGGATAGCAGTGAGTTCCAGAAGAAAAGTAACACGTACATCAAAACACGCTCGATCATACTTTTGAACAACCCAAACATGCTATTTATGGGTGAGGATCCTTTTAAGTAACTGGAAGGGAAATAACTTGGGTGTGTGTGTGTATGTGTGTGTGTGTGTGTGTGTGGGGGGGGGGGGGGGGGGGGGGGGACAAAGCAAGTCAATGATAAACTGCCGGCCTTAAACGGTTCAAAGTCATCAGATCTTGATAAAAAATAGTTAGGCCACAGACCCTAGGTTGTTCAAAGTACTAGGCAGCTCAGAACGGAAGTCAAACCTGTTTGGAAAAAAGAAAGAAAGAAAAACGGTTCCACGAACCTTATAATTGTACACGGCACTTGGTCTTGCATCACTGAGTGATCCGTAACATTTGTGAAAGAACACCCAGGAATTCAATACACAAACAGTTCATCGAAAATCATTCTAATTACCTATGCATTTACATGAAGTAGATCCAGTGTCAGTGACGGAATTATCGAGCGCTATTAAGGGCGGTGTGATCATAATAAATGGCTATACAGACCAGTATAGACATTTTTTTTTTTTTAACCGTCAGAAGTCCCGCACAAGAGACTAATACACAAATTGAGTGACTTTGCCATTAAGACTTAGCAGTCTGCTAAGCTGGACAGAAGACTATTTACACAAAAGGGCGTTAGTATTGCAGATGAAGAGTCGTGTTCATCAAAGATGGTCGGCGGTGTTCATCCGGATAGCCTCTTGGAGCCGACACTGTTTGTTTTATCAAGCTATGCCTGATATGCTGCGATGTTTTATTGAATATTTCTGCTGGTAACACAAAAGCATGGAGTAACTAGCAAAGAAAAACAAATAATGCTGGAACTGAATTGTAAATGATACAATTGGATGGAGAGACGGAGAAGTGGCAAATCAAATTTAACGGTAATAATTGTACAATACTTAATATTGGACACACACACACACACACACACACACACACACACACACACACACACACACACACATATATATATATATATATATATATATATATATTCATCCTATTAATTCTGTTGACCTGGAAGGTACCGAGTTTGAAAAGGATTTAAATGTGTTGACGGACAAGAACTTTTGAACAAGTCATTAACGAGAAAAGAGGGATGTTAGCGAGATACAAAAGAGGGTCCTCAGAGAAGAAACCCCCTTCAGACACTGAACTCCTAGAAGGCCAGGTCCTCTTCCTTGTCATGACTCCTAAATACGCTTCTACTGTCTGAAACACTTTTTGGCGCAGGCAGGATTCGAACCTGTGACTCTTGGAAGGATGGGCTTTGCCCTTTTTCGTGCGTTTTTTGACCCACATAGCTAATGGACACCCGTTCTACCTGTGTAAACAAGTGAGTCTATGAAATCACCCAGTTCCTTAGTGGCAGACCGCGCGTGCGTGCATGCGTGCGTGCGTGCGTGCGTGCGTGCGTGCGTGCGTGTGTGTGTGTGTGTCTGTGTGTGTGCGTGCGTGCGTGCGTGCGCGCGCGCGCGTGCGCGCGCGCGTGTGTGTGTGTGTGTGTGACTTTAGCATTAGCCACTTTTTTTTGAAGCAATAAATGCTAGCATAACCCTAATTTGGCATAGCATTTCTGGAGTTCCTGTCTGATATTCTGTGCTTTTTCACAATCACACCACAGTTTGTTCTGTCGCAGCCTCGGCAGGCCTACCGGAAATCCACAGGGATCAGTCAACATTAAATCATCATGAGGCAACCCACCAGAAGAGACACTGCACTTCTGGTGTTCAGTTGAGCATTTTCTGATCCAACATACTCAGGACTCCACTTACTAAACCCTGTAATGACGACAACAGTAGACTGGTACACCATTTAAGACCCATCTTGTCATTTTGAACAAGGGGTTACCGAATGGTAACAGTTATAAATCTGCGATTAACGTTCTCAGGAATACTTTCTACATTAGGCTCGCCAAAGGACATTTTCTATCTTTTACTATCCGATCATGTGACTCTGATTTTGAAAAACAAAAAAAGTGTCAAATGATAAGATATGTAAACATTATGACAAAATGTAAGTCACACTCTATCAATACAAGATGATTTCTAATGCAGATTCCACTGGCGGGAGGTATAAATACATTGATTACAAAATATGCACCTAAGCTAAACAACAAACATCTTTAAATCAAGGAGAGGAAAAAAAGAAGAAACACTAAGATTTCTGATTGACATGGCCGGGTCTCTAGGATGAACGTTTCACCTGGAGTGAGAAAATGCAGGTAATTGTTTCGTCACTGTCAGAGAGAGCAGAACAGATCTCGGTCAGGTTGCTTCCGACTGCTGCCGTTCATTGGGGAAAAAAAAGATGGCACAAAAGAAGACAGAAAAGGGGGAGATTGCATCCAGCGACCGTCCACCTCAGCCATGTTTCCAAAAGAGTATAGGATACCCTGTCCGCTGCGCCCAAGGATATCGCCACCCACTGTCATGCTGAAACGGAG
>CM065737.1:9103483-9178483 GCA_033310375.1 Conus canariensis | reverse complement strand
ATGCTCCATCTAAATGTTACGAAGATATGGTGAATTATTCTGTGCAGATGTTACCAAAATATCAGCGGGAAAACCTACAGGGTAACATGGTAAATCCAAAATATTATACCCAGACACAGTAAACCTTTGTGTCAATGGTAAATCCTGCTGAGTAAATGGAACTAAAAATTACAATATAATTAGAGTATTCATTTAACTCTTATCCTCGTTTGAAGACCAAGCTTTAAGTGCTTTAAAATCCACGGAAGGCTGCCCACCCGGGTAGAGCCGACTGAAGAACGGCTTGCTGGCGCCGCTACATTCAGTCATTTCCCGTTTTATTCAAGCTAAATTCAGTCACTCTGTGCATGCTATGGGTATATGTGTCAATCAAACCAACCGCTAAACTAGATTTCTCTTCTGAAAGTCGGTGATGGGATTTCACATGTGTGCAATGTGCATGCGTTCACACATGGAACCTCGGGTGATAGTGTGATGAGAAAGGCTTTTCGAGAAATATGAGTTAGAACCAATGTCAACTGCGAAGGTAAAATCCCCCGGTACCAAAACAGCCTGGCGGAGATTCAAACCACCAACCCCAGGATCGCCAGGATCACATGTCTGGCGCTCTACCAACTGAGCTGTTACAGCCCCCATGGTAACCCAATCTTACAGTGTAAATGTTACTGACACAAGGCAAATCAATCTTACAGTGTAAGTATAACTAAGACATAGTCAAACAACAATCTGTATTGATGTTATTAAATTTTGGTAAACAACTCTGTGCAAATGTTGCCCAAATGGTAAATCAGTCTCACAGGGTAAAAGTTACTAATATGTGGTAAATCAATTTGTGTTGATATTACCAAGATCTGGTAAACCCTTCTGTGCAAATGTTACCAAGTTATGATAAATCATTCTTTGTAAAAGATGCCAAAACATGGTGAAGACTACAATGTACAATGTTACCAAGGTAAGGAAAATCATTCTGAAGATATATCAGTGTTACCAAAGCACGATAAGACATAGTGTGTCGATGTTGACGTTTTGCTGTCTGCCTGAGCGACTTATTTCAACATTTAAAACAGGAAACCAAAAGAGTCATCTGACAAACTCTGCGACAGCCGGCCCCTGCAAGATGGCGGAGAGAGAGAACGAGGGCGGAAGGGTCACAAAACGTCTAGTGTGTACGTCTGTGGTCCTAACCCCTATCACCCTCTTTCCTTTACCGTACCTCCTCCCGCCCGTATCCCCCACCCCACCCCACCCCACACCCTCCCCTTCCACCCCTCTTTCATCAGTTTCCCTCAGACTCATTAAGAATCCCAATATCGCTTCGCTTCGTCGCATTGTCACATTTTGCGTCGCACGATTAAGAATGTCACCGAAGTGACTGTCAAACACAAAGTCATTCCTCTTGATGTGCCCAATATGCTGAGTCACCTGGCCAAACTAGAGATCTGACGAAATCGACGGTGTTGTATGCGGAACAATGAGGACGCAGACAGACAGACAGACAGGCAGGCAGGCAGACAGACAGACAGGCAGACAGACAGACAGGTAGACAGAAGTCGCTTCATGTATTAGATAATGAACAGCGGGGCTCCAAAGGCGTGTACCTTTACAATCTCGGTGGCAACGGGCATTCGTCTATGATCCGTGCCGAGCAGAACTTGCTGTCCGACCGGTCAAAGTTGGAGTCACATCCACGCACAGATGTACTTTTCCAGTGCGCTTGTGACTCTACTTTCGGTACATAGTGTACCGATATATTTATTAGAGGTGTTGCCCGGTATAACTACTATCATTCTAATGCCCTGGAAATGCATTGTCTGGGTAGAATCTTCGTATTCTGGTGAAGGTATTGTCCTGTGGTTTTTAATTACCGCTCAGGCTGGCAGAATTTGCCCTCCTGAGGGTGTTATTCCCAAGTAAACTAAAAGCCGTTTACACTCTCTGCCAAACAAACATTATTGTGCACACGTCGGTCAATTTCCTGGTCCCTGTTCTCTCTCTCTCTCTCACTGTGAGAGAGAGAAAGTGTGTGTGCATGTGTAAACAGGCGCGCGTGCGTGCGTGCATGTGTGTGTGAATAGGCCTACATGCACACACATACACACGTGCGTGTACGTGTGTGCGCGCGCGTGTATGTGTACGCATGCGTACGTGCGTGTGTCCATCCGTGCGCGCGCGCGCGTTTGTGTGTGTGTGTGTGTGTGTGTTTCAGTCGCTCTGTCGCTAGACTTCTCTCTCTTTGTCTCTCAGGGCCGAATTGATCTCTGTCTTTCTCAGGTTCTCTCTCTTCCAGTCTCAATCTCTATCTTAATCTCTGCCTGACAGTCAGTCTCTATATTCTTTGTTTCTGACTGTCTCTGACTTTATCTTCGACTTCACATTACGAACGTAAAACGATTAAAAAAAAGTTATTTCACCATCTCCTCCCCCCTCTCCGGTCCTTCTCCCCCGCCCCCCCCCCCCCCCCCCCTCCCGGACACGAATTCCTCCCTACCACTGATTTTCCATCCGCATGAGATCTAGTCAATAGAGCTGTTTTCAGTTGATGATCATAATCATGACCCAAGATAAACCTAGCATCGAATAACTCAAGTGAGACAGCTTAAAGGTAGGGCAAACGTCGAATTTATCCAGAGAGCGCTTCTTACAGAAACAGGCAGACAAAACTAGTGTGAATAACAGATAAAGGAAGCAGTTTTGATACCGTGAGGAAACAGTCATAAAATTGTAGGCATTAATCTGGAATCAGCGCAACTATCACCCTCTGGGAATCAAAAGTTGCCTCCCCTATGGGTCATTTGTCAAAATTGTTGTTCATATCTGCTACCGTTTTCAGTAGTGTTTATAAAGGGTGCTCTTTTTTTTTTTTTTTTTTTTTTAAAGCAGCATGACGTCCAAACGGTTTGGTGAATTAGCCAGAGTACAGGCAATATTTGGTACCCAGCTTAGATCAGACTCGAAATTCCGAGCATGAACGCTTTTCAGCATAATTGATTAAAGTCAACCACTGGGTCACTGCAAATGACATTTGTCAGTGGTCAGAGCATAGGAGAGAGAGAGAGAGAGAGAGAGAGAGAGAGAGAGAGAGAGAGAGAGAGCATGGCCTTGGCCATTTGTGTGCTGCGTTATATTTAATTACTGCAGATTTTTCTTCTTGCTCACTCATGCTGCTTCACACTGCCTTTGCCACGTGGGCTTGAATTGTTCTCTAGCCACCAGGATCAGAATGTGTCACATTTCTGGCACACACACACACACACACACACTTAAGGTATGCTGTTCAAATGGCCATTGTGTGGTCAATGCTTTTTAATAAGACAAAAACATACAGATCGAAGATGAGGTCTGGAAGTCTGGAATGCATGAGTGGTAAAGGGGGGGACGGAGCGGGGGGAGGGAATGGGAATGCAACGAAGAAGGTATCGCCCAAGTTATAAGACAGAAGTACACCTGTCCCAATACTGACAACTGGGCTAAGTTCCTCCAGGATGGAAGGGCAGGGAGTGGGTGGGCTGGGAGTAGCCTAGGATGCTCATCCCAATGAAAGCCAGCACAGCTCATCTCCCCCCGCTCCCCCCCCAGAAGGTGGAGAAGGTGAGTTATGAGGGGTGTTTGAACACTCTCTAAATTGAGTTCTTAACCTCCAATAATCAAATTTAGAAAATTATTGCTAAAGCTCCGTCCAAAAAATGTTGACAAATGAATCGCAAGACGAGCTTTAGCAATAATTTTTCAAATTTGTTTAGATTTCCGCCTACAGCAGCCGCACTTTGCAACTAGACCTCAAACAATCAGATGAACCACTACACTATCATGGAAGACATTGGTGCCAACATAACAAATGGCGGGAACACTGATATAGACACTTGTGTGTGCACTGCCCGCTCGTAGGCACAGGCTGAGTGCCAGTGTTGGTTCTACATCAGCTGGCCCCTTTTGGTCCAGTGTGCAGCTGCCCTGTCACATGCCCATGCGTGCGCACGCACATGCACACACACACACATGTATGCAAACATGAAGGAAGTGAACTATTCCAGTAGTCATTGTGAGATCGCAACACTATTATCGTCAGGTTTAACAGTTTCAGACACAACCCACCACTCCCTCACCCATGCTTCCCCACACACACACACACACTCACTCACTCACACACTATACTACTACTCCCGGTTAGACGTCTACAGGTGAATGCTCCATGTCAGTGTAAGATACCCTTCAGGTGGATGTGTCATGCTATGCCTATTAGATACAAGTATCTAGTATATCATGCATGCGTGTGCGCGCACGCATGCGAGCACGCACACACACACACACACACACACACACACACAGGTCCCCATATGCTGCTAATGAAGGGTTTTATATCTATCAAATATTTGCCCGATTTTTCGTGTTGTTTCTCCCACCCCCTTCTTTAAAGTCTTTGCCAAATCATTAATGTAATGAGGGAAGAATCGTTAGTTCGCACTTGTTTTCCCCTACTACAAAGTGGTCAACACACGCACACACATTATATATATATATATATATCCAGCAGACGAAAGGCCTAGGAGCAGGCAATACAAATAGATCTGCCTTCAAGAGGAATTACGATGGTTCTCTCATGCAGCTAGTGAAGGGTTTTCATATTTATAATATATTTTCTTATTCTGTGTTCCCAGTTTCTTCATCTTCAACCTTTCTTTTTTTTACTTTAGAGTTTTTAGAGTTAGAGTTTGGTGACCCTGGACCGCTTCAGGTTCAGACTCGCCTCTCACCAATAACACCAACGACAACATCCTCATCCCCCCTCCCTCCACCCCACCCCCCTTAAGCTGAAATCTAAATTATGTCTGATTAACACAGTGCAAACCTTCGCAAACCCTAAGTATACAACAGAATCATCAGCATAATGATGTTGGTCGTTAACAGGAGAAGAAGAAGAAGAAGAAAATCTTTGCCAAGTCATTACTATAATGACGGAAGAATTGTTAGCCTGCACTTGTTTTCCCCCACTACTTAATTGTTCAGCATTATATATATATCACAGACAAGTTGTTATCTACCCAAGAGAGAGAGAGAGAGAGAGAGAGAGAGAGAGAGAGAGAGAGAGTATAGACAGGTATATCTTATGTAATTTTTTTTCCCCCAGCCATCAAGTGCAACACTTAATTATCGCAAACCCCCAAGATGTCATAACCTCAGCATACAGATAATGGACGTGAATGAAAAGAAGACAGGCAATGCTAGATGGTATAGCCTGATTGTTCCAAATATGTATTACCCCATCCTCAACAATGGTGTTTCCCTCCGTTTATATGCTAGAGATACTTTTTAAGTTGATCAACACAATGGTCCGACAGAACACATTCATTTTTCATGTGCTATACTTGGGGCTCTGTTGCTGCAGACCTTGCATTCCGGCATACTAAAACTAAATAAAAGCCCAAAGTTTTCGAAGCTCTCATGATAGTATGCCAAATTCTCAAAGCTAGCCTTTACTGCCGAGGCTCAGCATTTGTCATCAAGGAAGCGATGGGGCTAGCAAATGCTTAAACAATGAAAAATATGTTGTATTCACCCAGCATGAAGTTGTGATATTAGAAGGCCTACTGTTGGTATTTCTTGTTAGACCTATATGATTTGGCATCGTAAGCAAGATCTCTTTGGAGTTAGGCCTATGGGCTTTTAATTCATCTCATCATGTGAGCAAGAGTTAGGCCCACCATAGGCCCTACTTGTTCTTTATTACGCCATAGGTGAATGTTCCCTGCCTCAGTTATGTTTCCTACAGTACTACTGGCCAAAATAACGTGCATCTGCTGGATCTACATCGATTGCCTTCTTGCAACATCAGGATAGAGTAAATCCTGGGCAAAGCAAGTTCACGGTGCTGGTAACCTAGGCTATCGGCGTGATTTTCAAGATGAATGCTCGAGCGTCCACACTAACAATAGAGCAGGAAGGTAGGCCTACATGTACTCTTAAACTAGAAAAATTACTATGCCGCCGAACAACAGAAACACACAAATGACAAGACAACACGACGCATTTTGATCTCTTTGTCGTTTTCAGGTCAGACAGTCACTCATCTCAGACGGGGCGCAAAACGGACAACCATTTGAAACTAACAGGGAAGATACATGTATGTAAGCGTGCAAATTTACAATAGTTATAATGTGAGTGCATTATTGTAGTAAGACTGGACCCAGTTTACAGATTTCTTTTGCAATACATGTTGGAAGTGGAAGCAGAAAGGCAATCATGGATGGACTAAGTCAGTAGCAGGCCTGTATAGAGAACTAGTAGAAGACCATTTTAGCAATTGTGTAATTTATGAAATGTAAACTGTTCATGTAACGAGATCCTGTAAAACAGAAACCACCAGTCCAACAAAACGTCAAGAAGGATTATTTAAAACAGCATCTGTGCAACAGAAGTTTGAATAGGAAGGAGCCTGTGCATGTTGTCAGATTATGAGATATGCTTTGGTATTGCATATGCCAGCTTGTTTGACATGATTCAGAATAAGCTGACATAAACTTTGTTCACAAACTTTATTGTGGAACTTAATATTTTACAGATTCCCGATGACCATGCTGGTAGACTATTACCCACCAACAAATTCACCCATGAACACTCATGTGGCAGAACAGAAAGTTGAGAAACCGGTGCAATCACCAAGCAAAGGATTACTCTACTTGCTTGAAAGTAGAGAGTAGAGATTGAGGTGAAAAGGATGAGGTGCACACTGGGGAGGGACTCAAAGTAACATGTTAACCTGTTTCTTACGATGCAGACATTTCAGATTCATGACCAAAGAAAGTGCAAGAGAGCTACGTACATTTTTTCTTTAAACAAACTGAAAAGCACAACTTTCCCTTTAACTGAAGGTCTGATTGTTCCAAAGTGCAGTAAACCTAGCAGCAAATTCTGGGAAAGCTCAGTGAGTGTGTGTGTGTGTGTGTGTGTGTGTGTGTGTGAAGGCGTTTAAGAACAGGGGAAAGAAGGGGGCTTCTACTCTAGTTAGTGATGTGTATTGAAGGTCTCTCCTGGCAGATAGCAAGTCACCTCCCCTTTTTTTCTCTCCATGCACGTAGAACTGGTCATTTCATATATTGACGTACATTTTATCTGAGCAGGTTCCGATTATGTATATAAATATATATGTTTGATGCATGATTTTTATCGAGTTCTTACCATTTTTAGGCTTGTGTCTATTTTGTGTCCGTTATGTATGATTAATACCATTTATTCAGTTTTAACTTTAACATGCCTGTTGTAAAGCATGTTGAACCAGCTCAGAGAGTGGATAATTGTGCTGTGTAAGACCCTTCATTATTATGATCATTAATTTTTTGTTTTCGTGGGAGGGAGAGTTCCAGAACTCCATGACCCCCCCCCCCCCCCTCCCTCCCCCTCAATGATTTGCAGTCTGCCTCAGGTTTCATGTTGTTAATGTTGCTTACACAGGTGGGAAACCCTTTTCTATTTGTTGTTTTTGTCTGTGGGCAACATTGGAAAGCACAGTTGCTAACAGCTGAAACAAATGTGCATGCTGCGGTTTTTTAGGGACCGATAATTTTGAATTAATGTTCTGAAACTTGTCAATGAAGTGGTAGTGCTTAGAGTCTTGTGTTATGTTTTTTTACGTATTTGGGGAGTTTGTGTACACGTAAGATTTGTGACAGTGAAAGATGGGAATGAAAATCTGATGAAAGGCAACGAGTGATACTTCAGAAGAAATAAAACATGAAGGTGACGGGCATCAGACAAGAGGGACAGAACTCTTTTGCTTCTTGACAAGAGTTGTCTTTCTCGGGCCCCCTGCAGCTTTACTATCTATAGGCAGTTGTTTTTAGACCTGCCCAGCCTCATTCAGGCCTGGAAAGTATTTTTAGGAACAATGTCATGTCTGTAACAGCAGTGTGCATATCTGCATTTAAGTAATACTGGTGTATAAAATTAATCTGTTATTTCTTTAGGAACAGGGTTTCAGTTAATATTGGGTCAGTGTTGCACCCACAGATTTCAGCCTTTAATCGTACATAGAAAATTTTAGCAACACTCTCAGAGCTGCTTCTGTTTCAGTGGGAGACATGATTGTGGTTCCAGTCTAAACTCACACCACACTGTGAGTATGAATGGGCCAGGGCTGAACAATGTCACACATAAATATCTGATAGGACCTGAACCCATGACCTCCCTGCCTACAATGCTGATACCGCTCCTTTGTGGATGATAGTTGATACTCTGTCCATTTTTATGAAAATCTGCCAACCAATTTTCTGTTATTTTGCCGAGTGCCATACAGATGCACATGTGCACACACGGGACCTATAACATACCATGCTGTCAAACTGACTGCCCTTTGCGCACAATGTCCTTTCCAGTCCCATTGTATGTGTATTACTTGGCAGCTGTTCTTTTTTTTTTTTTTCCCAACCCCTCCTGGTCTCTGTCCGCATCTACACCTAGTTTCTTCGTGTCACAACCTAGGTAGTGGCAGTCCACCTAGCACATTATGTCACTGTAGCATGACGCAAACCCATCAGAGGAGATGCTGCACTGCTGCAGAGTTGCTTCCGATGATGCGTGTTCTGATCTAACATATGCTGGGCACCGTCTTTTTTTCTTTTTATGATCTATTTTGAGAGATGTATTTATTGAGGAAGACTTAAAAAGAAAACTTCCTATTTTTCTATTGTCAGTGTTTTATATAGGTCTACAACATGCATATTAAATAGTCAAAAGCAACATGCACACAACATACACAAACCTTTACTGTCAAGGTTGTGTAAACGAGTGTTGATGAATAAGTGCAAATGGTGGATGTAAGCGCATTGAGTTGTGTAACAAGAAATGCGCTATATAAGTATTATACATTATTAAAGTTCACCTTTGCCCCATATACCAGGCAGATGGAAGGAACTGTTCAGGGAAATAAAGGTTACATGCCCCATTTACCAGGTAGATAGAATGGACAACTGGGGAAAAGAGGACATAAGTCCCATTTAGTAGGCAGATGGATGGGACGATTTGAGGGCAAGAGGTCATTAGCACCAACTACCAAGCAGATTGAAGAGATAAGGAGGAAAGAGGTTACAGCCCAATTTACCAATAATATGGAAGGAATATGATTTGTGGAAATAAACATTACATGCCCCATTTACTATGCAGATGGAAGGGACAATTTCAGGGAAAGAAGTTAACCATTTACCAGGCAGTTGGGACGATTTTGGGAGAAGAGATAACAAGACAAATACAGAGGGAGTAGCAGACAAGGCGCTTGAAATACAGAGTTTTTTTTTTCGTTATTGTTGTTTGTTTTGTTTTCTTTATTTTCATCCGTTTTAAAAGCTTACACTTTAACAACAAATAAAATATGACTTGTGTATCTGCACTCTTAAAAACACTTAAACAGAGATTGAATGATTGCCGTCTTAACTCTTGATGTTTTCTCTTGGAATGCACATTGTTTTTGCTGTTCTGTACCTTTGATTGAGCTGTGTGCATGCTTGTGTTCATATCTCTGCACGAATATATTTTTGTGAAATACATGTGTCCAAGAAAACTCAACACAAACATTTGTGCATGACAAAAACAGAGTGTGATCAATGCAAAGCATGAAATGCACACCAAACACTCCTATTCCAGAATGACGACTGTTGTTTGGTGAAGCAAAGCTATTCCAGAACGAGTCTGTTGAATGCACAATTACAGGATTAAACATTAAAGGGGCAAAATACACTACTTACCAGGCAAAATATGAAATGACATGCACATGCCTATTTCTTTTTCTTAAATAAATTACTGTCATAACAATCAATATCGGTACATGCAATTCACACACTGAACAGCCTGAACATGACCAGAACCAGAGCCAAGGCATTCTTCTCTAGAGCTGCAAATTTACATTATCATTTTACACCGATATGTACACCTTGTTTTACCACACTGTTTCTTTCCAGAAGTCACAATCACCAACCCACAATTAATTCATTTGCAAACATACATGCACTCATGTCCAGGTGTACACATATTACATTCACCACCATGCAAAATTTCATACAGACTTCAAAAATACTAAGTGAAGATCATGAGGCATGGTGCAGTGGCTAGCCTTGTTGACTGGGACTGTGGGAGGTCATGGGTTTGATTCCCATCAGAGGCATGGATTTGTGGGACTTTTCTGTGCTAGCCGGTTCAAAGGGACAAATGGAACCACAGCATCAACCAGGCCAGCACTGCAGGCATGTACGACACCGGATAGGAAATCTGAACACTCGGACATATGTCACGCTGGTTAGGAAATGTGAACACACAAGACAAATGTGAAGGAAGCTCAACTGTGTGGTTAAGATCCTCCCACTTCAGACCCCAGCACACTGCAGTCCAGGGAGGGCCAAAAAATCCTGTGACACTAAGGAATGTTATGAGGTCTGAACCTACATCCTTGTAGCAGCAGTCTGACACTAGTGACAGGCTGATCACTGCCCCACAGTGACTGCCAAAGTTCTCATCCTCTCAGTGTGGTGTCTTCCTTGTTTTGGAACATCACCAACCATGTCGACATCTTCATCACCTCGTCCTTCAGTGTTATGCTTCATAGACCTAGACCACAGCATGCAGGATAGATGCAAGCATTGCATGCAGTCAATTGCTGCCCTATTCTGACACATCAAGGCAACTCAGTACCATTGTCCATGCTCAGCTGCAGTTTAAAAAAAGCATATTTAGAGCGATTAAACTCATCCATTTCAAGCTCAGTTACAACCATTGTAAAATTTGCAGACTTTTGGTTTTGGATAGTAACATTTCTAAACAATTTAAGCATGCAAACTACTGAAAAAAGATATGCATGGACTACTTTCCTGAGAAAAATTCAAATACACAGATCCATTTATGAAAACCCTGCATGCATATAACACTTTTGCATGCGACATATCTAATAGAAAATAATTTTTTGCACACAATTTTAGACATTTTGTTTATCTGTAAAAAAAAACAATACTTCATCAAAATGAATGAATCATGCAGAAAATGTATCTCCCTTGATGTGTTCATCAGTGTTTGAATGATTCTCCAAACTTCTGATGATTTTCTGGTACAGATCGAACACACAACGGATTTTTTTTTTCTCACATAAAGTATAGATTGAACAACAAAACCTTTTTTCTCACAAAAAGTAAAAATGTAGGTTGTTACATAACATCACAGTTGCTTTTTTCTCTTCAAAAGTCTTAATCTACAAAGATTTATTTGGAAGCAGTGCACAAGCATACATACTCAGATACTGCCAGACCCACTCACTTTGTACACTCTGTGCAGCCAAATCCCATTCAATTCCCATGTAAACAACCAAGCCACACAATACAGCGACTGCGGCAGTGAGAGCCATGTCTCCATTCATTCCCCCAGTGACTCTATTACTCGATGAGTGAAACACCCATGTATGCACTTGGGCCAGTAGACAGTATCTGATGCAACAGATGCCCCTCCCCACCCCAGTCTACCCCCTCCCTCCTACTTCAGATCAGTCATTGCCAAGCTCGAATCTATCAGCAACTCGCTCATATTCAGCCTGCAAATCCACTGACCTTTTTTCTCTCTACATGATCTCTGACAATAATAGCAATGTCTTAATTCTCTATCATTTTCTGCTTGTCAGTCTGATTCAGGCCTGTCTTCCTCCACTTCCAAGGAACCATCAGACAAATTTGGAGCTGATAATGCAGTAAAGCCATCATCTACAATCAGCTGGGGAACTCCATAGACATCTATTGTAACTCGGTCAGATGTAACTTTCCTTTTCAGGTGTAGATTTGGGCATACCTTGGTCCAATGATTGAGTAAGAAAAATTACTGTATGAATGAAAATGAATTTTTCTGTCCTTGGGCTCGTACATCAGTAAGGAACAGGGTACAATACTACAAATATCCATCGCGGGGCACTCAAACGGTTCAATGAGTAATTCACTCGAAGCTAGGTCCTACCTACCAACATGATGTGACATGTCACAGTGTTCAAGCTGTTTAGTTCAGTGCCCTGACTGCCACTTCAGTTGCTCTGTTAGCAGTTTATAAAAGCTACCTATAGTTTAAATATGACTATCCTTTGTAATTTGTCACATTATGCTCTTTCCACGAAAGTTTTTGTTACATGCATCAAGGTTCACCAATGGCCTCAGACCAACCACATTCTGCACTGTCTAGGGCATCTTTTTCTTTCTCTCTAAGCTAGATTTTGATTCAGATCACTTATTCACTTCTATATGGGTTAAGGCATACACTTTAGAGATAGCAATTTTTTTTTTAAAGAAACACACAAGAAATAGACAAATCTATTTCAATTAAAAAGGTAGTCACAAAGTGTTTTTCCTAATTTTTTAACACCACAGAAATCACAGACATCCAGAATTTGCTCCCCAGAGACTTACACAAACAATGAAATGAACTGGCATGTCTCAGGTAGATTTCTGTTTCCCTTTCAAGCGCTGCCTCTGTCTGAAGCAGAGGCTGTACTCGCTCTCCGGAGTGTCTGTCACCAGAACCTGACTGGCGCTTCTGTCCTTTGGTGTCCCTGGGTGTAGATACCTCAAGGCCTCCTTGGCCTTGTACTGCAGACGCTGGGATCGACGGACAGTCTCTCCCTTCACTGCTTGCTTACTGTGGGGTCTTCTTGCCTTCCCTCTGCTTCTAGTAGGGGAGTTTGTTCCTTGGGAAGCACTACAAGTTAATCTATCATTCTGTAAGAGTGAGAGAGGAAGACATGGATCAGCCGATGAGTTACAGGCCTCCTCTGAAGGGCTGGGAGCAAACAAGGCCACCCTTAGAGGAATCGGTATGATTGGCATAGTTACAGGTGTGTGTCCGCCAGACACACCAGAAGCTTCCAGAGGTGACAGCAGAAGGTCAGAGTTGTACCCTTTCCTTCCTTCTCCGCTTCTCGCTCCTCCCCTTTCCCTGGATGCCTGATGCAGATTCTCCTCCTCTTCACAAACAGAAGCGCTGGGTTCTGAACGCAAGGCGTTGTAGACTTCGGATGATGCCCGGGTTCTTTTTGCCTGGACTGACGGAACAAGCCGAACAACTGAAGAATCTGAAGGCGAGCATGAACTCCTACCTTTGTACACAGAACAGTGAGCCAGAGATGGACGATGTTTATCTGCTGCTTTTGGTAATGAATTCCTCCTCCTGACGGTCTCTGCACAGCCATAATCTTCACAGTTACTGTGACTCAAATCATCATGAAACACACTTCTGTCACAGTTTCTTCTCTTCTTACTTTTAGCTTCCCCGCTCACAGAAAGAACTTGTCTATTTTCTGTACACTCTGTCAACTTTCCAGACTTTGCAGTTTTCTGTGCAGACTTGGCAACATCACCGACAAAGAGAAGAGCTGGAAACTTTCCATGACGGCCTCTCTGACCAATCCCACAGTTCTCCTTCGAGGATCGGTTTCCCTGGATGTTGCCGGCACTTGGCCGTCGACGGGCCTGGCGACGCTTTCCACAAGATGCAGCTATTCCATCAAACTGGGGTGAAACCTTTAAACAAACACAAACACTGAGAAACAGACTGACATGCACACAAAATCAAACTGAGAAGAGAATTAAAAACATACTTACTTTAGCTAGAAGTAAGTTCTATGAAATATAAAAGAGACCCCCCAAAAAAAAATGGAAAAAAGAAAAAAAACTGAAACCAATTGTATCGACACCAGTTAACTCAGGTCTTGATAAGATCCACACACAAATCCTACAGGAAACAAAAATATTCCCAGAATGACTGGGACTTCGAGTCAAGCTCACTTATTTAGTTATTAATGACACTGTCTAAGAAATCTGGATCAATACATTCAATGTCACTGTTGTTAACTGTGCTAAACAGTGTTTGAGGGAGTTAAAAAAAAAAAAGGAGAAAAAGCACATAATTATGTGACAGAAAAGGCACAATTCACTATCCACAAAGGTCAAGATCAATCTGAAAATAAATGATATCTATATAGATCAGAAGAATCAAAACAGCTCTGAAATCAGTCCCAAAGCTGAAGCATCCGTTGTGGATATATTTGGCAGATGTTGCCCATAATGACCTTGACCACTGGCTCCTACACAGTGGAACTGGAAGGTGGTTCTTTTAGCGTGTGTGTGTGTATGTGTGTGTGTGTGTGTGAGCATGTGTGTGTGTGCGTGCATGTGTGTGTGTGTGTGTGTGTGTGTATGTGTGTGTGTGTGTGTGTGTGTGTGTGTGTATGTGTGTGTGTGTGTGTGTGTGTGTGCTGCCTAATATCCCATGCCCATGCAGTCTAATCACTCCCATGCTGCTCAGTCCGGCTCCCCCCTACACTACTACACCAATATTTGTCCTGTCACAGCCTAGCACTGCTGTTCACTTGGGTTACCAAAATCAGGTCGCCTTCTGGCCACCTGCCAGAGGACACACTTCACCGTGACCTGAATCACCTCCGTGGAGTTCAGCGACGTCTGCATAAATCCAACGTACCCAGGACACTACCTTCTAAGCTCTCAACTGATGACAATTCTTGCTTTGTGCCAACAAGCGTGAACATCTCCCTCAAAAGGGCACTATCCTGGAAGGCATCATGTCAATCCATGGCCAGGCTCCATGAACTTGTCTGTACAATGACCTTTGACACAAACTCATCAAGGGCATGGGCAGGAAACAGAAACAGAGTTCACCAAGAAAGCAGAATTTATTCCCTGACCAAAGTGCTTCTTGTTCACATAAGTCATGCTAATTTTCTTTTTCCCTTTAATAGCTTACAGTGCTTCTGGCCCAGACTAAAACCATTACTTCAGAAGATGAAAGAAAAATGTAAAAAAGACGGTGTCCTTGAAATGATTAAGTTGATGCATTCCAAGATCATGCCCTGAAATATTCACCCATTTCTTTTTTTTCCCTTTTTTTTTGTTTTGTTCATGCTTTTGTTCTTCTTCTATGCATGCCATAGGTTTACTAACAACAAATGATCAAGTTAGATCTCACCTACAATATACGCAGTTCCCAGTCATATCACGCATTTGTAGGAATGAAAAATTCAAGCTCACACCATATTTACAATTTTCCAGACGGCAGTGCTCTGGAGGCAGGGACTTTTCTTTTCTTTTCAAAATCATGAGATTCAACAAAATCATTTGCTTGATTAAAGTGGATTAGCACAAGCACTTGTGAATTGCCATTTCTATCCATAACACCACCTGAGCTGCCATATTTGTCACAGGCACAGAATAAACTTCTAAATTTAGTCATTTCTGAACATTTTCAAATCAAAACCAGCTTTAGATTGATGTATACTTTTACAAATGCCATTCAATTATTTTCTATTCATCTTTTTAACTTCCACAAATTATATACAAAAATTCTGGTACTGTGACAACAGTAAGTAGGTCCTGTTGAATCCAGGAAGAATGTGCAAGTGACAATCAAATTTGAACTGATATTAATATCAATGTAAAATGAAGTGGTGTGGACATGCTGCATGCCTGGCACTAGTGGCAGACTATACCTTGTTTCCAAATCTGATTTTGAAACGTAGAGCACTTCCAAATCATCTTATAAAATAGGTCACAATCAGCACACACACACACACACACACACACACACACACACACACACACACACACACACACACACACATCATCATCATCATCATCATCATCATCATCATCATCATGAAGTGAAAGAAAAAAAAAGTTGGTACTTAACTGTCTTAATACAACGTCAATGTGCTCAAACCTTGGCATCAACGGACTGCACAGTTTGTTTCTTTTTATGCTCATGAGCTTTAATCTGGGAGAAGTACAGAGACCATTTGCTTGACCATCTAACCATGCACAGTTTTCCTATAGACCAAAAGTGTGTAGTGTTTTTTCTCTGGTCGTCCAGGTGAGGCGAAGTGAAAGAAAATTTACGCACCATAAGGGGTCATCAAACTTCTAAGGTGAAGATTCCCACACTGAAACTAATCATGTGACAAAGGGAATGCTAGTTCAGTGGAAAAATCATCTTATTCTTCCCTGTACATTTGCTATAACCAGACAGCACTGCATAATGCCGGGTCTAAATGCTTTTTGCTGTTTTGCTTCCAGGGATGCAATGACTGCTGCAACCAGACCAGAAAAATGTGTTCCTTTTTAAAAGAAAGAAAAGAAAAGAAAAACTCCAGAAATGCAAACAAACTAAAAGCAGACTCTGTTAAAAAATGTTTGCCACCTACCGCTTGCCACTGTATATCTTAACATTCTATGAAGTAATTGGTTGGCTCCAATCTTCAAATTTTGGAAGCTGTCCTTTCCCATCAGACCATAAGAAACTTGTCTTGGGGGAACAATGTGGTAACCTTGTGTTAGAAAAAAACAAAAACAAAAACAGGAGAAGCAAAATAGGCAGTTTCCATCAACAACATTTTGAATGTAAATGCAGATATCTACAAGGTGCATTCTCTCAGCAGTTTTTAATTCTGTTCAGGAGGCAAAAGCCTTGCTCACATGACACATTGCTGACTGGTTGTGTCGGAAAATTTTGAAACTCATCACAATAATCCAAAACTGTGTACTAATAGGCTTGTTCATTAAAGATCACCCAGCTCCCTTAGTGTTGGATGACATTGTGGAAAAGAGGTTAGCAGTTGGTCCTTGTTTACCAGAGCTGCACTGCTGCCAATAGGGCTGCCTAATCTGTAGTGTCTGCCAGCACAGCAATATTCTCATGTCAAAAACTGAAGTGTCTGGTCCAACTGCATACCTCTACATTAAAAACTTTGCCAAGAGATGATAAGTCAAGATCTGCAGGAGGAAATCAGCAATCAAGCTGATCAATCAACATGAGTAAGTGGCCATCACAAACAGCGTCCTTGGGATATCTATCAATATCATTTCTAAAGATGTGTATGCTGTTACCAAAATGCAATATTTGTGCAGCATTCTGCAAAAATTAGAACCCCTGATACTGAATATGACCTGATACTGAATATGACCAGTAGGCTACAGTTCTGACTAATACTCTTAACACAAGCCACAATATCTGCCTTCTGCTTGATTCCCACTCCTTGCAACTCAATTCCCTCCCGACCCTTAGTTCCCCTCTGTTCCCTACAAACCTACCCAGGGAATGGTGCAGTCCCCATCAATGGGCACGGACACAGCTGTGACAGGGTTGTCAGCGCATGCCACAGGACTCAGCACCAGCAGATGATTCTGTACTGGGCTCTCTTCAAACAGCAGAGAACGCCGCCTGGGGTTGGCTTTCTTTCTGCGTCTCCCCATCCTTCACTTTGGGGCATGATGAATTGGAGGTCAGTGGTCCTCACCAGGCACTGGAACATGGACAAGTCATTAGTAACTCCTTCTTGAAGTTTCAACCATTCAAAAGCAGGTTACACTACTGTTCAAAATGAAAACAGCTTTTTCATGTCTGAATAAGCACTTTATTCCTTTTTTACATTAACAGCCCCTTAGCCTTTCAGGATATCCCGTAAACTTTAGAGAGCCATTGTAGATAACTACATCACTCAGCACTGCCTCAACAGAGCTAGGACTCCCAGACATACTTTTCTTGATTGCTCTCTATTTCCATATGGTGAATTCCTCATTAGGTTCCTTTCTTTCCTCGCCCAGTGAAGGCATTGCTGGTCCGTTTTCCAACAGCTAGCTTAATCAGGCGCTTCAAGGTTTTTCGTTTGGCATTTTGTTAGTTTTGCATCTAGACATCCAAAACCAGTCACTCAGAGTCAGATTATAGTCTACGTTGAGACATATCACAAATCAATAAACCATTTTGACACATCCATCTATTTTTCAAATCTTCCCTTCTTCACACGTACATCAGTAGCTTTGATGTGTTGACTTGTACTTGTAGGTCTACCCATGTTAGACTGCTATCTTTAACTATCTTATCTAGCTTTGACACCATTGTACGTTGGCTGACCCACATAATTACCATTCATTTCAGTGGTTGGTTTCAGTAGGTTGCAGGGTGCTATGATAGTTGAACCACTCAGCAAGACAGTCTGGAAGGTTTATAAACTTTGCATGATCTTAGCCTTTTTACTTGTTTGAAGTACTATAGCTGGTGTGTGTGTGTGTGTGTGTGTGTGTGTGTGTGTGTGTGTGTGTGTGTGTGTGTGTTTCTGTCGGAAATATAGAAACTACAGATAAACTGTAGCACTATCCAGTTTGCTGAGACATTACTCCTGGAGTTCATGGAAGAACATATGTACTTGCAGACAACCTTGACTGCTGACTCCAACTGATGTTGAGGTAATGGACTGAGCAATGGTTTTCAGCAGAATCAACCACAGTCTTTGGCACACAATGACGCTAACAAGTAAGGGGGGAAAGCGGGGAGGTTTACACTTAATTTACTGGTTTATTACCATTGGAAATCTTCATCTTGAAAGCACTTTTGAACTGCAGGAACACTGAATGATTTCAAAAACAGGTTTCATAAGCATTGGTAAGAATTTTGCTTTCATGTAAGTTTCAAACAAATTTCAACATTATTAAGTGATATACTAACAGAAGTTAGTCAATTCCACGCAGCAATGTACCCTCCAGTAATGGGTTTTACTTTTTACTTTAAACCAAACAGAACAGGCTAAAAGACACTTTCAAAGCCTACATGCCATATTATGTTTTATGTGGAGGCCAAATTAATAAATCCCCAAACCCCTAACCCAGTAAATTCCTTGACAACTCCATCAGTTCTGTGGTTAAGGTAAAGGTTTAAGTTTTAAAACTTGTGCATGGCTGGTATGGCTACGATTCTGAGTTGTCTGAACTCTCTTAGCTCTGTGTGTGTGTGTGTGTGTGTGTGTGTGTGTGTGTGTGTGTGTGTGTGTGTGTGTTTCTCTCTCTCTCTCTCTCTCTCTCTCTTCTTTTTTTTTAGAATTTAACGTGTGTACGGTTACTGCATTTAGCACACAAATGAAGAATATAATCTGATGAAACAACTGGCTTTGTCTTTTTTCTGACGACAGACTGGATATTATACAGAGCTGAAAACTCGGTAATATCCACATTTGTCTTCGTAACAGACCATCTATTCATTGACGGAAAAAAAATCTCAACGAAAACGTAAACACGTCGCTTTCTCTCTACAGACTACCTTTTCTTAGGGGGTAGATGCGGATAAAGCCGAGAGGTTAACTGAGTAGAGGCAGAGGAGGACTCCAGCATTCTTTTTAAAAACTCGAATCAGATTGAGGACTCCAGCATTCTTTTTAAAAACTCGAATCAGATTAGTCTAAAATTTAACCATTCACTGAAAATCAGAGCTGTCATGGTATTGCAGCTCGTCACCTGAATACTGGCTCCCTTGGGCACTGTGTACGACTGAAGACACCGAATCCACAGTTCGAACAGCCGCCATTGTATGTCCACTCAAGGTACATCACTCCCTTTACACTTCTTCGCTCTCTCCTCAATCCCGCCTCCTTCAAGCCCAGTGACAGTTTATGGACTGGCGCAAGTCTAGGCCTCGCGCTATGTACGTCCCATCTTTCAATACCCATTGAGAAGCTTGTGGTCTGCGTAGCGCGCTCTTATCATCGTATTGGGAGTAATGCAGTTTTAACCTAAAGAAAGGAGATTACGTAGGCCTGAGAAGGTCACTCCAAAACTGTAGTAGTAATGGTAGGGACGTAATTTATACATAGGCCGTTAAACCTTTCAATGTCCCTCATGTTATTTTGCTTTTATAACAGGGTTGAAATGCATGCAATATAAATTTTCCTACTTATGCGTCAAAGCTTCTAAACTGTACTTTAAATTTCAAGTCTTCGTCCAGCAAATTCTTAAAAACATTAGTATTATTAGCAAATTTAAGTGCAATTGGCAAATTGTTCCAGTTAGCAATAACTCTGTTACTGAACGTGAATCTCCCCATATTAGTATGAAACTGCTTAACAAATATCTTGCCTTCCGAATTTCTTGTTCTATCTGTTTTAGCAGCTTCAAAAAAAAAAAAAAAAATAGTCCCACTCTATGTCCGTCTGCTGGTGAAATATTTTGAACACTTCAATCAAATCCCCTCTAATACGTCTACCTTTTAAAGAGTGCAAATTTAAGTAATTTAATCTATCTGTATAAGACATGTTTGTACATTCTTGCAAGATTTTAGTAGCTCTTCTCTGTACTCTTTCGATTGCTATTGATTGTCTTTTCAAGTGTATATTGCCATATTCAAGATGCGGTCTAACCATAGCTTTATATAATTTTAAAAACGTTTCTTTGTTTAGGTAAATAAAAGTTCTTTTTATTAATCCAATCATTTGGTTTGCTTTATTTATACACTTTTGAATGTGAGTATCAAAACGTAAATCTTTATCAAAGATTACACCCAGATCCTTTTCTTCCTCACATTTCTGTACCAGCCTATTTCCACCATCCATTTTCATGTTGTATTCATGTTTTGGATTGTTTTTGCCAACATGCAAAACTTTACATTTTTCAACATTAAAATATAGATTCCACTTGTCTGACCAGTTTTGGAGGCAATTAAAAATTTCTTGCAAACTATTATATTTATCTGATTTGTCATATATTTTTGTATCATCAGCAAAAATTTTACAAATTTACAAAAACTATTTATCTCGTCTGAAAGGTCATTTATAAAAATAGTAAACAGTACAGGTCCTAAAATGATCCATTGGGGAATACCACTCATGACATCTTTCTCTGTCAACATACAATTACCAACTCTTACTCTTTGTTTTGTATTTGACAAAAAATCTCTAGTCCAGTTTAGCAACTTGCCTACTATACCATATGCTTCCATTTTTTTTCAATAATCTCTCATGCGGAACCGTATCAAAAGCTTTACGGAAATCAAGGTAAATAATATCAACAGGGTACTTATTCTCTAGCATGGTAACTAAATCTTCCATAACTTCAAGTAGTTATGATATGCAAGCCCTTTTTTTTACGAAATCCATGTTGGCATACTGCAAACAATTTATTATCAGTGAAGTGAGATACTATGGCATCTCTTATGATGGATTCTAGCACTTGCATGCAATACTGGTTAAGCTTACCAGACGATAGTTGCCTGGCTCATATTTTGACCCTTTTTTTTTTAATAGCAGTAACTTCTGCCGATTTCCAATCGAGGGGTAATTTTCCTGCCTCTAATGATTTATTATAAATCTTACTGAGCGGTACAGCTAACTCCTTACTTAATTCTTTTAGGACTTTAGGTGGTATTAAATCAGGTCCCTGCTGTATATCCAGGATGATGATGTCAATAACTCCTGGACTGAATTAACATAGGCCTACACCAGACAGTGCGGGTTTGGACTCAGGTGTTCCTTCTCTTAGGCTATGTTGGTTCGTGGCAGCTTCTTCCGTATTATCCGGTGCACCTACCCCCTCCCCCCCCCCCTCACCCCCAAAGCGCAAGGCTTGAGGGATCCCCAATCCACCAACCAGGGGACGCGCCTCTATGCTCTGTAGCTCAGGCGCGAGGGAGCAGTCTTGTATTTCATTGGCAAAGAGTCAACATTCTGAGAACCGGTAATACATTCACAACGTCAGCCCGCGGCCATATCAAACAACATACTGCAGGCGCCATGGACACTGCGCATCTCCCTTCTACTGTCCGTGCAGTAGACGCACAAGCTGTCACCCACCAAGAGGTGCCCGGACTAAGGGGGGGGGGGGGGGGGATGGGAGGGGGAGCGGGTGTGATCGGATAACATTTTACATCCCTTTCGTTAGTTTGCCGATGGGATGCTACAAAGCGGGTGGCATTTCCATCATGACAGTTGTTCGAGCAGTCGACTTCAGTCGACCTTTCACCACGCCCGAAAGACTTTTCATTTATTCATGGACAGCAGCAATAAGTTCAGGAGGTAACACAACGCTCGCTTGTTATTGACGAGAAAGAGGGGTGGGGTGGGGAATAGGGAAGGGGTGGGGGGAGGGGCTAATATTTCACGTCCCTCGCGCGCACTACAGCTACAGGATCCTGTAAAGTCCAGTGTGGGTTTGTTTTTTTTTCCAAAACAATGTTGCATGTACATGAAAAACAAATCTGAAAACTTTTTTTTTCTGTTATGTGAATATCTGACGTGCTTGAGGATGCGTATGTGTGTGAGTGTGGGCAGAACGATTATTTTCTATTGGTGCATGCCAAATGGTGTGTGTGTGTGTGTGTGTGTGTGTTGTGTGTGTGTGTGTGTGTGTGTGTGTGTGTGTGTGTGTGTGTGAGAGAGAGAGAGAGAGAGAAAGAGAGAGTGTGTGAGTGTGTATGTGTGTGTGTGAGAGAGAGAAAGAGAGAGAGAGAGAGAGAGTGTGTGTGTGTGTGTGTGTGTGTGTGTGTGTGTGTGTGTGTGTTGTGTGTGTGAATGTGTATGTGTGTGTGTGTGTGTGTGTGTGTGTGTGTGTGTGTGTGTGTGTGTGTGTGTGTGTGTGTGTGTGTGTCGTCGTTGTCGGTTTAATGTCCTTCCACTATAGTGATTCAGACAGTTTATGTGTGGGTGAATGAAGTATGCAAGTGATGAAGTGTATTAATCGATTAACGATAAAATATGACATCCCCTCCTCCCCCCCCCCTCCCGCCCCCCCCCTCCCCCCAAATCCCTCTTCCACCTTAATTTTAAGTGAGAAGTAATAAGATCTACAGATAAAGGCCAATTGAACTATTTAACAAACACTTACAAACTGAGTCAAGAACAGAGTAATTGTTTAAAACATATGGTAAAGGCAATGAAGTCGATCCATCAGTATAACCATCAATACCCGAATGTCTTAGGAGCTCTCTTGCTCTTGGGCATTGAATCAGCAAATGACTGACGTTTAAGGATTTCCCACACATACATTTAACATTATGACAATGTTTTGTTTTCAACGCGTTCAAACGGATCTATGGATTAAGCTTTCAATCTCCCTAGACGAGGAGGAGACTTGTTTGAACGTTTTCCCATTGTACCCATCACTAAATTTTATACAATTGTGATAATATTGAATGTCTGAGTTCATCAATGAGGTTTTAACTTTTTCTCTTGACGTTGAATTTATAATTGAAAAACATTCATTCAAATCTAAGGGAACTTTGAGTGGTATTGCGTAATTGACATTTTGAGCTGCTTTTCGTGCAAGTTGATCTACACGCTCGTTGGGTACTATACCACAATGAGAGGGGATCCAACAAAAAGTGACAGTAATGCCTTGCATGGATAAAAGGTGAATAGTGTGATGAATTTCAAATATCATATCAAGTCGGACAGAAGGACATGCAGACTTAATCGAGTAGATTGCTGCTTTAGAATCAATACCTATTAAATTTGTGAATTTTTTATTGGAAAGTTTAGAATAAAATCTAACGATTTAAGAATAGCAAGTAATTCGGCACTGAATATCGATAACTGTTTACCAAGATAGAAGAGCTTTTCTACTTTGAGGCTAGGGATTATGAAGGCTGCTCCCGTGTTATTATTTTCTAGCACTGAGCCATCTGTAAAAATTTTCAAATGATGATTGTACTTAGTTTCTAAATGAGTGTAAACAGATGTTCTTAAGATATGTGGACAATCTTTTTTTGAAACATCTGTATAATCAATATCAAAGGAGGCTTTACATTGTTCCCATTTTGGAATAGGTGAATACGTGGGCTTTTGGGCTAAGTTATTTTTATCTATTTTGGTATCCTTTAGAAGATCAGTGTGTGTGTGTGTGTGTGTGTGTGTGTGTGTGTGTGTGTGTGTGTGTGTGTGTGTGTGTGTGTACGTAGATAAAATAGAAATTAAAAACAATGAGAGAGAGAGAGAGAGAGAGTGTGTGTGTGTGTGTGTGTGTCTGTGTGTGTGAGTGTGTGTGAGTGTGTATGTGTGTGTGTGTGTGTGTGTGTGTGTGTGTGTGTGTGCGTGCGTGCGTGTGTGTGTGTGTGTGTGTGTGTGTGTGTGTGTGTGTGTGTGTGTGTGTGAGTGTGTGTGTGTGTGTGTGTGTGTGTGTGTGTGTGTGTGTGTGTGTGTGTGTGTGTGTGTGTGTGTGTACCTAGATGAAATAGAGATTGAAAACAACACTCATAAATCATTCCCAGTATGATGGTCTTCCTCGGGGGACTTTAATGACAAAGTCATCAACTCATGAAAGTCACAGACATTCTCGCTCTCTCAACCCCAGCCCCCACCCCAACACACCTCTTTCTCCAACTTCCACACGCCAATCACATCACTATAACCACTTATCGCCCATCCCCCCCCCCCCCCCCCGCCCAACACCCTTAACCACCCCAAACCTACCAGTCTCCCCCCTCTCATCTCTCGTCTCCTTCTCCATATGCCATTGTCCACCTCTCCCCATTTCACCAACACTCATAGTTAGATATCCCGTGAAATATATATTGTTCCATTAGGGGGATGGTGACATGAATGAGATGTCATGCTGGGGAGACAAGCGGAATCCATAAATGGGTTTTGTGGCTTGTTAGGCAAAAAAAGTAACGTAAGAATAAAACGAAACACTGCTGGAATTATCACATTACCATGCCCTGGAACAACAACATTGCCATACCCTGGAACAGTCGCATTGCCATATCCTGGAACAGTCGCATTGCCATATCCTGGAACAGTCACATTGCCATACACTGGAACAGTCACATTGCCATACCCTGGAACAGCAACATTGCCATACCCTGGAACAGTCACGTTGCCACACCCTGGAACAGTCATGTTGCCATACCTTGGAACAACAACATTGCCATACCCTGGAACAGCAACATTGCCATACCCTGGAACAGTCACATTGCAATACCCTGGAACAGCAACATTGCCATACCCTGGAACAGCAACATTGCCATACCCTGGAACAGTCGCATTGCCATACCCTGGAACAGCAACATTGCCATACCCTGGAACAGTCATGTTGCCATACCTTGGAACAGCAACATTGCCATACCCTGGAACAGCAACATTGCCATACCTTGGAACAGCAACATTGCCATACCCTGGAACAGTCATGTTGCCATACCTTGGAACAACAACATTGCCATACCCTGGAACAGCAACATTGCCATACCCTGGAACAGTCACATTGCCATACCCTGGAACAGCAACATTGCCATACCTTGGAACAACAACATTGCCTTACCCTGGAACAGTCACATTGCAATACCCTGGAACAGCAACATTGCCATACCCTGGAACAGCAACATTGCCATACCCTGGAACAGCAACATTGCCATACCCTGGAACAGTCACATTGCCATACCTTGGAACAGTCACGTCGCCACACCCTGGAACAGTCACATTGCCATACCCTGGAACAGTCATATTGCCATACCCTGGAACAACAACATTGCCATACCCTCGAACAGTCACATTGCCATACCCTGGAACAGTCATGTTCCCATACCCTGGAACAGTCACATTGCCATACCCTGGAACAGTCACATTGCCATACCTTGGAATAGTCACATTGCCATACCCTGGAACAGTCATATTGCCATACCCTGGAACAACAACATTGCCATACACTGGAACAGCAACATTGCCATACCCTCGAACAACAACATTGCCTTATCCTGGAAGTCACATTGCCATACCCTGGAACAACAACATTGCCATACCCTGGAACAGTCACATTGCCATACCCTGGAACAGTCACATTGCCATACCCTGGAACAGTCACATTGCCATATCCTGGAACAACAACATTGCCTTACCCTGGAACAGTCACATTGCCAATACCCTGGAACAGTGATATTGCCATACCCTGGAACTGCAACATTGCCATACCCTGGAACAGTCATGTTGCCATACCTTGGAACAACAACATTGCCATACCCTGGAACAACAACATTGCCATACCCTGGAACAGCAACATTGCCATACCATGGAACAGACGCACTGCCATACCCTGGAACAGCAACATTGCCATACCTTGGAACAACAACATTGCCTTACCCTGGAACAGTCACATTGCAATACCCTGGAACAGCAACATTGCCATACCCTGGAACAGCAACATTGCCATACCCTGGAACAGCAACATTGCCATACCCTGGAACAGTCACATTGCCATACCCTGGAACAGTCACATTGCCATACCTTGGAACAGTCACGTCGCCACACCCTGGAACAGTCACATTCCCATACCCTGGAACAGTCATATTGCCATACCCTGGAACAACAACATTGCCATACCCTTGAACAGTCACATTGCCATACCCTGGAACAGTCATGTTCCCATACCCTGGAACAGTCACATTGCCATACCCTGGAACAGTCACATTGCCATGCCCTGGAACAGTCACATTGCCATACCCTGGAACAGTCACATTGCCATCCCTGGAACAGTCACATTGCCATACCCTGGAACAGTGATATTGCCATACCCTGGAACAGCAACATTGCCATACCCTGGAACTGCAACATTGCCATACCCTGGAACAGCAACATTGCCATACCCTGGAACAGCAACATTGCCATACCCTGGAACAGTCACATTGCCATATCCTGGAACTGCAACATTGCCATACCCTGGAACAGCAACATTGCCACACCCTGGAACAGCAACATTGCCACACCCTGGAACAGCAACATTGCCACACCCTGGAACAGCAACATTGCCACACCCTGGAACAACAACATTGCCACACCCTGGAACAGCAACATTGCCATACCCTGGAACAGTCACATTGCCACACCCTGGAACAGCAACATTGCCATACCCTGGAAGAACAACATTGCCTTACCCTGGAACAGTCACATTGCCATACCCTGGAACAGCAACATTGCCATTACCCTGGAACAGTCACATTGCCATATCCTGGAACTGCAACATTGCCATACCCTGGAACAGTCACATTGCCATACCTTGGAACAGTCACATTGCCACACACCTGGAACAGTCACATTGCCATACCCTGGAACAGTCACATTGCCATACCCTGGAACAGCAACATTGCCATACCCTGGAACAACAACATTGCCTTACCCTGGAACAGTCACATTGCCACACCCTGGAACAGTCATATTGCCATACCCTGGAACAACAACATTGCCATACCCTGGAACAGTCACACTGCCATACCCTGGAACAGCAACATTGCCTTACCCTGGAACAGTCACATTGCCATACCTTGGAACAGTCACATTGCCACACCCTGGAACAGTCACATTGCCATACCCTGGAACAGTCACATTGCCATACCTTGGAACAGTCACATTGCTATTCCCTGGAACAGTCACATTGCCATACCCTGGAACAGTCACATTGCCATACCTTGGAACAGTCGCATTGCCATACCCTGGAACAGTCACATTGCAATACCCTGGAACAGTCACATTGCCATACCCTGGAACAGTCACATTGCCATACCTTGGACAGTCACATTGCCATACCCTGGAACAGTCACATTGCCATACCCTGGAACAGTCGCATTGCCATACCCGGGAATAATCGCATTGCCGTACTCAGCACCCATACTCAGCACCCCACAGGGAACGTACATCAATCGTCTGCATTATCATACCGGACTCGCTGAAGATTAGCTCCTGATTTAGTCATGAGCTCACAAAGAGTGCTTCTGTTTATGCTGGTTTGATCTGCGATGTGTGGAAAGTGCAATGCTGACAGCAATTCCGTAAAGGTACGGGTTGAAACTGTTTAATAATCAAAAGCAGCCTATTTTGTGATTTGGTGTATAAATGTGGGGTTTGGATAACAGGCTAATAACAGGATAACAATGTTATTTGTCCCAAAGATGGAAAATTCATTTTCGACAGCACAGCAACCATATACCCAGGACAATACACAAACACAGAAAGAAAAAAAAGGCGTAAAATGCCTGTGTAAGACTCAATAGTAAATCAATCCCATCAGTAATATATCTTCATGCAAGCTCAAACACTCTTCCCCCCCTCCCCCCCGCCTCCCCCCCCCCCCCCCACACACACACACACATCACACTCACACACACACATCACATATGCGTACAAACACATGTGCGTGTGCAGCTACAATACACCTATATATCCACTCTCTTTAAAACATGGAACCTAAAGTCATAAGCTTCTTCAATAATAGAAAATGCTATCTTGTTTGTGCTGAGAAGATATCTTGGTGCCGGTGTGCTAGCACCAAACAATTTAGTGTATGATGAGCTTGGTAGGTTTCCTTTAATTTCCAGTTCTAGTGTCTTATATATACGATTCTGGTTAAGTTAACATATTTGGGAGAATGCGTTTATATTTGTAAACGATTCTGGTTAAAAGTAAACATATTTGGGAGAAGGCATTTATATTTGGCTGATTATATACATGTATGTGTGTGTGTGTGTGTGTGTGTGTGTGTGTGTGTGTGTGTGTGTGTGTGTGTGTGTGTGGTTTCTTTAATGTATGGCAAAATCAGGGCGTGGCTGTATCTACTCTTTTGTCAGTCAGTCAGTCATTCCCCTGACCGCTGGGGTCGTTGGGGGGACGTGATGAGGCAGCCTAGGTTAGTGACCAGGTTCCGCACATAATCATTGGTCTTGTGTTCTTTGTAGGAGATGCGGAGTAGTTTCCTCAGGCACCTGGTCTCAAACGCCTGGATTCTTCTTTCTGTTTCGGCCATCAGTGTCCATGTCTCGCAACCATATAAGAGGATGGAGACCACTAGTGACTTGTAGAGCCGGAATTTTGTGTGGAATTTGATGTTGCTCTTCCACACTCTGTTCAGTCTGGTCATCGCTGCTGATGCGGAGTTGATCCTGATTCGGATTTCTGCTGTGCAGGTGCCATCATTCGACAGGGTTGCTCCCAAGTACCTGAAGCTGGTCACTTCTTCCAGGGGCTCACCATTCATGGTTATGTTGGAACTGCTATTAGTCGTGCTGCTGACCATGACCTTTGACTTCTCTGTGCTGACCTCCATGCCGTAGGCACTTGCTCTTGTGACAAGTCTGTTTGTAAGATCCTGGAGCTCGGTGTTGCTGCCCCCCATGAGGTCGATATCGCCTGCGAAACGAAGGTTGTAGACCGGCCTGCCGCCAATGCTGATGGAGGTGTGGTGTTCTTCGAGGGTCTGTTGCATGATCCTCTCCAGAAAGATGTTTAAAAGGACTGGAGATAGTAGGCACCCTTGCCTGACTCCGACTGTGGTCGGGAAGAACTGGCCCTGCTGGCTATTGAGAAGTACTGTGCTGCTGGAGCGTTCGTAGAGGGCCTGGATGACTTGGACGAACCTCTCATCAATGTTGAAGTCTCTGAGAACCTGCCATAGGCCGTTGCGCCACACCCGGTCGAATGCCTTCTTAAAGTCGATGAAGTTGTGGAAGAGGTCCTTTTGGTGTTGTAGATGTGTTCCACGATGCTCCGCCCTCTTCTAAAACCTGTTTGTTCTTCTGATAGCAGTGCCTTAGCCTTGGATTTCAGTCGGTTGAGGATGATGCGGAGCATGACTTTGCTAGGGTGGCTGATCAGACTTATAGTCCTGTAATTTTGGCATTGTTTGAGGTTGCCCTTCTTGGGTAAGGGAATCACCAATGACTGGGTCCACTCTGTTGGCCACTTCTTTTCTGTCCAGATCTTCTGACATAGCATTGTTAGTGCCTCTGTGGTCTCTTTCCCTCCGTATTTCACAAGCTCAGCTGGGACATTGTCCACTCCTGGGGAATTCCCTGGCTTCAGACTCTGTATCGCGGCCCCAACCTCCTCCTTCAGTACTTGGAGACTGTTCTCACTGTCTGCGGGTCGTTGGTTGTCCTGCAAAATGGATGTGTCTGGGTTGAGCTGGTAGTTGTAGAGGCCCTCACAGTATTCTGTCCACCTCTTCAGGACTTCTTCATTCTCTGTCAGTAGCCTGCCATCCTATCTTCGATGACTGCTGATCTTGTCTGGTTGGTCTTATTGAGGATCTTGAATGTGTTGTAGGCTTCTTCGCTGTTCCCTGCTTCCATGCCTTTCTCGATTGCTTCGCACTGCTCCTCTATCCAATTTTCCTCGGCTGTCTTCATCTTCTTCCTGACTTCTCTGTTCACCTGTTGGCACTGCATCCTGGCTTCGTCGCTGGAGTGTTTCTTTCCTCTTAGTTCCCGCCTCTTGTCACATAGATCTAAGACCTCGTTTGTAACCTAAGGCTGGATCTTCTTTTGCTTCTTTCCCACAACTTCTTCAGCTGTTGTAGTTAGCACCTCTTTGATGTTATTAGCGAGGGTGTCTACATCGCTGTCCACTAAGTTGAGGGCAGCGAACTTCCCGCCTACTTGAGCCTGGAACACCTCTGCAATTTCGGGGTCCTTCAACTTCTCTAGGTCAAAGCGAATGCGGGGGTTCTTTGGACAACGCTTACATTTTAGCTTGAGCTTGAAGGTTGCCAGGACCAGATCGTGATCGCTGCCAATGTCGGCGCCTGAGAATGTTCTTGTTTTTGCTTTGTTGATGCTGGACTTGTAGCGTTGTGAGGCCAGAATGAAGTCTACTTGGTTGTGAACTTGCCCATTTGGTGAGTGCCAGGTTGTGATTCTGGACAGCTTGTGTGGGTGGAGAGTGTTGGCGAGGGTAAGTCGATGGCTTTTGGCAAACTCCAGCAGTCTAAGGCTTCTGTCGTTGGTTTCCCCAATGCCGAATTTTCCTGCTGTTCCTGCCCAATTCCGGTAAGCATCTAGGCCAACCTTGGCATTCTTTTTGTACAAGAAGTCCGTGGCTAGCAAAAATTGAATTTTCGTATACACAATCGTGATAGGTTTCTGGAATATACAAAAATCTGAAATATCTCATTATTCGGAACGATACGTGTTGTTCGATTTAAACAAGTTGTAAGATATTCCTACACACACACACACACACCTATGTATATATATATAATATATATTATATATATATATATATATATATATATATATATATATTAAATTATAAACAAAGCTTGCTCTTATGTCTTAGATTGAAGAAAAAAGGGGAGATAAGCATTCATATCTGCAGTGGTAGATAATTCTGCCCAACTAACAGTATGTGCTTGAGTGGGTGAATGGGGAAAAAATAAAATAAATGCTTCTCAAAATGAGCCCTCAGCAAGTTTATAGTCTCCAAGGGGGAGACAATCTCCAATGGGAAGGAAACTCACTAACATATAACTCCTGGTCAGATACCGATATTTCGAAACCTGATTGTTTCTCCTCAGTGACTGCGGAAAGTGGTAATTTGACTCCTGTGCCTTTTCGGTTTTAAGAAAGCACACACACACACACACACACACACACACACACACACACACACACACACACACACACACACACACACACACACACACATTACATGTATATGTACTTTCATTTTTGTCTTTTGTATGCGTTATAGTCATATTGTTTGTTAGTATGTCTTCATACAGGGCTTAAGCCTTCTTGAATACGTTCTTGAATACGTTCTGAAAGCTGAATTCTCTCTCTCACGCACGCACACACGCATGCACGCACGAACTCGCACACATAAACAACACACACACACACACACACACACACACACACACACACACACACACACACACACACACACTCTCTCTCTCTCTCTCTCTCTCTCTCTCTCTCTCTCATTCTCTCTCAATCTCTCTCTCTCTCTCTCTCTCTCTCTCTCTCTCTCTCTCTCGCTGTCAAACACACACTGTCTATCTATCTGTGTGTGTGTGTGTGTGTGTGTGTGTGTGTGTGTGTGTGTGTGTGTGTGTGTGTGTCTTGATTCTTCTACATCAGCTACATCGCTTGATATGTGTGGAGTATCCCAGGACACAGTGTTAGGTCCTCTCCCTTTTTCTATGTAAACCTCCCCCCCCCCCCCCCCTCTTGATATTGAAGATTGCAGTGAACCTTTTTATACTGATACCACGATCAACGTAAGCGACTTTAACCTTAATTCTGTGTGTGCATCATTTCAAAAGACTGGTGACGTCTTCAGTGAATGGTGCATTGTGAGTCATGACACGAAACCCCAATGGCGCTAAAGCCACGCTCATAATGACGCCCAAGACGGCAGAATGCCAAACAGTTCCCATCTGTTCTTGTCAACAAATTAAGAATTGAAGAAGTGGACGATTATCGTGTTCCAGGCACAATTATTGAAGACAATCTTTCATGGGACGCTCACATCAAAACGTAATGCAAACAGTATCCAGACAAATGTGCAATTCATACAGGATCAACTACATTTGGAACTTTCATGCCAGCAAACAATTCTTGAATGCATACATACTCTCTTCAATCAATTACTGTTCCACGTTATTTGACTCGGCCAGAGCAATTTCAATGGAATCTTTGATCAACACAAATAAACGTGTCCTTAAAGCAGAAATATTTGACTCAGTTTGGAGTTCTTCCATCAAGACAGAAATGCTCATACCAAAAAATATTTTGTACCTGGACTGGCACCACAAACTATTCAGTCTGATTTTAGGATAAATCTTATTAATCCTACAAGACTCCGGGTTCCAATACTTAGAATTGATTATTTGAAAACAAGTCTTTGTTATTCGGATCCTAGTATCTAAACACTGAAAACAGACTGCTGCGTTACTGAAAATGACTCAAAATGCAATAAACACACAAAACAAGATGTGAACGCAGATTTAGTAGACTGTACAAAACAGGTAAGTGAATGGTCAATACACAGTGTTCATCAGACGAGACAAGTTACGAACAAACATCAATCATAAGCAAAATAGTACTTCCCTTCTCCTGACAGCCAAAAGGGAAGTACTGTTTTGCTTATGATTGAGAATGGTTCCATACTTAAGTTGGAGTTCATCAGGGCTGTCTTCAATCGCCATCGCTTTTCAAACACTCCTGGAACTCATCATGAACGATGCTCTTGAAGATCGCGTCAGCACAGTCAGCATTGGAGGAGAACCATCACAAAGCTTATATTTCCCCCATGCCATCGATGGTGTGACAGGCATTGAACAAGAACTCGCCAAGCTTGTTGAACGACCGGATGAAACATAAGCAAGATATGGCATAAAAATCAGCGCCGGGATAAGTAAGTTGATGACTAACCACAACACCACCATAAACTGTAACTGTCCACCGTGAGAAGACAGAATCTGTTAAACAATTCACTTACACGGAACCCATCATTAACAATGAGGAATCCAAACCAGAAATCCTCTGAAAGGCAGCAAAGACACCATAACACTGTTCAGATTGTAACCTGTATGGACAGCAAAGACACAATAACACTGTTCAGATTGTAACCTGTGTGGACAGCAAAGACACCATAACACTGTCCAGATTGTAACCTGTGTGGACAGCAAAGACACCATAACACTGATCAGACTGTAACCTGTGTGGACAGCAAAGACACCATAACACTGTTCTGTCCAGATTGTAACCTGTGTGGACAGCAAAGACACCATAACACTGTCCAGATTGTAACCTGTGTGGACAGCAAAGACAACATAACACTGTTCAGATTGTAACCTGTATGGACAGCAAAGACACCATAACACTGTTCAGATTGTAACCTGCATGGACAGCAAAGACACCATAACACTGTCCAGATTGTCACCTGTGTGGACAGCAAAGACACCATAACACCGTTCAGATTGTCACCTGTATGGACAGCAAAGACACCATAACACCGTTCAGATTGTAACCTGCGTGGACAGCAAAGACACCATAACACCGTTCAGATTTTAACCTGTGTGGACAGCAAAGACACCATAACACTGTTCAGATTGTAACCTGTGTGGACAGCAAAGACACCATACCACTGTTCAGATTGTAACGGGCGTGGACAGCAAAGACACCATAACACTGTTCAGATTGTAACCTGTGTGGACAGCAAAGACACCATAACACTGTTCAGATTGTAACCTGTGTGGACAGCAAAGACACCATAACACTGTTCAGATTGTAACCTGTGTGGACAGCAAAGACACCATAACACTGTTCAGATTGTAACCTGTGTGGACAGCAAAGACACCATAACACTGTTCAGATTGTAACCTGTGTGGACAGCAAAGACACCATAACACTGTTCAGATTGTAACCTGTGTGGATAGCAAAGACACCATAACACTGTTCAGATTGTAACCTGTGTGGACAGCAAAGACACCATAACACTGTTCAGATTGTAACCTGTGTGGACAGCAAAGACACCATAACACTGTTCAGATTGTAACCTGTGTGGACAGCAAAGACACCATAACACTGTTCAGATTGTAACCTGTGTGGACAGCAAAGACACCATAACACTGCTCAGATTGTAACCTGTGTGGAAAGCAAAGACACAATAACACTGTTCAGATTGTAACCTGTGTGGACAGCAAAGACACCATACCACTGTTCAGACTGTAACCTGTGTGGACAGCAAAGACACCATAACACTGTTCAGATTGTAACCTGCGTGGACAGCAAAGACACCATAACACTGTTCAGATTGTAACCTGTGTGGACAGCAAAGACACCATACCACTGTTCAGATTGTAACCTGTGTGGACAGCAAAGACACCATAACACTGTTCAGACTGTAACCTGCATGGACAGCAAAGACACCAAAACACTGTTCAGATTGTAACCTGTGTAGACAGCAAAGACACCATAACACTGTTCAGATTGTAACCTGTGTGGACAGCAAAGACACCATAACACTGTTCAGACTGTAACCTGTGTGGACAGCAAAGACACCATAACACTGTTCAGACTGTAACCTGTGTGTTCAGCAAAGACACCATACCACTGTTCAGACTGTAACCTGTGTGGACAGCAAAGACACCATAACACTGTTCAGATTGTAACCTGTGTGGACAGCAAAGACACCATACCACTGTTCAGACTGTAACCTGTGTGGACAGCAAAGACACCATAACACTGTTCAGACTGTAACCTGTGTGGACAGCAAAGACACCATAACACTGTTCAGATTGTAACCTGTGTGGACAGCAAAGACACCATAACACTGTCAGATTGTAACCTGTGTGGACAGCAAAGACACCATAACACTGTTCAGATTGTAACCTGCGTGGACAGCAAAGACACCATAACACTGTTCAGACTGTAACCTGCGTGGACAGCAAAGACACCATAACACTGTTCAGACTGTAACCTGTGTGGACAGCAAAGACACCATAACACTGTTCAGACTGTAACCTGTGTGGACAGCAAAGACACCATAACACTGTCAGATTGTAACCTGTGTGGACAGCAAAGACACCATACCACTGTTCAGACTGTAACCTGTGTGGACAGCAAAGGCACCATAACACTGATCAGACTGTAACCTGTGTGTGACAGCAAAGACACAATAACACTGTTCAGACTGTAACCTGTGTGGACAGCAAAGACACCATAACACTGTTCAGATTGTAACCTGTGTGGACAGCAAAGACACCATAACACTGTCCAGATTGTAACCTGTGTGGACAGCAAAGACACCATAACACTGTTCAGACTTGTAACCTGTGTGGACAGCAAAGACACCATAACACTGTTCAGACTGTAACCTGTGTGGACAGCAAAGACACCATAACACTGTTCAGATTGTAACCTGTGTGGACAGCAAAGACACCATAACACTGTCCAGATTGTAACCTGTGTGAGACAGCAAAGACACCATACCACTGTTCAGATTGTAACCTGCGTGGACAGCAAAGAACCATAACACTGTTCAGACTGTAACCTGTGTGGACAGCAAAGACACCATACCACTGTTCAGACTGTAACCTGTGTGGACAGCAAAGACACCATAACACTGTTCAGACTGTAACCTGTGTGGACAGCAAAGACACCATAACACTGTCCAGATTGTAACCTGTGTGGACAGCAAAGACACCATACCACTGTTCAGACTGTAACCTGTGTGGACAGCAAAGGCACCATAACACTGATCAGACTGTAACCTGTGTGGACAGCAAAGACACCATAACACTGTTCAGATTGTAACCTGTGTGGACAGCAAAGACACCATAACACTGTTCAGATTGTAACCTGTGTGGACAGCAAAGACACCATATCACTGTTCAGATTGTAACCTGTGTGGACAGCAAAGACACCATAACACTGTTCAGATTGTAACCTGTGTGGACAGCAAAGACACCATAACACTGTTCAGACTGTAACCTGTGGGACAGCAAAGACACCATAACACTGTTCAGACTGTAACCTGGTGGACAGCAAAGACACCATACCACTGTTCAGATTGTAACCTGTGTGGACAGCAAAGACACCATACCACTGTTCAGATTGTAACCTGCGTGGACAGCAAAGACACCATAACACTGTTCAGACTGTAACCTGTGTGGACAGCAAAGACACCATAACACTGTTCAGATTGTAACCTGTGTGGACAGCAAAGACACCATAACACTGTTCAGACTGTAACCTGTGTGGACAGCAAAGACACCATAACACTGTTCAGACTGTAACCTGCGTGGACAGCAAAGACACCATACCACTGTTCAGATTGTAACCTGTGTGGACAGCAAAGACACCATACCACTGTTCAGATTGTAACCTGCGTGGACAGCAAAGACACCATACCACTGTTCAGATTGTAACCTGTGTGGACAGCAAAGACACCATACCACTGTTCAGATTGCAACCTGTATGGACAGCAAAGACATCATACTACTGTTCAGATTGTAACCTGTGTGGACAGCAAAGACACCATAACACTGTTCAGACTGTAACCTGTGTGGACAGCAAAGACACCATAACACTGTTCAGATTGTAACCTGTGTGGATAGCAAAGACACCATAACACTGTTCAGATTGTAACCTGTGTAGACAGCAAAGACACCATAACACTGTTCAGATTGTAACCTGTGTGGACAGCAAAGACACCATAACACTGTTCAGACTGTAACCTGTGTGGACAGCAAAGACACCATAACACTGTTCAGACTGTAACCTGTGTGGACAACAAAGACAGCATACCACTGTTCAGACTGTAACCTGCGTGGACAGCAAAGACACCATAACACTGTTCAGACTGTAACCTGTGTGGACAGCAAAGACACCATAACACTGTTCAGACTGTAACCTGTGTGGACAGCAAAGACAGCATACCACTGTTCAGACTGTAACCTGCGTGGAAGGACTAGAACATTTCGATGAAACACGAGATTAGGCTCCTGAGTGCACTGGTACAGTGGATCTTCTTGTGTGCATGCAAGATACAGACCCTCACAGTGGACCTGGAAAGAAGACTCCAGGCCATGAAGATGATATGCTATTGCAGGGCATTAAAAGTCAGATATACTGATCATGTCACCGATCAACAAATCCGCCAAACCACCAAGCAGGACCTACGACCATACCAAGTTCTTCTGACATCAGTCAGGAAAAGACAACTACGTTCGTGTGGTTATTAACAAGATCCAATGGCCTTGGTAAAACAGTCCTCCAGGGAACTTTCGAAGGAGGTAGACAGAGGGGAAAACAGAACAAAGCACACACACAAAAAAAGACTGACTGCCTTGCAGAGTGGAGAGGGAAAAGATTTGCAGAGTTCCACGCTCTGGCACACAGCTGCATGAACTGGGGGAACCTAGTGCACTGTTGAACTGTATTTCTGTGTGGTGCCCTCAGTGACTTCTCACAGATTAGGAAGAAGAGAACAAGAAGAAGAAAACTGTCGAAATAATGTTTCTACAGTTGATGCTGTTAGGACAAAATATGACACTGATGTTCATATATTAGTACGTTGATGATTTGAAACGTTTTGCGTGCAGTGTAGGTATGTGAAGGCGGATGTACCGCTCATACACTCGTTAGTACTTAAAAAAATCCCCCCTCCCCCCCCCCCCTTTTTTTTTAAACTTTTTGCTTAGCTTTTTCATTTTTCATTCAATTATTACTTAATTCATTTGAATCCCCTTTTATAACATCAACGCATTAATGAAAATCTCTCTCTCTCTCTCTCTCTCTCTCTCTCCTTCTCTCTCTCTCTCTCTCTGTCTCTCTGTCGTAACACATGTCTGCAAGCACACACACACACACACACACACACACACACACACACACACACACACACACACACACACACACACACGAACATGGGGTATATATATTTGGGAGTGTGTTTGTGTGTGTGTGTGACATTTGTCAGTCGTCAGAGCATAGGGGGGAGAGAGAGAGAGAGAGAGAGAGAGAGAGAGAGAGAGAGAGAGAGAGAGAGACAGAGACAGAGACAGAGACAGAGACAGAGACAGAGAGAGAGAGAGCATTCTCGACCAGATAAAGAGTTGTGCATTTTGACTGGTCAGTATTAGTGGGAGGGGCCAACGACAATCCCTCCCTCCCTCCCCCTCCTCCATCCCACACCCCCACCCCCCTTCTCTCTCGTCATCCTTAGAGTTTGATGGCAGCTTGCAATCTGGGGCATTCTTTTAGCAGCATTGCAGCCAGCAACAGCGACACAGAACAGATGACAGTGCCAAAATAAAGCCAGGACTTGGACTGATCAGAAGCGGTCCACATTGACAGAGAGACTGGGGATGGTCCTGGAGTAAAGCCAGACTACGGACTAACCAGAAGTAGTCTTCACTGACGGAGTCAACGTGAGTGTGTCACACAACGCAGTAGCGTCAGCAGATGTTTTACATTGGGAGAAGGGGGGGGGGGGGGGGGTTCGGTGGGAAGAGATGGGGGGAGGGGATGAGGGGGTGGGGGTGGGGGTGGGGGGCAGTCCTGACTGACAACCACTTTCTCCAAATTATCATCAGTCTTTATTAAGCAGGCAACTCTAGTCTTCCAAATTTCTTACAGAAAGTGGAAGGAGGGGTGGGTGGACAGGGGGTGGGGGGGGGGGGGGGGTGGAGCTATTCTCAGCTTTCGAATTCTTCAGATTCGCGGAAGGGCAGAGAGGGAGAGGTGAGGAATGGGTAAAATCTCTCTCTCTCTCTCTCTCTCTCTCTCTCTCTCTCTCTCTCTCTCTCTCTCTCTCTCTTCTTGGATATTCGGCTTCAATCATTCAGTGGGTGGGGGAGGAGGTAGGTGAGAAGATGCTCTTCCCTCCCTTGACGGATGTAACGCAGTTGTGTTTTATGGAAGTTAACAGGTATGTTTTCAAGTTGTTCACATTTCGTGCATCTCAATGTTTGTTGCTTGTCTGATTGTTTTTATTACGGTAAGATTCCAAACAAGAAGAAATGGAAAGCAGAATGTTAATTCGTAAGGGGTGTGGTATCATTATCATCACGGAAAATTGGGATTAACGACTCATGCCATTTGCAAACACTTGTGGGTTCGACACCAGCTTAGATTCAGACTTAGATTTGTAACAAAACAGCAGATGGATAGTGAGGAACAATATACACTACGCACAAAAAGTTAAGGATCGGTATGTGAAACAGGTGCGTAATAAACTCAGTTCGCTACTGTTATTTATTTCTTAGTCCAGCCAAATTGTCATGAATTCTTGTTCAGCTGTAAGTGGGCGATGTTGTGTTAGTGCGAAAATTGCACGGGATTCTCTACTACTGAGCTGGGCTGCAAACGGAAAAGCGGAAACTTGCGAAAAATGACCTTGTTTTGGACCGTTCTGCCTGAACACATTGCACTTGCCAGATGGAAAAACCATTATGCACGTGCAAGCACTGGTGTTTATGTGTGAGATGCTGTTGCTCGCTTGGCTATATAAGAAGACATTCCACCAGTAGTAGGCCTGATCTGACAATGCCTCCACGACGAAAATTAAGCGAGTTGGATAGGGGACGAGCTGTTGCATGGTTCCAAGATGGTGTTGCCAAGCGAGAAGTGGCCAGGCGACTTCATGTGTCAATTTCGGTCATTGTCCGACTGATTCAACGCTTCACAGCCACTGGGATTGTCCATGAAAGACGCAGATCTGGTCGACCGAAGAAGACAACCCCACGTGACGATCGTCTCATTGAACGACAAGCCCTGCAGACAAGAACAGCCTCTTCCAGCATAATTCAAAGGCAGTTCAGGGTGGCTACTAACATCAACATCAGCCAGCAGACCATACGGAACCGCCTACATGGGTTTAATCTCCGTCCTCGTCGCCCAGCAGTACGGCCACGCTTAACTCCAGCCCATAGGGCAGCACGCCGCGCCTTCTGCGCACATCACGTGAGGTGGACACGTCAGCAATGGTCCCAGGTCCTGTTCAGTGATGAATCACGCTTCACCCTTCACCACAACGACGGCCGACTGAGGGTCTGGAGGCGCCCAGGGCAACGCTTTACTGACGCCACTGTCCAAGAAAAGGTGGCCTTTGGTGGAGGTTCTGTAATGGTCTGGGGGGCCTTCAGCCTTCACCACAGAACACCCTTGTATCATGTACAGGGTAACCTGACTGGCATCCGATACCGGGATGAGATCCTTCAACCGCTGGCTGTGCCTATACTGCAGCAGATGGGACCGAGGGCTGTCTACCAGGATGACAATGCTCGCCCCCACAGGGCAAGGGTGGTCAACGACTTCCTGCAGCAGTCTGGAGTCAACAGAATGGAGTGGCCAGCATGCAGTCCCGATCTCAACCCGATTGAGAACCTCTGGGATAAGCTGGATCGCAAAGTGAGGAGCCACCCCCCTCCCAGGGATGCCCAACACCTCTACCAGATGCTGCAGGCTGAGTGGCAGGCGCTTCCACAGAGGATCTTCACCAACCTGGTCAACTCGATGAGGACTCGCTGCGTCGAGTGCCAGAACAGCCATGGTGGTTACACGCATTACTGAGCTTTTGGGAGCATCAGTATGCCCTGTCTTGTGATTTCAATGACTTTGGGAAATCAAATTTGGATACGTACCCACTTTAATCAAATGTACACACCAAACGATTGCTCGAGATTGAAGGCAATTGTGTATCGTTATCACTAAAGAATGGAATTAAATGTTGGCCAAACTTCAACGCATTGACTTTCTTATTTTGACAGTTATGAATGTTTGTAAAAATGATCCTTAACTTTTTGTGAGTAGCTTAGGTAAGAGGATGTCTACCACAGGCGTCTGATCTGTTTTAGATGTTTCATGCAGGTCGAACGTTTTGCTTTAGATTCACAACTTTATTCTCTCTAGATAGAGGGGAGGAGGAAAGAGCGGGTAGGGATAGAGAAGAATGTGTTTCTGTGTGTATGTGCGTGTATATGTGTGTGTGTGTGTGTGTGTCTATGTGTGTGTTTGTGTGTGTGTCTGTCTGTCTGTATATGTGCGTGTGTGTGTGCGCGTGCACGCATGCATGCGCGCGCGCGTGTGTGTCTGTGTGTACGTGCGTGCGTGCGTGGTTGGTGGTGTGTGTGTGTGTGTGTGTGTGTGTGTGTGTGTGTGTGTTTCTTTCTTTCTTTTTTTTTAATCGGAGAACCAGTTGTTGTTTTTTGTCTATCTGTCTGTCTAGTCTGCCTATCTGTTTCGTTGTTTGTCTGGCTGTTTGTCCCTGTCTGTTCGTCTGTCTGTTCTCCCACCACCATCACCTCTTTGTTTTCCTTATGCAACATCCATCCTGTGACGTGACAGTTGACAGATCACACAATCTACCTCCCCCCCCCCCCCCCCCCTCCGTCTCTCTCTCTTACACACACACACACACACACACACACACACACACACACAGAGAGAGAGAGAGAGAGAGAGAGAGAGAGAGAGAGAGAGAGAGCAATTAGGGTTATCAGTTTACGTCGTTTTTCAATGCCAACATTCCCCTTCAACCCTCTTCTCCTCTCACTCCTACCCGTTCGTCTGTTCAATGGCGGCCTTCATCCGTGGACTTTGTTGGAAAGCTGTCATTACAGTGGGCTTGGGTGTTAACTGGTATGGTGTGTGAAGACTGAGAAATTACAACAACAAAAAAGAAAGAAAAATGTTGCACGGATATGGAGAGAGCGGCAACACTACTACACGCATTACGCTGTTTGGCAGGAGACATCCCTCCTCCCCCCTCCCTGCCATCCATTTACAAATATATAAGAAAACGCGCGCGCGCGCGCGACAGACAAACAGACAGATAGAAAGACAGACAGATAGATATATAGATAGACAGACAGATAGATAGACAGACATGTAGACAGACGGACAGACAGGTAAACAAAACAAATAGAAATAGATAATACCTATACATCAGTATCTCAGTTCTTTAGGTCTAGAAAAGACTGTTACGAAGTGACAGGCAAGTGCACCGCCGGCCGCCTAATCTTAAAGAAGTGTGTCCTGATGACTGCACAGTCCTACAGGTGTGATGTGTGTTTGCCAGGAAGCCGTCCTGACAGCACCATGAGGAGCTGGAGAAGCTGCCTTACCTGTGCACTGCTGTGTGTGTGGGTGGCTGGCACTCCTGCTTTTGAGGACCCCCAGGTCAACGTCAGCTACAGATCAACCCCTGATCCACCTGTCACAGCTTCTACTACCTGTGCTCCTGTACAAGAAACCCTCCAAGGGCGGACTGGATACATTCACTGGACGAAGCAAAGCAACCTCGGTTGCGATGAGTCTCGAACATGGACTCTGAATGTGCCCCCAAACCACGGCGTTTTTATCTATGTGCAGGAGATGGACTTGAGAAAAGCAACTTTTCTGACTCTTCAGAGACTGGTTTCACTTGAGCGTCGTGTCCTTAAGGAAGAGATTCACGTCTGGAGAGAAAAGGACCACACCTCTCGCATCACAGTATTTGTGGGTGCAATGGTTTTAATGATAGCAGCCCCGCAAAGAGAACAGCACATTTGGTCTTCATTTAATTTAACATACACGGTCTACCAAGAGAACAGTCTGCCTAGGACACTTATATTGAAGAGGGATATAGAAATAAAGAATTACGACTGTTCAAGAACAAACCAGCTACCAGACGCCATCACTTGTGATGGAGTAATTCACTGTGATGGCGAGGAAGATGAAATAGGATGTGAGTACAGGCTGCAGGGGTGTGGGGACTGGGTTCCTTACCACAACCATTGTCTGAAAGTGGATTATGCACCATTCATTCCAATAGATCCATCCTATTCTTTACTTGCAAAGCGTTGCCAGGCATATCAAGGATCACTTGGTACCTTGCTTGATGAAGATGACATTCGCCTTGTGGCAAACATGGTCTATAAGAGTGGAATGTCCTCAGTGTTAGTCAATCTACACAAAGTTACACCAATGTCCAAGAAACACGAGCATCTTTACCGTTATCTTTGGCAATGGGGATCTAAGGGTGGTCCAATAGCTCATCAACAGCAAGAAATACAAAGGTCAGGGACAAAGTTTGATTGTGCTTTTATGTCTCTTTTTCCATCTGTTCAATTTGTTCCAATAGATTGCGCTTTTTTGTATTTCAAGCCACTAGGCTTTGTCTGTATGAGACCAAATCCTAATAAAATCATTTCACAGACTGAGTCAACATACATTCATGGCGTGCATTTGCCAGAAGCAAAAGACACTGTAGATGGGTTCCTGACCAAACGATGTGAAGACGGGTCCGTGGTTCAGATCTTCCATCAGTGTCAGTGGCAGCATCATGTCCTGTCTTCTGCCTGGTCTCCAAATGGCTTTTCCCTCTTCCATTGTGTATACGGACCTCCTGTACACTACTCCTTAGTGTGTGATGGGCTAGAGGACTGCGTCGACGGAAGTGATGAAAGAGGATGCTCGTTCCCACAGACTCTGAGCACAATGGACAGTCTTTTTATTTGTAGAAATTTGCAGGTTATACCAGAAGGGCACGCGTGTGATGGTGTCCCTCACTGCATCGATAATACTGATGAGGAAGGCTGTATGGATTGTCCAGAGGTTAACTGTAGGAGGATAGGCTGTGTTCCCGATCGTTATTTTGATTACTTTGAGAACTGCATCAGAGGTGAACCATACTGGTTGCGTGTGGGTGGAGAAGAGGAAAAATTATTTTATCATAATTTGACAGTGCCATCTGTATTCTTGGATGGGTATGGCATGTCCAGTCTTCGATATGTAGAGTACACTAACTCACAATACTTTAGATGCAACAACGGACTCTACATTCCCTCGTTTTTGCTCAACAACTTGGAATCAGATTGCCCTGAAGGTGAGGATGAAAAAATTCCACTCAGAAACTTCACCTGCCCTGGGTTTTACAGGTGCCAGTACTATGGAAACTGTGTTGCTCCTGAATTTGTATGCGATGGTGTGCCTCACTGCCCCAACAAGGATGACGAGACCTATTGCCACTTGGCCCATCCATCCGACTGCACCTGTGAAGGCTTTGCTTGTTCTTGCAAGTATCTGCCTCTTCCGCTGTCAGAGGGTTGGTATCTACGGTATTTGGATATCAGCGGTGTCCAAAAGCCATCAGTCAGTGAGCTAACAGCATTGGACTTTTTGCAGTTGCTAAATGTCTCTTTCTGTCAGCTAAACAATGTCACTCTCGTGGAGATGCCACAGCTTAGGGTTTTGGATTTAAGTTACAACGCGCTATCAGGACTCTCCTCTATGATGATGGTAAACCTTGCAGGTTTGACACACCTCAATGTTTCTGGCAATGCGCTGGTCACCCATCTTGATGCTTCCTTCTCCGCCTTCTTCACCCAGGCTGGGATGATCAACATTCAACATCTTGTCATGGCACACACACGTGTCAGACACATCAAGGGCTATAGCTTTAGCTCTCTGCCTCATGTGGTCAGTCTTGACATTAGAAGTGACCGTCTTGAGAATTATGATAGAAACATATTTGGGGGTCTCAATGCGCTAAAAGTGTTGCACACAGATGAGTCGAGGCTGTGCTGCTCCTATTTTCACACAAACATCGCTGAATGCTATGCACCAATGGATGAACTTTCCTCGTGCAATGATCTACTCAGACTTGACGCTTTCAGAGTTTTTCTTTGGAGTTTTTCTGTGTTAACTGTCGTAGGAAATTGTGCTGTGTTCATCTACAGAGTTTTAAAAAGGAAAGCAAAGAAAATCACTTCCTACCACATTCTGGTGAGTCATTTGTGCATTGCTGATCTGCTGATGGGGGTGTACATGATGATCATAGGTACAGCAGATGCTTATTTTCGAGGACATTACGTGGCCGGTGAAACACACTGGAAACAAAGTAAGGCATGTGTGGCTGCAGGTTTCTTGGGTTTCGTTTCTAGTGAGGTGTCGGCATTCATTATCTGTCTGATTACTTTAGACCGACTGTTGATGCTTTGTTTTCCTTTCAAACCTCACCTCCACCTGAGTGCTGCAACTTTTATGAAGCTTGGCTGCGTGGCCTGGGGCCTGGGCGTCCTGCTGGCCGCTGCTCCCCTCATGGGTCAGCTGGAATTCTACGGGGAGAGCAGTCTCTGCCTTCCCTTGCCCATCACTCGCCATCAGTTCTCAGGACAGGTCTACTCCTTTCTGGTCTTCATCGTGCTCAATTTTCTCCTCTTCCTGTTCATCGGAATTGGGCAGATGGCTATATACTGGTCTATACGCCAGACAAAGGGTGCTGTGAAAACCAAGCGGCAAGAAGATGACAGTGCCATTGCCCGGCGCTTGTTCCTGGTGGTCTTCACCGACTTCTGCTGCTGGTTTCCCGTAGGGCTGATGGGGCTGCTTGCCTTTTCTGGTTTCCCCATCCCGGGAGAGGTCACTGTCTGGGTGGCCGTCTTCGTGCTGCCCATCAACTCTGCGTTAAATCCCTTTCTGTATACACTCAACAATATCAGGGAAAAAAGGAGGAGGAAGAAAAGGAATCAGGAGTCGAAAATAATCTTATGCAATCTTAAGCATGAATTTTCAAAGCTTTCTCCAGATGTCGTGGAAGAACTGATGCTGGTTTACATGAGCTCCCATCGAGGCGTCCGACTGGAAAAGGTCGCAGAGACATTAAGCTGCAAGACAGAAAAAGAAATCAGTACAGGAGGCGCCCAAACGTTTGAGGAACTAAGTGAGGAAAGAACACGGTCAGCATGAATTGACGATAGCCAAACACGAGAGAACAATGGTTGAGCAACATTGATGCTAACCTGTTCAGTAAGTTTGGGCTGCTGTATTTCCACTTCCACTGAGAGTTCTATGCATGCCTCTTCTGAAGGAACACAGAATACATTCATTCTGATTTGATTTGTTCCTGACATTGTATAAGCAGGCTCTTGCCTTTAAAGTGATGAGTGAGTAAATTTTTATTGTCCTCTTCCAATGTCAATTTTTGCGCGTTTGTTTATTTTTCTGCTGCTATTGGGACTGGAAATTTTCAGTGAAAAACCTGCAGCTCTGACCTCAGACTTCTTCTGTACTGCATTTCTTTTTTTAATCCAAATGGACAGTTTTGTGTACAAACAACAAATAAACAATGGCATGGTCATTTAGGAGATTTGAACACATATGCACATAACACGTTTTCAGTTGTTATGTGAGGATAATCACATGAGCTTTTTTTCTGTGGGGTGAACACGTCTCTGAGCTTCTTCCATGCATAATTATGTTCCAGCTGGTCATCGTATGCAAATCGCTTCAGGGTTTGTGCTGAAAATGATCCTGTGCAATCAGCATTGAAATTGAAAGCATTAATCCGTCAGTTTCAAAGCATCATTGTTCATAGGATAAGGTGATAAGACAAGAAGATCATTCCTCTGAAAGACTGTGCGTTCAAAACCACATACCATTCTCCTATCTTTCAACTTATTTGAAAGGATTGCAGTCTCCATGCATTTTGAAATGCAGCCAGCTTTGTTCTCATAGAATAGGGGGAAAAAATCGTATGGCTCACTAATCTGTTACACAAGTTTTCCATGCAAAAGCACATTGAATCATCATCGAGTGTAACGTTTTATACTTTGACTATTTGCCAAGTCAGTGCCTCAGTGAAACTTTAGCCATCTGTTAGTATTCGAGCTGATGCCTACGAGCGGGAACGAGGCTTTAATATTGGTTCACATCTTAATTTTGTACTCACTCGGATGTGAGCAACATGGTGCCACGAGCAGTCTCTCTTCGCCTCCCTCCCTTCTCACAAGCTTCAAGCAATTGATAAGATTTTTTCCTGAAACAAAACCTGCACTAGAAGGGCAGTAGGGAGAGCGCAGACCTCACTCAGAGGTCAGCCAATCCTGGATCCGCCCTTTGGTGTGGATCTACAGCAAATTGTGAGGGTGAAAAAAAAAATGGTGCGTTTACTGTAACATAACACAAACATGGATCCACATAGGCGTATGTAGTTGTTGTTGTTGTTTTAACTTGTGCAAGCAGGTCGGCCTATGAGTAAAAACAAAGTTGTTTTTCGCCAGGGGAAGTAATCATAAATGCAGACAGTAGGGGGCACCTGTTATGTATGTTAAATGGATATGTAAAATAGAAATGTCAACTTTTCATTAAATTTTTTTTTCGATGTTCTATGAAAATGTATGACTTAACAGGTAGTTATCAATCAGATAACACTCACTTAACACTGTTCACGTTTAAAGGAAATTCTTGCTCAACGGATGCTGGATCTGTTTGGTCTGTATCAGCAACAGATTCTGGATTCACCATTTGGCCTGTATCAGCAACAGATCCTGATCAGCAACGGATCCTTTATTCACCATTTGGTCTGGATCAGCAACGGATCCTTTATCCATCATTTGGTCTGGATCAGCAACGGATCCTTTATCCATTATTTGGTCTGGACCAGCAACAGATCCTTTATCCATCATTTGGTCTGGATCAGCAACGGATCCTTTATCCATCATTTGGTCTGGATCAGCAATGGATCCTTTATCCATCATTTGGTCTGGATCAGCAACGGATCCTTTATCCATCATTTGGTCTGGATCAGCAACAGATCCTTTATCCATCATTTGGTCTGGATCAGGAACAAAATTTGGCAGTGTTGTCCTTGGGCCCCCCGTGGGGATACCGGGGGTCTTTTGTACAAATAGTTCCCCCACCTTCTGGACATTCTGTGCTAGTAACGTCCCCTTTTCCTTTCGCTCTCAGTAACCCTGTCTCCTCCTTTGCTGTACTGTCGTCTACTGTCTTTTCTGTCTACCATATCTTTTATCTATCTTTTTCCACAACCTCTTCCCACAAATTTCTGCACTCAACGAAGTCGGAGTGAACTGACTATACTCTCGAGTATAGTGTGAGTACCCCAACAGGGTAAAACGAGTTCACACGCTACCAGATACTGGAATGCTAAAGAAGAAGAAGACGTCCGTGGGCGGTGTCTCATTTTTTTTTTTTTCTCTCTGTCTTTTTTTTTCCAAGTCTGGTTGAAATAAGTAATCCAGTTTTTGCGTAATCTTGCAGACAAACCAACCAACCAAACAAACAAGCAAAAGCACACACACACACACACACACACACACACACACACACACACACACACACACACACACACACACAGCGAACGTGACGGCAGTGTTCAAAAAGGGTAACCGAAATTCAGCTGCCAACTACAGACCGGTCTCCCTCACCAGTATCTGTTGTAAGATGCAAGAACACATCATAGCAAGCAACATCATGTGCCATCTGAACCAACACGACATCCTCGTAGATTCCCAACATGGGTTCAGAGCCAGAAGGAGTTGTGAAACCCAACTGCTGACACTATTCCACGACGTCGCCAAGAATCAAGATAGTAAACGACAGACAGATATGATCATTCTGGACTTCTCTAAGGCCTTCGACAAAGTCCCTCACAAACGCCTCCTCCGTAAGCTGGACCATCATGGTATATGAGGATTGACGTTGGACTGGATCAAGGTCCTTCTTTCTGACCGCTCGCAGATTGTCGTAGTCGACAATGAAAGATCAGAGCCAGCACCTGTCATCAGTGGAGTCCCACAGGGGACAGTTCTAGGGCCGATCCTATTTCTGATCTTCATCAACGACATGCCTCAGAACATCAAGGCCAACATCAGACTATTCGCTGCACAGTCTATTCCACCATTAAATCCAGCCAAGACTGCAAGGCGCTCAAGGAAGATCTCAACTTACTGAATGATTGAGAACAACGATGGGGGATGGAATTTCACCCCGAAAAATGTAATGTCCTTACCTGCTCAACATCAAGAAACCCAATCAACTTCAACTACAAACTTAAAGGACATACCCTGGACCATGTCGACAGCTCGAAATACCTTGGCGTCGACATAAGAAGTGACCTCAACTGGAAAGACCACGTTACAAGAGTCACTAACAAGGCCAACAGCATGGTAGGCTTCCTGAAAAAAACCTGAAGATCTCCAATAAAGCCACCAAAACCAGTGCTTACCTAACACTGGTACGCCCTCACCTAGAGTATTGCTCATCAGTGTGGAGTCCGTACAAAGCAGGCCAGAAGAAAAAGATCGAAATGGTGCAAAGAAGAGCAGCCCGATATGTATGCAACAAATATGATTGGACCAGCAGCGTAACAGCCATGCTGCAAGATCCGGAATGGGAACCCCTTGAAGCACGAAGAAACAGGCAGAGGCTAACCTTTATGTACAAGATCGTCAATGGCGCTGTGGACATACCCCCTGACAAATTCCTCAAGAAAGGACCTGCCAAAACCAGATCAAACCACAAACACAAATTTGCTCATCTCGGCACTTCCTCTGACCCATACAAGTACAGCTTCTTCCCATCAACCATCCCAGCCTGGAACTCCCTGCCTGCAACAGCAGCAGAGGCTCCCTCCTTGGTATCATTCAAGAGGGAGCTGAACAAAATCCCAGCCTAGATCCCTATCCCAACTAGCCGAACGGTAAATGATGGGCAGGGTTGTGCTGGTCCAGGTCACGACCTGGGGGTTGCCACGATTACCGGGTAAGCCTCCCCAGATACTAATTAGGCTAGTTGAGTCCCCCCTTTTTTTTTCTTTTTTTTTTTTTTAGCCTGCCGCAACACGCTGCCCCGGAGCTGAACTCAGGGTATGCAGTTGGGGTACTAAGGCGACTTTACAGCTCTTTAGCAATCTTTCTGTTGTCCCTATTAAATCTTTGTTTATTTTATCTTACGCCTCTGTGCACACAGGTCAATAATAGTCAACTATGACGGCTGACCTACAAATTTGAAGATTGAAGACACACGCACACGCACACACACACACACACACACACACACACACACACACACACAAAACAGATGTACGTTAAAGCATAATCCCTTTAAGAGAGACTTTAATAATTTGTGATGGAACTTGTGAGAAATTGTGCTCGTAAAGAAAAGAAAGTAAAAGAGGTACAAGTTTCAGGGGATTCATTAGACTTGTGTTCGTCTTGTTCACTTAGGCCCAGCAATGATCAGCTCCTCCAAAGTCTCTCGGTAAGAAGTTGAAGCTATTCAGCGACAGTTGCTGAATCTATCAAGCCCCATCCTATTGCCACGAACTTCATTCGTGATGACCTTGGATACTGAGCAAATCTGTCGTCTTCCAAATAAAGCATTTTCACCCGTCTTTTCCAAGTATTCTTACTTTCTGTTGTTAATAGTTGTTAATATACGTGCAGGCTGCTTTATGTTGGTTGTCAGCTGATATGCCACCCTGATGGAGATACATGTGTGGGTCCTTAGTGTTAAGTTTTATATTAGCTTGGACAGATTAGGTTGTCTTTGGTGCATGAATTTTATATCTGTGTTGTAGGCTGATATGCGTACAACTTTTGTGCACATATTACTGATACTTCTCATCGCTCATGTTTAACCGTTTTTGCCACATTATGAATTCCATGTTCAATGCTTACATACAACTTATGAGCAGACCTCTCATTACTCCTTGTTTAAATGTCTATGAACGACCTTTGTGCAGACTTTCTGTTCTTCAATTTGTATGCCTACGTACAATCTTCAGGCAGACGTAGTTTGCTAATGCGCAACATTTTTTTTTATAGCAAATATTCATGTACTCCTCGTTGTGTGTTTATTTGCGACCTATGTGAAGAGAAATCTACCCTATTACATTTACATATGTTCATGTATACCTTCGTGCTGACATTTTCACAATCGTTTCTATATATTTATACTCCTTTTTATACTCATGTGCAACCAATATCGTATGCATACGTATAACGTTTGTGCAGACATTTACAAACTCCTTGTTGTATGCTTATATACATATGTTTATGAATGCATTTATATACATCTTGTGATAGATATACCTACGGTAAAACATTTTTGAAGGCACTGATATACTCCTTGTTATATACTTCAGTATAACTTTTATGTGGACATTCTTATGGTCCTTGTATGCTCATGTTTGATCTTTGCATATACGTTATCTTTTTTTAGTAATGTGTACTTAGGTATAATCTCTGTGCAGACATTTCATCCTTACAGGTGTATGCATATATATCTAAACTTTGTGCTGATATATTTGTGTACTTACTGTTTTATGCACATGTATAACCTGTGCGCAGACATTTTACACTTATTGGTGTATGCATATTTATGAGCTGTGTAGACATTTTATACTTACTGGTGTATACATATGTATAACTTTTGTACAGACACTTTATTTACTTATTGGTATATGCATATGTACATTTGTACAGACATTTGTAACTTACTGGCATATACATATAAATATTTTTGTGCAGCCATGTTTATTAATTTACTTGTGTGTAACCTTTATGCATTTTATACTTACTGATGCATGCATGTGTGAAACCTTTTGTTCAGACACTTCACAAAATTTTATTGGTGTATGCATATGCATAATCTTTATGCAAACATCGTGTATCCAAATATATTACATTTGATCAGACATTTTTATATTCATTGGTGTATGCATGTATATAACGTTTGTGTAGACATTTTTATGCCCACTGGTGTATGCATATATGTAACCGTTGTATAGATTTTCTTTTATACTTGTGGGTGTATACATGTGTGTAACCTTTGTGCAGACATGTTTATTAAAAGAAAAGTGTATGCATAAACATAACCTTTGGGTAAACATTTCTGTACTTACTTGTGTCTGCATCTGTATTACCTTTATGCCGACATTGTGTGTGGTCAGCTGTAACCTTTGTGCGGGCATTTCTGTACTTTTTGTTACATGCTTACACACAATCCTTCTGCAGACATGAACCTGCTTCTTGGTGTATGCTTATGAATAAACTTTGTGCAAGACATGTATATTCTCATTATTGTATGCTTTTGTAGTCTTTGTGAAGACATTAATTGCCTTCTTGGAGTAAGCTTACATATGAGCGTTGTACAAACATTTATACACTCCTTTTCAATGTTCGTGTATGTGTATGACCTTACTGTAGATGGTTGTACAGTCTTTTGTGTATGTTTACGTATAGTATGTGTGTACACATTTGTATTCTCCCTAGCAGAAAAAAATCTAAAATGATTCTAATTACAGTGCCGACATATTGTTGTAATAGAATATTCTTTTAGGGAAACTGAATATTGTGTGAAGGGTTCATTCGGAAATGTTTCCCAAACACACGAGTCATGAGGACTTTGCCTTTTGTCACATTTATTTTGTGAATGTATTTCCACTTGAGGATAGATTCATATTTCCAAATGTTCCGTTCATTTATATCAAATTCTCTTTTCAGTGATCTCTATATTTAGAATCATGGTGATGATATTCGATGATGATGATGATGATGATGATGATGTGTGATGATGATAATGATGATGACGATGATGATAATGATGATGATGAAGGTGGTGATAGTGGTGATGGTAGGAATGATAAAAATGTTCAAAGGAAAGATAATGTACTGCATGGTGAAGATATATATATTTAACGATCAGGAACAGCTTTTGGGCCTGTATGTGTCTCAGCGTTGTTGACAATAATTGTCATTTCGTGCTTTGTATGTTTAATAAGCAAATTGTAGACATTGTACACACGTTCTTCATACAGAAGATTGCAAACAGCCATTATGTGAGTCAGGTGTTCATGAAAGTTAGTTTCATTTTTCCAGGTATTCTTCTGTCATTCGACTCTATGTTCTTTGCTGTTCTCCATTAAAAAAAAAAAATCGCCTGTAGTAGAGTATGTGTTAAAGAGATGCTTCTAATGTGGAAAAAGAGATTTTCTTAGCATGGTCATGTTTATTGTTCAACTCACTAAAATTTGTTGTTCATGGCTTTTTCTTTCTCATGATGTTTGACGAGTGAAACTCAGCAAACTTTCTTGTATTGTAGTTGCCAGTTTGGGATATTCTCATTTTGAAACTAATGCAAGATACAATAATAAATGGTTTTCCTCTAACAAATGACTTTTTGTCTTCTGTCTCTCTCCTTCCCATTTTGAAGAGAGAGAGAGAGAGAGAGAGAGAGAGAGAGAGAGAGAGAGAGAGAGGAAGTGTGTGTGTGTGTGTGTGTGTGCATGTGCGCGCATGCGTGTGTGTGTGTGTGTGTGTGTGTGTGAGTTTTAAAATGGACATCCTGAGGAACCCAGAGAGCCACATTTTCTTATTACAAAAGATTTCACCATTAAGAACAGTTGACCACAAACTAACAATTATGCTCCCACCAGCCGCCGTGGCGAAGTAGTTAGCGTCGCGGACTCCCGGCTGGGAGGTCGTGGGTTCGAATCCCATCAGAGTCATGTGGGTTTTTCTGCCCCGACCGGCTCCTACCCAGAGTTGAGTTTGCTGCGGACTCAGTTGGGAAGACTGGGACCACACAGTCGAGTTTCATCCACTTAATGGATGCGTTTCTGAGAGTGTTGCTCAAATTTCCTGACCAACACTGCAGGTGCCTGTATCTCTCGGGCCTGGTTGACGCCGGGATATATTAAGAAAGGAAGCGTAGAGTACAGCCCTGTCATGTAGTCTCAGACCGAAATGGAAATCCGTAGCATCATCTTAATCATCCTCATTCTCATCGATCAGCATAAAAAAATGTCTCAGGTTCTGTGGCCCTTCATGCCCTGCTCTCATGGTGACCTCAATTTCGATGTCCTCTCCGCGTCTGTGGCCTTGGTTTGGTTCCGTCAGGGTCACCGGTATCGGCGAGCCCATGGGGGCTGTCGTTGGACGGACGTGGTGGCGCCCTCCGGAGGGAGAGCTCACTCACACCGGCTCCGCGACTAAGCAATTATTGTCGTCAGTAGGGGGCTTAGTAGGTGGTGTCCTGCGTCTGTTAGATCAGAACAGGCGCCACACCACCGAAGTGACTCGGCAGCAGTGCAGTGTCTCCTCCGGTGGGTTGCCTCTTGACGGCTTGACAATGGCTGTGCCCTGTGGATTGCCGGTGCCAGGGCTGCGGCGGGGCCGACCGGGCTGTGGCTGTGGACGGGGTGTCGGAATGAGCGGCGTGGGTGCACTGCCTCCGAGGTGGCGCAGAGCTTGGGACAGCAAAAAAAAAAACAAAACAATTATGCTCCCCTCTCTCTCACACACACACACACACACAAACTCTCTCCCACACACAAGTGTGCACGTACACACACAGGAACGTTCACATGCACAAAACACACACACACACACACACCTCTATCTGGGCCTATTTACCTAATCTATATCTATTTACCTATGAGGGCCTACATTAACTCCCGATTCAGCGTGGCTTACTCGGTTCTCTATAGTTCGGATGTAGCCACGCCCTGCACGCCAACCAATGGCAAACGCACAAAGTGGTTACCATGGGGTGTGTGGACTGGGGTAAATAGGGTGGGAGGAGAGGGAGTGGGGGATGCTGAGCCATAGAGTCTACCCCCCCCCCCCCCCCCCCTTTTCATTACTGTGACAGGATGCTACAACACGGGTCAGATTTTCATCAGAGCTGTCAGAGGAACACAATATTACAGCCAATCCCCCCCCCCCCTCCCCCCCCAACCAAGCCCTGTGGGAGAATAATTGCGCAAGATGGGCGCTGAATTTGAGAAGATGTGTGATCTCTCGTTCTTCATTTTCATTGTCCTGAATGTCGTTTATCTTGCCTGAAGAAAACCTAAGAGGTCAAAACGCATCATGTTTGTTTTGTACTTTGTCTCCTTTGTTTGGTGGATTAAGCATAATTTTTCAAAAAGATAATTCGTTAAGTCATTTATGAAAATCTGAAACAAAATTGGACAAGGATTCTGCCCTGAGGGACTCCAGTCAGTTTTCATAGAAAACATTGTACCCACTCAAACCCTTCGATTTCTTTCGATTAAAAAAAACGCCTTTGTCCATTTTAGAATGCTACCACAAATTCCTTATGCATTCATTTTTAGATGTAACCTTTCATGCGGTACTGAATTGAAAGCTTTTCAAAAATCTTTATATGACATGAAGCGCTGTTCAGTCTTTCTTGCAAACTCCTCCATGGCTACTAGCAGTGACAGTTGAGTTATGCAAGATCTCTTTCTTCTGAAACCATGTTGACATTTAGTGTAAAGATTTGATATGTTTGCTGGCTCTGCAAGTTAAACTGGTTTCTAGGGTCTGATTTTGCTCCTTTTAATTACTACTACTCAAGTTTTCAAGTCATGTGGGATCATGCCAGACTCTGTAGAAGTGTTAAAAAGCACACATAATTGAACTGAAAATTCATCATTTAATTCTTTTAAGACCTTTGGTGGATGACCGTGTGGCCCTTGTGCTTTACTTGAATTTTAACTTGGCTAGCTTTTTTCTTACTGCCTAGGGAGTGACCCGTATATCTGACACAGAAATGCCACTTGAAAAAGAACAGCTTTGCAAATTTGGCACATTAAATGTATGTTCTTTGGCAAGCACACACTTGAGGAAAAATAATTCGATGTCTCAGCCTTCTGGGAATCTGACTCGGCAAATTTACCTTCACATTCTATCAGTGTGCTGACCTCTGTATTTGTCTTCATTCTCTCCTGAACAATCTTCCCAAACCGTTTGGGGTTACTCATGCAGTCACGAGCAATTTTCTTTTCACAGGTTGTTTTGGACTTTCTTATTGGGTTGTTGAATTTGTTTCTAATCTCAGTGTTTGAAAAAGGTACTTATAGGCCTATCCTCTCTTCGTCTTTTGAATCTCTTGTATGTCTTGATTACCTTTTTTTAATTTAATCCAGGAGTTATTGACACCATCATCCTGGATAATTGCCCAATATATAGTTTTGAAGTGACCTTCTCATAACTGCGTAATATCCTTTCTTTAGGTTAAAACTGCATTACTCCCTGTACGATGATAAGAGCGCGCTATGCAGACCACAAACTTCTCAATGGGTATTGAAAGATGGGACATACATAGCGCGAGGCGTAGACTAGCACCAGTCCATAAACTACAACTACAACTAGGCTTGAATGAGGTGGGATTGAGGAGAGAGTGAGGAAGTGTAATGGGAGTGATGTACCTTGAGTGGACATGCAATGGCGGCTGTTCGAACTCATAAGTCTGGATCCGGTGTCTTCAGTCGCACACAGTGCCCAAGGGAGCCAGTATTCAGGTGACGAGCCGCAATACCATGACAGCTCTGATTTTCAGTGAATGGTTACATTTTAGACTAATTTGATTCGAGTTTATAGTCTGTATCTAAAAAAAAGAATGCTGGAGTCCTCCACTGGCACTACTCAGTTAACCTCTCAGCTTTATCCGCATCTACCCCCTAAGAAAATGTTGTCTGTAGAGGGAAAGAGACTTGTTTACTTTTTTTATTGAGATTTCTTCTGTCAATGAATAGACGGTCTGTTATGGAGATGAATGTGGATATTGCCGAGTTTTCAGTTCTATATCTAATCTGTTGTCAGAAAAAAGGACAAAGCCTGTTGTTTCATCAGATCATATTTTTCACCTGTGTGCTAAATGCAGTAATTGTACAGACATTAAAATAAAATGAAATTTAAAAAAAGAAAAGAGAAAGAGAAAACACTGACTGACTGAAACCAATTTATTGTCACATTAACTCAAGGTTGTACTGACAAAGAGAACACACACACACACACACACACACACACACACACACACACACACACACACACACACACAGCTAAGAGAGTTCAGACAACTCAGAATCGTAGCCATGCCAGTCATGCACAAGTTTTGAAACTCAAACCTTCACCTTAACTACAAAACTGATGGAGTTGTCACAGAAATCACTGGGTTAGGGGTTGGGGATTTATTACTATTTGGCCTCTACATAACAAAACATAATGTGGCATGTAGATTTAAGTGTCTTTTAGCCTGTTCTGTTTGGTTTAAGTAAAACCCATTTCTGGAGGTACACTGCCGCATGGAATTGGCTATCTTCTATTAGTATATCACTTAATAATGTTGAAATTTGTTTGAAACTATACATGAAAGCAAAATTCTTCCCAATGCTTATGAAACCTGTTTTTGAAATCACTGAGTGTTCCTGCAGTTCAAAAGTGGTTGGTGAAGATTTCCAATGGTAATAAACCGGTAAATTAAGTATAATCCTCCCCTCTTTCCCCCCTGATATGTTAGCGTTCTTGTGTGCCGAAGACTTTGGTTAATTCTGTTGAAAGCCTTTGCTTAATCCATTACCTCAACATTAATTAGCTGGAGTCAGCAGTCAAGGTTGTCTGCAAATACATGTTCTTCCATGAATTCCAGGAGTAATGTCTCAGCAAACTGTGTAATGCTACATTTATCTGTAGTTTCTATATTTTAACCCCCTCCACCACCACCCCCCCAAGCTATAGTATACAAACAAGTAAAAAGACTATGATCATGCCAAGTTTATAAACCTTCCAGATTGTCTTGCTCAGTGGTTCAACTGTCATTGCACCCTGCAACCTGCTGCCACCGACCACAGAAATGAATGATAATTATACGGGTCAGCCCACAATGGTGAAGCTAGATAGTTACAGCTAGCAATCTAACATGGGTCTACAACACATCAAAGCTACTGATGTACATGTGAAGAAGGGAAGAATTTGAAAAATAGACAGATGTGTCAAAATGATTTATTGATTTGTAAAATGTCTCAACAGACTATTTATAAGTCTGAGTGACTGGTTTTGAATGTCTAGATGCAAAACTAACAAAATGCCAAAAAAGTTGAAGCGCCTGGTTAAGCCAGCTATTGGAAAACGGAGCAGCAATGCCTTCACTGGGCGAGGAAAGAAAGGAAACTAAAGACGAATTCACTTTATGGAGTCTCGTAAAATGTTCACAACACTTGACCTGGTGGACAACTGGCTCCAAGGGTGGTCCAGAAGGTCCAACTCAGAGTGTGGTTCTTGGACTATGGAGTCAAGGCAGGGTAGAATGTGTTCCACGAATCACGCCCGACACTGGAGACAGCTATAGGCAGTGGTGCTCCCGCTCCTCAGTGCCAACTCCCACAGGTTGTTCCTGGGAAGCTAAAACCTTATGGCAGTGATCAATATCTAGTACTGCTGTTTAACATGTAGACTGTCCTTTGTCAGAGAAAGTGTGGGGACTTGGTAAGCGTAGTAGTGGAAAAGTCAGTGGGAAGAGGTAACAGTCGGCAGGGCTTGAACATCTAGTAGTCAAAAGCTTTGACAAAAAAAAAAGAAAAACAAAAACAAAACAAACAAAATCGGAAATGAAATGAGGCAGGGAACAGTAAACGATAAACAGTAAACAAGTGGGGTATTTTTTGCTCCCATAAGAAAACCTAACACAGAGTAACTTTTATTCAAGACTGGCACAGCCTTTTAAACTTGAATAAAGTCAGACAAATACATAGACGAACAATCTAATAGTGGGGGAAAAAAACAAGCGCAGGCCAACAACTGAACTGTCTTCACAGCAATGACTTGGCAAAGATTTGGACTTAAGGGGGGAGGGGAATTTGAAGATGGAGAAACTGAGAACATGAAATTAAGAAAATATGTTACAGATATGAAAACTCTTCACTAGCTGCATAAGGGACCCATCGCAATCCCTTTCGAAGGCAGATATATTTGTATTGCCTGCTCCGAGCATTAGAAAATGAAGCAGATCCCTCTCCTTCCATTACTTTTAACGTCTCTCAACCATTGTTGTTGTTGTTGTTGTTGTTGTTGTTGTTGTTGTTGTTGTTGTTGTTGTTGTTGTTGTTGTTGTTGCCATACCCTGGCTAAAAGACTCCAGGGATCATCTGAACAGCTGAAGTATTTGAACACAATCGTAAAAATGCATCAGCTGGGGATGAGAACATTACGTGTGTGACCGTCTTTGATTACCCTGCCACATGGGCAGCCACACTCCAACTTCGGGGGATTTTGGAGACTGATAATGTTATGCAAGGAGCTTGTCACAACTGAAGACAATCCCCGCATAACTATGCAGAGCATAGCAACATTTTGATGTCGCCTTGGTGTTCTAGCCTATGTCAAATGGTCTGACACAGCCTTAAGCCAAGGCCAGGAGACAATCTACATTTGGGTGGCTCCACAGGGGAACATCAGTCTATATTTCAATCCAATTAACAGTATTCCTTTTTTTGGAGGAATTTTGCTTTTCATAGTGCATAAACATTTTTTTTTAATTCGCAGACAAAGTAACATGATAGGCATCTGTAGCATGAATTCTTTTTCCTTTTCTTTTTTCTTAAAATTGATGACAAATAAACCAATAATTCAACTCAACATAAATATGACAAAGTAACATGATAGGCATCTGTAGCATGAATTCTTTTTCCTTTTCTTTTTTCTTAAAATTGATGACAAATAAACCAATAATTCAACTCAACATAAATATGACAAAGTAACATGATAGGCATCTGTAGCATGAATTCTTTTTCCTTTTCTTTTTTCTTAAAATTGATGACAAATAAACCAATAATTCAACTCAACATAAATATAATAATTCTTCATCCACTCTCCTGGCACACAGACAGACCAACAAATACAAGCCAAGCGAGGCCAGAAGGTAGGGGCGCAACAGAAAGGACTCCTCACTCCCCGGCATTAATATTGTGTCGTACACACGCTACAAACGTTCCGCGACTCGACTCAATAATCATAAGACCAAAACAAGATACCAGCAGCAGAAAGGGAGACAAGTACGGATAAGCAGCCATGAAAAAAAAACTGGCTGTCTCCATTCGAAAACTTACTCAAAAGGGAGAGTCTCAATCTCCGACTACCCTGCTCTCTATTATAAGCAAAGTGCAAAGCTATCCGCCAAAGGTAGCTACTAAAATATTGAACATTGACAATTTGAAAGCTCGATTCCAACGAATAGATTATTTTACCAACACAACGGTCACAATTTCGACATGTTTGCACTGACAATGAAACATTCGTAACCTCAATAACAACATCTGTCGAAGCGGCATTCAAATAAAACATTACTTTTGACCCGCCCGTTCAAACATGGAAAGAGGCGAAAATTTACAAATTCAAATCGTAAATAAAGAAAGAGATAAAGCAGTTACCATAATGGCTTGTGGACAGAAAAAACCCCAACAAACTTGGTCATCGTTCTGGCCCAATGAAGAGTGAAGACACCGACCACTACTCGGGTGTCTCACACCGAAGTGAGAACCAGGTCTGGGAGACCTCAGGGAAGATACCAGCTGGCGGAGAAAAGGGTTCTCTCCACTCAGCAGCCAAGGTTCGAGTGACTCTATCTCCTCTTTTCCAGTCCCATGCCAGGTAACACAACTCACCCATCGAAAGGTGACACATGACACTAGCCGCTGCACCACGTGCAAAACACACTGAGTGGATCTACACGAAGGCGACCTTGCTCATGGAAGGTGAAGGGGAAAGAAAAAAAAGAGAAAGAAAGATCTAAAAAAAAAACGAAGCTTAAAGCGAACTGTTGGAGGATGGGAGAAGGAAAAAGTCATGGACGACACGCGCTTCTTGTACCTTAACAAGTTTGCAGAACTGACATGTAACCCTGGCAAGAGAAAAAAAATTCCATTTGGCCCCCCGAACAAATGTTCGTCTGTGACACATATTACTTTCAAACCTGATTCATCAGCATACTTGGCGCAAATTCATGCTATCTCACCTTTTCTTTTTATTTCAGGGCCTGTATAGACTCTGCTATTGTTCCAATGTATCGGCATGTTGCTGAAGACTCAAACACAGCAAGACATCATTTTGCATATGAGAGTTAGCGAGAGTCGTTGCCTTTTGTATAAATCACACCAGGACAACAGAATGGTTACACACAGCCATTACAATAACCACTCAAGAACTTCATCTCTAGATTTTTTTTTCAATCTTTTTTATTCATTTGTTGCATTCAATATACTTTTGGCACACATGTACAAATTATGGCAAAATTATTTGAAAAAGCAGGTCTGACATACATAATACGCATATAAATGTCAATATTTGTAGTTTCCAAATAACTTTCACACTTACTTGTATATGAAACATACATATAGGTTTAAAGACGGGCCTATAATCTATTTGTCAGTATTCTCCACAGAGCAATACTGCTTCTGTAGAGAATGGGGACCTAGATAAAGCTTGTAGTTCTGTTGCAACTGGTCAGCTTTTAAGCTTGAACTTGAAGGATGTAAGGACACAGAAAACCTAACAGGCATGGAAAGAGAATTTCAAAACTGCAGCCCATAAAAGACAAACGTGAAATCCATGAAATAAGCATTTACTTGACACTCAGTGCCCATGGAAGGGCAGAGAGAGTGGGAAAGAGTGTCAGTAGAAACCAGATCAGACAATTAACCAGGTACAAAGGCTGTTAGGATGCTGAAACCAATGAATGCAATTTTGGTTTGAGTTGATGCAGAAAATTCTGCTGTAAATACACTGCTTTATCCATTCATTGTCCACATTTTGTAGCGTACATTCCAACATACCAAGGAGTGGCAGTCCTTTCTACAGACACTGAACAGAGAAATGCTACACCGTACAGACAAACATGAAATGGGGGATTTGATCCATTCTATAGACATGCTGAGGTTCATGTGTAGAAGAGTGTGTGGATATGTTGTTTTTAATTTCCATTAAGAAGGTTTCGGGTGAGAAAGGTGAAAACAGCATTGCTGCTACCTGAGAGTTCATCAGAGCATTCCAATGGACAACAGGGGCTGCTTGGCAGCACTCCTGGGAATTTCTGGTTCCTTTACCCATTGACATGGTTTACATTTCAAGTGTTCATCTGGTCATCTGCATGTAAATGCACACAAAGGAGCAGCAACTACTATCAGATCTGTACAAGTGGTTCTGGGAGATGGGGAAAAAACTGTATTTCACACCTGACCCTATCCAACACTGCAGGACCATAAACCTGTAATCTTCAGACCAAAAAAAAAAAGAAAGAAATATTGGATAAAGAAAACATTTACAAGACAATCTGAACAGAGACTGCTCTAATTTCAATCAGACAAACAATAACATACAAAAAATTCCACTGGTAGCAACTAAGTGTTGCAATTTAAGTTTGAACTGGGATTTTCTTATGGGCAGGTGAAAGTAATCTCACTATTGGTGAAATGCCACAATAACATATGAAAACAAACTATTCAACATCAACTTCAGTTTAGATGGGACTCTTTGTACCAAAATAAACCACAAACTACAAACACTGTCTTGTACCAACAGCTATACAGTGCCGCAATTTATGTTTGAACCGAGTCTTTATTAAGCTCAGGTGAAAGTATGCTCACCATTGGTAAAATGCTACAGTAACACAAGAACACAGACCATTCAACATACACTTCGGTTTGGATGGGACTCTTTTCATCAAAATACACCATAAACTACTAACACTGTCTTGAACCAACTGCCAGGAAGTGTTGCAATTTATTTGAACTGAGCTTTTCTTAAGGACAGGTGAAAAAGTAAGCTCACCATTATTCAAGTTTAAAAGGCTGTGCCAGTCTTGAATAAAAGTTACTCTGTGTTAGGTTTTCTTATGGGAGCAAAAGTTACCCCACTTGTTTACTGTTTATCGTTTACTGTTCCCTGCCTCATTTCATTTCCAACTTAACTGAGGGTTCATACTTATTTTGAATTTCTATGTTCCCAAAATTTGCCCTGAATTTTTCCGGTCCAATAGTGAAGTTTTCTAGTTTCCCTTTTTTATAAGTATTTCTGTCATTACACAAAATTTTCATGCTATGCTCTACTTTTTTCTTTCTTTGCCTTTATCTCAACAATGTCTGAAGCTACACCACAATGAATCTGAAACTAGAGTTAATGCCCCTGAACATGGGATTTCACATAATATCCTGACTTTTGTCCCATCCCTATGCAAACCGATAAATCTGGTTGACCTGCACAAAATCTTTATCATAGTTATGTTAGGAGTTACATGTTTATGTGAGATGATACTTTCTTCCTTTGCGTCAATTCACAGACAAAAGAGTGTGTTACAATGACTAAATTCAATGACTTTTCTTACCTTTTTACTGAATTTTTCTTTTTCGTGACATTCCATTGATTGAAAATGATTTTAAGAAATTCCCTGACTTTTCCAGTGTTCCATGGCCAATACCAACTTGCTCATTCATGCTATGTCATCCAAACCACTACACTTCCACTTTCATAGCAGCTCTCAGTTTAGCTGACCTAGATCTAGGATTGGCCACCACTTCCTCCTTGGAAGGAGTCCAGACTCTTTTGGATAGGGGCTTCCACCTCTTCTCCAGAATCTCCTCCACTTCCTGCATGGAGTGGATGAGGGCGGAGTTGCGGTGGTGATCGCTCACTGTCATGTTGGCTTGCGCGTCCAGCTCAATGCCGTGGAAATGACGCTTCACGATGCGGTCCTCCAGCGAGTGAAAGGCGATTACCACGCATCGGCCCTGGGGACGCAGGTACCTCCAAGCCAGCTCCAGACCGTTGTGAAGCTCGTTCAGTTCATTGTTGACAAAGATGCGGAGAGCCTGGAAGACGCGGGTGGCTGGGTGAGCGAAGCGCTGCAGCTTGTCTCTCTTGTGGTTCCTGAACACCACAAACCAAGGAGGCAAGGTCAGAAAGCTGCAATCTCCACAGAACATCAAGGCAGACACCACAAGGTAGAGTTAAAAAAAAAGTTGACTGAAGGATCACTCTGCTGAACCACTATGTCAGCTAAAGTAGAAGAGCACTTGGGAGAGCCCAGACCTCTGCCGATGTCAAATGAATCCTGGACGCCTCCTGTGATCCAGAACCCAATATCCACACCAGCATTAAATGGACTCATCCTTGGGTCACATTCCATTTTTCCACTGAATTTTGTTGAAACCCATCCAACAGGCTCGTTGTTCCAGATCAGCTCTACAGATCCACATCAAAATGTAATGGGGTTTGCCCCTGGGTCTCTGTGTATCTTTTCATTAAGTTTCACAAAAATCAGTTCAGTATTTTTGTTCAGGCTCATTAACAGACAGAAAGACATGTGTGAAAGCAAAATCTCCACAGCAGAGGTTACGCAAATCCAAAAAAGTACTCATCCTTCATGGAACAGCTCCCATCTCACCCTCCTTCCCCACCTACCCATGTTTCCCTCTCCTTTTCTATATTCTCCATATTGTCATGTAAGATTTCTCTGCCTAACATTTGAGCTGCTCTGTCTCCTGAGAGCAGATTGCAAGCATACAGACCTTTTTCTGCCTGCATGTTCTTTTTTTAGTTTATTGTTTGTTTACTGATTTTTCAATACAATTTTTGGCAAGGAACAGTTTCTTTGTTGCAGCAGGTTCCTTAGCTGTCACTGTACCTTTGGGAGCGTGCGTCACCCAAACTCATTCACTGGATCACAGCTCATTTGTTTCATATGACACAGAATGTATTTCTCTAGCATGTATATCCTGACAACATAACTGTACCACATTCTTTCTTGATCTGTATAGAAACAGAAAATAAACAGGGAAATACCTTAAGCAAATAAGCCAACCATCCTTTTATAGAGTCCTGTTGCTATTTATTTTTCAATGTACTACCGTAGGCAATACAATTAACCAGTTAACACTTAACCCTACCATGACATGCCTGCCACCTACTGTCAACAGAGTTGGACTATGTCCTTACAGCAAGGCATGCCTGCCCTAAAATCTTTCTATCAAGAACAAACATAGTAAAAAGGAACAAACCGAATGTTCACAAATTTTCAGGTACACACTATGTTCTTACAAATACAGTACCCTGCAGATGCACTCACCTGCATGTTTACATTCTCATATCATCAAGGCCACCATGACTGATGGAAAATGTGCTCTTTAGAGAGTGAGGGGGGAGAGAGAGAGAGAAAAGAGAAAGCTACAGTAAAGATAATGAATGACTTGGGTTTGTATACATTAATATATGTACTCGGTCAAGTGCCACCTCAGAATCAGCACTTGACAGTATTCTGAATTTAAAGCGACACTGTCAAATTTCCAGAAAACTAACAACACAGATTCAGTGTTCTGAAAGAAATTGCGGGCAGGAGATATGAATGAAAACATAGTACTCACAATGAAAATAGTTAGACCTGCTGAAAAAATGAAACACGATTGTCATTCCCAGTTATCTTGTGTATCAGCTGCACTGCAGCAGCCATATTTCAACAACTAATCTTATGAATCATCTGGACTGAGTTAAAGAGTGATGTGAAAGAGTGATGTGAAAGAGTGATGTGAAAGAGAACAAACAGGGAGGGATCGCCACAGTACAATGCAGTCACCAAATCTCTTCTGTCTCACCCTTCAAACGCAGTATCCACAAGCTCTGCCAACTGCCTCGTACGTGTGAAGTAGCCAAAAGCGTGGCGCGCATCCACGATGGCATGGGCAATGGAGCGTGCCAATCTCTCCTCTCCGTAGCCTTTGAAAATGAGGGTGAGGTCAGCGGGGTCCAGGTAGTTCACAACATCAGCCGCTGTGAGGCTCTCAGGACATCTAGAGACAAACTACATCCGTAAGTGGACAAAGAAACATGGGCAAGAAAGGGCTATTACTGTCGTCAATGCATGCTATCTCATTTCCAGGGACTGCTCTGCATTGAACATCTAGCTCTGTTCAGTATGCAAAGGGACACAACTTTTATCCCACAGCACACATCCACAGAGAGAATATTGTAGCTAGCTTGTGTCTCTTTCTATCTTCTGACACTTCAGCATGATTGTACAAGGACCAAGTTTTAATCGTTACTTCCAGCTGATGACACAGATCTTTTAAGGGCTGTCAAACTGACAGAAAAAAAAAATAGTCACATCACATACTAGTCAGACCATCCAAACAAAATTATGTCCTAAAAAGAAAGTAAACAACAAAAACAGTCGGTGATGTTTAGTGAAACTGCTCATGTCTTACAGCACATAAAATTTGACTGTGCTCTTGATTTTTCATTCTTAAATGAAAATGAGATGCAAAACATATTAAAAAAAACAACATTTATATAAAAGAAAAAAATTCTAAAAGCTATATGAGCCAATAAACACTGTAGAATGGCTGCCTAATGTCCAGTCTGTACAATTTCCCTAACTATCTATCTACTCTAAATTACGTTTAAAAAAAAAAGATAAAAGAAATAAAACAAGCATTTCAAAAATGGTAAACAGATGACAAAAACACACAAAGATTTTTAGAACAAAGACAGAAGAATGATTGAAAAAGGAAGAAAACCAGCAGACAAAAACAGATTCTAAAAAGGTATACAGAAACCCAGTACATGACAATAAATAAAGACAAAAATATGTGAAAAAGGCAAAGTCAAAGAGAAAGACAGGAAAGAGGAAATTGCCAACAAAGATCTTCCAGAATGGCAAGCAATTTGTATGGAACAAGTCTCTGGCATCTCTGCTGGGACACGACCATACAAAATATTCCTCTTCATTAATTTCTCACAAAACATAGATCACTATATAAATGTGCCAGCACACTAAGTGAGGTCATGTCATCATTTACAGCCGAGCGGATCGTGAAAGCTCTGCCAGGGATGATGCATGCAGACAAACAGGCATGTACACTCACTCATTTTCCAAATCACACAAAGAATCTTATCCACCCACCAACAGATTAAGGCGAAGACATGTCTTAAGCCTAATGCTTTAAAACAGGTTTTTAATAAGCAGTAAATTATCACTCTCCAATGCATCACAGGACTTAAAAAAGAATTTGCTGAATCAGTCGTGTACTATTTATCATAGTCCTCTTCAATCAGAAACAAGTGGGGAAAAAAGGGGTATCCAGGCCAAACTGTCTTTGGAATTCCATACAGCTTAGATATCTATAAATCTATCAATTCTTTACAAGTACAACATATACGTGCATGCACACACACACACACACACACACACACACACACACACACACACACACACACATCACACACACACACACACACACACACACACATGTAGAGTCCACTTACAAATTCATCCAAATCAAAATCCAGTCTTTTGCACAACAGAGAAATGTGGCATGAACATGCATGGAAATCGAGCCCAAGTGATGTGTTCAATGAAAACACACCATGAAAGGCACAAAAACCCAGCAAGCATAAACCAGTATATGCACCCATGAAAACTGTATCTCATCTAGGACACTGTAGAAATATTTTCTGCGCTGAAGCATTTACAGATGAGGTCAACATCAAACTGAAAAAGGTCAGCTGGACAAAGAGTCTGAAACAGAAGTTTTAGTCATAGCAAAGGTGAGCGAGTCATCCAGTAGAAAAGCTTATTCTTCTCCATTTGCCAAAAAGTAGATGCTAAAATAATTCTCCGTTCTCTTCACTGAAGAAACAAAAGGCACCTTAGAAAAAAAAAAAAAGCAGTTAGACAACAAAAACAAAAATCTAAGGCCTCTGGTTTAGCACAGCCAGTACCATCACCCTCTCCCCTCCCTAACAATGAAAATCTTGTGCACTTAATCCACATCTTGAAGAAATGAAACAGGTATACCCTCTCAGACACTGATAAAGAAAACGGTGGTGGAGGGTGGGGGTGGGGGGTTGCTTGTTGCTCAAGATGGCTTCTAATTAGTGCATGCTGTGGCTCTGCCTTCACTCTATGGCATTATGCCAAAGCTTAAACTTCAGTGACGTGCCGATGATAGAACTTAGAATTTCTCTAGAACTCATGAGGGTCAATCTAAATAAAACTGCACAGGCCAGAATCTTGACCATTTACCCAGGAGAGATCATCCTTGTCTTTTCCAAAACACTATGGTAGAATGGTAGAACAAAGGCGATTCTCATTTTGTGCAGACTATGTTACTGAAAGTGTTTAAATGACAAAGGTGGCATTAAATGATGAAAAAAATCATCTCAGAAAACCCTAACTCAATCCATGGGCTGTATCTGCATACGGGACATTTATGACAAGTCACGTACGTGTGCACACACACAAACACACACACAGAGTATCATAATCTGAAATCCCATTGCACACTTAAAAGAACCCAGCATAGCAGTTTTCCCTGGAAATACTCTCAAGATGGTGCTATGGGGCTTGTTGATCTATAATGTGCATCCCCACATGCATGCTAAGATTTCCTTTAATACCAATCACACCAAGGTTACCAATACTTATTTCTGATCTACTGTGTGGTCTGTCTGAAGATGTTAATTTGTGTGTGTTTGGTCATTCTGTTGTTGCTGTGTGCATGAGTCAGGGTATGTCGGCAAGCTGAGAACTTCCTTCTTTGTGGATAGTTTCTTACTTGCTTTGTATGCCTTGTACCTGCATTTAAGCTGGGTGAATTCGTGCCTTACACAGCTTTTGTTTGGAGCAAAGAGCATGTAACTCTCCTACAATGGAAGCAAAATTGCCCTTCTTGTTTCTTATTTATCGAGTTCTGTACCTTTTGCCATCCATACGCATATCCAGCGGACCATCCGTGCTGATGGAAAAACCTCGCTGAGGCGTGTCGAACTGCATGGACGAGGCACCCAGGTCAAAAAGGAAGCCATCCACTGTACCTTCCTCTATGCCCCGGCTGAGCAAGTGCTGGTTCAGTTCTGAGAATTTCCCCAGGACCGGAATTACTTCTGCCTGACTGCACACCATCAAAGAGACAACACAAGGTGATGCTTTTAAACCAAAGAAAATAAAAGTAAATATGAAATGAGGCAGGGAACAGTAAACAATAAACAACAAACAAGTAGGGTAACTCTTGCTCCCACAAGTAAACATAGCTCCAAAGGAATGCTGCTTACGACACCGAATCACCTAGCAGACGTGACAGCACAGAGCACACAGAACAAACAAGGAAACATCCCCCCCCCCAAAATGATGCTCCAAGCTTGCCCATATACCGAACACATCTACACAGCAACAAGAACTGGAGAAAAGAACAAACATAAATTAACTTTTATTCAAGACTGGCACAGCCTTTTAAAATGAATATAGTCAGACAAGTACAAGGACGAACAGAAACAAATACAAATAAGCTCGATTTAATTGAAACGAAAGTAAATGTGAAATGAGGCAGGGAACAGTAAATGATAAACAACAGACATGTAGGTGTTGGGCAAGCTTGGAACATCCTTTTTGGAGGATGTTTCCTTGTTTGTTCTGTGTGCTCTGTGTTGTCATGTCTGCTAGGTGATTCAGTGTTGTAAGCAGCATTCCTTTGGAGTTATGTTTTCTTGTGGGAGCAAGAGTTACCCTTCTTGTTTGTTATCCAAAGAAAATGTTCCGTCGAGTTTATTACTAAAGTATCCTCAACGATCTGCTTCATCTCAGTCTTATCAAAGATATTTTTGAAATAAAAAACAACAGATTTCACATGGCAGTTTCACATGGCATTAAAATCTTACATTTAGTTTCAAAAAGGCTGCTGTTTAAGAATCTTACAATAATTTTGTGGATTAAACATACTGTGAATGGTAGCACAGGCAAAATCTCTGTCAAGTAGTGTCTGAATGGATATTGATAGCTTTTTTTTTTTTCATCCTTTTCATCCTCACTGATTTAAGAAATCCAAAATTTTTTGTCATTTTTAAATGTTTCAATTTGATTTTGAAACTGCAACAGATTGAGGCTGGGTGTAGCCGTGTGTGGGAAAACCGACATGTGCAGTGTGGGAAAATGCCAGCGTGCTGTGAAGAATACACACATAGGGAGCAAAACAAATTTTCTTTTTTACTGTTATTATAATTTGAAGGCTAACACAGTCTGAGACCTTCGTGTACTCTGACAGACATACCCCCTGGCTTCCAGAGACAGCACTTCCGACAACTGGTGGGCCTGAGGGTCACGGTCTACAGCAACCAGCTTGATGCCCAGAGCCTGGCGCAGAATCTGTCTGGAATGACCTCCTCCCCCAAAGGTCATGTCCACCACCGTCTGTTGAAATCACTTAGTTCACTCATCAGGACCAAAGGCACGATTGCAACATGAAGTGTGGGGGACAACACATACAAAAAGTAATAATTAGTGAGATAACAGCAATACACTCAGTCATTTAGAAACCCACAACAGGGAAGTGCTACATATAATCAGCTACAGTTTGTTCATTTGATTTCAAACTTTAAAGCCCATCTTGTTTCACTCGAGTCCGTTCTACTTCTAGTCACCCATGAAAATTGGGGGTAAAGTAAAGACAGTTTAAGTAATGCAGTGAAACATCACAGAATACGTTATTTAGTTGAAAAAAGTTTACCAAGTTCACTTCTCATAGTTTCAGGATGTGTTTTTTTTGGTCTAATTTATATATTACAAAGTATACAAGGATAATTGGGACATGGGAAAGACTTTTATAAATGTCACACTGCAGGCTTTCTCATCTCTCTAAGTCTCAGCTTGCAACTGAAGCTTGCATGTTATGCAGTCTTGCTGCTAGCACATTCTCACAACTTCTCTAGTTCAAAGTATGATGCATCCTTGGAATCTAAATAGGTCTTTTACACACTTTTTGAAATGCTTCATGGATTGCTATCACCCTCTGTACAAGTTTGTTGTGGTGCATTCTCTCAATGGCAAAATTCCCATACTGCGTTTGTTGGCTCCCCAAAACATAGTCACACCAAGATCTTTCTAGTCTCCCTTAGCACCAGCAATCTATTGGGAGCCTCCAACATCAGGCCATCATGCTACAACCCACCAGAAAAGACCCCGTGAGGAAAGACCTTTTGGGGAGCCGACATTGTAACTGGGACTGATCCATCTATATTTGACTCATGCTCAGATCACATGACACTGCAAAGAAGCCATACAACAAACGAGTTTATAGGATCGTTACTTTGTGTACCCCACAACATTAATGGTAGGGGCTGGCAATATTCTGGAGATCTGGCCTTCACTTGTCACATCCATAGTACATAACGATTTCATTTGTTCAAAAATACACCAAAATACATCTTGTGATGATTCCTCATCAAAACTGAAATAATTTTGTACGCCCACCCATCAGGGTTCTAAGGCCTTCATGCATTTTCAAATCCTTTTTGTACTGTCACAGACTGGCGTAGATCTCTTTTCGGGTTTAACGAAAATCATTTTCCAATTTGTGTTAAGTCTATTAGCGTTACTATATGTAGTAATTCAAACTGATCCTTTTGTTTAAATTTCTAATTTAATCTTAGACTGCCAAAGTCAAGATGAATGCTGCCAAATCCATTCAAACTAGTTTTTGAAAAGAAGTAAAAATCTTGTCATATTGAAAAAAAATGTTGGGAAAGGCCATTTTCGTGACAAAATCTTCTGATAATCATGATCATTACAAGAGGGTTGCTCTCTCTCTCTCTCTCTTCTGAAAAATCATTCTAACACAAGTCACACCAACACATACACATGCACAATTACATACACATGGACACCTACACAATAACACTGAACACACTTAGAACAAGGACGTGCTTGTAGTGAAAAAGGATCTCAGGCCGAGTTGACCTCAACATGTACCTGTCCTTCTCTAGGATCCAACATGTCTAACACCTCTTTAGTCATTACAGGTATATGGTCACGCTGACCCTCTTCTGTAAAGTCGCTGGTGGAACTTCTTGTGCAAGTTGAAATGATTGATTTTGATGGCCTCTTCTTCAGATTCAACCCAACCAGGCTGATCAGCTTCGAAAATCTTTCCAAATCACGTTTTCTTTGCCTGAAAAGCATTTTCGCGTGTCTTCTCATACAAAAAGACATGCTGAAAATCTAAGCAAAACCGATTTTCGCTTCTTATTGTTTGGTTCTTCGTCATGAAATTTTAACTGAAAGAGCAGACTACCGTCCTCAGAACCCAATGACCTAACTTCACGTGGGAGTTCTTTCGCTTCTCAAAACGGAAATGCTAACGCGCCCTCTGCTATAGGCCCTATGACTGGATTGAGGTCAGGCGGAAGTGAGCTCCAAAACAAAGTCGGTGCAATGATGTGGTGTGGAGTGTGATTCTGATTGTGCCCGTGTGTTGTTCGCTTGGAGTTTTGTTTCGGAGAAAGCAAAATGAGGACAGACCAGAAACTTTTCTGGCTCAAATGCTTCCTCTCCATTTTTCTTGTACTGTTGTGGGTGAGTTTAATGCTGACTTACTAGTGAGAGAACTACTGTAGTCTTGATTGCAAATAATGTTACTGTCTACTACTGTACAAGAGATTATGATTCACTTTTGAATTTGAGTGACGGTGGATTAGTCTTCAAGACTGTCCCAGTCCAACTCAACATTCAAGACTGAGTCTTTATTTGAGTTGTCAAAGAATGAAAGATAGGACAATTTTTGACAAGGTTGGAGCTGTGACTGGACACATTCTTGCTCATACCTGTTAAGGTCGATTTACTTGAAACTTACTCTGCAATATTGTTTTTGGTCATTACAACAGTGCATTCACACTGATTTGATAGAGAAAAATGGTGTAAAAAGAAAAGCTTCTTTCTTCATAATTTGTAGATCATACTTAATAACGAATTCACCAGGACTAAAATCTTGAGTATGTTTTATTGTTCAAATTTCAAATCCTCTTTTAAGCTTTAAAGATATTGAAATAGTGAGAATAACTGAGCAAAACAAAGTCATAATTATAGTTAAGGCTAATGTCCAGTTTCTCATCCATAGCACTTGGTATTCCATAAAGCAGATTACTTACTCCAGCACAGAACTTAGGGTTTATTATGATCTCTCACTAGTCTCAGTCACAGATTCATCAAAGAAAGTGCAATGGATTAGAATTTGAAGCATATTTGTTAATTTCTGTCAAAAGGTTTTGCATTTTGAAACACAATTTTCATGTCACAGTGTCCAGAATGCATAGAAACTGGACACATTTGATGACAAATTATTAGCGACACCATGTTGTAATTTTCTAACTTGTTCAATCAGTCAAGTAAATTTCATTATTTCCACTCACAGTGAACGCCAGTCTATGAATTTCAGACTTCAACTGCTGTCACTAGATTGATGAGAAGGTAGTGCTCTTATTTCAGCAGTGGATACTATTTCATGCTTTCTGCCATGTGTCTTTCTATCTGTGTATCTAATTCTGTCTTTCTGTCTATCAATCTATCTATCTTTCATAGTACTTTCTATCTGATCAAGTTGTGTGTGTGTGTGTGTGTGTGTGTGTGTGTGTGTGTGTGTGTGTGTGAGAGAGAGAGAGAGAAAAGAGAGGAGAGAGAGAGAGAGAGACAAAGTTTGCATTAAAATTTGCTAGATTTTTCACTGTTTTAGAAAGTATTTTCCAGTGTTTCACTCAGTCGGGGAAAAAGAGTTGGCTTACAGAAGAGTTTTCTCTCTAACATTTTATTGCATCGGCCTTCCTTTTCTTTCTTGAAGGTTCACTACATATTTTTTTTTAATTTCATGTATGACAATGTTTACTACGTGTACAGAAGCACACAGCTGTTCAGCTCATGAAACCCTGTAAATAGACCTGTGCAATTATGGATTTGTTTCTGTTGTAGTGTCTTTGGCGACCCCAGTGCAACTTCTTACAGACCATTGATCTAGTACAAAAGTGTGGGGCTTCCAGAGCTTCAGATTGCTGTAGTGCCTGTGCCATAACACAAGAATTTTTTTTTTTTTTTTTTTAATGCGTGGTAGTAGTACTTGGACCAGAAGTACCGATCAGACACTCATCGACCAGCCAATTGTAGACTGTTATTAGTGTGTTTTTTTTTTTTTTTTTTTTTTTTTTTTTGACTGTTATTAGTGTTAATGTTATAGCAAGTCTCTGTCAAGATATAATAAATTATGATTCATACTTAACATTTCAAAATAAGTATAAACCTTCAGTTAAAGAGCATTGCGTCATTAGTTTCAGTTGACTAACATATTGTAAGTTCCTCTTTTTTTTTTCTTTTTTTTTTTTTTTGATACAAAGGTTTGTATCCTCTTTTTTTTTTTTTGGTTGTTATTATTGTTTTTGTTGTTTGTTTGTTCTGTCATATTCTTTAGAAGATTCAAATGTTCATCAACAGGCTTAACTTTTTTCTTGCTTTTAAGCAAACTTTTTTTCTTTAAAATTTATGCTTGTGGAATAAATGAAGTTGTACTGGACTGATGATTTTAAGAACTGACCCATTTTCATCACAAATAGATCATTAAAACTATCAGACGCTGCTGAACAGCTAATGTAAATTCCAAATTTGTTGGGGGGGGGGGGGGGGGGGGTGTGCATTTGATTATTTTGTATTTTAACATTTCTTATGGATACACTATAGCTAGTGACAGTTTTTATGTGATCCAAAAATTTAAGTAAACTGGTTACTATTCTAAATAATTAAATAGAAAATTGTGTTATCATTCAATGTCTGTTGATTCTGTTGAAATAAATGAAAAATTTCAAAAGATGTTAAATTCCAAATTTTGTTCGGTGTACTGGCAATGCTGTCATCATCTGTAAAGGATTTTAGTAAGGTTTGTATCAAATATTTATGATGGAAATTACTCTCACTTCAGTCTTAAGACTTAGGAAAGGGTATAACTATAAGTGTATGTGATATGCAGTTATATAAATTCCCGAAGTAAGTCTCAGAATACATGTCCATTTAACTTCTGATTCTGATCCATACAAATGTAGACAACAGCACACATCAGCAGTAAAGCACCAAGTGATCGGGAGGTAAGGCTGTAAAGTCTTGTGATCTTTATTCACTGCATGCTATTGGACTGTGAGCTATTTGCCAAAGGTCACGAAAAAGCCCCCCTCTCTGTGTGGCTGTTGAGTGCTCTACTGTAGTGGTAGAATTGCAGCAGACCAGGTAAGGAAAAGGCTGTAAAGGCCACATGGTTGGGACATCCTGTTTGGGAGTTCTTGTTGAGGAGAATCAGTCCAGTAAAAAAGAATCATTTACTGATAGTCTGTTACTGAAACTGTGAAAGTCTTTTATTCTTCAGCCCTGGCTTAAATTGTTAATTATGTTACTATGTGCTTAACAACCATGAGATGATTTTGATGAGCCAAGAAGCATACTTTTTTTTTTTTTTTTTTTAAATTCTCCTTGGCTGTAGAGGTTCTGTTAAATGTGTTTGTGTGTGTACATCTCTATGAGGGTGTGTGTTAGATCTACATAATGCAAAAA
>CM065737.1:8975983-9098483 GCA_033310375.1 Conus canariensis | reverse complement strand
TATATCCCGGCGTCAACCAGGCCCGAGAGATACAGACACCTGCAGTGTTGGTCATGAAATTTGAGCAACACTCTCAGAGACGCATCCATTAAGTGGATGAAACTCGACTGTGTGGTCCCAGTCTTCCCAACTGAGCCCGTAGCAAACTCTGTTCTGGGTAGGAGCCGGTCAGGGCAGAAAAATCCCACATGACTCTGATGGGAGTTGAACCTGCGACCTCCCAGCCGGGAGTCCGCGACGCTAATCACTTCGCCACGGCGGCTGGTAATAAAAGAAATAGTTTGTAATTAGTGTGAGTATGTTCCTGCTAACAGGAAATCAGGGTTCGCTTATAATACAAAAACTCACTTGCAGAATATCGAGTCAAATTGTTTTTGTTTTTTTAATGCTTTCTGAAAGTGAGATGTTGCTTTAATCACAATACGGAATGTTGTCTGAACATTTGACAACATTCTGTACTCCAAATGACAGCAATATTTTGACAGTTTGGTGGTAAGCTGAAGGCCAAGCATCCATAGTGAGAGCTAAGGAGACGTGCAGTCACCAACAAGGAGGAGAGGGAAAACTGATCTGAATTGACCGTTCCACAGGATGTAGTAGTTCAGGAATCAGAGGGAAAGTCTGAAGGCTCATCCACTCTCTGCAAAGTCAGGGAAAGTACCAATTTTGGGGGAAAAATCAGGAAGAAAAGTCAGGGAATTAGCTGTGCGAGAACAGCTGGATGGTACAAAATGTTTGAACTTAAGCTAAGTTCATATTTATTACACACACATGCACGCACACACACACGCTTACAAAGCGCATGCGCACGCACACACACACACACACACACACACACACACACACACACACAGAGAAATGTGTTCTCCAAAACTGCTGTACTCTGACAGTGCTATCAGGTGGAAAAATAGGTGTTTCATTTTCTGGTACAATTTTTACTTCATTTGAAAAAGAAGTTTTGTTAGAGTTTGGGAAAATAAGGGAATTTCGATTTGATAAATCTGTATGAACCCTGGGTCTGGCAGAAGCCACTTTGCAGTCAAGGGAGGCGAACCAGATATACACGGGAGCATAGAGACTTCCTGTAATTTTTTGGATGGCATTATAGTTATCCAGGGCGTGTCCATAGTGAATTGCCAGTGGTTTTAGTCTGTTTTGGTAAGTATGAGAAGAAAATTATGAGAAGGGAATTATGTCATCCTCATGTCATCGCCCACACATAAAATACCAGTGTGCAATTTGCTTGCGAATGCTTCTGAAGTGAAACACATGTAGTTCTGTTAAGAGTAAGATTTCAAAAACGAGATGTCACCGTTATTTACATTGTGTGATAGCTGGCAGGTGTAAGATGTCTTATCAACATTAAATCTCACTCTGGTAGTCTGTCTGTCTGACTGTCTGCCTCTCTCTCTTTCTCTCTCTCCTCTCTCTCTCTCTCTCTCTCTCTCTCTCTCTCTCTCTCGCTCTCTCTGTCCATTCATCTGTCTGTGTGTGTCTCTGTGTGTTTGTCTGCCTGTCCATCTCTCTGTCTGTCTGTATGAGTGTATAGATCTCTATTATTCACCAGTGATTTTGTGTACATGTTGGCTTGTTATGTTTTTTAAATTCAGTCCTTCCTTTTAGATATATGCATTGTGCTGTATTGTTTTGATTTTTCTTTAATTTACAGAACTATAATCACCTACTTCATTTTTTTTCTCTTGAAGCAGGTTAGGGGGTGCGGGGGATGTATGTCTCATATATATCTATATACAAAGAAAAAATTCATGGTCTCCCCCCCTTTTTTTTTTTTTTTTACTTCTCTCTCTTCTCTTTTGATCTTATCTTCTATGTAATCTTCCCAGACATTCATCTCCACCCCCACCACCCCTTTTTATTTTTATCAAGGAGTTTATTTGAGAATAATTCCCAAAATCAGACTACCCCCTTCATCCTCTGGCTCCCAAATTCAGATCCCAGATTCACAGCTGATACACGGCCACACCTGTAGGCCCAAGATGTCAGTGCCCCAGTGCTAGCAGTCCACTTTCGCTTGTGTAGATTTTCTTAGCACTTCATTGGCCTGACTGGTCATGTCACTGTATCAGTGTATGCCTGGCAGAGAACTGTACACATTGCTTGAGCACTAGGATCTCCACTACAGACTACAGTTCTTTGTCACCGAGCTTCAAGGGCCAGGTTGTGGGCTTGTTGAGGCCACTTGGGTTAGACAACCTGAGAGTGCAAGAGCTCCGTAAACTCTGTGTGTGTGTGTGTGTGTGTGTGTGTGTGTGTGTGTGTGTGTGTGTGTGTGTGTGTGTGTGATATCAAGGCCAATCCCTCTCTCTTCGCTGCCTTTTCCTGTTCTGGCCCTGTTGCTCTGATTTGTTTTGGAGTGCGTGCGTGCGTGCGTGTGTGTGTGTGTGTGTGTTGTGTGTGTGTGTGTGTGTGTGTGTGGTGTGTGTGTGTGTGTTTGTGTGCATGTATGTGTCTGTGTGATGGAGTGCGTGCGTGCGTGCGTGCGTGTGTGTGTGTGTGTATGTCTGTGTGATGGAGTGTGTGTGTGTATCTTGAAAGAGAGACAATAGTGTGTTTGTGTGTGTGTGTGTGTGTGTGTGTGTGTGTGTGTGTGTGTGTGTGTGTGTGTGCACGCTTGCGTGCATGCATGCATGTGTGTGAGTCAGGAAGAGAATGAGTGTATGTATGGCTTTTAAGAAAGTGGCATGTGAGTGGACGTGTGTCTTGAGTTATGCGTATGTGCGCATCCACATGTATGCATATATATGTGCTTGCGTGTTTAATGCATATGAAAGGCCATCGTTTGAAAGAAGGACATGTGTACAGGCACGCATTAGAGTGCATACGCATGCATGCGCGCACATGTTTGCATACACACACACGGTGCACACGCATGTGCATGCCCACACACACACGCACATACACACACATGCACACACACACACACACACACACACACACACACACACACACATATGCACACACACACATGCACACACGCTCAGTCACACACACACATGAGTGACAACCATAAAGGAGAGCTGATGATGTTTGTGAATCCAATGGTTTTCCAGACAGGGTGGCTGTATGATTTGAACTGGTTGTAAAAAGTCCCTGCAAGATCCAGTGATCTGCCTTTCCACCCTCCCCTCTCTGCACCCCCCCCCCCCCCCTTCCACTTCCACTCCACATTTCCCTTATCTTAGTGTTTCAGATATGTTGCAGGTGTTTAATGTTAGCTCCCCACCCCTCCCCCAATCTTTGTTTTTGGGGAAGTGATGTTCTTTTCTGCAGGATGAACACTTTCAGTGGGCCCAGTTATATTGCACAGATTAATTGGAATGACTAAATTACCAAATAGTATTAATGATTCGGGTTGGTAATGTTATGTGTCTAAGAGCACTCCAGTATGTACCAATGGTATGCTATACAATGTTTACCACCTGATGGTACAATAGCAGTGGCAAAACATGTATCTCACCTGTAGCAGTCTCTCTGTTTCAACAGTACCTGACATCTCTCTGCCTGGCCTTCGGACTAACTCTGGCGGGCAGTGTGTATGGCTTTGTCTATCGTGAAGAGGTAAGTCTTCACATATATAGCGTTGTCGGTCGTAAAGAGGTCAGTCTTTACATTTAAGGCTTTGTATGTCATGGAGATGTGAGTCTGTACATTGTAGCTTTGTCTGTTGTGAAGAAGTAAGTCTTAATTTGGCCTTGTCTATCGTATGGAGCTGAGTCAATCTTTACATCTAGGGCTTTGTCTGTTGTAAAGAAATGAGTCTTTACTTATGATGGCTTTGTCTGTCTTGAGAGGTGAGTTTTTACAGCGTACTGCTGGCAGTGTGTATAGCTATGTCAATCGAAAAATTTGTGGTTACCTAATACCTAAACATCTATGGCTTTGAATGTCATGAAAGTATAAGTCCTCTTATTGCCTGTGGATGGCAGTACTGAATATGTACAGATTTTATGTAGTGAACAGATAAGTTGTCACTATGTCTATGGCCTGGCTGACAGGCTGTATGTACGGATTTGCTTACCATGAACGTATGAGTCTTCACAGTATGCGTTATTTTACAATTAAGTCTTACAGTGTTTATCATCGGGCATTTTAGTTCTCAGATGAAATGACATGCTGAAACACAGGGATGTGAAAATAATGTATGAATGCATTTCTTCACGCAGCAGGAAGAAAAAATTCACACCTTTGCAGTGCATTCACATTGACAGTGAGATTATGAAAGAATAGCGTTTTACATTGAGCACATTATGACATTCCCCTGAGCAATTTTGTTTAAAGCTTTGTATTTGGCCAACTTACACCAGTCTGGCTGTGCTGTGTTGTATGGTATTGTGTTAACCATCATGGTCTCAGTTCCCCACACATGTAGGCTTTCCCCCCTGACCCCTGTCACACCCATAGACGGACCAGAGGTGTTGTTATAGTTAACATCATAAACCACAGTGGCTGCACCATGTAATGCTGGCATGATGACAGTAGTTAAAAATGTGCCATATTGTCTAAGCTACAGGACTTCCACTTACTCACAAATCATTTATTTCAGCAAAATATCGAAGTGAGAATCTAAGAAAAGAGTATATTTCAGCGAAGAAGAATAATTAAAAAAAAAAGAAGGAAATCAGGGGAAAGGGAACAAAGAGCATTGGAATCTACAGAGGTCTGGTCATCCTCTGGATATGCTAACAGACGGTTCTGATGTCAAGAAATCTCACATGAACTTTCTTTGCAAGAGCAGGCAATGGCCTTCTAGTCTGCCTGCTTAAAAGCAAAATAAAGTCACGCTCTGACATCGTTTGCGGCACGATGCTGCAAAAGTGAAAGAGGCACAACAAAAGCTGTGATAACAGGTGGTCAAGTGCCAGTGAAACACAAAATAATATAGCTAGCCTATTTCACATGATCTGGGCTTCCTATTGGATAGAATGAAGCTACCTTTCAGTCTGTAGAAAATGCTGTAAGAATGTTCTACAAGTGCCAAACAAATGCAACTAGTTAGCCTATTTCACATAATCTGGGGCTTTCTGTTTGGTAGAAGGAAGCTACTTATCAGGAGAAAGTTGTCAAGCAAGTGGGTTCTGAACAGGGGGCTCCTAACCTCCAGGTTTGTGCTGCCTGTTTTTGTTTTTTTAATGGGATCTAAAGTGTATGAATTGGCATTTGCTGTGTGTTGATGTCAGGCTTTCTGCAGTAATTTGATGTTCTTTCCTATGTGACTTTATGCCATATCCCACCTCTGTTTCAGTTGCGGAACACCATTGCGAAAAATGACCTGATAGAAAAGGTGGTGAAGGAACGTTACAATGGAGAGACCATGAATCGGATCACACGGGCTGTCAACATCATGCAGTCTGAGGTGAGAATGGGCGTGGCACAGAAAGAGTGGTACGGCACTTCACTTTGTTTAGAATGGGCGTGGCACAGAAAGAGTGGTATGGCACTTCACTTTGTTTAGAATGGGCATGGCACAGAAAGAATGGTATGACACTTCACTTTGTTTAGAATGGGCATGGCACAGAAAGAGTGGTATGGCACTTCACTTTGTTTAGAATGGGCGTGGCACAGAAAGAGCGGTATGGCACTTCACTTTGTTTAGAATGGGCATGGCACAGAAAGAGTGGTATGACACTTCACTTTGTTTAGAATGGGCATGGCACAGAAAGAGTAGTATGGCACTTCACTTTGTTTAGAATGGGCATGGCACAGAAAGATTGCTGTGGCACTTCACTTTGTTTAGAATGGGCATTGCACAGAAAGAGTGGTGTGGCACTTTACTTTGTTTAGAATGGGCATGGCACAGAAAGATTGCTGTGGCACTTCACTTTATTTAGAATGGGCATGGCACAGAAAGAGTGGTATGAACTTCACTTTATTTAGAATGGGCATTGCACAGAAAGAGTGGTGTGGCACTTTACTTTGTTTAGAATGGGCGTGGCACAGAAAGAGCGGTATGGCACTTCACTTTGTTTAGAATGGGCATGGCACAGAAAGAGTGGTATGACACTTCACTTTATTTAGAATGGGCATGGCACAGAAAGATTGCTGTGGCACTTCACTTTATTTAGAATGGGCATGGCACAGAAAGAGTGGTATGAACTTCACTTTATTTAGAATGGGCATGGCACAGACAGAATGGTATGGCACTTCACTGAAGTTAGAATTGGCTAGGCACAGAAAGAGCGGTATGGCACTTCACTTTGTTTAAAATCAGCAAGGCACAAAGGGTGATGTGATTAGTTCACTTTATGTAGAATCGGCATGGTAACGATTGAATGGTATGGTACTTGACTTTGTTTAGAATTGGCCAGGCACAGTAGTGGTGTGATTAGTTCACTTTACTTTAGAATCGGCATGGCACAGAAAGGGGTGTGTGGTCAGTTCACTTTATTTGAAATCAACATGGCACAGAGAGGGGAAGATATCACTTCATTTCATTCAGAATCGGCAAGGCACAGAAGGTGATGTGGTCAGTTCACTTTATTTAAAATCAACATGGTACAGAGAGGGGAATGTATCAGTTCATTTTTATTTAGAATCGGCATGGCACAGAAAGGAGGGTGCGGTTAGTTCACTTTAGCTTGAATCAGCATGTTACAGAAAGGGCAGTGTGGCCAGTTCACTTCATTTATAGTCGGTATGTCACTGAAAGGATGATGCAGTCCATTGAGTTTATTTACAATCAGCAGGGCACAGAAAGGGGAGTGTGGTAAGGAAAGAGTGGAAGAGATGTTACAGAGTCATTGAACTGGACACCTTGGAAATTGAATTAGGGTAAAGAAATATGAGAGATGGAGAACGTGTTTATTGTTGCTGTATGACTGTATTTCTTCCCTTGGATTTTCATTTATAGTTTTAGTGTCTCTTTTGTGTACAATATGAAAATAGAAATATCCCAAAATGTGTAATACATTAAGAGTTCATGTGACATTTGAAGTGTAAGCACAAGAGATAAGAATTTAGTAACTACAGTAACAAAACAACAGGAAGTGGAAATGCTTGATAAATAACTTAAGTGGAACCTTATACAGTGATCAAAGAGACTCCGACTCTCTGACAAACTGAAAAAAAAAAGATTATTCTGAGGCATCGTTTATCAACTTGTCCTTTTTGTATGTCAAAAATTTTTTTGTTTGTTTTGTTTTGTTTTGCTTTGTTGTGATCTGTTGGCTGTGTGTCCCACAGTTGGGGTGTTGCGGTGGCGTCAATCCCCTGGACTACACCGACTCTAACTGGTACCGCGCCGACCCTGAGAATCGGGAGAACATGGCTCCCCTGTCCTGCTGCAAAGACTACCACCGCTATGAGGATGAGCAGAGCACCCAGGACGGGCATAGCGGTGGGGGAGGGGGCAGCTTCCTGCCCAACAACAACCAGCAGAATTCTGGGAGCATTTACTGCCCCATCTGGGACCCCTTCCAGCCAGGCCAGGACAAGGACTTCAATGACAACATCCACAGAGAGGTGAGATGGGCTGGGTGGGGGTTGCTGGCTTTTCACAAGGTCTAAACATGACCACTGGTGTGTATGCATTGTGTTTGTGTGATTCATCCACCAGCACATAGTGTTCTGCTCTCAGGTAATAGGTGGGATGGGATGTGAACCCACGGCATCTGTTCCAGTGGATTGGGGTCTATAAATAGAACATGTGATCCTGTCCACAAAAGAAGTAGGACCACCAGTGCATGCTGCCAGGGGGCACTTTCCTTTGCTCTGGGGCTGCTGGCTTCTTCACCTGTACAGTGACTTTGATTGGAGTACAGTTTTCATGCCTTGTTCAAGCATGGGAATATGGGTTTTAAGTCTGGTTTGAAGACTGGATACCAGAATATGCACAGGTGTTAACTCTGAAGGAAAGATCTCTTCCAAGTTGCACCAAATTTGCTCTTAAAATAAAGGAAGGGGTGTTGTTTTGCGTTCTTTTTTGTTAGTCTTGTGCTAAACGCAAGCTTTATGGAGGACTTGGTGTTGTTATTTCATCTGCAAGCGTAGGTAAGGTTCAGACCTCCATGTAGGCCCTTCAAAGAAAGGGGGGAATATGGAGAATCTCGGTTTGCCATTTTATCTGAAAGACTAGCACACAGATCTCAATCGAGGGAAAGGTGGAGGGGAAAAAAAATGCCCTGTGTTAAACTCACACGGCTGTCCAGGGGCCAATTTAAGAAATGAACAACTGCGGGTCAGTGAACTTTGATAAGTAAAGGAAATTTAGAGTTCTCCGACCAAGTCAAGTTTAAGCTTTAATGAATCACACTTAATGTCACTGAACGGCACTTCACTAGACCACATACAGTGGATGGATGGTTCCCTGGACCATCTGGTTGTACAACTGCGATAAGTCAGCCCATACTATATAAGAAAGTGTGTGTTCGTGGATCAGTTTCAACTTGCCAACCAGATTGATGTAAGTGAAAATGATGTTTTAAGATACACACTACACATTTGTCTTGTGAGCTGTTGAAAAAAAAAGGACAGTTTTTTCCTGATTACCGTCACTGCTGATTACGAAGTGTTGAATGCATGTCAACAAGGAGGTATGAATTGTGAATAATGGAACTGGGGTGTCTAGCAGTTTTTGTTTTTGTTTTTACTTTTTTGAGTGGGAAAAAAAAAAGGGGGGGGGGGGGGGGACTGAGGAGGGAAAGGGACAAGGTTAGTTTTCAGCTGAATTTCTCCTCAGTTGCGGCTGGGGAGCAAAACGGACTGTGCATCTGACACCCATGAGTTTATTCAGCAAGAGATAGGGGAACTGGAATTAGTGGAAAGGAATGTGCTAACTTTTCAAACCATCATGTCTGTGCATGTGGGATTGACTTAATTATATAATATTCCCCTTTCTTTGAGGTGAACAAAAGCTCTTAAAAGAAAATTAAGCCTACTTATTGTACATCCTCAGCTTTGCCCAGTAGCAAGACCTAAAAATTCACAATCTCTTTTCACAGTCTCTTTGGTCTTTTCAGTCTGCTGGATTCTTAAGAAAAAAAAGAAAGTGATCAGACTTAAGCCTGCCTTTGATTTTACAGTTATAGCTCTACAATTATTTGAGCCACTTTTTTTTTCAGCAATGATCCCACACACAGATACTAATTCTAATCACGTCAGCAATGATCACATGCACAAATACTGCTTCTAATCGCAGCCATTCTTTTCTCTTTCTCCAGTCCTTCCTTTTGTCTTCTCTCTATCTCTCTCTCTCTCTCTCTCTCTCTCTCTCTCTCTCTCTCTCACGCACATTCATGCAGTCTTGAAACTCCTGTAGCGTTTAAGTAGCCAGTTGTGACCCCACAGATATTGCTCAGCATTCTTCCCCGTATCTCAACAGAGTAAGAATTTGGCATCCACAACATGTGAACTTTGGCTGAGACATGTCTACCAGATAGGGAGGTTGTGTTTGCAAAACCAAATCGGGTTTCTGCAAGGTCGCTGCTGGTAGCATTCTTTGTCATCCAAAGTAAGGTTCACATTCATGTCATTGTTTTTTTCTTCCTTCTTGTTTCAGAGACCACCAGTGAGCTGTGTTCCTCCTTAGTATACTGGTCAGGGTCTGTACCAAGTACAAACGTGGTGCACATTTTTCCACAACTGTGGAGGGTTTTGTCCATCAACTTCTCTGATTTCACGAGTAGTGTTTCGCTCAGTTTCAAGTCTGCCAAAAAGCTGTCATAAAATCTATTGTAGTCTGCATTTGCCTTTTTGTCTCTCAGATATACTGACCTTTGGCTCACTGTCTTGGCTGTCAGGTTTGAAAGGGAGTGTCGGCATCAGCGTTTACAATTTTCTGCCACATGCTAGCTCACCTGGGCTAACCCCTGTGGGCTGTGTCAGTGTTGACCTGCATGCTAGCAATGCAAGGAAAGGATTGGACTGCTGTAAGATTTTTGTTGTTGTTGATGCTATGCCTACAGATGTCGCAGCTTCCCCATTGGACTGTGGGTCTTGTGAGCTGCTTGTGATGTGTGTCACACCCCATTCGGTAAAAAACTGTGTACCCTGTTTTGCCACAAGTTGCATCCCATTGTCCAGCGCAAGTGTTTCGGGAATTCCCATTCTGGCGAAACTGTATATCAGTTTTCCCACTGCAGTCTTTGCTGTTGTGTCAGGCATGTGTGCTGTCTCGATGTACATGGAGAAGTAGTATATCATTACCACATACAGTTGTCCTTTCAGACTGAATAGAACTGATCCTGCTCCTTGAAAGGGTCTGTTTGGAAGGGGGATAGAGATGAATGAACCTCGTGGGTGCCAGACACACATGGACTGTTCTGCCCCCTGGGTGCAGTCGTCTTCTAGATGTAATGCGACGCTACATAATGACACATGGTAGCAAGGATGGGAGCTGGGAAGGGACGCACCAACTTTTCAAACCGTCGTATGTGTGTGCATTTGTGGACGATTCAGTTATATGACAACCACTTACAGAATGTTTCTGCAACTTGTCCTTGTGAACCCTGTTAAAGTCAGTGTAATCCTTTTGGGGCAAAAAGCCACTGTGCCTGCAGCAGTGGAAACTTTGCTACAGGTTAGCATTGGATTAATTCTTAGGTATACAACAATCTTCCTTGAGACACAATTCAAGGAAATGATAGAATTAGAAGCAGATAGGTGACGTAGTTTATTGTCCATCCGCTTTGTACTTTTGTTCAGGTTTCCGTTCACATGTTTGTAGTTGTTTGCTGACTTTGAATAACATTCTTTGTTGCAGGGATGTAGAACAGCTCTGGTGAGCTTCTTGGAGAACTATATTCTGGTGGCTGTAGGTATCGTCATAACAGCAGGTGTGCTTCAGGTGAGTAGCTTCCCCTTCTTTATTGGGGTGGGGAGGGGGGAGTAAAAGTAATATATTCAGTTGCTTCATTATACGGACTGTCCAACCCAGTTGCAGTGAAGGGAGGTCATCCTGACAAAAGATTTCCCATCTTTTTTACTCATCTGTTTTGATCATATCTAAGTACAACATTATTTAGATCAGAGGTAATTCTTAAATAATACAATATTTGCATCTGAAATAAGCTTAGGCCATAAATGCGTTCACAAAGACGGACAGTAATCAAATGTTAGGGGGACAGTTTCCCTGCAAAGACCTGAGTTAAGGTTGACTCCCTTTAGCCTGGAGCCTATGCTGTGGACCTTCACACTTGGCAGCTAACACCCTGTGTGTGGTTATGTGCACATCACACCCTGTGTTTGGTAATGTGCAGCTCATCTGCATCATCACAGTGTCCATCCTGATCCATGTCCTCAACAACCTCTACGTCCCTCAGCCTGATGACATTGTCTACGATATGGCCCGCAACCAGGAGAAGTCGCCTTACCCCTCGCGGGGGGATTACAGAGAATACTACGCTTGACGTGGCAGTGGATAATCTTCACCTTGATAAAGCTGCATCGTCATTCACACTCCAGCCATCTTCATCAGTTGTTCATGTTTTCGATGGAAGGATGGGTTCGGGGAGAGGCATCCCATCAAGGTCTTGTCTATACCAACGGTCCTAAACAGCCTGATGATGTCATGGTTGAAGTCCTTAATGTTCCTCTTCATTAGCATCATTATTGTGGAAGTTTGTCATGTTCTTGTGTATTGTTCGCTTCATTCTTGGTATGCTGTTTGAAATGATTATAATCCCATTATGCACATGTAATGGTATTGTTGGAATGAAATGTTGGGGTTTTTTTTGTTTGTTTGTTGTTGTTTTGTTCTATGACCTTATCCCTGTGGACCATAGAAGTTTAGACTTTGTTTTTTTATTAATGATCATAGAGGATGTGAGTGATGAAGATGATGGTTTGGAGTCCTGGGAATGGTGGGTTTTTTGTTTTTGTTTTGCCTTTGTGCTGTTTGCAAATACGTCTTTGAAAACTTACAAAGGAACAGTTCAAGCATTTGCAAGCACAGTAAAATCTTCGTGGATTGATGCTCAGAGAAAAATGTTGTTTTTTTAATAAAGAAAAGGTTTAAAATGAAAATAATGACTTACAGTGTGCTCCAGCTAGATTGATGAAACACAGTGAAGCTTAGTGAAGCCAAATGGACTATTTACAATGATTATTTACGCAAAATGAAACAATTTCATATTGAATGAGGGCAGATAGTTTGAAACGGACTTTTTAAAAAATAAAATGAAAAATCAGCTTTGCAGTAACTTCAAGATTTAAATTGACAGAAACAGTCAGTGAAAATGATTCTGATGTACAAACGGTCAAGTAAGCAAAATCAGTTAATTTTGTATTGAATGAGGGCAGGCAGTCTAAAAAGTTTTGACACAAAGTTAGTGGACTCTTTGTGAAATGAGGAATCAGCTGACAGTAAGTTCAAATTTTAAACTGAGGAAATGGATTGAAATGAAGTAAAGATAAACGGACATAATTTACAATGGCCATTAACACAAAATTGAGTAATTTTGTATTGAATCAAGGCAGATATCTTGAATATTTGCCACAAATAAGAGGGCAGGAGTTTATAAACAGTTTATTAAATGGGATAACATCACCAGAAAAAAAAAATGCGCGTGATCAGTGGTATATATGATTAATAATTATTGCCGGTTAAATTATGCATAAAAGTATACATAATCATGTGTCTGAATTACGTAGAGTTTACATGAAACTAACTGCCATTAAGTTGTAAAACATTCATCATCTAATCTCTCTTATTCATGTATCTGTCAATCACTTAGTTATGACATATTCATTGTTAAATTGTTAGGACGTTGATATCATTAGCACAGTTTTAAAACATTATCATTAGCACAGTTTTAAAACATTATTTATTCAGAGATATGTAATACATATATATAGCATTTTTATGACTTGTTCATTGTCAAACATGAATTTATTGACCCCTTTGATAACCCATTTTGAAAAATATTTATGGTTCATTCTCAGAGTTAGTGATGCCTATTAACTGCATAGTTATGACACATTGTTGAATGTACAGATATTGACAGCTGTTCATAGCTTAGTTGTCACACATTCGTAATTGAATCATAATGATATCTATAAATAGCCTAGTAATGACATGATTATGCATTGTTAATTGACAAAGATATTGATAATTGGTTGCTGATTGTAAAGAAGAAACATTCAATTAGTCTTCAAATTACGCATGAGTCTTCATTATTGTCATCATCATTATTGAGGGATCATGATGTGAGTAGGTGATTCACTTTCATAAGAGGTTTTGATGTGAAGTACTTAAGTAAACAATGAAAGAAAAATAGTCAAATCATTCAACAGTTGAGAGATTCTGTTAGAAGATCAGAGTTGATGTTATGTGTGTGTGTGTGTGTGTGTGTGTGTGTGTGTGTGTGTGTGTCTGTGGTTGTGTTTTTTTTATTGGACTTTTGATGGGTCCTGCTGAAAGTTAGAGAATGGGTGGAAGCTCCAGCGTACATAATGTAGTTAATCCCGGTCAGTCCATGATTTTTATTGATGATTGTGCCCTACTTTGGTAGTTCACTGTGACAACATAGACGTTACTTACAATGCTACACATGCAGACACACGTACACTGAATGCTATGACAACCATAAAAGGCGTGACATTGGTGTACAGCGTGTGCTGATGATGAGCAGCATGTTTGTGTGGCTTTCGGTATCAACAGAACTGTGTGACATCATAGTGTTACATGTGTCACTTGAAGGTGTTCTGCTTTTGACTCGCATGTGTGGTAAGTGAGTCGATGTAATTATGCTGTTTTGGTTGTTCATCTGTGTGTGCATTTGCATGTGTGTGTGTGTGTGTGTGTCCTTGGTAAACATTAATGTTGGGATTTTCTTAACAGCTATAAGCATGAGCATAATTTAAATGTAGCAGAATTAGGAATATTGTTAAGACCTTTCCAGTCATTGCATGTGTGATGTCAAAGAGCCATAATGGCCACATATCTGTGATTTACATTTTCAGCAATAAAAACAATGTTACTAAAGTTCATTTTTCTTGTAAATGATGATCATTTACAATTATTGCTGTATACACTGACAAAAGACGTGTTAAATGATGTTATAGAAAAAAAAACTGTTATAATTATCCATTTAAATTTTGTCAAGATCAGATCATTTAATGCCTTTTCTGCCAGAGGTGGGGATAAGATTGAATGCACTACTAATTATAGAAATAAGCTAGACCACATACATAGTTAAGCAGCGTGCATGTTTCATAAGAAAAAAAATTGTATCATGCTGATGATGCACATTTTCAATAAGTGGAGACTGAGGTCACACTGTCTGAGAGAAATAAATGAATGGGATGACCATTTCATTTTGAGAAGTGTATGTGGTCATTCTCTACCTGGCGGAGTGAGCTGCAGTAATCAAGGTTAGAACGTTTCAACAGAGCTGCAGTTGAGGGAGGAGGGAAGGCAGGGGGGACGGGGAAGGGACTGGCAGTGGCTGCGAGATGAAAGAGGAAAGAGACTGGAATGGATGACAGCACCTTGGGGTGCTGAAGAAAGAATGGTCAGTTCATAAGAGCGAACCTGCTGTGTAAGTCGCCTGCTAGAATTAGTGCTGGCTGCTTGTTGTTGGATGGTGGCGTTGGATCACCTACCCTTCTCCAGCCCCAGGCCCCCCCCCCCCCCCCCCCCCCCCGGTGCCTTTCATTCTGCGGTAACATGTATTCATCACGTGTGAGTCAAACTTAGGCATACTGCCTCTCTTGTTGTCCGGTGTTGGAGTGGGACAAAGGTTAAGTGCGGAGAAGGAAGGGCGAATGAGGATTCTGTCATTTTGGGCTGCTACAACTGTAGCAAAATGATGGAAGTTGCCATGATTTGTGTGGGGAAATTCTCAGTCATCAAAGCTGTATCATCTCAGAAGATGGAATGTGGACACCTTCATGGTTGGATTTGGAACGGTCCCATGTGTTAGGTTCACCATCGTTACACTTGGAAGTTCTTGCCAAGGAACCAAGAACAAGATCCAGCTGTCATTCTGTCTCTGTGCATTTTGCTCTCATGGATGCTCATTTCATGTAAGAGTTCAGCACAATCATATTTGCAATTTGTGAGTGTGCTTAGCGTGTGTTTGCGGCTTGTGTGTGAAGTGTGCATGTGTACCTGTATTAAAAGAGAGTGTTAGAGTCTAATATTTTTGCCTTCATCATTTTGATCGCAGATATTTGAGAAAAGATCAAATGTACCATTTTCTGTACAGTCTGTTGTAGTGGAGACATAGAAGTTTCTGTAGATGTATGTACACAGGCATTGTAGTGGAAGAAGTGAGAGAGGTGTGCCTGTACCTAGTGTTAGTTTTGCTTTGCTTGCAGCTGGTTGTTTGACGGTGTTGATGTAACGCTACAGGGATCAAAATTGTAGACTGTGAGTCAGGTAAGCAGGGCATTGATAAGTGTGTCACCAAAATTTAATGATGTATGTCTTCAGAGCAGTGATAAGTGTGTCGATAGATGATGTATGTCTTCATCTTGTGTCTATCTGGTGACCTCGCATGCAGCTTGTTGTCTCTACATGGAAGGGTAGAATTTATTCTTGATCTAACTTTTTCAAAAAATTTTTAATGAAGGCTTTTTTTTAATGTCAGAGTTGTGATTTTATTGCCCTTTTTTATGTTTTTCACAGTAGAGCATTTGTTCTTGTATAAATGATTAAATCACTTAATTTTGAATGCAGGAGTTGTGATAATCAGTTTAAATAAAATTGATATACAAACAACATGCTTAGATATACAAGATTGTCATCATTCTGTACTCAGTCAACGACTGGTTTAAATCTGGCTGTATGACTCTATTGACTGATTTAAATCTCGTTGTATGTGTTAACATTGGGCATAGAGGTACGCAGCAAATAGCAATGGTAAGCTTTGTTATCAGTGTGAAGTGCAGCAATATCAGCATGAAAGTTAGAGGAGAAACTATCTTCACATTTTTGGCTGTTACAGCAAGGATCACAGAGAAAAAATTGTTCATCATTGTGTGCCTGGATGCTGACAGGGGAGATAAATGCCAGATGAGTTGAGTTGGTCATCATCACATCCTATGTTTCCTGTTTAGAAATAAGGTTATCATGGTCTGTGTCTGTTACTGTTTTCGCTAGCTTTAACATAATCCAAAGCTGCATGCACATTGCATGACCATGGATGCACACAGACGTTTTGAAATACATTGATAGGTTTACTCATGCCGTACATGCACACTCTCATACTTGCTCACACAGGGGGGGGGGACACACACACACACAGAGTGAAGACAACTTGATGAAGGTAACCAGCTAATCAATATATGACAAGTGTATCACACCACCAATCATTATCAGTGTAATGTGTTCTTACAGTATAAAGAACACTCCATCATTTCTCTGTTCCTGATTTGCATTCCAGGCATGGTGTTCAACTTCATGTTGCTGCTGCTGCTGTCTTCTTATTTATTTTTTTTTTCTCTCTTAGTATCTCCCCCCCTGCTTTCCATTCCTGTGGAAGGGGAGACCACCGAGAACTGTATTTTCTGCTGGTCTCATTGTAGTCTGAACTTGTCCAAAGTTTTCAATTTGCTTCTTGCATTCCAGTTTCGGATTTTATTCATTTGTTGTTTTTGTGCGTGTGTGCTAATGCAAGCTCTGATGAATTTGCCTTTTTTTTTGTTTGTTTTTTTGGTTGCTTTGAAATAGCTTTGGTATGCCCTTCACTAGATTCAGTTGAGAGGTTGAGTTCTGAAGTTTCCATCTCTTGTACCACGAAGAGAAGGGCCTCCGAGTGACCTCAGGCCTTTGATGTTGAGTTCTGAAGTTTCCATCTCTTGTACCACGAAGAGAAGGGCCTCCGAGTGACCTCAGGCCTTTGATGTTGAGTTCTGAAGTTTCCATCTCTTGTACCACGAAGAGAAGGGCCTCCGAGTGACCTCAGGCCTTTGATGAGATATGTACTACCAGTGCTCATTCCTCCCTGCTCTGTAACCATTGGTCACAATTTGCTTCTAGCTGATCTGTCACTGAGAAGTTGAAAGAGGCACAACTATCAGTATCAGCCACCCTTTGCTCAACCAGCGTAAGAAGGGCTGATATTGGACTGCAGACATAAAAATAAATGAATGAATAAGTAGTGGGGCTTTTTTTTAATTTTTTTTTTTAACTGCAGCCTTTAAGGAAAAAGAAAAAAAGCTACAACAACAAAATCCAGACTCCATACTTGCAGCATTTGCCTGTACAAAGGTATGCAAAAAATCCACTGTTCTTTTAGCATGTGGAAGTACAAAGGTATGCTAGAAAGTATTCTTATTGCTGCATGAGTAGATTGATATCATTTGAGTAAACATTGGAAATAGCATGTCTTGAAAGAGAAAAGAGGATGATTGGTTACTCATTCTTTTAATTGCTAAGATTATATAAAATAGCATTTCCTTTATTTCTTCACCCCCCCCCCCCCCCCTCTCTTTTTTTAAACTTGTAAAAATAGCTTATTATTGGTTGTTTTGTTGGGTTCTTGTTTTGTTTGTACACTATTGTTGTTTTTTTTAGCTAAAGATCTGCATTACTCCCAAGTGCTTGCATTTTGGTCCTATGGGCTGCACTAGAGAGAATGATTGGGCATCATCTGTGCAATGTCTACTTTTAAGAGGGTTGTGCATGATCCAGCCTGAGGCAATGAGATTTTTCATATTATGATGAAATGGGCAAATCTGTTCATCTTAACACGTTTTAAATCTTCTTTGCTTGTATTGTACATTTAGAGTATCAGTTGCACTCCTAATTTATGAAAACAGATTGTAAATGAATTATTTGAAGGTCTTTTGTTTTCTGGATTTGAAGTGAGAAGCTAGCATGCTGCTCTCAGTAGAAAGAAACTCGTGGAGAGCGTGGCAGCAGAGAGTCCTCAGAAGAGAAGCCCCCTTCAAGCAAGTGTTTCGGCCCTTATCTCCTGACACTCTAGGGGGTTGAGCCACACCCGGTTCATGACTCCGGATGTCCCTCTGCTGCCCCCCCCCCCCCCCCCTTTTTTTTTTTTTTTTCCCCATCTTGGGATGAGCCATGGCTGGGATTCGAACCCATGACCTTCTGGACATGCTCATTTTCCACTTAATGACTGCTCTCACATGCATTCACCCACATACAAATTAAAATCAGAAGCAATTGTCAGAAGAAAAAAATGAAGTGCCCTGTGACTGGCATTTGTAAGTAATGGAGTTGACAAGTAGTGGGAGTTGTCAAGGAGTGCAGAGTATTTTTCTTAATTACATGGAATTATTTTTTTCCCCTGTGTATCCGATTGTGAATAGAATGAAATTGAAAATGAAAGAAAATGCTTTTAGATTATTTGCATCCAGAGCAAACAACACACCCTTTGTCATTTTAGTGTATAAAGTGTGCCATGATTCTGTGGAATTTTTTGTTCCAAGTCATTGCCTGGTAGTTTTCACATTGTATCAAGCATCTTCTCAGGGTATAGTTTGCCTTGACTGCAAAAACCATTAGCAGTTTTCAAGATGTATTTTTCCCCCCAGTCATGTGAAGTAAAAATCTTGAAGATTTTGACCCCATCTATGTCAGTATCACATACTTGGAGGTGCAATTCTCAAAGAATGAAGTTAATGATTTCTGTTCATGTGTAATGAATAGGAGGAATTTCTGTGCACTTTTAACTGATTGGGGGTTGTGTCGAATTGTGTCACTTTCAATGGAGAGCTCTTTCGATATGTCATTGTACAGGTTCATGCATCGAACACACATGTAAAGTCATGCTCGTATAAGCACAGTGAACAGTCACGTGCACAAACACGGACATGTGTACGCACAAGATAAAAACCTTCCTCCACTGGCCCTTTTCTTACCAGTCTCCTTCCCTGTCACTCGCATGTTTCTGCCTCGTATACCTAGAGTTGACCAGCATACTGTTGTGTTTTAAGCCTGTTAGAAATGTTTGTTTGTGTAGAGTGAAGAGGTTCACCATGGGACACATAGTCTGTACAGGCTTGCATAGTTTGCCTATACGTGGGACCTTTCTGTCATGATCTCCACAAGTCCCTGAAATCCAGCTCTTCAGAAGAGGTGGAGTCGTTTAAAGGTATATCTAATCCAGTTAAACTCCCAGTCAAGACTTTCGATGTTGAGAATCTCTCTTTTCGAGGGCTTTTTTCCCTGATAGATTTTGTCTCCCAATTGAGGACTTCCTCGCTGGTCTTTTCTGACATGTTTGTCCATGTTACATTGATTTGATTTACCAGTGAAAATTCCCTCCCTTTAAAAACTTGCCTTTTCTGGTACATTTTCTATTTTGTCTATACGACACTTAGGTTTTAAGCGAGGTTTCAAGGATTTCAGGGAGGAGGGGTAGGGAATGGGAACTTAGAGAAGTTCTTGTATGGACAAACATGTTCTGTGAGAGCAAGTCCCCAGAGTGTCTCTCTTCAAAGGTTCTCTTGTTGGAGGAAACGCTCAAATGTCCCTGTCATGATCATGTGGAAGAGTTTTCATGATTGAATCCAGTGCATTTGGTGATTTGTGAATGGATTTGTACCAGTTGATATTTTATCATTGAGCCAGTTTTATTTCTTTGCAATGAAAAACCATTTGACTTGTATGTACGGCTTTGAATAAAGTCATTATTGTCAATTTGTCATGGCGTCTGTGATAATTTTTGTATTGGTGAAACCAAAGTCATCATCGTGAGTTTGTGTAGTGCTTCAGTGGTTTCTTGGCCTTTGCCAGAAAGTTTGACAGAAATTGAATATTATTACATCAAACTGCTCCATTTTGATGCTAAGTATTTCATCCAAACAGAAATGTTATGGAATTTGCTGGCATTATTTCTACAGTGAAAAAAAGGGTTTGTATACTGTAACTCGTTTGCCACAAAGCCTTTCACTCTTGACTGTGGATATATCCAAGTTCTGTAGTCATTGTAAAAGACCAGAAACCAGGAAAGCATGCATGTCGGGAATGATTTTTATAGGTGATTTTACAGAGAATCGAATGGAGTATGCAGTAAACCAAACGAACAATGTAAAGCATTACAGATTAAATATAATAAAGATCACAAATAAGTCAAAAGAGCTTTTGAATTTGTGAACTTGAATTCAACACAGCTCAGCATGAAGAGATCAATGGTAGGGAACCCAACCAATCATTAACTGGTTTATATAAACTCATGTCCATTTTGAGCCAATGAAAAGCATTATGACTGTTGATGAATTGATGATGGCCACTGATGTGGGTTTTCACATGTTTTGTTGATGACACGAGATACATGAATTCGTCGACAGTGTCAAGGAGAGGTCAACCATGGAAAGATTTTATGAAGCTGAACATTTGTTTTTCTTTTACAGAACATACAAAGATCACACACACACAGAGTTACATATGAACACTCATTGGCTTTGGTTTGAGTAATTATCCAGTGTTTATTGTGAATATGAATCCTGTGTGAAACTAAATGAGCACCATAAACTCCATCTTGTATTAAAACATAGGCACTTTTTAAACAGAAGACTGTTACGCCTCCTTTTGCAGAAGTTTGGAAAAACCTCTTCACACAGTTATTTTGTTTTTTTTGCTTTGTTTTTAAAACTTTCTGCAAACCATCACAGACTTGGGACTGAATGAAGATGATGCTGTAAAATTTGGTTTTGGTGTGCATCTTCATGACAGAGTTGTACTCAACACTTCCTTTTGTAATACGTATGTCAAACAGGCCAGAGGTTGACATCTGCAGTGCTGGTCAGGAAAAATGGTGGTCAGGAAATCTGATCAACTCTCAGAGTAAAAGAAATGAACTGGAATCAGTTGGAATGAGTAAGATAGATGTTACAGTAAATGAATGAAGGTCTGAATGGGGTGTATGAACTCAATGAATTATTTTCAACTACAAATACTTTTTTTTTTATTATTACCATTATTATTATTGTTAATTGTCCCCTTAACTTCAGTCACAGACAGGCCAGTATTCTGGACAGTCATACAGCAGCTAACCAGATGTTTGTTTAACCCCTTCTTAAGGTCATCAGCGAAGGAAAAGTGCTTATTTGTGATAGTAATAACACACTGCATAGTTGTGGTCTGTACTGTACATCTTGCCCTTCTTGGCTCTCCATATCTTTACACTCCACACTCCTCTTTTCGCAGCTAGGATTCATGCACGACTTGCATCATACCCCTCTGGAAGTGTGTGTGTGTTTTCAAAATACTTGGTGTGACTCTGAAAGGATCAATCATACTGGCATGCACTGTCATTTTATTTTTGTACAGCAAATGCACCTGTAAGAGTGTCATAATCAACATTTGATTAGGGCAGCTCACATATGTGAATGTGACATACATCCAGACCATCTTCAGCTTTTCTGGTCATTAGGTTGCAACTGTTTTATTTATATCAGCTGCTTTTTGTACACTGAATTTTCTTAAGGGAAGGATGAAGGAAAAGGTGTTGCTAATGTCGCCATTGTGAAACAATGCAGATATTATTTATTTATTAAGTTGTGACCAGAAAAAGGAAAAAAGTGATCTTGGTGAATTTGATCAGTGTGTTTTTTCAACAAAATCACTACCTATAGTTATGATTTTCAGGTCTTGATAATGGTAATTGCCCTTGTATTTTTCTTTTTCATTCGACTCATTGGGAATAGACATCAATATTTTCTTGTAGATGCAAGGAATAAGAATTACGCTGTCAAAATAAAGTTTTATCCTCCATTATGAATGACATATATACCTAAAAATCAAACACTCTCATAGCACCAACAGATGTAGCATTTGATTTAAGTGATTTCATTGATACATGAACGTGAAAAACAATAACTTCAGCTACAGTATTGACGAATTTAAACATTGTGCTAACATTTCACTGGCATGAACATACAACTGAACAATGACAAAAAAAATTCATGTAATTTGTGATTTACAAGTCCTTCTTTTTTAACAGAAAAACAGGTTTGTCAAGATGTATATCTGGACAAATGCAACAGATAAAATTCATGGATGCACTGAAAAATACTGCATCTTCTAAACAAAAAAACCCTTTCAGAAATGAGCAAAAAAACAATCATTTTCATACAGATGTTCTTATGATCTTTCATTAAACGGCACTTAACAAAATCTCATCACGAAAACATGGCAACTTTTAACAAGTGAGACTGCTGCAACAATTGTAAGAACATATTCTTTCACAAATTTGTAGAGAACATCTATCAACAAGTGCTTTCTTCAACGTGGAACTAACACAACATGTGGTTACTATGTACATCAATTCACCGAACAGCCAACAACTAGAGGAGTGGATTTTCAACGGTCAACAATTGTAAGAACTCCAATATGATGATAACAATGGTATGAAAACTTCTTAAGACATGCTTCTTGGCAGTTTTAAGTTCAACAAGTATCGCAAACAAGCAACAAGATAATTTTCTTTGCAGTTTCAAGTTCAAGTATTGCAAACAAGCAACAAGATAATTTTCTTTGCAGTTTCAAGTTCAAGTATTGCAAACAAGCAACAAGATAATTTTCTATGCAGTTTTCAGTTCAACAAGTATCGCAAACAAGCAACAAGATAATTTTCTTTGCAGTTTCAAGTATTGCAAACAAGCAACAATATAATTTTCTATGCAGTTTTAAGTTCAACAAGTATCGCAAACAAGTAACAAGATAATTTTCTTTGCAGTTTCAAGTTCAAGTATCGCAAACAAGCAAACACGATAATTTTCTTCGCAGTTTTAAGTTCAACAAGTATCGTAAACAAGCAACAAGATAGTTTTCTTTGCAGTTTCAAGTATCGCAAACAAGCAACAAGATAATTTTCTTTGCAGTTTTAAGTTCAACAAGTACTGCAAACAAGCAATATGATAATTTTCTTTGCAGTTTTAAGTTCAGCAAGTATCGCAAACAAGCAACAAGATAATTTTCTTCGCAGTTTTAAGTTGAACGAGTATTGCAAACAAGCAACAAGATAGTTTTCTTTGCAGTTTCAAGTATCGCAAACAAGCAACAAGATAATTTTCTTTGCAGTTTTAAGTTCAACAAGTATTGCAAACAAGCAACACGATAATTTTCTTTGCAGTTTTAAGTTCAACGAGTATCGCAAACAAGCAACAAGATAATTTTCTTTGCCGTTTTAAGTTGAACGAGTATCGCAAACAAGCAACAAGATAATTTTCTTTGCAGTTTTAAGTTCAACAAGTATCATAAACAAGCAACAAGATAATTTTCTTTGCAGTTTTAAGTTCAACAAGTATCGCAAACAAGCAGCAAGATAATTTTCTTTGCAGTTTTAAGTTCAACAAGTATCGCAAACAAGCAACAAGATAAATTTTCTTTGCAGTTTTAAGTTCAACAAGTATCGCAAACAAGCAACAAGATAATTTTCTTTGCAGTTTTAAGTTCAACAATTATCGCTAACAAGCAACAAGATAATTTTCTTTGCAGTTCTAAGTTCAACAAGTATTGCAAACATACAACAAGATAAATAACTGTCGTACGAATAATGCGTTCATCAACATGAGAATAAAAATTCTTTTTTCCTGCAAGTGAAAACCTTTCTTTAGCACCATGTAACAGAAAACCAACTGTTATAAGATAACTGACTGGCTGAGTAGGAATTTTTTCTGACCCACTGTAAGGAGACTTAAAGAATTCTTCTTAGTTTTCTCAGTACATGATTAATTCATACGGTATTCTGTGACCTTTCATGCTCTCATGGTGACCTTGGTTTCAATTTCCTGCCCATGCCCATTGTGAGTGGGTTTCCAATTGTCAGTTGGGGCAACGTCATGGGCACTGTCCTTGAAGGGACATGGAGGTGCTGTCCGGAGAGGGAGACTCATATGCTGGCTCTGTGACCAAGCAATGACTGTCCTCAGGGGCAAAGTTTGTGCTGCCCTGCCTATATTGGATCAAAACAGGTGACACTGAAAACAACTAAAAATTGTTCTGCCGCAGTGCAGTAACTCCTCTGGTGGGTTGCCTCATGACAAATTGACACTGATTACTTGTGAATTGTAGTGCTTGGGTTGCCACAGGACCACTCTGGTTGTAGCAGCTATAGTGTGGAGCTGAAATGAACAGTATGGAAGTATTGCCACTGAAATAGAACTGATGACAAGACAGCTAAAACGACAGAACTTCACGCGGTTTTAAGTACACTGAAGGAAGGCGAGTTAAACTTTGGAGATGGGTGCTGTCATTTCATTATTGTACGAAATAGATCACATCAAAGTGACACAAACGTCAACAAAGTCAACAACAAAGTAAATAACAGAAGAGATCACATCAAAGTAACATGAATGTCAACTAAGTCAACAACAAAGTGTAAATATCATGTAACTTTCTTTCATATATATTTGGACTGACAGTGACCAACACATCTTTTTGTTAAGTACACATTTCCACTCAGACATGTATGATCTAACATATGTTATGTACACACACACACACACACACACACACACACACACACACTGGAGTGCACTAATGCATTCAATAAAAAAAAAGCATTTTCACCGTTTCACTTGATGAAGAAAGGGTGCCTGTTAATTTGATTCTGAATCAAGAGAACAGTTTTTTTTCAAGTGAATTAGTCCTCATTTTCGTTGATAGTTATTAAGAAATTTGACTATAACATTAATAGACCAAGCCTTGTAGAACCTGTATCCATCCTACTCACAAAACATTTTGTCTATCATCAATGCCAAGTTCCTACACCAACTACTGACAGGTCATTGATTCAGGGAATATGAGTGCACACACGCAGTTGGAGGGTTACTTTGAACTTTCTTGAACACAGAAAGGGTTGCTAATTTTATTGTTGTTTTCGTAACAAACAGTATTTGGTCTCAGATGTAAGCAATGATGACAGACTACAAAGCAAAAAAAAAAAAGGGGGGGAAACTTACCTTACCCACACATCTTAAAGAGAACCTTGAAATGCTTCAAGCATTCTCTCTCTCAGTTCTTGGTGTCTTTTGCCTTGTTCGCAGCTTTATCACAGCTTCTATCACACTGGGAATCCAAGTTGAGTCACTAAGGCCGCCTACCAAAGGGAACAAACCAATGACAATACAAAATCAACATGTTTCAACCAATAGGGCTTCTACTGGCCAGACACACAAGACAGTCTGCTACTGGTCTTTTTGATTATTGTCCAGCCGACCGTACAGAACCTCCTCAGGACTGTCATCATGTGGGGAAAACAATGTGATTTATCAATAAAATAACAAACAAACAAAGGAGAAAGACAAAAGAGATCAACAATGTGATTTATCGATAAAATAACAAACAAAGGAAAAAGACAAAAGAGATCAACAAACAGCAAATACAATGAACAGCATGGCAGCTTAACTTTAAACATCTTAAAGACAGATGAGACTAAACTGTGCTGAGAATGCCATGCAATACCCTTGATTTTTTCACTCCCGGATCATAAATGAATGAACAAAAAATCATGAGAAGCACTTAAACGTAACAGAAAATACCTTTACAAAGACAAGGTCAAACACACGTTACAGAATGGGCAGTTGTCCACTACGAACAGTGTTTACAATTTTTACTCGCTGGCATAACATATATGTGACTACAAAAGATTCGCGAATAAATTTCCACAACAGAGAAGAATGGCCAACAAAGACAGAAAAACAAAAAACAATTAAGAAAGACAAACATAAACAAAACAAAACAAAAAGAAAGACAAACATCTTAAAGAACATTTTTTAAAAACGGAGGTGGGGGGATGGTCAAAGAGGAGGTTATTGTACAGAACTTTCAAAAGAGTTCCCAGAATCCCCATAGAGACCAAACATGCTTTGCAGCAAAAATTAACCCGGCTCTATGTTCTTTGCTTTTACTGTTCTTGTTTGTCTTCCCTGTCTAAATCCTGTTGGTGGAATCATGTTGCATCTGTTTCGTCATTGGTTTGTTCCATACATTTTGCGGTCTGGTGACACAACTTTCCCATGCTTCCTTGCCAGTAGGTTCTCTCCTTCCACCTATTTTTATTCTGTTATCTGCAGGCAACAGTCACACAGTGTGTGGACTTGAATATCGTTACCTTTACTGAGGACAACACTTGCTGTGTTGAGTGTTCTGAGTACGGCCATGATAGTCCATCACCCAATGCATGCCAGAGTTAGTGATCACACCTACAGCAACTGTTTGAAAGCGAGATGAATGATGCGCTTGGAGAATTCAGTGAAGGCTGTGACTAGGTAGAACAGATCTCTGTTATCACCTTCGTCATCTGTAAACAGACAGTGAACAGCAAATATTAGGTGGTCAGTGTATGGCATCAGATGTGGTGCCGTGTGTATCAGAGAACAACATCATGTGATATGCGTGATTAGAAATGTTTGTTTAGATAAGTCAAAATATAAAAATTCAATCAGAAACAAATATCATGCGTTAGAAGAAAATGAATTATACATGTCTTGTTTCTAGATGATGTAACATGTTACAAATCAATCAAAAACAGCTGGAAGAAACACTAGGGAGAGCTTGACAGCAGAAGGTCTTCTGAAGAGAACCCTCTCAGACAAGTGTTTTGGCCCTGATCTCCCACATTCTGCAGGGGCCAACCCGTGTCTGGGTCCTGATTCCCAGATACCCTTCTGCCACAAGATTTTTTCCTGGCGCTGCCAGGATTCCAACCCACAACTTTTGGATGAGTGCATTTCTCAAGAAGTTGCCTTTTTTGGACAGATGTCTTTCACATATCCCTATCGGATGTATGTTCTAAGACGGTAAATGTAAACCTAAGGAGGTTCACTTTTGTTCCTTCTCGACCAGGTTCAGCAGGAAGTCTTTAAAGCTGCAACAGCCACTGCCTTTAGGTTCTGGTCTTCTTCTCACTAGAAATCCCAACCTGTTTCATAAATTACAGGTTGATGAGCTAGCAAATCACCTTGCGACAACCTGTATGATGAGGACTTTTGCCTGAAAGCCAGATTCCCTCAAGCTGCTGGCTAGACTGGCGTACTCCTTAGTCTTGTAGATATGTTGTTGTTGTAGTCATACCCTGGCTAAAAGACTCCAGGGATCATCCGAACAGCCAAAGTACTTGAACACTATAGTACAAATGCATCAGCTGGGGATGAGAACATTACATGTGTGACCGTTTTTAATTACCCCGCCACGTGGGCAGCCACACTCCGACTTTGGGGGCATCTTGTAGATATGAGCTTGCTCCTGTTTGCTTTTGTAGGGCGCAATGAGTTGAATCACAATCATTAGTTTTGAATCTGTAGCGAGAACAGTACCCGGTCTCATGCCGCTCTTCCCAATGATCTCTGGATGGATTTCACACTGTGTTAGGTCTGTTGTGCACTCCCAGTCATCCATTCCATCCAGAAAACCCTGCCTCCGCTTATCATCTGTCAGTTACTGACTTGTAAATTTCTAGTCACTGACTTATAAATTTCTATTTTCTACATGATGTAACTTGTTGTGAATCAATCTGTAACAGATATCATGCAGCAGAAATGTGATTTGAATTTCTAGTTCCTTATGTATACATGTGTGTGTGTACACAGATGGTTGTGCAGAATGTTAAGAATGGGAATGCTACATGCAACGCATGGTAACAGACCTGTGTCGCTGTAATCATGCAGGTCAAAGACCAGTTCTTTGAACATGTCCATGAGGCCATTGACAAAGTTGAGGCGGTCACGACTGTTCTCCATGGCTTGTAGTACCGTGTGCACATGCTTCATGACGAATGACAGGTCATAACTGTGTTTCACACTCACCTAGTAATAGCACACACACAAAAACAAAAGGGTTATTCGGGGAACAACTGACACCATGTGATAAGGTCAAGAAAGGCACTGAACATACGAATAAACACAGAGAAAATAATTTGAAATAAAGAGGCTACCAATGAAGACTCCTTCCATTGGAATACTTATTTTTTTGTGTAACATTTTTGTTTCTTTGTCTACATGAGATTTATTCCAAAGCAGAATCAGCTGGCACCCAATCAAGGTCACAGTTTAACTGAGTTTTCAAAGGCTATAATCAAGAGGCTCCAGGGGAATAATATCACAAAGAATACCTAAACGTTGATGTGTTTCAGTGATTCATGTGGCAAGCTGTTCCACGGTGGACAGCCACTTCAGGCACAAACCACAAGGACGTTCATGAGAGTGCAGACCGCTGCTGAGGTTGAACGGTTTGTGGATCCGTTCCTTGAACCAAATCTACATCAAGACCCTGTGGAATCGTGCCTGGGCCACGTTCCATCAGCCCACCAGGTTCAAATCGATTCAGTAGGTTTGATGACATCTTGCTGAAGTGATTCTGGGTCTACCCTTTGGTCTGGATCCACGCTCAAATTTGATGGAATCCATCTTGGGCCACACTCCACCTCACCATTAGGTTTCATTAAAAAAAAAATCACTTCTGCAGTTTGTATATAATCCTACTTACAGAAAAAAAGATTGATGAAATCATGATCTCCTCGGCAGAGGTAATAAAGATGGTGCAGGCCTTTTTTAAATGAATGCCTTGGACAGATCCTTCACATGGAGTGGTGTGACACAGTGACAAATAACAATCATTCGAACAGATCACAGCGACCATGCTGAGAAAGTCTGAATCCAGAAAACGGCAAACAAAAAAGAAGGCTTTAAAGAAATGGACCAATATTACATGAACAATACAACCCACTTGTAGCATATTGGAGATACCAGCACACACCCCTCCCTCACAGTCTTACACCGTATACAATATTATTTGTAAATGGGAGCTTCTGATGTCAACACTGGCAGTTTCTTTACATTACCTGAAGAAGCCTCTTGAATTTCAATAACAGTCCTTGACTTACATCACTGTCAGACCTTAAAGGAGCAACAGGTCCAGTGTGCAGTCATCACATGTACCCACAGTACATATTCACATGCCTTTCTTTGGAGATCTAACACCAACATGAAGAAAGATGAATATCAAGCCTATAATTTCCTAAATCTGGGGTGGGTGGGGAAGAGGGGGGGAGTGATAAAATGAATCAGTCAGCCGACTGTGAGTACATTCTTAGTGACTTAGAAAGAAAGAAAATTTGATCTCCAAACACAGAGAAACAGACCCATTTAAATGCACATATACACACAAATAAAACAGGGTTGGGGGGGTGGGGCAAAGAAGAGGGGGGGAGAGATGGACAGATAGAATCCAGACTCAAAGCCCAAAACATTTTACTAGACAAAGATCTAAACAAGGTCTAGTCTTTCAACTTGTCTTTGCTATTACAAGAGTAATATGGACCTTTTCAGTCAGCTAGGCTAAAAACAACATAAACTGAATTCTACAGACTTCTATTAAAGTAAGACTGACGATGGGATTGAAAAAAACATCCAACAGAGAAACAAAAAACAATAAAAAGATAGAGAGAAAGGTAAGGAGTAAACAAAACAAAAGAGACAAACGCACCACGCAGAAGGCCGTGATGATGGCGCTGAGTTCGGTCACACGGCCGTTGATGGCCTTGCTGACCAGCATCTTGGAAGTAAGCTGCTCCCCACAAGAGATAAGCAGACACGCCTTGTTCTCGCCGACCCATTCCTCTGGACAGCCTGGCAGACAGGCGGACTTCATTCTTCAAATCACTGCATTGTTCTGTATTGTGTTGTGTTGTATTGTACTGTGCTTCACAGCACTCGTGAAATTTGGGTTACCCAAATTGCCCAACCAAGTGCCCTTGCCATTGTATAGCACCACTTAGTGTATTTCTGTCTGCATTGATCTACGAGTTCATTCACTTTTCAAAGCTTTTTATTTTGTTACATTATCATGAGGTAAAAACTCTTTGCTGTGAGTTCTTTTACAAGTGCTGAGTCCACACTGCACGCTGGTCCGCAGTTCATCGTCTCTTCTGGACGATTACCACTTACATCACCCCTTGGACTCTAGCAGTGAGGGGTGACAGAAAAAAAACCCTACTCCTCTGAGGGACCTGACTTCCTACCTGAGTGTTTTACCCAGTAGGCTACTAGTCCACCATCTTCCTAAGTTAGTGGTCTCTGTTCACACCATCTTCTGGTCATAACAAAGCTATGTATAAAGAATATCAAAGACTCATTTCTATTCCGCATTCCTGAGGCAGCTGTAAAGAAGAAACAGTCTTGCGCCATTTGCATGATTCAGGCCACTCCTTTTACACCCATTCTTATCTTTTAAAAGGTGAAGAAGCTCTGCGGTGCATTCTGTCATGTACCACTCACAGTGAAACATTATTCTTTTACAGCGTTGGAACTTGCATGATGTGAGGCATAAACACTTTACAGCAGACTCCATGAAAACCTTGTTCAGAGATGTCCCACCTGATGTGATCTTTGAATATCTGAAGGAGATTAACATTTTTCATCTGATCTAAGATTTTACGGAGGAAAGATTTTTAACAAAATTTCCGGTGTGTTTTTGGAAGGTGTGTTTTAGAGTTGTGTAAATGTTTTTTCTGTTTTGTTGTTGTTGTTGTTTTTTTAATAATGACTTGTGAGTTGATTTCAATGCAGTGACAGCCCTGATGTGGCCCTTTGCGGTGGGCTGAGCCATAAGCAACATTACCTTACCTTACCTAGCCTTTTTTGACAATCACTCCTGTTCACCTTCAGTGAGATTTGTTTTCATAAGTAAACATTTTTAATAACCAAAAATTCAGGCAGTCACATTCTGTCTTCGGGGATGGAGGCATTCATATGGTGAGTGGACAAGGAAAGTAGAAAACAAGTAAAAGGTAAAACACAAACAGCCACAGAACAGCACTGTCTCCTTTGTTGTGTTGCCTCATGATGATCTCCCATTGATTTTTCTCTGCAGCCTGCCTGCTGACCACAGTTCTGGCCGCACGTTAGGGATTGAGAACGAACGGTATGACAGTAATGCCACAAAGAAAGCATGGAACACAGTTTTGGAAAGAAAACAAAAGCAACAGAACAGGAAACATTTGGAGTGTGGAATTTCCCAGCATCTCGAATACATAGATAGAACTAAAAGATTGTTACAGGGGAACACGCTGCTAGTCACGAGCAAACCTGCTGCACATGCACACACGTATCTAGCTCATCCAACAAAACATGGAGAACTGGAAACAAAAAAACAAGGGAAAAAAAAAACATGAACAAAGCCCAAAGCATTTTGATTTTGAGTATACGTGAGCAGCCTTGCATCATACCTACAGCCAGCATGTGGTCAGCCTTACACTTGGTCACTTACTGGTCATTTCATCCAGGATGCTGATGAGCTCATCTTCACTCCATTCCTGACTCTGACGGTGTAATGTGTTCAGAGCGCAGGCAATGCCTCCGAAATACTGCACCATGCAGGACGTGTCAATGGGAGACTCACATGTCAGGTACCACTGTACCGTTCCTTCAACATACAGCATCAAACATGGTGGTCAGCACACACAAACATACACACACACACACATACGCACGCATGCACGTGTGCGCACATACACACACACATACACGCATGCAAGTGCACACACACACACGTACACACAAACACACTCACACAGGAACACATTAACAGACACATGCACACAGACATATATATATGCATATACATCCACAGAGGAACACATACACATGTGCACGTGCATGCATGCACACACATACACACACAAAGGAATAAATACACACTCACGCACGCACACACACACACACACACACACACACACACAGAGTGTCACCAAATATTGTCTTCCGGCTGGATAAAACGCATTACCAGCACAAGCTGTTGTGTGCTGCATCATCAAAAATAACATAGTAAATACGCATTCACCTGCACAGTCTACATGCACATCTTCCTCAAGTTTACGGTGGAAAGTGATCTGTCTGCAACAAATGACATCAGTAACCTTAAATGAGAGGTAATATGACCGTTACGAAAGATTCACAGGGCGGAGAGTGATCTCTGAGAGGAGATGTAAGCACCTTGGGTGCGTCCATGAGGAACGGGCGGCCTGCCTTTGTCCAGGTCCCTACCTTCATGGGCGACTCCATACAGGAGGTAGAGGAGCCTGGCCTGCTGTACCAAAGGCCAGGGTTTGAGGATGCGGGTCAGCCAGAACGCCTTGTCCGACACACTGCTGCTGGCGTCCAGGAACACGCGGCGAAGGAAACAGCGCACCTCGTACTCTATACTGCGGTGCGCGCCTGAAGGACACAATGCTGGTATACAGCCCTTGTACATCTCCACACTCACCTTACACACATTACATTACCCTTACGTTACTCATTCATTTAAATATGTATACGCCGGGTTCACTCACACTACTGATACGCATACATATGCAAGGTTTCAGTACCTGGTTCGTACCCGTGAAGTTGTGAGTTACAGTTCTGTTGCCCAAAATAAGAAACAGCATTTTTTCCTACCCATCTCAATCTGATTGTTATTATTCTGGTTGTGTTGATGTAATATTGGTCCCCATACCCCACCTCTCCTCAGATGGTCACTACCACTCGCCATATCATCTATGGCGGGTATGCACGTTGAATTTAAAACATAGCCTGATCTGATCCACAAAAAGATTGCAAGCTTGTTTTATTTGCAATGCAGGAATTCACACTCTCGAGTCCTCTGCAGTAGGACTAATGTTGAACAGCATGCCAGTGTCTTGCACATGTATGTTGTGGCCTAGATGGCTGTCTTCAGTCTTAACCCTTACACTGGTTATTTAACAACATACTATTCAGTATGTTGTCCAGTGAATTAGCAGAAGGAAAGTGTGAAAAAAATAGTTACATTTGTATAATATGCTTGATTTTTCAATGGTTAGTATTTGAACATGACATGCAGAATAAAAAATTGTTCGGAATTAAATCAAGAATAATATAACACAGAACTGGTGTGCTTGTGAGTGTTTGATTAGGTGCTTACCTGTCTAGAATGTGAAAATAACAGGTGAAAACAGGTGGCACTTCCTGCTCGTCATTCTCAAGAGCTTTTTCACAAATAACCCAGTCAATGATGTTCCACATTATCCAGAAATAAGTTATAGCCTTTTCCAAAGGAAAGTCAGTGTGGGTTATACTCGTTTTCCATGCAGATAATCCAGATAAGAATGAATAGGGTACAGTTCAGTTTTCACATTGAAATCACATGCTTATAACATACACACACAACAAAAATGGTCACTATCACATGCTTATAACATACACACACAACAAAAATGGTCACTATCGACAAATGTAATAGTTAGCCCACACTGTCCTCATTTACGTTTGAAAGGTTTAGGATCATCTGGAAGCACTACACTGCGTTTTTCTTCCCCACTGAATGGCATCTTGAGATTCCCCTCACCCTTAGGCACTCATCCAGTCACTGTCTGTGTCAATCTCAAAATCACAATTACATGTTGCTTGATTTAAATCAAAAGTATAACCCACCACACCAGTTCAATAAAAATATCCATAATTTCTTCTTCACCTGTTTTTTCCACAAGAAGTTAAGTGAAAACATCTTCAAACAAGTTCGTCATTCTATCACGTTCTCCTTTGGGCACCGCAATTTTTGTTAGCCAGAGGAGTCGAGTCGCACTATGCATTACAAGCTGCTACTAATCATAAACTTAGCTAAAACGCTGAAAATCCATGTTCCGGGGCTCGCTCAGTCATTCATGTAAATTAGTTTCTCACTGAGCCATAGTTTCGTATCTGTGTGTGCTGGTGAAAGTAGGCTCCCAAGGCTCACCCTACAGCATGACTATGTCACAACCAGTGACAGCCATGACGTAATGGTGTGACTTATGTCGCGACAACCAGCATAAGGGTGACAGAATGGTTATTAAAAATTTATCTCCAAAATAAGCCTGGATATTCGCTGAGAAGAACAGAAATGGAACATGTGCTGTGTGTTTTACTGAATTCTGTATCCAGTCGCCCCTTATACCTGGCCTGGAGCTGACGACAATTTTGATGTGCTTGAAGACAGAAGTATGGTGACAGAGAGCGTCAAAAGTTCGCTGACATTCGCTGTCGTCCCAGCCGGCGATCAGAGTGTGGAGGAACTTGCCAAAACACAGCTCCCCTATACAACGTGAGCGGTCCCTGCAGTTCTCCGTGTTCTGGCACATCATCTGCAACACAGAACACAAGTCAGATTTCTTCACATCATTCTGTTAGTAGGCTATACATCATCTGCAATACACAACCGCGATCAGAATTTCATACATTGTGTTGTCAGTACATCATTGTCTTCAACACAAAACCCGAGACATATCTGCATACAGCGTTTACAAATAAGAATAACACTTTGTCCAAAAGATGGAAAATTCATTTTGACAGCACAGCAACCTTATACCAGGACAATACACAAACACAGAAAGAAAAAAAAAGGCGTAAACTTCCTGTGTAAGAATTGATAGTAAATCAATCCTATCAGTAAAATATCTTCATGCGAGCACAAACACTCTTCCCACACACACCCTTCCACCCACGCACCCACTCACACACACACACACACACACACACACACACACACACACACACATCTTCTGCAAACAAACAGATCTGTATTCTATGCTTTACATTAGGAATATGCATCTTGTGCAATGCATGACTCAATTGTATTTATATACATATGATAATTGCTACACATATTATAGGCAACTCGTTACTTGGGTCGTGATTTTATGCACAATGCTACTAGTATGTGTCGTTTTAAAACTGACTTACACTGTGCACAGACTGCAAATGTTTTTCTGTCTTCTGTCAAAGAGGACAAACCAGTGAAAACATCAACAGATATTAGATGTTTCACGTACGTCTCATCTTCTGTTTGTCATAAATTAGTGTATACAAAAGATATGAAAATCAGCCTTATGATGACTTTCTGTTACCAACAGCTTAATTGTCGTCAACTTCTTATTTCCATTTCGATTTTATTATGCAGCATTCATAGCAGCAGTAAAGATCATACACTGCACAGATACCTTTCTTCACTTCTATCTGGCAAGTTTCAGGAACGCTTGAAAATATGACAGGAGACTAATTCCTGAACTGGTAAGGACATGTGGCAAGATCAGGCGTTGTCTCCAGCACAACCCTCCAAGGGACAGGACAGGGAGAAAAAGACAGTGCAGACAAAGGAAAAAGTGAACAGGTGACATGACACCAAGTGGACTGGAATGAGCTTCACTGCAACCCCGGCACATGCCCACAACCATCAGAGGTGGAGGCAGCATTCATCATTGCCTCTGGCAGGCTGTGGGACAAGTGAACTGTGGTTCAATGTAAGCGTTATTATGACATGTCTAGTGAACATCTGCATCCTTTTATTTTGCGGGCCACTGGACTGTGAAATGGTACACAGCGCACTGTGGCAAGGTTCTAATTCTAAATATGCGTAATATGTTGGTGTGTTTGTTGAAAAATCGTTTTTTGAGAAAACAGTGAGGGCAATAATATTCTTATTTTAGCATGAAACCTGTTAATTCTATTGCTTCATAATACCTTGGGGAGGGGGGAGGGGGGGTGTTATTAAGGTTTGACTTCAATGTTTGGCACAATCACCACAAATACATGTAATTATGACCCAAGAAACTTAAAAACGTGTAACTCTCTCAGGAAAGTTATGAAAACAGGAAGTTAAAATTCATGTTCACTTTGCACTGGAAAGAGGCAGGGTGGGCACACATTATATATCTTCTGAATTTTCATAACAGGGGAGGGATGGGAGGAGGGCCAAAGTTCTTGCAAAGTTTGTGTGTGTGTGTGTGGTGGGGGGGGGGGGGGGGGGGGGTTATTCCTATATTCCACTTACATTTTGAGGGAATGTGATCTCACCCTCCAACTTCCTGTAAAAGCAGGGAGGGGTTAACAACATCATTCTTTTTTTTTTTTTTTTTTTTTTTTGCTGTCCCAGCCTCTGCGCCACCTCAGAGGCAGTGCACCCACGCCGCTCATTCCGACACCCCGTCCACAGCCACAGCCCGGTCGGCCCCGCCGCAGCCCTGGCACCGGCAATCCGCAGGGGAGCAGTCAATGTCAAGTCGTCAAGAGGCAACCCACCGGAGGAGACACTGCACTGCTGCCGAGTCACTTCGGTGGTGTTCAGTGGTGCCTGTTCTGATCTAACATACGCAGGACACCACCTACTAAGCCCCCTACTGACGACAATAATGGCTTAGTTGCGGAGCCGGCGTGAGTGAGCTCTCCCTCCGGAGGGCGCCACCACATCCGTCCAACGACAGCCCCCATGGACTCGCCGATACCGGTGACCCCGACGGAACCAAACCAAGGCCACAGACGTGTAGAGGACATCGAAATTGAGGTCACCATGAGAGCAGGGCATGAAGGGCCACAGAATTTGAGACTTTTTTTTTTATGCTGATCGATGAGAATGAGGATGATTACGATGATGCTACAGATTTCCATTTCGGTCTAAGACTACATGACAGGGCTGTACTCTACGCTTCCTTTCATAATATATCCCGGCGTCAACCAGGCCCGAGAGATACAGGCACCTGCAGTGTTGGTCAGGAAATTTGAGCAACACTCTCAGAAACGCATCCATTAAGTGGATGAAACTCGACTGTGTGGTTCCAGTCTTCCCAACTGAGTCCGCAGCAAACTCAACTCTGGGTAGGAGCCGGTCGAGGCAGAAAAACCCACATGACTCTGATGGGATTCGAACCCACGACCTCCCAGCCGGGAGTCCGCGACGCTGACCACTTCGCCACAGCGGCTGGTAACAACATCATTCTCATGACATTCTTTGGCTTCAAATACTGGGGGTGCCAGAAGGTTATCTGCCCCCCCCCCCTCCCCCCCCCAACCCCTCTCCTCCTTCCCTTTCTGATTTCGACAGTCATTCAACAGCCATGCGACTGATTTATGGTAATCACTTCTGGTGTACAAGAAATGCACATAACACAATAATTACCTGTTTTCACCACTCACAGTTCACTAGCGCAAAAAAGCTATTGCTTCCTTTCTTTCCATTCATCGTCTGATGTCTTAATAGAGTAAGAAACAGCCAGACTAATTGTTTCCATGAAAAGTGTTGTCTGTCGAGTCAAAATGATCATTTTCGTCACCCTTTGAAATGAGTATGTTCCCATCATACACTTCAGTCAAGATGTCTTAATATGTGTTGTGTTGGGTTCAGTGCTTAACCTGCATTCAAGCACATCAAAACCACTGACATACAATTGAGAATAGAATTAACAGTAACTCTCTATAGACAGAAATATCAGTTAGACTGCCCTTTTTTTCACAAGTAAATATTTTCCACTGTTTTCTTCTTTCTTTTCACCATCCAGTGTACTTACTCTTGTCAAGAAGTCGTTGACAATTTTCAACCGGTCCTTAGTGGCGTAAAGGCATGTGGATCTTTTGATCAGTAAACCTGCACAGATAGCTGAAATAAGTTTTTTCAATCTATCCTGATTCGAGTATAATACCTGGGCTTCTGTAAAGAGTTGAGACAAAACAAAATAGTAAGTACAACAGTGACTGTGTGGGTTTTGGTAATTATATGAACAAGCAACTCGGTTAATGCTGAATATCTAATTCTAGCATTTGAAGTAACTAATCAGCTGAAGAGTTTCAAGTGAGCTCAAATCTGTATGTTGTTGGTTGGTCGGGTAATGCCTTTTGCTTAGTTGACTTTTTGCTTTGTTTGTTTTTTTCAATTAACATTCATCCTCTGAAAATGCAACTTTATCACCTGAGTTTCAAGTGAGCTCAAGTCTTTGTATGTTGTTGGTTGGTCAGGTAATGCCTTTTGTTTTGTTGACTTTTTGCTTTGCTTTGTTTTTTCAATAAATGTTCTAACACTCTCCAAACCACTGGCCAGATAAGCAACTATGTTTCAGTTAATGTCCATGCAATTCACAAAGATTAATTGTTTTTGTTTTTTTTTTAATGTTTTCCTTTAAAACTTTCCCTCTTCCCTCCTACTCTTTTTCTCTCTAGTTGCATATTGTCACAGAACACGTATTGTCTTGCTCCGCTGTTCCGTTGTGGTTTCCTGTCAGATATTCACCCAGTTTTTTGTAGCGCGCCAGCCACTCGGCCTGCCTCTCTACATCCATGACAGCGTGGGCCCTGGAGTGGACTCCCAGGCCTCGCGAGCTGAACATTGTCACTCGGTAACACTCAATGAGGTTGCGCATGGCCTTAGATGTGATGGTCAACAAACTCAAGTCTTCAACTGCAAAGACATAACATTGCATATTACTTACTAGACTCAAATGTTCTGTGTAGTATGTAAGGCTGATGTGAAGAAAAATCCTCATAACCGTCCTTTCACAAAAGTCCTCGATTCATATAATCACATTTTTTTCTGAACATTCTCATTTATTCAATCTTGAAATTAACCTTGAACTTCAAACGCTTGTGTAAGTTAAGTTGCTGCATACAGGATGCACTATAACAATTGTTAATGCGCAACCAGTCTATAACTACCATTAACATTCTATACATTATAGTTACATGAATTAAAAAAAAGAATCAGTGTATTGCATGCACTGCCTGTTGTTACTCATGATAGAAAAATCCACAGACAACCAATGATCTAAGATTTGCGCAAGGACACCCACTTTCAGCATCACATTAATGTTCATACAACTCGCACACATCATGAACTGTTAATAAACAGAAAGAATCTGAAGACCTAGATAGCGTTTGCTCCTTCAATTCCTTTAATCCACCCTGACTTACATAAGTCATGGTTACTAAAAACCACAGAGACAAACTGTGCCAGTGTTGTTTGACACACTTCGGACTTGTCACTTCTGAATCAAGGGTAAGAACATGAAATGGAAGGGCACAAAAGAAATCAAAATGATAACAGGATCTCCACATGAGATGGAGTGACGGCCCACTCATTGAAACACTGACCTCTCAATCTGCAGATTGTGGGTTTGAACCCCAGCAGTACCAGGTGGATGAAATCTGAAGGAGATTTCTCCCAGTGCAATTTGTGAGACCTACCAAGTACTGAATGTTCTTTGATGTGTACACACCTACAAAACTGGAATACACATGTTAAAGGTTCCAAGATCCATGGCTGCGTTCAGTGGATATTCATCATTATCATGTGGTCCCATAACTAACAGTAAATTGGAAGATCAGCTCTGATGTGGTTCATCGCTGTCAGCTGGGCTAGAAACATCAAGAATAAAAAAGATGCAGTGATGGACGCATGGGCAATTAGGGATCTCTACAGCCCTCTGTTCCCAGTCAGTCTTCCACATGGATACCGACACATGTAAAGCTACCCAGCATGTTTCAGGATATTTGCAGAGGAGATTGACTCCACTAAGCATCTTCATTGTCCACCTACTGTGAATTGCCACAATGATTATCAGACAGGTACCAGCTTAGGTTCAGCTAGTTAGAAGCCAAGGACTTAGCGGGCAAAGGTTCTATATCAAACCCCACAGGCACCCCGCATCAAAACAGAAATGTTCACGGCCCAGTCTTACCATGTTTTCGTTCTAGCGGTAGGTTTCCTCTCCATCCTACTTTAATTTTCGCCTCCTGCCCCTCAGCCCACCCCCTCCTGGAATGGCTATCCCAGTTTCATATGACCTGAAGTTGTGGTGCATATTAAAGACAAATGTAGCTTTTAGGAGGCAGAAACAACACTCTTGTTCTCATGTCTGCCACAGCGGCTCTGTGACCATCTGGGCTGGAGACAGATAACATGACATGATGGATCTCTTTCTGAGACTAGTGAGTGCTTGGCAAGTTTTGCGCATATGTTGTTGCTTCTTGTTTAAGCCTGCAAAGCTACTATCGAAACACGCATGTAATGTGTGGGCATAATGATCAGGATTAAAACTTAAAACTCTTACACTCAACACAGATCTTCCCCCCACCCTCTGCCCCAACCCTGAGAAGGTTCGTCTGTTATTTTTACTCAACTCGGTTGTCAAAATGCTCAAGCTGAATGGCCAGCATAATGCAGTTAATAATCTGGTTCTGAAACAAAATCTGAAATTGTTATTGCTTTCCTTCTTCTATGCTTTATCGATAAATGGACTGAATTATGCACAGCATATTGTTAGAAACTGCAATACGATCCGATCCTGCATCTTAATTTCTTCTCTTGTTCCTGTTTTGTCATAGCAGTCTCGTTGCCATCCCTGCTGTACATCAGGGCAAACTTCTACAATGGGGTTGGACATAGGTAAATAAATAAAAAAAAATCACAGGCTTGTGGATTGGCCTAGCGTACATCTACAACATATATGAATCGTTGCTTAATATCAGAGCTTCGGGTGGATGAGCCAGCTCTCTATGCGTGACCTTGAATGACTTTTACAGCCTTGGAGAAGCTGGCGCGTATGCTCATGGAATGGATTTCCAAAACTGGTTGACTGATGGAAAAGAATACTATATCAGTTAACGTGCATAAACACTTCAAAATCCAACTCTTCAGCGCCTTCAAACAACTGAGAACTGATCAACATACTCGGCAAGTGTCCCAGGACGTAGAACTTAAGTTCCAGCGGCAAGATGTCGAAGTAGCCGAGTGGGCTGTGAGAGATGGCCTGCACCTTTTTCTCCTCCACCTCTCTCTCGATCAGACGGCTTGAGCGCCGTGGTTTCTTGCACATCGGGAAGTAAGATGTCAGGTCCATGCCTAGCACAGGGAGAAACAAGCTGACTACACCGTTCGAATAACAACTAAGTAGGACAGATACAAACGCAGCTTTTCAACCCTTAAGTTTCAAATTATTGTTTTGATTCTTTTAACTCTCTGTTCAACGCTTTACGGACGTCAAACACAAGAGCGCAGACCTCAAATGACGAGTCGAACAGATCCTGGATCGGTCCTTTGAACCGGGACTGCACCTCTGATCCACGCCAAAAGTTAAAGGCCCTGCTGTCCTTAGGCCACATAGGCCTACCATATTTCCACTAAAGTTCGTTACACGAGGTACGTTAGTTTGTTTTGTGATCTTGTTGAACCGCCGGATCAGCACCACAACGCAGTGACCTCGCCCTTGGCCACCTAAGTCATATTACAAATGGGTTCGGGTGTTTCTTGCGAAATCTTGCTCCAGGCAAATAAACCAACAGACGTGCTGGAAAAGCTAACCGCCTAATTTTTGTTCTTTTGCCGAAATAACCACCATTTTTCTTTTTGCATGCAATGAATGATCTCATACAGAAGGAGTTATTCATTACTCTTTCCACGGAGAAAATTACAGAGTTATGACATTTTGAAAATACTGACATCAAATGTGTAGGAATTGAGACTTTACAAATTGAGTTTTTCCACTAGAAATATTGTTTGACACGTTTTCCTGTGACAAGTCTTAGACGATCGGTATTACGTTCAACGTGACCTTTCGGTCAAATTCTGTTGAATATGGCGCCGCACCATTCGATATGATACTTAGGTCCAGTATCTTCACGGAATCAGAAATGCTGTACAAAATATCCAACAGAAGAGCAATGTAATACTACAAAATTCGCTACAATATTGTTTGAGAAAACGTCGCAAAAAAAGTTGCCAAAGTTCTGAAGTTGGAGACAATTGGAAATTAAAGACTTGTATGCCTACTGATCTGTGCACACACGGCGTGTTGTGGTGTGATTTTGTATAATGTGTGTGTGTGTGTGTGTGTGTGTGTTTCAAATCTGACGTCTCTCAACTCTAGGTGACATCAGAAAGGAAAAAAAACAAAAAAAAAACATCACCCCCATCAACCCAAAAGCAAACAAATAAACATGTCAAACCCAAACGATGAAACTAGGAAACTACAGGTGGTTTTGATGTGGGAGAGAAGAGTGAGAGGTAGGGGACGGATGACGATGGTCCTTTCGTATATTTTATGTAGATTAAGGAACAGCTGTATGATTGACTCACTTAAAAGTAACCTCCGAAGTATGAGATAATAAATGTGAGAAACTATAAGTACTTAGACTACTTACTGGACTCTTTGATAAAGAAGGAAAGCATTCATACGTTAATACTGGTGATTCCAAAATATTTCTAATAGTATACACAGAAAGCATGGGTATAAAGTGTTTGATAGCGGCACAAGAGAGAATATGATCAGGTTTTACGTTCTGTCCGCAAACACATAAGGCATTATTGCTTAATTTTGTTGTAATAGCATTGACTTTCCACCTATACATAGGAGACGATAACTTTCTGCTGATGTGGTAGTGTTTCAATGTTTGCAGTACTAAAATCTATGTAAATAGGCTTATTGTGAGACTTTTTAAAAGAATTCTGGAAATGGTTCCAAGCAAATGATGCCACTATACTATATTGTTCTTGAACCGAAAGTGGAAAATTCATCTTGAGAGAGTCTGAACTACATTTTGCACCTTGTTTTGCAGCTCTATCTACTTTATCGTTATAATAAAACGAACAATTGTGACAGTATCCAGCAGAAAGTAATTGCAGTGCCTTGTAACGAGAGAGCATGAATTAAATTGCTAATTTTCAATTATCATTTCTGATGTATTCTGCAATTTTAATTATTTCAGTGCCTGAAGCACAGACCTTGAATCAACACAAAAAAGTACTTGAAATATAGATCGTGGGAAATTTAGAAGAGAAATTAACGCCATCAATGTTGCAGTAAGTTCCGCAGTAAAAAAAAAAAAAAAAAAAAAAAAACATATTTTTTCCCCAGTGAAAAACATTTCTCTACTTTTAAAGCAGGTATCAAATAAGCAGAGCCCGCATTTTTCTGAAATAACGGCCCATCTGTGTACACTTTTAAATGATTTGGATACTTCTCTTCAATATGAGATTTAACATTGTTTGCTAATATATTTGTATTGTCCTTTTAAAATCAGTGTGGTCATTATCAAAATGGGCTCCTTCAAGTTCCCAATGTGGTGTAGGGAAGAAGGACGGCCTAGCAGATAAGACTTTTCGTCAACAGTCATGCCCGTGGCTTGCCTAAGCTCAGAAGTAGGCCTATACGTTGCCAGAGTAGGCCTAATCTGAGAGGATGCTGTTTTTGCACGTATTGGAAAGTCGATATCTGATCTAATTTTAATCCGATTTTTCAAACCATTCTTAACCGGAATGCTTCTTATCATAAATTTTGTGGCAGCCACTTCCCTCTGATCATCCAAGGGTAAAATTCGAGCTTCACTATATGTTCGAAGACAAGATGCATGGGTGGGAAGACCCATTGCAAGTTTGAGCGTTTTGCATTGTACACTTTGAAGCTACTTTAATAATTTTTTGCACTAAAAAATACTTCTTGCGCGTATGCTAATTTTGATCTTATTAGTGATTTACATAGATAAAGTAGAGTGGACGTGTCTTGTCCCCATATCTGTGTTCTCACCATTTTGAGAAAATTTAAAGCTTTCCTTGTTTTTGTTGGCAAATAATCTATATGTTGATTCCAAGACATTTTCGATGCGAGGTAAACGTCCAAGAGCTTGATTTGTGAAGCATAATTGAGAACTACACCATTCATTTTGAAAATAGGCATTTTGTCTGGACTCGAGCCACTGTTGAATAAAACAATGTTTTGTTTTTTTTTCTGTTGATAAACTTAGTCCATTCTTTATGTGTGTGTGTGTGTGTGTGTGTGTGTGTGTGTGTGTGTGTGTGTGCGCGCGTGTGCGTGCGTGCGTGTGTGCGCGCGTGTGTGTGATATCCCGAATTTGAATGGCGCGGGTGATGGTAGTTTCACAAAAACTTACGGTAGTCTTGAAGACTTTCCATACGTATCAAAATAAGTGTTTTATCAACCCTGCCTCCTCTTTATTGGATCAGCAAGTCAAAGATGGGCAAGGTATGTCTTGAATGCATATAACAGTCTAACCAGTTTAAATGAATGATTAAGTCAAATCTATAATTAAGTCAAACTAAGTAAGCTATACGATTCAAAGAAGTACAAGTAAAACGTCGATCTTTGGGCAGTAGGCCTACAACATTTAAGCTTATTCAAACAAAAATTCTTCATCCGACTGTACATGGATTACGTAAAATGTTACAAACTGAGTTTAATGAAATTCAAAATGTCTGAAAAACAAATGCATCATCTGCATGTAAAATCCCATGCTGATCTGACGCGCAGGCGTGCGTGTGCGCGCGCGCACACACACACACACACACACACACACACACACACATACAGAGAGAGAGAGAGAGAGAGAGAGAGAGAGAGAGAGAGAGAGAGAGTTCTGGTTTGCGCAGTTAAGCCATAATTAGAATAAACATTCATCTCGAATACTGGGACAACCTTTGGAGAGAGAGAGAGAGAGAGAGAGAGAGAGAGAGAGAGAGAGAGAGAGAGAGAGAGAGAGAGTTTTGATATTTTACTGTCATTACCAAAGAGGTCTTTTGACGAGGGGGAAGGGGGTAACAGAACAGTAACATTTACCTCTTCCTTTCCTTGTAAACAAATAGTACACATTTATTCCCAGTGTATATCAAATCAAAGGTTAACAAAAACAAATAAAATCGTAACAGCAAACAAATAGCACACATTTATTCCCAGTGTGTATCAAATCAAAGGTTAACAAAAACAAATAAAATCGTAACATCTTTGTATGTTATCAGACACAGGAGTAATACAGTAACGTTGAAAAACAAACAAACAAAAAAACAGACATTGTAAGAATGACTCGACCATCCACTCAATCAGATGTTAATATTGTATCTTACTGATCTCCTCCACATGCGATGAATGATATCATTCATTCATCTGAGAGAGAGAGAGAGAGAGAGAGAGAGAGAGAGAGAGAGAGAGAGAGAGAGTGTGTGTGTGTGTGTGTGTGTGTGTGTGTGTGTGTGTGTGTGTGTGTGTGTGTGAGCGCATGCGTGCGTGTCTGTGTGCGCGCGCGCGTGTGTGTGTATGTGTGTGTGTGTGTGTGTGTGTGTGTGTGTGTGTGTGTGTGTGTGTGTACTTTTGATAGCTGCATTTTTTTTTTTAGCCTAATCCCTTCCCTTCCGCTCTGATCTCCAACCGTCTGCTTCCTCCTATAACGCCTAGCCATACTTGACTGTCCTCAAGAAAAACGCTCGCCTCAATTTCTCCTCAGCACTGTGTCCACATATAGCCTATGTACTGAAGGGTGATCTGTCCTCACAGAGCTCAGTTTTCCTCATTCTCCACTTCGATCATCGGATACATACAGCACTGAGAACCAGCGTTCTCCATTCTCCACTCCAATTGTCAGGCACTAACAGCACTGAGAGTTGTCCTCTCAGACTTAATCGGCCTCCATTCTTCACTCCAGTTGTCAACCACAGACAACACTGAGAACTGTCCTCGCAGACTACAGTGTTCTTCACTGTCCACTTCAATCACCAGACACACACAGTACTGAACAAGAGGTGTTCTGGAAACGCCGAGGTATTATTTTTACTATCACTGTCAATTTTTTTTTTTTTTTTTTTTTTTGGTCATCATCTGGATCTTGGAGTCACAAACCTGTGTCTCTTCCAAGTAGTTGTCTTTCATCAGTTTATAAACCTAGAAAAGGCTTAACTATTTCATTTGCAGATGGTGACTCTCTACCTTGTAAAACTGGATAGTTTCGCTCACACACACACACACACACACACACACACACACACACACACACACACACACGCTCGCCTGTATATAACCACATGATCATGCTTAGGCAATCAAAAGCATATTTCGGGCTGCATTTTTACTGTAACATTCAGAACTCTAATTTGGTTTAGGATAATAATCTTTGGATTCTAATTTGTTCATTGTTTCTGATTTTTTTTTTTTTTTTTTTATCCCTTTCAGTCCAAGTACGGCCTCTGTGGTCGACTTGGTTATAAACAACAGAACTTAACAAACATGGGCATTACGTATATAGTTGGGTTTTTTTGTTTTTTTTTTATTATTGTCACTACCACCATCATTATAGAACTTGACAAACAAGGCCATCACGGATATAATTTTCATAATTGTCAATATCAACATCATCATCGTTATGATTTTCATTATTATCATCATCATCATGATCATTGTATCATCATCATCATCATAATCTTTAGCCTCATTATTATTGCCCAAGAAACACTGATGCACAAGAACATGTACTAAAACGGGGACAAAGATTGCTGAATCAGTAATTTCAATCGGATACAAGTCTATAGGCCTATAGGCTATCGCCAACCTAAGACATTATGTTGATCTGGGTCGACTTTTTCTTCTTCTTTCTTAAAAAAAAATTCTGAATCTGTCCAGTCTGATGTAATTAAAATAAGATGTCAGCCGTTAGTCCTATTAGATCCAGAAATCTGGCTATCTTTGGATCTACGCGATGGCCCTTATCGTAAGGCTCATGACTTGTCAAAATCATTAAGTGTACTATGAAATATACTGTGTAAACACCATTTTTGACTACTTTTCAGTTTTGCCTGTTGACAGCTCTTAACATATGGATGGACTTAACCGAGACCTATTCTTGTAATGGTTATGAATCTCCAGCTGAGTAGGCCTACTTCATCAAAAAGACTCACCCTCATGGGTTTAGTCATTCAACATAGAAAATCGCTCTTTCTTTGCTACCTAATGTCAAAACTTTCTGACAATATGTATCCAATGTTCAAATAGATTTAAAACCTTCATATAATCTGTGTCGCGATTCGGAAAACTTTAAGGTAGGCTAGGCCTAGCTAACGGGCAGTGATACGCAAGTTTATATTGGAACACAAACGCCACAATTAATCACTTACTAAAAGCTGTCGTCTGCTCAATTTCTCGATGCAAGTCATCGTCTGCTACACAAAGGACGAAGCGTACAGGCGGAATGGTTTCATATTTCGTAAATAAACTTGACTCAGATTTCATTTGGGGGTTCATTTTTTCGCAGAGATCAAAACGAAACTGGGAAATGAATGCTCAGGCAAACGTTTTTCTCCCGTTTGAAAATTTTTTCGGAACATTGTTGACTATGTTGAAGGACTTGCGGGAACCTCGTGACGAATGAAAAACCTTTTCCTTATTTCTTACAATAAAGAGTAGGCCTATCCGGGGAGAAGGGTGGTGGGGGCTATGTTCGGGAGGGAACAAACCAGTCTTAATCAGCTGAGTTTTAAAGTGATTGAATTGAATATACCAGTCGTTCGCTGAGTCCACGATGACTCAGACATCTGATCTTTTAACCAAAGTTTTTATTCGCATGATTGTGCACTCGCGGCTGAAAATGTGACCGGAAAGGAAATGTCATAGGCCCAGCCTACTACGCTTAGATCTCGGGTTTTATAAATATGGTCAACTTTTAGGCCTATATTCCTTGGGCAGGGATGCACAACACATAGAATTGCTAATAAAAACACTCTGAAAGAACATGAGAGATAGTGAGTTATTCGGCAACTAGGAGGATATTTCAACTTTACCAGTTCACAGAACTAGCCATGTTGGTAGTCCTACATTCTGCTTGCTGTACGGTTTCCTCCAACGCAGAAATCGAGTTTAAATGAACTGGTGTTCAACGTCAGTGTGTGTGTGTGTGTGTGTGTGTGTGTGTGTGTGTGTTCACAGTCATCAATCAATAAAGGCACCGGGAAAAAGAAGGTTAGCAGAATCTTCGTATACATTACGCTATATTTGTGAAATCGCTCACTTCATGAAATGAACAAGATTTTGCTTTGTCATGAATTCTGCAGAAAATCTATTTCGTGAAGTAAGCAAAGCTCGCGCTGATTTTAATGACATAAGGGATTGGGGGTGGGGGGGGGGGGGGATGAGGGGAGGAGTCTGGTTATTTCGCAGAATAATCTCTCTCTCTCTCTCTCTCTCTCTCTCTCTCTCTCTGCGCGCGCGTGTGTTTATGTGTGTCTGTGTCTGTGTGCGCGACGCATGCGTGTGCAAATGCGGATCCAGGAGGCAGTGCCTGAGTGCCTCGAACTTCACCCTCCTCTCCCTTTCATTCTACTTTATGTCATTATTAATTTATTCTTTTCTATATTAAACAACATATCGCCGTCTCAAAGGTAATTAAAAAAAAACAAAATGCAAAGCATATAAACGTACTCCCAGTTTATCCTGAATACACGTGAGATATTCCATAAAGAGGAAAAACCGTCTTGGGCTGGTGTAACCGTTAGTAATGGCTATTCTGGTAAACATCGGCCATCATCTGTGACCTCTAATGAACATACTTGCAAATTTTCAGAAAGACCGGCCAAGAACTTTCTGAGATTTTCCATAAAGAAGAAAACCATTATGGGCCGTTAGTAACGGCTATAACGGTAAACTTAAACATCGGGCATCATCCGTGACCCATAATGAACATACCTACAAATTTTCAGAAATATCGGCCACGTACTTTGTGAGATATTCCATGAAGAAGAAAAACCGTTAGGTGTTATAGCCGTTAGTAACGGCTATAACGGTAAACTAAAACATCGGGCATCATCCGTGATCCATAATGAACATACCTACAAATTTTCAGAAAGATCAGCCACGTACTTTGTGAGATATTCCATGAAGAAGAAAAACCGTTATGGGTCGTTATAGCCGTTAGTAACGGCTATAACGGTAAACTAAAACGTCGGGCATTGTCCGTGACCCACATTGAATATACTTACAAATGTTCAGAAAGATCGGCCAAGTACTTTCTGAGACATTCCATACAAAAGAAAAACCGTTATGGGCCGTTACAGCCGTTAATAACGGCTATAACGGTAAACTAAAATGTCGGACATCATCCGTCGCCCATAATGAACATACCTACAGATTTTCAGAAAGATCGGCCAAGTACTTTCTGAGATATTCCATCAAGAAGAAAAACCGTTATTGGCAGTTATAGCCGTTAGTAACGGCTATAACGGTAAACTAAAACATCGGGCATCATCCGTGACCCATAATGAACATACCTGCTAATTTTCACAAAGATCGGCCAAGTACTTTCTGAGATATGCCATAAAGAAGAAAAACCGTTACAGCCGTTAGTAACGGCTATAACGGTTAACTAAAACATCGGGCATTATTCGTGACCCATAATGAACATACCTGCTAATTTTCACAAAGATCGGCCAAGTACTTTCTGAGATATTCCATAAAGAAGAAAAACCGTTACAGGCCGTTACAGCCGTTAGTAACGGCTATAACGGGGTAAACTAAAACATCAGGCATCATCTGTGACCCATAATGAATGTACCTGCTCATTTTTACAAAGATCGGCCAAGTACTTACTGAGATATTCCATAAAGAAGAAAAACCGTTACAGGCCGTTACAGCCGATAGTAACGGCTATAACGGTAAACTAAAACATCGGGCATCATCCGTGGCCCATAATGAACATACCTACAATTTTTCAGAAAGATCGGCCACGTACTTTCTGAGATATTCCATTAAGAAGAAAAAACCGCCTACAGGCCGTTACAGCCGTTAGTAACGGTTATAACGGGGAAATTAAAACATCGGGCATCATCCGTGACCATTAATGAACATACCTACACATTTTCAGAAAGATCGGCCAAGTACTTTCTGAGATATTCCATAAAGAAGAAAAACCGTTACAGGCCGTTACAGCCGTTAGTAACGGCTATAACGGGGTAAACTAAAACATCAGGCATCATCTGTGACCCATAATGAACATACCTGCTAATTTTCACAAAGATCGGCCAAGTACTTTCTGAGATATGCCATAAAGAAGAAAAACCGTTACAGGCCGTTACAGCCGTTAGTAACGGCTATAACGGTTAACTAAAACATCGGGCATTATTCGTGACCCATAATGAACATACCTGCTAATTTTCACAAAGATCGGCCAAGTACTTTCTGAGATATTCCATAAAGAAGAAAAACCGTTACAGGCCGTTACAGCCGTTAGTAACGGCTATAACGGGGTAAACTAAAACATCAGGCATCATCCGTGACCCATAATGAATGTACCTGCTCATTTTTACAAAGATCGGCCAAGTACTTACTGAGATATTCCATAAAGAAGAAAAACCGTTACAGGCCGTTACAGCCGTTAGTAACGGCTATAACGGGGTAAACTAAAACATCGGGCATCATCTGTGACACATAATGAACATACCTGCTAATTTTCATAAAGGTCGGCCAAATACTTTCTGAGATATTCCATAAAGAAGAAAAAACCGCCTACAGGCCGTTACAGCCGTTGGTAACGGCTATAACGGTTAACTAAAACATCGGGCATTATTCGTGACCCATAATGAACATACCTGCTAATTTTCACAAAGATCGGCCAAGTACTTTCTGAGATATTCCATAAAGAAGAAAAACCGTTACAGGCCGTTACAGCCGTTAGTAACGGCTATAACGGGGTAAACTAAAACATCAGGCATCATCCGTGACCCATAATGAATGTACCTGCTCATTTTTACAAAGATCGGCCAAGTACTTTCTGAGATATTCCATAAAGAAGAAAAACCGTTACAGGCCGTTACAGCCGTTAGTAACGGTATAACGGTAAACTAAAACATCGGACGTCATCCGTGGCCCATAATGAACATACCTACAAATTTTCAGAAAGATCGGTCCAGTAGTTTTGTCTGGAGCGAGTGGAACACATTTTGACCACACACACACACACACACACACACACACAGCATTTCTTCGTTCCCATTCTAAAGTACTCCCTGTTCTATAAGAACTGGGAGTACAAAAAGAGTGAAATATTCAGCAATTCGTGAGAGTGGATGTTGAGTAAAATCTGTTCCATGTGTGTTGCCTCCAACAGTACAGTATATGATCCAGACTAGAATTCGATGTTTAAATTGAAACAAATTATTGTCTTATGTCTGGTTGCACACAATTTGAAGGGAAGAAGGAATTTACAGTTAGAGCCGGTTTTGAAGACTCACTGAAGGACAGTTCCAGTAATCATTGTCCTCTGGTGGAAGAACTTCCTATACCTGGCTTTGCAGGTGCGAATTATGTAAGTTTCCTGGAGTGACAGTCTTGTATGCCTTAATGGTGGGTTTTAGACTGGTCTGTGTGATGTTTTGACGGCAACCTTTCCACTGTGGAATCTGAAGGAGGTTGCCAGCCTCGCAGATCTTCTCTTGCTCCTGTGGGGGAACCGGCTTAAGTTAGGTGTACACGTCCTCAAGACTGGAAGTTTGACGGTGGGGGTTTGCCTCCCCCCCCCCCCCTCCCTCTCACACCCACCCCCACTTTCCTCATCGGCTGCATGATGCTGCACTTTCAGTCTTGCCGATTCTTGAGGGTCCAAAACAGGGAAGGTATAATCTAGAGTGGGACGTAGCGGCATTTCTTTGATGGCGATTGGAGCCCACTTTCAGATCTCGCCGGGAAAAGCCCGATGTGCTGCTGGCTTTGGCGATGTTAGTGTCCCATCTAAGATCTTGAGAAATGGTTACAGCAAATTTAGTCTCTTTCATGCTCCACTGAAGTTTGTTGCAGTGAAAATGGTAACTTAGCCTACTTCCAGCAGTTCCTTCTTATCGGTGACATGAAAGATGTGCCATTTTTCTGGATGGAGAAACATCCCGGCTTCATCTCGACTCCTAGTTGTTTGTCACCGACTGTCCAACGGTTATGTCGCTGACTCAGAGATTGTCGCCGACTGATGTTTCTTACCAGAGTGTGTTTGTGTCCGAGAGCAACCCCCCCCCCCCCCCACCCCCACCCCCCCCCCCCGCCTCCCTTGCTTTTTGTTGTTGTTTTTTGTTTGTTTTTTGTTGTATTTAACGGGCCACTTTGGTGTGATGGAAAGCCGCTATGCAAACACCCAATCATTATCATCATCATCGTCGTCGTCGTCGTCGTCGATGATAATGATGATTATCATGATTATTGTCGTTGATGTTGTTGTTATTGTTGTTGACTTATTATTGAATATTTACGTATTCTCCAATGAAATCTGAGAGCACCGTAACTGACGACGTGGGGGTTAGATTTTATTCTTATTCTCCCTGTTTTCTGTTCTTAGTTTTTTGCACCTCTCTCTCTCTCTCTCTCTCTCTCTCTGTTGTTGTTGTTGTGGACGAGGGACCGTAGTAGAATACTGATGTCTTTGTTTCGATCCCCTCTTCATTATGTTTTCTTCATTTCTCTTGTCTTTTCATTTGATGTTCCATTATGATTGCATGGTTGCTTTGTTTGTTTGATTATTTGCTTTCATACATCATTTCATTTCATGCATGTTGTAGTCACTACTCGAGGCGAGGACTGGATGTAAAAAAAAGCGCGCCAGTGCTTATCTATTATCCTCGTAAATAAAGAACTCTCTCTCTCTTCTCTCTCTCTCTCTCTCTCTCTCTCTCTCTCTCTCTCTCTCTCTTGTTGTTGTTGTGATCGAGGGACCGTAGTAGAATGCTAATGTCTTTGTTGTCGATCTATTTTATCCAGTTTTCGATGCAGTACGGGTTTTCAAAGACAAAATAGACAAATGTTTTTTTCAAGCACACATTGGTGCACAAAATAGACCACATTTGCCAACGACTGGAAACAAGTGAGGGAGCCCATAATAAGCCGCGAGGCTTAGGGCCCATACCTGATACCTGATACCTGACCTGAAGTTTGCGATGGTTTTGTTATTTGGCAAGTGTTGTGGTTAACAGACTTTTAAGGTTTTGGACAGATACTGGTATTTAGTGTTGCCGGAAGTTACAAACTACGAAGACATGGCGTCCACGAGTTTCAATAAGAAAGTGAAAGCAAACATCAGACAGATACCCGGAGTAAAGCCTTCAATATACAATAACCAGCTTCTCATATCAACTGGAATCCCTTCTCTGGACACAGTTCTGGGTAAACATTAATTCATGAATGATAGTATAATAAAAGTATTTTTGGTAAAACATGTGATCTTGTGGTTCCAGAGATACACATGTACGTTATCATTATGTGATGGCCAGTCTAGGTCTCCGGGTTATTTTAGAAATGATGGAGAATGACGATTTTTCAAAAGTGATTGTGATTCTGTTCACCGTTGATTTACAGTTCACGTGGTATCGGTTATTTTGTTACCTGTGTTCGATCATGCATGCCATCACTAACAATGGGATACTGCAATGCATTTTTGTACACAGGTTTAAGAGACCAAATGATTTGAGTTTTTTTTTCTTCTGAAGGTGGGGGGAGGGGGGGGGATATTGTTTATGAACTAGGTTCATGATGGCAGATGGATCTGAACGAATCAAGTGAGGATGGTGAACATCCATCAAAACTGTGGAAAGCTAATTCAACAATCTTGAATTTGATTTGAGAAACAGTTAGCAGCCAGTACGTTAATGACATTGACAAATTTGCTGAGAGGACAGACCAGTGAGGAGTAAATTATGGTAGCCATAGCGACTGGAAATCAGGGAAGTATCCATTGAATGTCAGCTTTCAGAGTAAGAAATCTACAAAGTAATGCAGTGGTCCTCAGTTCATAGTAGACTGATTTGACTGATGTGATTGTGCATGGACAGATTTGCATTGATTAGAACACCAAGCTTCTGCTCAGAAGTTTGAAAGAGAATTTCGATCTCTCCCATGAACTAAAACAGTCTCTGAGACAAGGGACAAAGACTTCATTGAGATGGAGTTTGTTTTGCAGCATCAACATTGACAAAGGAAATCCATAATGGAACATTGCAGAGAATGATTAATGCATTACAGAGTGGAGATGGATCTTCAAACTGATTGTTATCAGCATAATTATTGGTGAAAATTGTAACTCATGTTAAAAAATTGCATAAGACAGAGGGCAAGTATGTGACATGAATAAGACACGCCCTAGCACAGATCCCAGTGGGAACCATACTTGTGAGGTCCAGAAGAAGACAGGAGAGGCCATCAGTGATGACAGACTTTATTGATTTGATCACCACAGCAGATCAATGTTTGATCACAAGCTCATGAACGGGATGCAGAGGGCAAAATGGCCATTTATTGGATTTGCCCAGGTAGCATAAAATCAAATGTAAGGCTGTTTACTTCTTGACATAGGCAAGTCAAACAATCCAGAATTTGGAAAATGTGGAGTTGGGGGTGGGGGATGGGGGTAATTTTGGATAGTGATGATAAAGTATTGCAGAATGTAGCCCAAATAATGCTGTTCGGATGTTTGCAATTATATGTGTGGAAAATGCTTTTTTTTTTTTTTTTTAATTTGCCAGCTAAAACATAATGAGGTTAGAAATGCTTTCAGTCAAAAGCCGTACTGCCCCCTCTTCTGCCCAGTACACCCAGAGTTTGACTCCACCTTCAAAATCAACATCGAAATGATTATTATAGAAATATGTCGTTAACAAATCACTTATATTTGGCAAGGGAAATATCACCATGAGTTCTAATGCTAAGTCATATCGGCTGATTTAGAATCACATCTATAGAACATTTTATATATAATGATAGATTTTTTTTTGTTTTTAAATGGAGCAAGTTGTATTTTTTTATGTTAAACAGGAGGTGGAGTTGCAGTTGGAACAGTTCTGTTAATTGGTAAGTTCCTATGGCATTGAAAGTGGATTCCCTTGTTTATCAAACAGTTAAAACTACTTTTTTCCCTGTAAAACGAATTATAATGTCTTTTAAACTAAGGAAGAAACAAAAGTTGACTGCAGGATTCGTTGTAAAATGAAAAAATAATAAAGTTTATAAAAACCTTTTGGTGGTAGTAGAACATATTTTAAACTACTGGTCTTTTGGTTGATTTCAAATTACCAAATGAAAGGTAAGTGTACAATTAAGCAATGGCCTCTTGAGAATCAGTATTGAGTCATTTTGTGCATGTTGTGTGCACATTTGTTTGCATGTAAACTTGTGCCAGGATCATTGATAGAGTAGTCCATTCTGTTGAATAAGTCATCAAGCTGGTTGTTGTACTCTCACTAGTCTTAGCCACAACAAGTTGCATATTGGTTACTCATTGGTTGCTGATTTTTATATTCATGAATATTTTTTCTTTGGTAACTTTTGCATTATAATGTTATACATTATTTAATAACATATTTCATTATTAGGTTCTGCCTAGGTTGTATGTATGCAAAATTACATTATTCATAAAAGTGTATATTTAACATTGTAAGTATTGCTATATGTGGTCAGTTTGCGTTAATCTGCTATGTAGCCAAATTGTTTAAAGATCTCTTCACCGTGGTTGTATTATTGAGTCATGTATGCATTTATTCTAACAGAGGAAGATGTAGGTGCAAAATATGCAGAGGTGATGACCAGGTATTTCCTGGCAGAAGGTGTCGTCAGTCATCATGCCCTTTCTGTCGTCAGTGCTGATGAAGATCCACAGAAAATGCTAGAGGTGAGCCCATAGTGATGCAACACCTTTGTCTTGGTGAAGCATGAAAATATGAAAAAACAAAACCAAAGAAAGTGACCGAACCATTTCTGAAGGTGTTTTCAAGACTAGAAATTTACATTATCAGTTGGATCAAATGAAAAGAAGCAGAAATATAATGTTGTAGTGTGTTGAGAGCAGAAAACTGGGTGTGGAATCAGTGTTTTCGTTTCATCTCTGCTCAGGCGCCTACCTTCCCCTCCCAAACCCATTCCTTGTGTTGACCATAGAGATTCAGTATGTTTGGCTGAGGTCAGTAGAAGAGATATATATATACACACATGGCATGCCAGTCTACTGTAAGTCATTAGTCTCCGTATAACTGTCAACCCTGATCGAAGACACCATATGATATAGAATTCCAGGTCTGTTGGTATATGCTCTGCGTGCCTAACATCATCATAGTGTAATCTTCCTGGTTTAAGTCTTTCATCCCTACAACCCGGTTTTCCGGTTTGCAGAAATCCTACCCTTCCTTCCTGCAGCCCGGAAAATGGGGCATTACAAAATCCCTCCTTTCCTTCCTGCAGTCTGGACAATCGGTTCTCGTGGTAAGCGCTTTGAACTTCGTGTGAGTCGCGTCATCGGTATATACGTCATGACCGGGTCTCTCGCGTGGCAGTGTTTATGAATGGAATGGATGCCAGACGGCCCCTCCAGCGTGGGAAAGTGGTCGCCACTCTATTCTGGCTGGTTTGCTACTGCATAAGTGGCAGTTCTCACTTGACTCTTCTTTTTTTTTTTTCTCTAAACCCAGGAATGAAGGGAATACTCGTATTATAAGAATCTGGGAACAAGAGGAAGTCATAATGGTTCATAGAAAAGTAGGAATGAAAGAATTAAGAGAAACATTGGTAGACAAGTGGTGAGTGTAGAGAAGGGATGAAAGGTCAAGGCAAGGTAATGTTGCTTATAGCCCAGCTGACTGCAGACAGCCATATCAAGGCTGTCACCGCATGACAAGTCAAGGAAAGCAAGAAATGCTTAGCTGGTGGGGTATGGGGTATGGATAAAGAATGAGAGAACTGAAATTAGTGTTAACAGCAGGTCAGAAGAGATTCATAGTCATCAATGCTATAATCAGTAGTTTCTTGTGTACTTTAAATTTAATGCTCACAGGAGGTGGTGTGTCCACAGAGGTTGCCTGCACCAGTGGATGATGCTGCTGGTGTGGCTGCTGCCCACGGATGTGACAAACAACAACCGCCTCCAGAGGGTGCTGGGGATGCAGAGGGTAAAATGGCCATCGCCTGGCGCTACCAACATCAACCCAAAGTACAGGTCAGGAGGGGAAACAACTGCTTGACACTGAATCATGCAATGAAAGCTCCCATTAACCCGTCTCCAGAAGTCATGCAAAATTAGGTATAACATGTGGAGGAAATCATCTCTGGGAATTAAATCAATTATCTGTGGGTGAAGACAGTTATGTTTCCTACAGGTTTTGAGGATGGAGGAATTCCAGAAGGGAAGAAAAGCATCAGGCATGTCATATAGTTGACTTTTGCTCACGTACAGTGGATAAGGGTGTTGGGGGGTTTGTATCGTAACTTACCTGGAAAACTAGACATATAATATCCACCCCTCTCTCAGCCTATGAGACAGTGCTGGGATTTGAACCACTGGTCCTTCAGATGTTTGAAAGTCCAATGACTGATCACCTAGCCATGGCATTAGCCATCAGTTTTTTAAACAGTTGCACGAGAGAGATAAGACTGGAAGTGTGTGTGATATGTGGATAATGGATTTGTAGCTCGGCATTTTGAAGAAATAGCTTTTAATTTTAATTTTCATTATTATTGTTTCACTAACTCACAGTACATACACACATACACTCTCACACACACACACGCATGCATGCACACATACATGCACGCACACGCGCACGTACACACACACACACACACACACACACACACACACACACACACACACACACACACACACACACTCCGACTTGCACACACACACACACACACACTCTGACTTGCATACACACACACACACTCTGACTTACACCCCCCCCCCCCCCCACACACACACACACACACACACTCGCTTTCTCTCTCTCTCTCTCTCACACACACACACACACACACACACACATATGCACTCACTCACACACACACACACACACACACACACACACACACACACACACACACACACACAGTGACACACACACACACACACACACACTCAGTCAGAGGTATGTAGGTGCCGTTTTGTTGATAATGTTTGTGTGTATTTTGTTTGTTTAGCAGCCTGTGGCCCAGAGTCAGCTAGGTCACTACTACAATCTGAGTCAGGTGATGGACAAGGAGACACTGCACGCTGCCGATGTGGACTGTGTCAACTTCTCCCATCTCCTGGCTTATGAAAACGAACAGTAAGAGGAATGCTTTGGTGGACTGACATTCCATATTGTTTTTAGATGTGTGCCACACTTGCACACATGCCAACATACATTTTTTATCCATAAAAAGGAGAAGTCTCTAAAGGGATAGAGTCTTAATTAGGTAGGTTCGTAAGTCCCTGTCAAAGGAGACTGTGAACCGAGATCCTCGATTTGAAGACATGCATGAAAAAAGAAACAAACAAACTTGCGTGTATTTAAATTTGGTTCCATCCTTCATTGTTGTTTGTTGTTTCATTTCTTTGGCGGTGGGATGGAAGATGTAAAACAAACAAACAAAAAACATGTATGTGGGTGTTATCAGGCATCTTTTCAGCTGATTTCTGGTATTTTTTTCAGCTGATTTCCTTTTTTGCTGCTGGAAATTTTCGCAGTGCCATGCCCATTCCCTGATTTTTTTTTTTCCATCGATAATACAAAATCTGCATGAAAACTTGTTGAAAATATATTTGAAAGCAGCAAGTCTGTGATTTTGCTATGTGGAACAGGAGCTCTAAAATTGTCACTACCACTGTGTGCTGTTTGTGTAGACTGGACACAATAGAGTGCCTTTATTTTTGCCACCACTGTCTGTGTGTGTGTTTTGTATGGTCTGGACCGGTGGACACAATGCAGAGCTAGTTTGTCACTGCCGCTGTGTGTTTGTTTTGTGTAGCCTGGACACAATTGGGAGTCCATATTGTTACCACTGTATCTTGTTTGTGTAGCCTGGATACAAATCAGAGACCATGCTGTCACTGCCGCTGTGTGTTTGTTTTGTGTAGCCTGGACACAATTGGGAGTCCATATTGTTACCACTGTATCTTGTTTGTGTAGCCTGGATACAAATCAGAGACCATACTGTCACTGCCACTGTGTGTTTGCTTTGTGTAGCCAGGACACAGTGCAGTCTCCCAGTGGTTACCACTGTGTGTTGTTTGTGTAGCTTGGATACAGTGCAGAGCCCCTATTGTTACCACTGTGTGTGGGTGGGTTTTTTTTTTTTTGTTTCTTTTTTTGGCTGTCTCAACCTCTGCGCCACCTCAGAGGCAGTGCACCCACGCAGCTCATTCCGACACCCCGTCCACAGCCACAGCCTGGTCGGCCCCGCCGCAGCCCTGGCACCGGCAATCCACAGGGAGCAGTCAATGTCAAGTTGTCAACCCACTGGAGGAGACACTGCACTGCTGCCGAGTCACTTCGGTGGTGTTCAGTGGTGCCTGTTCTGATCTAACATACGCAGGACACCACCTACTAAGCCCCCTACTGACGACAATAATTGCTTAGTCGCGGAGCCGGTGTGAGTGAGCTCTCCCTCCGGAGGGCGCCACCACATCCGTCCAACGACAGCCCCCATGGACTTGCCAATACCGGTGACCCCGACGGAACCAAACCAAGGTCACAGACGTGGAGAGGACATCGAAATTGAGGTCACCATTAGAGCAGGGCATGAAGGGCCACAGAATTTGAGACATTTTTTTTTTAATGCTGATCGATGAGAATGAGGATGATTAAGATGATGCTACGGATTTCCATTTCGGTCTGAGACTACATGACAGGGCTGTTCTCTACGCTTCCTTTCATAATATATCCCAGCGTCAACCAGGCCCGAGAGATACAGGCACCTGCAGTGTTGGTCAGGAAATTTGAGCAACACTCTCAGAAACGCATCCATTAAGTGGATGAAACTCGACTGTGTGGTCCCAGTCTTCCCAACTGAGTCCGCAGCAAACTCAACTCTGGGTAGGAGCCGGTCGGGGCAGAAAAACCCACATGACTCTGATGGGATTCGAACCCATGACCTCCCAGCCAGGAGTCCGCGACGCTAACCACTTCGCCACGGCGGCTGGTACCACTGTGTGTTGTTTGTGTAGATTGGATACAATGCAGAGCCCCTATTGTTACCACTCTGTGTTGTTTGTGTAGCTTGGATACAATGCAGACCCCGTATTGTCGCTACCACTGTGTACTGCAGAGAATACGGAAGAGGATCGAGGAAGGGAAGTTTGCCACATCGGCCAAGTGTGAGAAACGCAATATTTTAAGGATAGGTAAGTTTATGTGAACTGTGTTTTTGTATGTGTGTGTGTGTGTGTTGTGTGTGTGTGTGTGTGTGTGTGTGTGTGTGTGTGTGTGTGTGTGTGTGTGTGTGTGCGTGTGATGTGATTCATGTGGCCATGCTGGCCTGTGGTTGATTGAAACAGCCAACTGTTAGGATCATAAACATATTCCAGATGGTGTGTGCCAGACATGAGTGACAGAGTTCTGAAAGACATCAAACCACATATCACATTATGAGTTTTATCATAGCTTGCCCCTTCCAGTCTTAACGTACCACACCCAAAACACTAGATCACACCATATCATCACCCGTCTTCACCTTAACAGCACAACACATCGCAACAAAACACCATAAGCTCTTTAGCACAATACATCACAGCATAATACGCAACGGCACACCAGCCCAAACAAAATGTACATTGCAAGCTGCACACAACACTGTACTACTCTGTGCCACACATATCCACACAACATGGTAACAGCACTGCACAGCACAGCACAGTGCATTGATGTATATCGTTCAGTGTGGTTTATACAGTGTAATAAGTCGAAGGTAGACAGTGTGTGACATGTGCAGACTAGAGCATGATGGGTTGTTGCAGCCATTCATGGCCTGGGCTCCACGCTATGGGGAGACACAGGGGGCGCTGACGATGATGAGGATGCGTCGCTCCTTCAGTTCTTGTTGGCGCTCAGGGCCTTGCTCCGCATGGCGTTCTCTGTCTGTCTTCTCACCATTCCTAGCTACCTGTTGCAGGTAATGCCATCAACTCTTGGCTTTTTCCCTCCTGTTTTAGTTTCACTGAAGCAGTACTGTATCAACAAAGCTTACCTTTTAATGTTCTGTTGATGCATTAACGCAAAGAAAAGTGCTTGCTTTTATCACAGAAAGAAGGGGATAAGATAAGATAAGATAATGTTGCTTATAGCCCAGCCGACCGCAAAGGGCCACATCAGGGCTGTCACCACGTTAAAATCAACTCACAAGTCATTCATTCACACAATTCTTTAAAATATATCAGAAAACCATCCGAAAGTTTGTTAAAAATCTTTCCACTGTAAAAACTCAGATCCGATGAAAAATGTTAATCTCTTTCAAGAACTCAAAGATGGCATCAGGTGGGACATCTCTGAACAAGGTTTTCATGGAAGCCCAGTGAGTTAAAACAGATGTTTTAAAACAGTCATTTCTTTTCATGTACATACAGTGGAGAGAGAATTGCTACCCCAAAGATTAAGGGTTACAAGCCATGGAAGACAGTGTGGTGTGATTAGTTGGTATAGGGTTATACTAGTTTCCTTGATGGCAGACCGTGTAAGGATTAAGTTGTAGGAGGAAAAGGTATACATCTTTGTTGTGTGAGTATGACATCATGTTTGCTGTGGTAAGCACCTTGAACTCTGACTGTCCATAATAATGAAATGATTTACTTACAGTTCATGTAAATGATTTCTTTGATTTAAAAAAAAACCTTTTTTCCTTCAAATTGTATTTTTAGATGTTTTTTTTTCCAGTTTTATCTTCTGTGCCCTTTGTAGCATCATTCTCACACCACTCTTGCAGATCACGCACACACACAGAACCACACCCAGTTTTGTCCAGTTGCAGTTGCAGCACTGCAGTCTAAAGGAGCAATCTCTTTTCATGTCATCATTAGGTAACCCACCATAGGAGACACTGCACAACGACTTGAGTCCTTTTGGGAATTTTCCAGTAATGGCTACTCTGATCCTTCATATCTAGGACACCATGTACTAAGCCACCCTCAGACAACACAAATTGCTTGGTCGCTAAGGTACCATGAGTGACCTCCAGAGTGTGCCACAGCATCCATCCAACAATGGTTCCCTTGAACTCACTGATACCAGTGACTCTAAATCAGTCACCACATATGTGTGTGTGAACCAGCGACTTTGAATCTTGCTCACCACAGACATGTGTGTGCAAAGGAAATCAGAACTGAAGTCGCCATAAGCACAAGGCATGAAAAGCCACAGACCTGAGGATGAGGATGATGACAGTGATGTTACAGAGCTCCATTGTGATCAGAGGCAATACAGCAAGGTTTAACACTATGTTTTCTGTCATTATATATTCTGGCTCCAACCAGGGACAAGAAATGCAAGCACCTACAGTTGTGTTCAGGAAATTCAAGCTCTACTCTCAAACACATTCATGCGGTAGATCAAACTCGACCATGTAGGTGCAGTTATCGTTCTTAGAGCCTATGGCATTCCAAGCTTTGGGATAGGAGCTGGTAAGGGTGGAAAAGTCCTACAATGAAATTCCCCTGATGGGATTCAAATCCATGATCTCCCCCCAGCCTGCAAGTAGACCTTCCCCAGAAAGGCGCTGTACCGCAGTGGCTGTTTGCCTTCATAGATTTTCCCCATGCAACACTGGGGGCTTGGAGAGGAGCTTGTTTGCACAGGTTGGAGACTCTCCGCAGCTGGCAGTCGGCGTTGGTAGACTGGGTGTGTTCTCCCAGATACCCCAAATAGCCATCACTTGTTTGGGTGCAGTCATAAGCGGGTTGGGAAACATGGAAGGGGCATAACTGCTGTCGACCAGTGCTGTCTCATGTTCTGATCACACTGTGGAGATGTTTCCCCATGTGTATCAGTTCTAAGACCAGGTCCTGTCATGCTGAGATATCTTTTTAACAAAACAGCGGTGTTCACTGTGGCAGCGGTTGAGAGTGAGATTGAAGCTTGAGCTGGATCTGAACATCACATGCAAACAATGCGAGCAGGAAAGGACTGCTTCTCAGTGTTGCTTCAAATGGAACCTTGGTGTCAACACAGAATGGTGCATGTATGAGGCTGCTGATTGAAAGGACAAGTGGTCAGGTTTTTTTATATTTTTGTTTTGATTAATTCCAGAATTCACTATGGTCTAAGCTTTTTTTTTCCTTTCCTTTTCTCTTTTTCATTGAATTGTCCATGCCGTACATAAAATGGTCTGTTCAGCATGCAAAGAGCCACAACTTTCAGGCAACAGGTGTTGATAGAAGACTGGTAGCTTGTTTGCTTGTGTTCTTAACACGTGTCGATAGGAAGACTCTAATGGCTTGATATCTTGTGTCTATCAGCTTGTGGTACAATCACATACTATATCTCCCCTGTTGAAGACCTCAGATATAGCTGAGCATGTATTGAAATTAACTCTGCTCTTCTATTTCACTGGACTTCTTTTTTTCAGGCATCAGCTCAGGTATAATGCTTGTAGCTGGTTAAAACCCATGTGAGGCTGTGATCCAGAATGACTGGCTGTAAATGTTAATGAGGTACAGTATGATGGACTTGTCAGTGGCTGTGGATGTGATGTTTCAGAGTGCCGCCCTAGTGAAGCGTGCCCAGCGGCTGTGTGACACAGTGTTGAGGCTGCACAGTTTTTCTGCCGCCCTCAAAACCAAAAACCCTGCCTTCAGAGACTACTCAGGTAAGCACTGCAGTTCTGTTAATTAAGTCATAATCCCAGAGAAGTTGGACCTTCTCGCATATCCCTCTCCTCCTTCCTCTCCTGTTCTCTAGACTTTCATGCTTGTTCTGCAGAGGGTTCTGAATGTGTTACAAAATGTTGGAATGCCATAGACATTCAATCCTTGATTCATTGATTAACCTATTGATAACCTTGTTGTTTTTTTCACATAATACATGACTTGTATAACTATCAATAATCAATTTTTTTTAATGCACCAGACTTTAATTCTTTGATTCATTTATTGATGTATTAACAATTATGTTTTTTCACATAATACATTTATAACTACCAATAATCATTTTTTTAGAGTGCCGTTTGACTGGGGTTCTTTTAAAAGAAAAGAGAAAAAAGAAAGAAATTACCACCCTAAGTCCAAATTTTACCAAAGTCTGTATGAAAATCCAGTGAAGGACGTAGGTTGATGTGCACTTGTTTGTCTGTGTGTTGTTCATGTTTAGAGCTGGCCATTGTGTGCTTACCAACTGCTTTCTGAAATCTGTCATTGATCTGAAATATCACTGCAGAACCTCCCCTTCTTGGTCATCTCACACACGGACTCTGCAGTCTGAAGTGAGCGTAAACACACTCGCAGAGTGTGCACTGCCTTCTGCACCATGGTTATTGATTCAGAGGCTTTTGAGTCACAAAATTGTCCACAGTGGTGTTGAATGGATATTTTCTCATAGTTAACTGTTAAAACAAATGCTCTAACCCTTCTTGGCGTGGAACATCTTCATATTATCAGGATCCTCAAAACGAAAAAAAAACAAAAAAGGAAGGGAGAACAGGGACCTAACCATAACCAGTTGGGTCAACAGATAAACATCCTGTTTGACTACTTTTAGTAATAAAACTCTGATTGCTGTTGCCATCACTCACAGTGTTACTCGTCATAAATTGAAAAACTATTTTGAAAATGTTGGCGGTGGGATAAAAAAAAAAAGGTAATTCACACAAAACTCCACTCCCTTTGTTGGGTAGATGGGATTAATCCTTGCCTGTCTATACAGGGAGTGTCTGCAGGAGGATCAGGCTGCATAAACAGAAGTAGAAGAAGAAAATGTTGGGGCTTGAATAGAAGCACTTTACCAATGGCTGCCACTTCAGCTGTTACAGACATCCTCAAACAGTGCACCTTGGACCTCAAAGCTTCCCGGATAACCTGTATGGAAGTGAAATGTAGGGTCACCCGCAGCAGCTGGAATAGGGTGGAATGGCGGTTAAACGGTGATGGCTGACTGGCAGAACAGAGCAGATAAACAGTAACTGGAAAGCTTTTGTAGTGTAGTGTGCAGAAAAAAATCATGTTGATTTCGGCTTTCAATACATACGCATGTGTTCATGTTTTCGCAATGTTGCATTCATATTTGAATGGATTACCATGCTCTGGAGGCAATGCTACATGTATACATGTATAACATTTTGCTTTCTCTTCAACACCTTACACATACTTCTGGCAATGTTTAACTGGTGTCATCAAGCTGCTATTAATGGGGGTGGGAGAGTAAGCTCTTGAGACTGTTGTCAACAATAGTTTGCTTTCTTTTGGTACATTTCACACCTTGGGAGAGACGGAGGGACTGCTCCCTTGCGAACAGCCATAGAGCTGCTCACATCTGGCAAAGATCCTTGCTGTTCAGGTGTGTGGTGAAAGAATTAACAGATTGGAAATAAAAAATTGTGGCAGGTCTGCTGCATCTGGTGAAGTTTCCATGTTTGAATGAGCTGGTACCACACATGCCTGATACTCTGGACTTGGCCTTCCGCTGTCGACGGAAGAAGTTTACCATTGAGGTGAGGGATGTGAAGAGTACAAACCACGTGTGTGTGTGTGTGTGTGTGTTCGTTCCTTCTTTAGTTCAGCATCTTCACTATTGGATGTGGGTAGGTTTGATTGCATGAGTAAGAGGAGAGAGTATGTGTGTATGTGATTGTAGGGAAGCGATTTCACAGAAAGGAAATTGGTACTGTGAATGATGCATAGAGAGCATGGTATTGCAGTAAGCAGTGTCATGCAACTTGAAACCGAGGGTCACTTTGACTCATGGTCTTTCATTAAATGACTCCTGTAGTCAAAATTACAACAACAACAAAATCAAATGCAAATCATTTAAAATATTTATTGTTATCGCTTTGGCAGACATAATTTAAGAACTTTAAACCGGAACAGTGACCTTTTTCATTCCAGTGAGCGTTTATCATTAGGAAAGATGTTAAAAAGAAAGGTTTGTAGTCACCATTTTGATACGATGGTAGAAGCCTTGAATATCTCAAGTTTATCACTGGAATTCAAAAGGTGTCAGAGTGTGTTCTGTTTGGTTCATTGAGAAGTTTCTGTGGACTTGGCTGATGTATATACATTGTGTAAATGGGTATGTAGAGAAGTAGATGTCCAAAACTGTCAAAACAACTTTGTCAGAATAGCGCAACTCTAATGTCATCAAACACCGAGCCCTATCGCAATGGACATGTTAAAAAAAAAAGTGTTGGCCCTTTAGTGACAAGTTTTGTCAAGAAGGAGGCACAGCATGCAGCCTAGTCCATGAATGCTGCACCACATTTGATATGCTATGCGACCACAGTGCACAGGATTTACAGCGGATGGATATATTTATAACAAAGATGAAAGGATTAAAGATGAGGATCTCCGGGAAATTCATGTGCGATCAAGAACTGATCATCAGTTGAAAAAAGAAAGAAGTTTGTCTTTACATCTGAATGGTCTTTCAAGCGTTCACATGCCTCATGTGAATTGGATATATTACGGTTATGCTAGCCAAGATGCAAGAGCCTCTACCATTGGTACATGATGAAAAATCATGGTGTTAAACCTTTACAAGGCAAAAGAAAATGAAACAAGAAGAAGAAGCAAAAACCAAATAAACAGAGCAAAACAAATATAGTTTTAACCCTTTCACCGCCAAAGGTGCCTTTTCGCGACGACAGGGCAGAGCGCCGACGTCGCCATGTGGCGACAGAGTACGGTGACCTTACTCCCGATACTCTCACGATCCAAGTTCATGAGATAAAAAGCCAGCAATAAACGTCATAGTTGGGGGATGGTCTGGCTCATGCTCACAGCCATTTGCTTTGTCAGAACACTATTCAGTTCAGTGTTTTATCGACATTATTCCGATTGTTTTTCCATTCACTATGACGTCACCACCAAGCACTTTACGTACTCGACCTTGCCGTACATTTACCACACATCAAGTGCTGGGAATATTGAATAGACGGTCAGTTGTTCCTAATACAGATGAAGAAGACCCAGATAGTTACAAGGAAACAACGATAGTGAGGGCTTGACCGAATTATTGCAACGTGAAGCGTTGGACCGTGGCCAAATAGTTGGGAGAGGAGGCATGCTGACGAGAGATAAGACTAGACGCCCACTTACTACCGCTGTGCCCCAGTGTTGTTGCGTTGAGCCAGCCAGCACTGACTGACTGTTCACTGACTGACTGATGGGTTATGTGAGGGGGCGAGCTATGAACTTCACACACGCTGTGGGCCGACACTTGCTGGTCGAGGTTGAAGGGGGCGTGGCCGACTGACACGTGAGAGGCGAGCCACAGAGACGTGTTGGGTGGGTTTTATGAATAGCTGAAGGGCTCTCAAAGGTTCAGAGACCAACAGGCACATGAAAGACTTTGGGTTCATAAAAAAATATTACTGTTGAGAGTGAAAGGGACGTGTGTGTATGTGTGTGTGTGTGTGCGTGTGTGTGTATGTGTGTGTGTTCCCTTTTTCTTTCTTACATGTGTACCAGTTAGGCATAAGCGTGTGTGTGTGTGTGTGTGTGTGTGTGTTCCCTGCTATTGGAGTAGTTGTGTTTGTGGCTGTTTCTTCCACTTTTCTGTTGGAAATATCATACTTTCTGGTCTTCAATTGTGAGTGGAGTATTTTTCCTCGCTTGTTGACAGTTTGTTGGCATTCTTTCTTCATTTGTTACGTTTAGAAAGAACATAACATTCTTTTTTTTATTTTGCATTTTTTTTGCACTTGAAAGTACTAAAAATTTGAAATTGTTGTTTACTTACCATTACTAACATGTTACGATATAATAAAAGTACAGTGTATCTCCTCCATTTACAAAAAATAGCATGAGAATTGGTTGTTTAGTTCCAGAGATATTTGCGTTTCACATATGCTGGTATAAAATAAGAGCATTTTTGGAAAAATGGCTGGCGATGGGGATTTATGCGAAATAGAATGTCTGGCGGTTGAAAGGGTTAAAGACATGAATGGGAGAAATATTGACAGCCAGTTAAGATGACATAACTGCAGACAATGGGGAATTACTCAGCACGCTGTATAAGTCAGTAGAAAAAAATGTATGTAGGCATGTCAACTTTTCCGTCTTTGATTGTATTACGAAAATTCACTGAAATAAACGTGCATATAACTTGAAATATTCAACAATGTTGCATTTCTAGTTTAAGGGATCTGTATATTACTTTTTGGACCCAAGATTGGTACTGTATTCCCCAAACACTCTAAGTGTCCTTTTAGCAAATCTGGGATCATCGGTAAATCCAAAGTATTAAACATACACATGAACAGAGAAGCACTTAATCACACATTCGTATTGATGATGGAATACTTCCCTTACCAAGGAGTTGTTGACCCAAGGTGCTACCAGCAGGCAGAAAAAAATCTGGGCTACATTTTGTCCCCATGCTTGAAAACAAAGAAAAAAAAGGAAAAACCTTAATCAGTATAGATCACCACACACTTCGACTTGTTTTCAAGCATACAAGTTGCTAAAGAGATAAAACTGTTGAACCCCGTTTTCTTTTTTTTTTATAATTTTTTTTTATATGGAACAATGATTTTAGCAAAATTGCAACAAAGAATTCATAAAATGACTGGAAATATTTGACTTTAATTTTCGTGTCCATCATAGACTTGAATAATGTTGTGTTTAACCGATTGCGCTTAGGCCGTCTTCATTGTGAGAAGTGTGACAAGTGACTGATGTGTGCCGTGTGCGTGTTTCAGAAACTTCACCTACCCCCTGAGCTGTCGGACACAGCCAACCGAGAACAGGATGAAGCCCAGGTGCCCATTCCGCCCTCCTTGGCATGTTCCACAGGAGGATCCAGTCGCCTGGACTTCTAACAGGATGTCCAGGTGTCTGCCCTGCCCTCCTGTGGATGTTCTACAGGGGGATCCAGTCCCCTGGAATTCTAACAGGAGGCTATCTAGGTGTCTGTCCTGCCCTCCTTTGGATGGTCTGCAAGAGGATCTATTCCCCTGGAATTCTAACAGGAGGATGGCCCAGGTGTCTGTCCCACCCACCATGTCATGTTCTACAAGAGAATTCAGTTCCTTGGACTTGTAACAGGATGTGTAACAGAAGGATGTCTGGTCATCTGCTCTGCCATCCATGGCCCTTTGCGGTCGGCTGGGCTGTAACCAACATTACCTTACCTTACCTATCCATGGCATGTTCTGCTGCCGCTGGCCCTCGTACATGGACTTTGGGCTCAGTGACCTTCTGTGTGTGGGAACAGTGATACGCCCTCCTCCCCTTTCCTCACCAGATTCCTGATTTTGCTGACCATGCTCTCTGACTTTGCGGCGGTGTGAGAAGCTAGAAGGGGGAGGAGAGACGTCGTAGAGTTGGGCGTGAAGAAGGGGGAGGAGAGACGTCGTAGAGTTGGGCGTGAAGAAGGGGAGGAGAGACGTCGTAGAGTTGGGCGTGAAGGGGGTCAGGGTTATAGTTAATGAAATCGTTCATACAGCTTGTGATCTGGATCGAGTGTGAACTAAATTGTGACATAGTTAAGAGGGAGAGAGAGAGAGAGAAAACTTGGACTGGAAATGCCAGTTATTGATTTCTTCGTCATCTCTTTCTGCAACACAAGGAAATGAATGGAATAGCAGTAAGAAATTTTCAACTGAATTGCTTTTCACAAGCAGATGGATGAGATGGAAATAAAAAACAAAAAAAAACCAAACAGAACCTATTTTTTTTCAATACCACTGCCACCCCTGCCCTTCCCCTTTCCCCTCACTGCCAGGGTCCTGCTAGTGGCATTGTTCCAGTGCTGTTGACTCTGGCTGTCCCCCTTCCCTCCACACACACACACACACACACATTCACAACCAGTTTGTCCTGTTGCAGCCTCAGTATCAGGAGTTGACTGGGCGAGGTCACTACCAGGGCGTTGTAAAGCAACCCATCAGAGCAGACACTGCACTGTTGCCCTGTCACTTTGGTGGTGTTCAGTGGGGTCCAAGACTTCTGTGATAAATGGAGTCCTGACAACACAGAGCTGTGAGAAGTTGGTCTGCCATGCCCATCGATGATAAAATGCATGGAATGTTTCCATTTAAAACTTGCCGTACTTGGATGTGATGCACCTTCGTTTTTCTTCATGTAAGTTGGTCTGTATGTGCACATGCCTGTGGACTTGAAATCTAAATGGATGCAGCTGAACGCATGTCACTGTGTGTGTATTGTCTGTAGAACCATGGTTAATTTGACAAGGAATAGTTAAGTGAATGTTTGTGAGCTTATGTGTACGTAAGCATGATGCTGGCTGACTCGGTGTGATCACAGAATTCCATAGTGGAGTTGTGTGAGAAGACAAATACTAATGATGAAGTTTGTAGTGTCCCATGGCATCAGGTCAGAGGGATGCCATGAGGAAAATTGAGGGTTCAAGGATCTGCACAGCTCCCTGTCCTCAGTCATTGGCAACAAGGTAGAGGTGCCTCTGAAAGATCTGCCCTCTGTACCCCTTTAGAGAAAGTGCCTCTGAAAGATCTGCCCTCTGTACTGTCAAGAGAAGTCCAAGGGAGTCATGGGGAGAATACCGAGAGACGTTCACTTCGTGTCGACTAGCTGCCTGCCATAATGGTTTGTCATGTTCCTTAACACAGATTTCAACAATCTAAAACAGAAATCAGGGGAAGGGGGAAACCGTAAATCAGGAAAAAAAAAAAAAAAATTTAGGTGAAAAAAAATATCAGGGATGAAAAAGAGAAGAACTAGCAAAGTCTCGGAATTCTGGTGGCATGTTCGGTGTGCTAGCAGACAACTCCGAGGTGACAAGATCTCATGTTCTTCCTAAGAGCAAAAGTTGCCATTTTGTCTGCCCACTTGTAGGCAATAAAAAAAATTCAGTGCTTCGGTATTGTGCATGGACGGAAAAGTGGATAACTTACTGATCAGCTCATGGTGTTGCAAGCTGGAAGAAGCTGGGAAGCTTGCTTTGCTCTGTTGAAGCAATTTCAGGGCCATATGGTACTGGATCTTACTATAAAGTGAGGAAACACATGGGAGAAGAGGGCAGCTGGAATTTGAGGGTGGGTTTGGGTGTGTGTGTGTGTGAGTTTTTTTTTTTTTTTTTTTCATGGGGTATTGGTAAGGGAGTAACCACTACCGCACTGTGTGTGTACACATATTTACACCCGCACTCTCCGGCAACATGGCAACACGTATGCCATTCTTTACCAGCTTTAATAAGATTTGATGCACATAATAAGACAATGAACAGAATGAAAATCGGCACAACACATGGACAACAAGAGGAGGATAAGTACGTGGAACCAACCAGTGTCCTTCACAGTAATCACACTGTACAAATCAGAGTCTACCCGCAGACAGCACAGTGCCGATCAAAACACTTCACATGTACCCAGTGCTCAGTGGACAACACTTAGAAACACACATACTGAGGAACATAGAACGTTCACATTCCAAACAGCATGAAACCAGTGTGTGTGGAGTTCTGCGGACGTGGACCGTGTGTGTGAGCATTATTCCTGCCAGGGTGTTTCTTGGGCCACAGGTTTGCCAGATGTTGTCAGTACAGGTCAGAGATTTGTCCGATGTTGAAACGGGCCACAGGTTCGCCAGATGTTGTCGCAACAGGTCAGAGGTTTGTCAGATGTCCTTAAAACAGGACACAGATTAACTGGATATTCTCAGAACAACAGAGGCGAAAACCAGTAGTCACCTAATACAGCCTGACATCAACAACACTGACGTCAAGAGTGACAGGATGTCATATGAGTGATCATTCTGTAACATCCGACTTGGACCGCCAACATCCAGACTACATCTACGTCAACCCCCCAGAACTACGATTCAAAGGAAAATAAAAATCCTGAAAGATTTGGCCTTGGAAAACACAGTGAGTGTCAATATCAGAAATACATCATCTTTGTGGCATAATTATCTTATATGTTTCACATACATGTGACATACAAGCAACATTTTCCAAAATCAAATGCACCAAAACATCATGGTATGCGTCATGCTAATCATGTGCTTTCGATACCAGTGTTCACAGTGTTGTTGAAAAGTTCACTCACAGTCCTTTAAAAGGACGAAAGAGAACCATCAACCATGACTACCCCAAAACCAATTCGCAAGACTATTGGAATGACGTGAAACGTTGCTAATCCTCATTTGTGGGGGTACTCTTAGAATGGTGTAATGCTGGTAATATTCTGTAAAGCTTTTTAGTCTGATTTTAATTGTCTGTTTGCCTCTACAATGACCAGCTGTACCTCCACACCTCTTGTCCAACCAACCAATGCCCCAAGCTCGAACAGACTGCCGGCATGTGGAATCAGTGCTACTCTATGCCTGTGAAAAGCATATGGATGTCTGTACTGTTGCTGTATTGAATGTCAGCTCTGCCTTCTGTCCTGTATATCTAGCAAACCTTTTTTCCAGGAAACACCCTCAGCACAGGATTCACTCACATCATACATCGCTTCAGAACTGATAAGGGTCATTTTTCATGTATTAACACATAAAATGAGGAAACCATACACATCTAAAGGAACTACGTGAAATTAGGAACAGCACACTCTGAAGGTTATACATGTACACATGAAATTAGGAAACAACACTTAAAAGTAAACTATTGTATGTACATAAAAGTAAGAAACAGCACACCTTAGGAAACGGCACACATCTAATGATACATCTTCATTTATGTACAAATAAAATCAGGAAACCACAAACATCTAAATCATTTGTGTGTACATTAAATTAGAAAACGGCACACATCTAAAGGTAAATTTTTCATTTATATGTACATAAAATGCAGAAACGGCACACATCTACGAGTAAATCTTCATTTACATACACAAAAACGGGGAACAGACACACATCTAAAGGTAATTCTTCATTGATGTGCACAAAATCAGGAAACTGGCACACATCTACATGTAAATCTTCATTTATGTTGGAAAGAGAAAAAAAAAAGGAAATGGGCACATCAAAAGGTAAACCTTCATTTATGTACACATCAAACGAGGAAACAGCACACATCTAAAAACTGTGTGACACAACACAATCTCTGCACACCAATGCCCCACGAAAATGGGCAGTATCACAGAATATTAGGGATAAAATGACATATAAAGATCACACCATTGAACATAGGAGTAAAATGAAAAAAAAAAACACTGACTGATAATGAAAAGTGTTATAACGGATCACATAGGCCAAAACAATAGGCTCAAATAGAACAGCAGTACTGACACGACACCCACAAAAAATTTAACAACCCAACAGGAAATGTAAGACGAGACAATGGATCTGCCATAAAAAAAAAAAGCTCTGTGAACACTGCCAGGTCAACTGAACACCCTAAATGATCTTTATCCAATCAACTGAAACCAGCCTTGTCACACTTGACCATTCCACATTTAACTAGGAGAGTGCTAAGGAGACGGCAGACCTCTGCCAAGGCTGAACAGTCGTCTTCAATTCACCCCTGCTCAGATTCTATCATAAACCGTCCTGGAGGCCCCCTCACACTCCCCCCCCCCCCCCCGCCCCCATGGTGTGGTTCAGCACCAAAGTTTAATGGGTTCATCCTTGGAGCACATTTCACCTCTTGGCCTAATTTTGTTGACATGGTTTGTGCGTCACCTTGCCGACAGACAGACAAGCCAATAGAAGCAGGTGAAAACATAACCTCCTGTATGGAGGTGAAAATTAAACGGACTATTTGCCTGGCATCATGCCTTTAAAATCCACTGGAATCTTACTCTTAAGCAGATTTATAAATTCCTTTTTTTGTTTGTTTTGTTTAAAGACTGTGTCTACATTTTGTTCAGACAAACATTATCTACTTAGGAGATGGCACATCCCAGAGGCAGGTGTGAATACGAAAATTCAGTGTAACGTAGTTCCCATCCACTAACGCCCAAGGCAGGTGTGGATGCTATACTTTATGGTAATCTAGTCCTAGCTAGCCACACTCCCAGAGGTGAGTGTGGATGTTAGAACTTCAATGTTACCTAGAACTTGTCAAAGAACACTGGTGTATGTGTATGTGTATTAGTGATAGGTGGTGATAGTACCCGTCTGCCACTATTCCCAAATCCCTGTCGGAACACGCAGAGATGTTAATCTTTAATGTGAATCGGTCCCAATTGGCCACACTCCTGACACATAAGGGTGTTAAATGTAACCCAGTACTCACAGGCCACACCCCTGCGGCAGGTGTGAATTTAACCTGTAATGTGACCCAGTCCCCACTGGCCACACCTCCAAGGCTGGTGTGAGTGCTTACCTTTAAGGTAACCAAGCCCCTGTCAGCTATGGCATCCAAGGCAGGTGTGGATGTAACCTAGTCCCTGTTACCCACAACCGCGAGGTGGGTGTGGATGTTAAAACCATGGTGTAACCTAGTCATATCTGCATCTGCATAGTCTCTAAAGAGACCTATCCTCATGGAATATCTTTCATTCACACTGTTTTGAAAGAGAATTCTCTGGATACAATGTAGATTCTATACAGAAGTTTCTCTTTGATGAAATCAAGCTGGCTTTTTTTTTCCCATGAAAACATATGTGCACAGTGGGAGGGAGGGGAAAGAGGAACAAGTTTTTGCATCAGCACAACAAGATTTGAGTTTCTATGCAGTGTGAAATTTTGCATTGGTCACTTGCTGTGGCTTTGTGTGTAAATGGGTTCTGTGCATGCGTGCATGTGCACAGGCATGAGTGTGCAGGCAGTGCACATGCTAGTGAATTACACGTACAGATACATGATTTCAGACCAACACTGGCACATATTAACCAAAATGGAAAAAATTACGACAAAAGTAGAACATGGCACACACATTCAGATAGGAACACAAAACTCGTCGGAGAGAAAGCTAGATGTCGCTGTGAAACAACTGGATTCATCATGTAATAGGAAAAAACAAAAACCACTTCAAAGACTGTCACTAAGATAACCTGAAGGTAATAAGCTAGTCACGACTGACACAAAATTATATAGAATACAGACTCGTGCCCTCCTTTCAGATTATGCTAAGCATGTGCTTAAGGCCACATGAACTAGCTTCTATTCTTTTGTTTTGAAATTCAACACAGCCACAATTATAACCTGCAGTACAGACTTGCACGGATCATTTATTTTGTAAAGAATCATGAGATCTGAAACCAACTTGCCAACACATTTAGCTCTTTCAAAACAAAATGATCTCACCCCCCATCCTGCCATTCAGAGAGACGAGAAGTAAACCATGGACATGATGATTACAAGACAGCAGGAAAGAGGGTGTTTTTTTTCTCCATTCTCTTTTTCAATGTTTTTGTAGTGTCATTAAAACAAAAAAGTGGAATGTCAAGTCCAAGCTCTGACATGATTAAATCCAGACAGATATTCAAACTACAAGGCACATTTTCATCATATCATGCAGCCTCACGGGTTTTTCTTTTTTGTTGTCGTTTGGGGGGGGGGGGGGGGGGGGGGGGGGGGGGGGGTGCGTGTGTGTGTGTGTGTGTGTAATCCAATTAATTTCTAGTTTGATGATCTGGATGGATTCTGTAAGAAAAAAAATTTCTACACGAGGAAGTATGGGAAAAAGAAGCACCAACACAGTGAATAATGGATCTCTACAGTCACAGAATGCCTCCACGACCACAAAGAAATGGCATGTGACGCAGGTAGAATTCAACAGCGACTTCCACTCACACGATGGGAAGCACAAACAACTTCAACCTGGAACCAGTAGCCTCTAAGTTTCACTATGGCAGCCAAAGAAAGTTACTGAACTTTCTAATCTACAACATCTGGCAATGATCAGGAAAACTAGCGAAGGTGACAAACCAATTTTGTGTTGTTCATCAAAGACGAATGACTGGACCAAGTCCAAAGTGCCTCAGCATGAATACACTGCATGTTTCTGTGCACATACACACACGTGTAGCTGTGACAGACGTCAAATCACAACAGACCTGGATTGTTGGAGCAGCACTGAAGTTTGTTCCCATCATTCCACAGTCTGTGATTCAGCTGACAATTTTAAAGCAAACAGCAGACATGGAAAGGTCAAAGAACACAAATTTCCATGATCCCTAAGAAACCCCCCCCCCCCCCCCCCCCCCCCAACTCACGATTTATAAGGAATGTTGGCAAAATCCATGATGAAATAGATGGCAACTTCTATGACGAATTAAATGGCAACAGCCATGATCCATGATTAATTTGATGGAATCATCCACAATGAATTGGATGACAACATCCACGGGCAAGGATAATTAGATGGCAGCACCCATGATGAATTAGCAACATCCATGATCCACTACAAATTAGACAGCAACATCCATCCATAACCCATAATAAATTCAATGGCAAAATCCATGATGAATTAGATGGCAACATCCATGATCAAGAATACACCAGACTGGGAAGAACGTAGTGTAAAAAACCCAAAGCATATGTACTTTCAAATAAAATTCAGATCAAAGCTCTTGAATCACATCAAATGAACATTGCTACATTCTCTTAGAATTTCATTGGGATAAATTATCACACACACACACACACACAAAGATCTTCGTATCAAAATGTTCTCAAGTTGAATGTGCTGCAAATTTCAACTGCTGATAAACATATGCTTCAGATTCAGGAACTGATCATAGATTAACCTCCTAACTTTAGAAAAATAATTATATATACATATATATTTATATATATGTGTGTGCATGTACATATATAAACAAACAAAACAAAACAAAAAACCCAGTGACCTCCGCTTCAAAGAAAACAACAACCAAGTATTGCACAGAAGGGTGTAAAACATGGTGGGTCACCTAAAAATGGCACACTTCTCTCTACTCCATGGGCATGGCAAAATGACTAGAATAAAGATGCTGAGGATTTACGATTCTTTTCATATTCACAGTGACAGGAATACACGAGTACATACCAACTACCTTGCCACAGTCCTTTTGTTTCCAGTGATATGGAAATAAGATAGCTGGATAGCAGGCTATTATACACACTGTACATGGCATCTCCTCTACATCCACCGACTGAGCCGGTGCAAGTCGGTACTTTCACACACTGTGCTGCAAACAGGTAATACTTTTGTTAGCATACATAGCACAAAACACCTGATTTGTGACCATGACCCTTAGGGACAATTTCTGCTCCTGCCCCTCCCACTCCCTTCTTCCAAATACCGTAATTTTCAGGCTGTAAGCCGACTGCACTCCTGCTGCAACTACACTGTTAGTAGCTCAGGCATGCGTTTTTTTTTACGATTCTATTCTCAAGACCTCTGGGTTTTCTTCTGATCTGGAACTGATCAGATAACTTTGAGAACTGAAGTTGAAATCCTGGTTACTTTTCACAGAAATAATGATTATTGCATGAACGGTATATAAAATCATCATTCATGATAGTTGACTTTAGCTTGATCCATTACTCGCTACTTATATACAATCAAAGCAAACATGCCCATTCAGGCGCCAAGCCTTTAATGCACAATTCCTCTGAACCTGTTCTTTGAGTGCCCAAGTGCATGTCAGTTTGCGCAGGTGCATACACCGGCTTATTCCACTCCTAATTCTCCCAACAATCCACAGGATAATTCGTATGCACATTTTGCGGGCTTCCAAATTTGCGCAACTCCACCCACTGATTTTCCCCCTCACCCCAACAGTCAGGAGTCGTTCAGTTGTTGGTCTGCACAGCCCTTTTTTTTGTGCGAGTCGCCAGTCAGATTCAGTCTGGGTATCCATCTCTTGTGTCAGCCCTCCCTCCTTTGCCAACGGCCATAATTACAAGTTCTGTTAGCCACTCACTGGAGGTTTTCCTGGGTGCTAGCCAATCAGCTCCAGGCTGTGTGATGTTTGCAACATCCTGACAGATAAAAGTGGCAGTTTTGTCACAGTACGTTAGACAGGCCAACTGACATTTTACATTGAATTCCATATACTGATATTTCCTGTTTGTATGCTAGATCATGGCATGTATTCTTCAGAATACACAGGCTTTGTCTTCACTTTTTCATGTTGCTCTCTTGGTTAATGGGTCTCTCCCCCATCCCCCCATTTCTGACGTTTTCTTGTGGTACATCATCCAGTTGTAGCTTCTGCATTGATTTAAAAGATTTGGTTTAAAAGAAATTCAAACAGTGAAACTTACATACCTGTGAGCTTTAGCCAGGAAAATACGGTAAATCAGAATCAATTTCATAGACACATCAACATTGTTTCACTTGTAATGTGCGTATGGATAATATCATCAAGGAATAAATGATGCTTTTAACACTTTGATTTTCATTTTTCCGCTTTGGGGCTAGTCACAGACAGGGGGTGAGTATAAATTTTGCCAGCCCTCGGTATAAATCAGCAAATGGTGTTGTATTGTATGTCCAAGTGTCTCCCGGTCAGTTGTGCAGTTAGTTAAAAGAACAAAATCACAAAAAAGTATGGAAGACAACAACAACAAAAAATCGCCCCAAAATTTTTGTTTCCCTTTAAGCTGAACAATAGGACTTTCCAGTGCACTTGTTCAGTCTGAATTTGTCACTCTTCACTGAAATCCCACCCACACCTGCTGCTCACACAGTGATGGACAAATGACCTCAATTGTGACTAATCATCAAAGACAATCAAAGTTCTGTCTTCCTCTTTTTTTTAATTGTCAAAAAATGACTTTCCTATGTTTTATGTCACATGCACACACACACACACACACACACACACACACACACACACACACACACACACACACAGAGATCTTTTAGTTGTGTATGTCATCAGCCAATGAAACCAAGTATTTGAGAATATTCCATACAAGCCAGCGAACGTTCACCTTGAAGCCAGCACAGGAGTGACAAGACACAAGCCCATGGCAGCAGGGATGAGAAAAGAGACCCTAACATGCAGCCTATGTCACAGGCTAACCAGTGCCCACCAAGGCAGCACCAGAGTCTCCTACACTGGCTTCTTCCGCCTCAGAAAAGGCTTACTGTTCTATCAGCTGATGAACTTCATCCGTGACTTCATGCACCCATCATCTCTCCAGGTTTCTACCAAGAAGCAGCTGCTGAGGTCATTATACGTAAGTCCCAAGGAAGGCCAAAGAGCCAGTTACATCTGTGCAGACACAAAGTCACAAGCCCATGGCAACAATCAAAGATCTCCGACAGCTTCTACACACACAAGACTCAGGCTGTCGAATTTCCACAACTGGTTTTCTTAGAAGTGTACTTAAATTTCAAGGGCACCAACTAACACAAAGAGTTTTTAAGTTTTGACTGGTCATATTAATTTCCCTATCCAATCCAAAATTTGGAACATAAAGATGTTGTTATTCTGCTTCTTCCCTAGGACAGTATCATTAACAAAGATACAGATTAAATTTTTCTTGAATCAGTCTGCCGAGTAGATGAAAGGAAACACAAGCAGGATGACTCCACAAAAGATACAAATCCAGCTGTACAATATGCGTGCACAAAGATCAGCACCAACAAATACGGTGAAACAAAAACAAAGAAATGTCTCGTAACACCTGTACATTGTCAAAAGGTTACACTGTGGAAGTGTACACAGACACAAACACACACACAGAGGTGGGAGAGCCAATTCTACGCAGCTACTTTTCATGACACAGTACACCAAGTCCCCAATACTCAGCACTAATTTTTCATGGCAATCTGTTTGCAGGTCATGCGGTGTGTCCACCGGAGTTATGTGCACAACAGACCCCTTCCAGAGGCATCACACAAAGCAGTCTGGCAGGGTTATCACCATCAGGGTGCCTGTGTCTGCCCAAAGTGCAAGTGCCAAGATTTCACACCAATCAGACCTGTAACACCATCAGTACTTTCACACTCTGTGCTGCTGCATACAGGTAACACTTTTGTTGCCATACGAAAGACTTTCTTTCACAACCAGTGTAATATGACACACAAGCCTACACTCAGCAGGCAGTGAGCTAATGACCATCACAGTGGTGAACTGTCGAAGATTCCACCAGGTCTAAGGGCTATCTCACTACACGACTCTATCATGGCATGACCACCACTCCATGCCCTCTGGCTAAGTGCTAACAACTCACTGTCCACGTGTTTACAACAGTCGCTCTACAGCATAATGTCCGTCCCATGTCCCTGCTACACACATCACACACTGTCTGTCCTCCTCAACTGACTGTCAACAACTGTTGTCACTACGGCACAGCAAATGACGCTCTCAGCAATGCTTCACTTTCGGTCAAGGAGACATGTGGTATGCAGACTGGTCCATCAACACTACACTACTAAATACTACCTGGCGATGATACCATTTGTACAGGAGATAAAACAATGTGTCAATAAATACACTACCAACATCCACACATCAAAACAAATCTCTCCCTTCTGCCTAACCACGATGTGACCTGTTTAATAAGCTGAACGACATCAAGGGACACACCATCACTAGCATCCACTTCGATCAGCTGACAACCAAATCCATATTACCCCTCTCCTTGCCTGACCAGCTCACTGGCTTTCATGGGCATATCAGGCTTCAGGTAAGGGGCCAAGTCCTGTCCATAAGGCCTGCTCCAAATCCCAAGTTTCCCTCACTTTAGGCAGTTACTACATATATCAGGCCTGCTGCAAACCCCAAGTTTCCCTCACATTAGGCAGTTACTACATACATCAGGCCTGCTCCCAACCCGAAGTGTTTCCCTCACATCAGGCAGTTACTACATACATCAGGCCTGCTCCCAACCCCAAGTTTCCCTCACATCAGGCAGTTACTACATACATCACGCCTGCTCCCAACCCAAAGTTTCCCCCACATCAGGCAGTTACTACATACATCAGGCCTGCTCCCAACCCAAAGTTTCCCCCACATCAGGCAGTTACTACATACATCAGGCCTACTCCCAACCTTAAGTTTCCCCCACATCAGGCAGTTACTACATACATCAGGCCTGCTCCAAACCCAAAGTGTTTCCCTTACATCAGGCAGTTACTACATACATCAGGCCTGCTCCAAACCCAAAGCGTTTCCCTCACAGCAGGCAGTTACTACATACATCAGGCCTGCTCCCAACCCCAAGTTTCCCTCACATCAGGCAGTTACTACATACATCAGGCCTGCTCCCAACCCCAAGTTTCCCACATCAGGCAGTTACTACATACATCATGCCTACTCCCAACCCCAAGTTTCCCTCACATTAGGCAGTTACTACATACACCAGGCCTGCTCCAAACCCAAAGTGTTTCCCTCACATCAGGCAGTTACTACATACATCAGGCCTGCTCCCAACCCCAAGTTTCCCTCACATCAGGCAGTTACTACATACATCAGGCCTGCTCCCAACACCAAGTTTCCCTACATCAGGCAGTTACTACATACATCAGGCCTGCTCCCAACCCAAAGTTTCCCTCACATTAGGCAGTTACTACATACATCAGGCCTGCACCCAACCCAAAGTGTTTCCCTCACATCAGTTAGTTACTACATACATCAGGCCTGCTCCCAAACCAAATTTTCCCTCACTTCAGGCAGTTACTACATACATCAGGTCTGCTCCCAACCCCAAGTTTCCCTCACATTAGGCAGTTACAACATACATCAGGCCTGCTCCCAACCCCAAGTTTCCCTCACATTAGGCAGTTACTACTTCAATCAGGTCTGCTCCCAACCCCAAGTTTCCCTCACATCAGGCAGTTACTACATACATCATGCCTGCTCCAAACCCAAAGTGTTTCCCTCACATCAGGCAGTTACTACATACATCAGGCCTGCTCCAAACCCAAAGTTTCCCTTACATCAGGCAGTTACTACATACATCAGGCCTGCTCCCAACCCAAAGTGTTTCCCTCACATCAGGCAGTTACTACATACATCAGGTCTGCTCCAAACCCAAAGTGTTTCCCTCACATCAGGCAGTTACTACATACATCAGGCCTGCTCCCAACGCAAAGTGTTTCCCTCACATCAGGCAGTTACTACATACATCAGGTCTGCTCCCAACCCAAAGTGTTTCCCCACATCAGGCAGTTACTACATACATCAGGCCTGCTCCTGACCCAAAGTGTTTCCCCCACATCAGGCAGTTACTACATACATCAGGTCTGCTCCCAACCCAAAGTTTCCCCCACATCAGGCAGTTACTACATACATCACGCCTGCTCCCAACCCCAAGTTTCCCTTACATCAGGCAGTTACTACATACATCAGGCCTGCTCCCAACCCAAAGTTTCCCCCACATCAGGCAGTTACTACATACATCAGGCCTGCTCCCAACCCAAAGTTTCTCTTACATCAGGCAGTTACTACATACATCAGGCCTGCTCCCAACCCCAAGTTTCCCTCACATCAGGCAGTTACTACATACATCAGGCCTGCTCCCAACCCAAAGTGTTTCCCTTACATCAGGCAGTTACTACATACATCAGGCCTGCTCCCAACCCAAAGTGTTTCCCTCACATCTGGCAGTTACTAGGTCTTGTCCATCAAGCCTGCTTCCATCCCATAGATTCCCTCAAATCTTTATGTCTAAGCCATGAGCATGCCTCGTGGCTTTTCCAATGTGCACCTAGGCAAGTCTGCACAGCATGATGCCTCCTTGATGACACTGAAACCAGCCGAATCCAACCTCATCTATACATTGATCACTGCCCGAAACATCTCTTCCCTTTTCTCTAATCAGCTCCTGACTATCAGTTCAGAATGAAAGGAAGAAAATTAAAATCACAGGCAAAAAACGTTGTCTACATGTACTACATAAATACAACACCACAGTAAATGTTCTTGTTGATAAAACACAGAGTCATTAGCTGCTTTAAAACGCCCTACAATTTCACCTAACATGCAACAACAGAAAAGTATAATATGTCTACATAAAACCTCACACAGTATTTTCATATGTAATAAAACAAATAACAGATTATGCACAACCCAAAACGGATAAAAATTGCTGGGAATATAACGAAGGTAGATTTCATCACACTTTTATGGGTATGCACACCAACATTCTTCTCATATGTAGTAAACCGATAATTTATGCAACCGATAATTTATGCATGATCCAAATCCAAGGAACAATTACTTGGAACACTACAAAAGTGTTTTTCATTTACACATACATGTACCAGCAGACACCACACACACACACACACACACACACACACACACACACACACACACACACACACACTCACTCTCAAATTAACACTGATATATACAATCGGAAGGAAGGAAACTCAAAAAATTTAAAAAGAACATACACAGATGGTCTGTGATGGTAGAATTCAACCACAGGGGAATAGGGATGTAGTATAAACACACAACCCCCCTAAAAACACTGACATCCATAACAACCTGTAAAACAAAACAAAAAAATGCCACATTCAATCACCCCTTCATAGCTCTCAGGACGCAGGGCAATCGCAGCATGGTGCTGAGGGCGACCTTTCAGAAGATACAATTGTCAGCTGCCTCAATGCACCTCACAACACCACTGCCACTGGAGACATCCTACCTTGCCCATGACATTTCATTCCAGAACCTTTGCCCCCACCAAACCCTCCATCACTATATCAGCAACAGTTCAGCCCCAAGCACTTCATGTCCTCTGTGAGCCCACCCCCGGGGCAGATTCAGTGAACAGGTTACCGTCATCTAACTCTTCACTACTACAGTCTTGAAAGAGAACTATACGATAAGCACCACTGTGGTGAAAGAGTTTTCCATAGACAGTTTACCTACAGAGTCTTTTGGGTGTCTTGCCTCCCGCAGATACACATGCGCATTCAAAGGAAGGCCTGTGAACTAGCAGGAACTACAGACGATGACAACACCACCAAGAACTGGGTTCATTGAATTTTTTTTTGTCCACTGGTTTTGCAACCTCCCCCCCCCCCCTCCCCCCCCCACACACACACTGCAGTCCCATTTCTGACAAGCACCAACAGGGTGATCTGATCACATTCAGGTTAAATGCATTCCATTTAAGATGACTGTCAAGTGGGGAAAACCATCCAATAAGCGAGGGAGAGGAGGTGCACTACTAAACTCTCTATATCAACACTACCGCCTCTGGAAAAAAGACTGATGTTAAGGTTGAGCGCCAAAGGGACTGGAACCTGTAACGCTCAATCTCAAATTTGGCGTTGTATCAAAGTGCTACCCAGGCACTAAACTCAGAAAGACAGGAGGCCTTTAAACCATGCAGAGGAAAAGACAGATGCATGAAGAAGAAAGTTCTCTCTCTCCACTCGGAACAAAGACAAAGAACAAAGACGAGTCGAACACTCTGCACAACAACTGTAATGACAGAGCAGTGCATGAACTCTGGGGGAAAACTGTCACTGCTATGAGATGATCGGGGACGAAATGTTGGGGATAGAATTGTCTGGCAACAGAATGTCCTAGGCCTGTTACAAGAACAGAGGCGGCCTATTGCCTTCCCCCTCCCACTCCCCTCCTTCACCCCCACCCCCATACCCACCCCAAATCCCCACTACAAATTTCATGTACACAGATACTGGCTCACAGCGGAGGGATAAGACACGGAGGTACGTATGTAATTATTGGTCATGCTGGCCGTACATCAATCCATCGATCACGATGACAACAGTGGTATCATTGGGATCATCGACCTGCCAGCTACAATGGATGCCGCTATCATTTGAGTTCTTTTCAAGGAGTATGGTCTGGACAAAATCACACCCATGCATATCTGAGAAATAAAAAAGATGCCTTCATCATGCTTTTTGTTGTTGTTTTTATGTTTGTTTTTCTTCTAACCCCAGCCCTTCCTCACTTCTGCTCAGAGTGAGCTTTTCATGTTGCATGATGAACGACAATGAAACAGGAGACAATATGTGGAAGGAACATTCACTAAGGTTGACAGGGGACACAGGAGAGGAAGCTGCAAAGTAACAGGCTAACAACAGGCTCGAATCAACATTTGAGAGATGGATACAGGTTAACCCTGGACTGATGTACGTTCATTCACCTCTACAAGGAGCATGGTTGGAGAGAGCGTACAGGTAAACAACGGCACAGGTTGACACTACAGAGAAGTGTACATTCACTCAAGTTTACAAGGGCTCTACACTAAAACTGGAGGGAGATGTATTTCATTCATTCAGGTTGACAAGGGGTACAGGTTAACCCTGCACATTTGCTTACCCCAGAATTACTATTTATGAACTTTCTGATGAAAAGGCGAGTATTTCCAACAAAGTATGTGTCCACATCTTCCAAATTTTTGTGCAAATGGGGGGGGGGGGGGGGGGGGGGGGGGGGGGGTGGGAGGTGGAGATGGAAGCTGGGGGTGGCATCTTCCAAATTTTTGTTAAGTGGGGGTTGGGGGGGCATCTACCAAATTTGTGTAAAAAACCAGTGAAGGGGGGGGGGGGGTGGGGGGGGGGATGAATTTTCGCCTACCACCACACAGCAGAGGGAAGGGGGATACCTAATCTTCCAGTAACCACAGCAGAATTACTTTGTCTCTATACAAATAACTTTCAAACTTGATGCATCGGCATACTTTGGCACAAGTTCATGCGTTCTACCCAATTCTTTTTTTCTTTTTTTTCTGATATTTCAGGGCCTGTGCTCCCTGCTACGGTTCCAAGGTATTGAGTGTATCATCAAAACTTCATTCACAGTCAAACATTTTGTGCACTTGAGCTAGCGAGAACTGTCACTCTTTGGTCAAGGAAAACACAATGGTCACACTCCGCATGTGAAATGACTGCTTAGGAATTTCCTCTCTAGATTTTTGTTTTGACTTTTTTTTCCCCAGTTCATCATCCTCATTGTATGTTCGCCAAACAAGTGTACAAGTGTACAGTGAAATCATAGGGGTAAACAGGTCTGACCCTGGTGTACATTCACACGGATCAACAAGGGGCACAGGTTAACACCAGCAAGAAACGCCTACATTCAACTGGGTTAACAAGGATTACAGGTGAACACTACAGAGGATTGTCCACACTCACACTGACTAAACAGGGGTACAGGTTCACACTGGACTGGGAGGTGGGAGCCGTTAAGAATGGGTATAGGATAACAACAGAGGGTAGTTATGGGTAAAGGTTAACAACAGAGAGTAGTGCACATTCACCAAGTTCACAAGGGGTAATTCATTCAGGATTACAAGTGGTAAAGATTAACACTGAACAGGGAGGTGCGGTCATTCAGGTTAATAAAGGATACATTTAAAAAAACACTGCAGAGGTGCACATCCACTCGGGTTCATGACGGGTACAGGTTAACACTGGACAGGGAGGTACAGTCACTCGGGTTAATACAGGGTAGAGGTTATCACTAGCAATGGATAAGAGGGTGGATGGACACAAATTCATTTGGGTTAACGAAATGCAGATGGACACTTTACAGAGGTTCAACAAATGACACTGGTTAGAGGCAGGTGAGCATTCATTCAGGTTAACAAGGGGTATAAAGTTAACACTGGGGAAGGGCAATACACATTCCCACATGGCAGGGTAACAAAATATTAATCTATGACATGAATATTCTAGAAAACACACACACACATACACATGTATAAAACTCTTAAACAGTTAACCAGTAAACTAATTTTCAGTAGCAGCCATAACTCCAAATACATGCTTTCAGGGATATGTCAGAGAACAGTAAAGAAATCATCATCTGGACAGAAGATTATGGAGAAAAACAAAACAAAATGTAAACAGACTGAAAGGCATGTGCAGGAGAGCACTTCCAGTTAACGTGTTTGTAGCCCTCCCCTCCTTCCTCCCCCCTCCCTGACTTCAGAGGGCATATCATAGGTGGAAGTGCTTCAACACAAATGCCCCAACCCACTCTTTTTTTCTTTGAGAGAATGTAAAATGAATATTCCAATGACTATAGGTGCCACTCCCCCTCCACCCCTTCCTCCCCCCAACATGAGACAAATGCTCCAATGACTAGAATCATTTTCTCCTTTTCTGTAACGATGTGACACAAATGCTCAAAAGACTAGAGTCACTGTTCTCCATGACAGACAAATGCCTCGATGACTAGAACCTCTTTCCGCCTTCTCTGTTACGATGTGACAAAAACACTCGTTGACTCAAGTCACTGTCCTTTGTGACGATAAGATACCAATTCTGCAATGCAACAATGTGAAGCGATTGGTCCGATGAAGCGTTTATTTTTCTTCCTCTTTCAAGGCATGAAATGACGGTACCTATGCTTCACCCAAACAGGTCACGCGTTCCTTCTCTGTGACAGCATCTCTTCCCACGTTTCCTACCCCGTAACTTGTCTGCTGTCTTTCGAAGCAGGATTCATTGCAAACTCTGAGGGAAAACTTGCTACGCTATCAAAACATTCAATTAAAAAGAACAAAAAAGATAAAAAATCAAATGACTAATAACGTTAAAAAGATGACTAAACACTCCCCCCCAGTGGTGATGTTATGTACAGCTGTGCAATGGAGAAAGCCACAAGCCATGCTGGGCGATGTTACACAGGAGGACAAACGTGCCTCCTCTGGTGGGCTGCCTCGTGATGCCCTCATCTTCATGACCCCTTGTCTTCGGCCAGCACTGACACCACAGTCTGGTTTCATAACTATGAGAAACGGCAGGTGGCTAGCGTTGGCTTGTGGCAAGCGAAGCAAGAGCAAAGCTGAGCAAAGAAGTGGAGTACGGTTTCATAACTATGAGAAACGGCAGGTGGCTAGTGTTGGCTTGTGGCAAGCGAAGCAAGAGCAAAGCTGAGCAAAGAAGTGGAGTACTGTTTCATAACTATGAGAAACGGCAGGTGGCTAGCGCTGGCTTGTGGCAAGCGAAGCAAGAGCAAAGCTGAGCAAAGAAGTGGAGAACGGTTTCATAACTATGAGAAATGGCAGGTGGCTAGCGTTCGCTTGTGGCAAGCGAAGTAAGAGCAAAGTTGAGCAAAGAAGTGGAGTACGGTTTCATAACTATGAGAAACGGCAGGTGGCTAGCGTTGGCTTGTGGCAAGCGAAGCAAGAGCAAAGAAGTGGAGTACGGTTTCATAACTATGAGAAACGGCAGGTGGCTAGCGTTGGCTTGTGGCAAGCGAAGCAAGAGCAAAGCTGAGCAAAGAAGTGGAGTACGGTTTCATAACTATGAGAAACGGCAGGTGGCTAGCGTTCGCTTGTGGCAAGCGAAGTAAGCGCAAAGCTGAGCAAAGAAGTGGAGTACGGTTTCATAACTATGAGTAACGGCAGGTGGCTAGCGTTGGCTTGTGGCAAGCGAAGCAAGAGCAAAGCTGAGCAAAGGAGAGGAGTACCAGGCTGCTTTTTTTTTCAACAGCATGGCTACCTCTTCCAGCTCTAGTGCCGGTCGGAGACTTACAAATCTGGTCACTTTGTGCACCAATCAGAGGAAGTCATTACTGTAGGACATTTCCTCTCACAGGCAACAGAGCCCCGAGACACTCTATCCATTTCTTGTCAATATCTCACTCCGCTTGGTGTGAAGTTGTGCTATGAAACGCCGCCATTTGCAAACCTTCTTGCATCTATGAAGCTCATCTCTGCACAGGGTGTGGCCGAGCCAGGCAAAGCCCGAATGAGCAGTGGGAGTAACGCCACAAAAAGAAAACTGAAGATGACAGTTCAAAGAGAAAATAAATGCATCCAAAAGAAAGAAAAAAAGAGGCAGATGTGACAATTTTCAATACATTTGAGTGCTTGAGATGCCGATCGACATCCCGCATGCCCCGTGGCATACCAGCAGTTAGTAAGAAACCCTCACCATGTGACCTTCTTGACTTGACTGGATCACACCTTGAGTCGCTGCCGAATTTCTGCAGGAATATCTGATGTGTGTGTGTGTGTGTGTGTGTGTGTGTGTGTGTGTGTGTGTGTGTGTGTGTGTGTGTGTGTGTGTGTGCATAGGCACTTATTTAGACATAGGATGTGAAGATTTATTGATGCCAATGTCAATGGAAAAAGTACATCCAAAATAGTTATGCTTGAAGCTACATGCCTCTCTCCATCTACTGATCTAAGCCCGTAATCGTTTCTTCCCCTTACTGAAAAAAAAAAAAAAAACAACAGAAATGCACAGCAATAACTCACAAAATTTCTGCTAAGAATTGCTCAGAAGGAAAACAACAAATAAAATCAGTAACAAAGAAAATCAGCAACAGATACCGACATCAGAATTTCACACACTGACATGCGCACATGCATACACGCACACACGTATGCTTGCACACACACACACACACACATACACACACAGAGAATTATCTCATGGGGTTTGGCCATGACTAGGAATATGTTAAAGTGACTGGGCATTATTCAGAAAATATATATCCCCCCCCCCCCACCCCCAGTTTCAGTGTAAAATTTATGTTGTATTTTTCAAGGAACCCATCAAGCATCATCAGATCACTTCCAGATAAAAATACTGAAGAAAAACTGTTCCCCTGTACCTCAATGTGGCAGTCTTGTTCTCCCAATGAAATTGTGCAACCCCACCTCTACCTACTGCCCCCCCCCCCCCCCAAAAAAAAATCAACAATCACTCTCTCACTCACTAAGACACATACACAAACACAGACACACACACTACAACCCCCACAAAACACCACAGATTCACCTTCATGACCAAACCAGTCAGAGGATATGTGTGTGGTTTTCCTCCCTCAAACCACCAGTTAACCAATCTACGACAAAACTGGTGGGAAGTAAGTAACCAGTGGATATCCATGTTCTCACTGCTCATCACAGACGATCAGAGGCAAGAACCCACAAGAAATTCAGGCAGTTTCTTGTTTTTTGACTCGTCTGCCGCGCCTGTCTGTCCCCAGTGCGGGAGTCCAGTGAGTGTGACAGGATGGAGGGGTTCTCTGTGTGGTACATCATATCCCTCCCCTCCCCTGTACCCCCTGACTCACTGTGTGGCCTGAAGTGTCAGTCAGAGAGGAACTACAGCAGTGAACAACCACAGTCTTCAGGGTGAGATGGAGGTCAAAGGGAAGGGGTGAGGGGGGGTGGGGCGATGGTGGGTGGGTGGGTGGTAGTGGTGACGCTAACAGCCGCTAACATCACAGCTGGCGTCAGTGACCCTCTGAGGTCAAGGCCGTTAGGGACTGGATGGAGGGTTCCCCCAGTGTGCGCTCATACTCGCATAGAGCCTGGTGCACAAAGTCATACTGCTCGTGGGTCTGGATCATCCCGCCCCTGCAACACAGTCACTCCATTTTCAAACACGAGCCAAACAGTGGGCATGCTCCCTTGCCAAGGAAAGACAGGAAACTGAAATACAATTCACAGACCTGAAATGACATGGAAATTTTAAAAAGTCACTTTGGAGGTATGATTACTATGGCAACAACACTGAGGGTTGAATTTAGTGCCTTTATCTCCCCAAATTTTTAGAGGCACCCTGAAAGACCAAGGTAAGGTTGGAGGATGACAGTACTTATTTCAACAGGCAAGTATGAGACAAATGGTGCATAGGACAGCGTGGATCTCCATTGAGGTCCAGTAGATCATGGATCCATTTCTGATTCATACCCTGACCATGGACCCACGGTAACATTTTAAAGATGCGTCCTAGGAACATACGCCATCTTTCTACCAAGCTTTGTTAAAATCTGTTCAACAGTTTCAGCATGGTCCAGCTGACACAGACAGACGAACCAACAGATGTCTGTGAATGTAAAAGCTTCGAGGTCAAGGTGTGTCAAGACAATGCAAAGCATGTGAATGCCATACCTGTGCTTCTTGCCAAGTTCATATACCATGGCTTTAAAGAAACATACATTTCAAGGCTGCCAAGACACATAAAGTATCCATACAATATGGAGAAAAAGTACAAACCTATATCAACAAAAACCTACACAGTCCTTCCTACCCTTTCATACAGGTCAAACTCATACCACAAACGTCACAGGAACGGGCAAACATTTCTTTTTATAAGAATCATTGCGCTGAACTTTTTGAATTCCTGTAACTGCTGGACTCCAGGACCCTTTGGAAAATATACCATTATTAGTTTTTAAGGGGAAAAAGCGCTTTGGGAAAAAAAAAAACAACATCACTTTATCTGCGTAGACAACTGCAGTGTGCCATTGTACGCCTCATACTGGTGAGAATGCTTGAACATACAAACATGGACAAAATTGAACAGTTGGAAACATGTAACGGAGTCTGTGCGTTCAACAGATGTACACACTGGATGATCTATGCTAGGATATGTGTAAACACTGACACTGACCATGACTGATGTACACACTTGATGATCTGTGTTTTGAGCCATGTAAACACTGACACTGACCATGACTGATGTACACACTGGATGATCTGTGTTTTGAGCCATGTAGACACAACCTTGACCATGACTGATGTACACACTGGATGACCATGTTGTGAGCTGTGTAGACACTGACCCTGACTATGATTGATGTACACACTGGATGACCATGTTGTGAGCTGTGTAGACACTGACCCTGACTATGATCGATGTACACACTGGATGACCATGTTGTGAGCTGTGTAGACACTGACCCTGACTATGATCGATGTACACACTGGATGACCATGTTGTGAGCTGTGTAGACACTGACCCTGACTATGATCGATGTACACACTGGATGACCATGTTGTGAGCTGTGTAGACACTGACCCTGACTATGATCGATGTACACACTGGATGACCATGTTGTGAGCTGTGTAGACATTGACCCTGACTATGATCGATGTACACACTGGATGACCATGTTGTGAGCTGTGTAGACACTGACCCTGACTATGATCGATGTACACACTGGATGACCATGTTGTGAGCTGTGTAGACACTGACCCTGACTATGATCGATGTACACCCTGGATGACCATGTTGTGAGCTGTGTAGACACTGACCCTGACTATGAACGATGTACACACTGGATGACCATGTTGTGAGCTGTGTAGACACTGACCCTGACTATGAACGATGTACACACTGGATGACCATGTTGTGAGCTGTGTAGACACTGACCCTGACTATGATCGATGTACACACTGGATGACCATGTTGTGAGCTGTGTAGACACTGACCCTGACTATGATCAATGTACACACTGGATGACCATGTTGTGAGCTGTGTAGACACTGACCCTGACTATGATCGATGTACACACTGGATGACCATGTTGTGAGCTGTGTAGACACTGACCCTGACCATGATCGATGTACACACTGGATGACCATGTTGTGAGCTGTGTAGACACTGACCCTGACTATGAACGATGTACACCCTGGATGACCATGTTGTGAGCTGTGTAGACACTGACCCTGACTATGAACGATGTACACACTGGATGACCATGTTGTGAGCTGTGTAGACATTGACCCTGACTATGACTGATGTGTACACTGAATGACTGATGCTGAAAGTTGTGTATACAGACACAGACCCTGACCATGATTAATGTACACAAAGTATGATCCAGCCTTTGAGCTGTGTAATCACAGACACTGACCATGGCAGAAGTGTGCACTGGATGAATACCATGTGTAGACACAAACCATGACCTTGACTGATGTATACACCACATGATGAATTCTGTGAGATATGTAGACACAGACCATGACCTTGACTGATGTATGCACCAGATGATGAATGCTGTGAGATATGTAGACACAGACCATGACCTTGACTGATGTATGCACCAGATGATGAATGCTGTGAGATATGTCGACACAGACCGTGGCCTTGACTGATGTATACACCAGATGATGAATGCTGTGAGATATGTCGACACAGACCGTGACCTTGACTGATGTATACACCAGATGATGAATGCTGTGAGATATGTAGACACAGACCGCGACCTTGACTGATGTATACACCAGATGATGAATGCTGTGAGATATGTAGACACAGACCATGACCTTGACTGATGTCTAGACTGCATGATACTTGCTGTAAGATGTGTAGACTCTGACCTTCAGTATGACTGTAAGTCACAGGTACAAACTGGCTGACACAGTATGACACCAGACCCAATATGCCTTTATATAGGGAACAAAGATGTCTTAGAATCTGAGACTCCAACATACATCACCTTGTACGCTGAAAATTACATTAATTAAAAACCTCTCAAGTTCTTATAATGGTGCACAGAACACTCATGTGATGCATAATACACACAACCCCAAAAACATACCAAGAAAAACAGAACACCATCACTCATCCATACTTCTCTGCATTCCTCTGCATCAGCTCTCTCAACAGTGTGAAAACACCTGGTGACTTTTGGCCCATTAAACACACAGCAGAAAATTCCTAGCAGAAGTAACACTATTTGTACTTTACCCACACATGAGGTTGACAGAGTTAGAGAAACAGGAATGGAGAGAAGGGAGTGTAGGGGGGGGGGGGGGGCGGGGGGGGGCAGCGAGGGGGGACTGGAGGGGACAGCAGGGACTGACCTGTCTAGTCTCATGCCACACACAATGCCCAGCACGTCCACTGAATGTTCTTCCCTCAGTTGTCGGATACCAATACTGATGCCCACGAAACAGCCTGTCCTCCCAATGCCAGCACTGAAACACACACGCAGAGATAGAAACTTATGTGCACGCACACACACACGCACGCACGCACGCACGCACGCACGCACGCAACACACACACACACACACACACACACACATGCACACACACACACGATAGAAAAATACAAACATGACAAAAAAAACACATACAAACACACACACATGTATGCACATTTACATGATAAGCACACACACACACGCACAAACAGATGTATACACATATCTCAAGTTAAACACAGATCCTCACTGCACATTCACATACACACGTTAACACGAACCATAATTTAATTAGAAACTGCTTCTTCGTTCAGGCCACTACACTTCACCTCTGGTTTTGTTTTTTTAACCCCCTCTCAGCAACTCTGACTTATGTTTGTAAACAAAGTCAGATCTGTTTCTGAGGCAGATCAAACTCAAACTTAACCCTTCAACAATGATCCTCAGATTTCTGATCAACAGAAAGCAATTTTTACAGGAGTTTGAAAGAATGTCATTGATGTCATACTTATAACCTCTTGAAAAAAAATCTGCACATTGGAAAAGCTCCTTGAATTGTTGGATAACCTACAAATGGGGTCATAACACTGACAATTTTGGATGTGACAAGCTACTTCCTGAACCATGGCAATCAACGAACTTGGTGATAATAACCTGAAAAATAAAAAAAAGGTAATGGCAACCTACAAATTAGGTGATGACAATCTAAAAACAGGGCAATGACAAACGTACAAACTGGGTTATGTTGACCTGCATGCTGAGTTATGATAGCAAGACCACGCACACACTGCTAAAATCATCAATGTGGATCTGGAGCAGAAGCCATCTTGGATGCACAGCAGTGTGGACTAAAATGTAATGCAAGATTCCCAGAATCACCTTCCAAACATTTTACATACTATACTGATTAATGATGACAATTACAGGTAAGAGTGAATAGATCAGAAAATGCAATTACTGTCATAAAACTCCTGGAAAAAAGGTGACAAACCCATCGATAACACTCTCACAAGGCATCGCTCCTCATGAGAAACAAACTGTCACTTTCACACTCACAAATGAACCCTCATGGTGCAAGCAGTTTTGCCGCCAGACTTGACAAAGAGGTGGTTACCTGCAATGCACAACCACAGGGCCACGAGGCGTGACGCTGTCTGTCCTATAGCGGCGCAGTTCCACCTCCTTCACCAGCTCCAGCAGCATGCTGGGAGAGTCTGGAGGCTTATGGTCTGGCCAGGCCGTGTACCAGAAGTGGAGCAACATGCGTGACTCCCCATCACACTGCAGACATACGCAGTACACACACAGATAGACATCCTCAATCACATTACCACTGGGTGATGTTGTACACAGTGCCTGTTTGGCTATGTGCATGTCTTAAAGTGATTGACATAATGACGGCCAGAGTATGTACCAAGTGTGAACACAGCTTCTCTTCGTACTGTAGATAAGATAAGATAATGTTGCTTATAGCCCAGCCGACCGCAAGGGGCCACATCAGGGCTGTCACCACGTTAAAATCAACTCACAAGTCATTAAAAAAAAAAAGTAAAAAAAAAAAAAAAAAAACCTTTCACACATCTCTTTAAATGACATCTTCTAGAAACGCACCAGAAACTTCATTAAAAATCTTTCTTCCGTAAAATCTTAAATCAGATGAAAAATGTTAATCTCTCTCAAAAAGTCAAGGATCACGTCAGGCGGGACATCCCTGAACAGGATCTTCATGGACTCTGCGGTAAAATGTTTGTGTCTCACATCGTGCAAGTCCCAACACTCTAAAAGAATATGTTTCATTGTGAGTGGCACATGACATGGAATGCACCACGGAGCTTCTTCACTCTTTAAAAGGTAGGAATGAGTAAAATACGAATGGCCGGTGTGCAGCCGGCACAGAACCGTTTCCTCTTTACGACCACCAGACGTAGATGGGAGGAACTCCTTAAGGTTTGGACGGATCCGAAAGAGTTTGTTATCCGTCTGGGTATTCCAATCCTCCTGCCAGAGGTCTTTCACATAATCATTAATTTTGGGTTTCAGATCTGAGCAGGGGATATATATGTTGGACAATTTCTCTCTTGTAGCATTCTTGGCTAAACGATCAACCATTTCGTTACCTCCGATGCCAACATGACCAGGAACCCAAGCCAGAATAATGTTGTAACCATCCGCTTTCATCTTCGTACTGTACACACATATACTTAAACACTGCAAACGAAATTGATAATGTATAGGTTCTGTCATTTTATGGCTAGTTTAGCAAGGGGTAACTTATTTTGGTATAACTTGCATTCTGCTTCCCTGAATATATGAAAAGGTACTAATTTTAGTATGATTTATACAGTGTTCTGTTCTCCTGAATACGCCAGTACAAGTATTAGTACCATTTTTACTGTGTTCTGTCACCCAGAGAACATCAGTGATATTATCAGAACAATTTAAAGCTGCGTTCTGTCCCCTGAGTACAGAAGTACTAATATTGGTAGAAACAGTACTGTGTTCTGTCCCCTTGAGTACATCAGTATTAATACCGTTACAATTTACGCTATTTTGTTTCTTTGACAGTACATCAAATTCTAATATTCATAATGTCCTCCCAGCCAACATAAATAGCTGCATATTATTTAGCTTCAAATGGCGCAGTCATTTCTAGGGTTTTGACAAGTAAACATAAATTCCATGAACCACAAAGCCACTCTGCAGACAAGACGCAAAGACAAAGAGATTTATAAGGAGAAAATAAGAAGGAAAAAAGTATGCAAGAAGACAAAAACTTGAAAAGGAAAGAATGGAAAGAACAAAATACAAGACAGAGCAGAAAAAAGCAACCAAGAAAGAAAAAAAAAAAAACAGAAAAAAACCCATCAGCCATTAAAAAAAAGAAAATGAAGCCTACCAAAGAAGATAGAGAAAACAAAAAATGAAAGCAAAAACAGAAAAGAAGAAAGCAAAAAAACAAACATTATTCTCCATTCTAGGGGAAAATAATTACATGTTCCATTTCCCTCATCCTACCCACCCCCCTCTATCCTCACCCATCTCTACACTGTTGCCTATGATCTGTGCCACTCTGTGGGTGATCTCAATGAGGACACCCACACCTACTGACCTTCAGATGGAGGTGTCTGACGACGAAGCCTTTCTTCTGAATGATCTTGGTGACCGTGACCTCAATGTCCCCATAAATCCCATAATGTTCCGGTAAGTAGTTCTCGCACTTTGGCTGAAACAGAACATCCTCAGTGATTCAGAAAAAAAAAGAAGAAAAATCCTCGTACTTTGTTTGAGACAAAAAAATCCTCACTAGATCTGAATGAAAGAAAAATCTTTGCACCTCTGACAAGACCTGTTTACTCTAGAATTGCTATTGGTCTACTTGTTAACAAAAATTAGTGACTTTATATAAAGAATGAGAACTGATCTTCCATATTTTTGCAAAAGTGAGAGGTGGGGAGTGGAGAGTGATGGAGGTACTGTTCTCACCTCCATTATGCAGCAGAGGTTAAAGGGATACCTGTGTAACCTGATCTTGTGGAAACTGCAGTAAAATAAGGTTCTTCCAACACAAATCACTTTTAAATATGATTCATCACCTTACTTTGGCATACATCCATGCCCTGTCATTGTTTGTTTTTCAATATTTCAGGGCCTGCAGTTGTCGATATTGTTTTAACGTTTCAGTATCTTGCTGAAAAAGGAGACACAGCTAAGTTGATTTCGTGTTTGAGAGTTAGCCAGAGTTGCTGCTCTTAAGTCAAAGCACAACAAGAAATCACCATGGTTTAACTCTGCAAGTGCATTTACTGCTTAAGAACGTTTGTCTCCAGATTTTTTTTGTTTTTTTCAACATTTTTTTTTATAGTTCATCCAACTCATTGAATGCGCATAAAGTACATCGAAATCAAATATGTACACAGATCTGTTTGGTTGAAACAGAACATCCTCTGCGCAGATCAAAAGAAAATCCATCCTCTCACTTCGGTTGAAACAGAACATCCTCACCAGATCAGAAAAACAACAACAAAATTCACACTTTGGCTGAAACAGAACATCCTCAATAGATCATAACAAAAGAAAAATCCTCACTCTTTGGTTGCAACAGAACATCCTTACTAGATCAGAATATAAGAAAATTACTTGCACTTTGGCTGAAACAGACCATCCTTAGTAGATCAGATCTGTATTGTGTTGTTCTGTATTGCACTGTCCAGTGTTGTGTTCTATTATACTATACCGTATTTCATTGTTGTGTACTGTTCAATATTGTACATAATCTAATGCATTGTACTCTAATGACTGTACTGTATTGTACTACATTGTACTGAACTGTTCTGTTTTGTACTGCATTATGTTGTACTGCACACTATCATTCTATACTGTACTGAATTATATAATACTGTGATATATTGCACTGCATTGTACTGTAGTTTACTGTACTGTTTTGCATCACATTGTACACCACTGTAATGACTGTACTATATTACACTGTAATGTACCGTTTTGAATTGTAATTTTTTTGTACTTGGCTGCATGTAATCTACTGTTTTGAATTGTAATTTTTTTTTTACTTGGCTGCGTGTAATCTACTGTTTTGAATTGAAATTTTTTTTGTACTTGGCTGCCTGTAATCTACTGTTTTGAATTGTAATTTTTTTTTGTACTTGGCTGTATTGCATTGTAATAAGTCTACCACATTATACTGTATAACACATTATACTGTAATATGCTGTTTTTTTTATTTTTTTACTGTAATATTTTGTACTCAGCTATACTGTCATCCACTGTATTATCTTGTACTATATGCACTGTACCACATTCATGTCAGTCCTCCTGTTTTCCTATTCCCTAACACCTGCACAGACAGACTCATGATTAACCCGTTCGCTGCTTGAAAATGTTACAAACAAAGGCTTTCCCAGTGCCAGGGAAATCTAATGATTTGGGGGTAATAATTAACAAAAAATTCTAGCTCAGAAACTACAAAAGATATAACAATGAAATATATATGATTTTTGAAGGAAATTGAATGAAGATTTTGAATCTGGGCTTCTTTTGTTTTAATTTTGATAATAAAAAAGTATTTAGGCAATTAGATTTGGATAGATTTTTTTGCACGATCAAAAGCATATGTATTTACCACTACATCTTCACATCCAAACAAGAACAAAAAGCAAAAAAGTTGAAAATAAAGTTTGTATTGTCACACTACACCTGTAAATGAAAGTAACACAGTTTAGAAGTCTATCAAGACGCTCACACTCTATGCAGACAGGTCAGTCCACGACCATGCCCCCCTCTCCCCACCACGCCCCCCTTGCTGGACTTCAACCCTCTCTTTCACTGCTCCTCTTCCCCTACCTTTCCCTCTGCCCCGTGCCACGCCGCGAGCAGGCCGCGCTCCCCTCTTGCGCTGACTATCACGTCACTGACCACTGGCACGCAGTGCAGAGTACACACTAGGCGAGTTCGTTCGACGCTGGCAAACCAGTCAGCTGAACACACATTGAGGTCACACAGCCCGACACAATAACTGACGAATACGGTCGGCAATTCCATCACTATCATCATCTCACCTTCATGCTCGAGTGAGTCGTTGAATAAAAGATTATTGTCTTTGTCAAAAATCATTAGCAGAGCCTGCTCAGCTGTGTAAATATGTTGATTTGGTCGCTGCGCTTGTCGAAGGTTGTGCCGCCATCTTTGCAAGCGAGACAAAGTGCTGGCTGGTCATCCAGTCAGTGATGAGAATAAATGGGCTTTCCCCTCACGTGTGGTCATTTACATATCATTTTAATACTACAGACATATAAGGCTTACTACGCACACTCTATTTAAGTCCGTTGATAGAAATAGTAACGAATGAAAATTCAAGAAAAATGCATGACGTCAGTGGACGGCCCATAGGCACTGGGAAAGCATTTTTAATGCGGCGTCGGCTGACGGCTTAAAGGTTAAAACTCACCTTGCTTACACTGGAGTGGCTACAGATTTAAAAAAAAAAAAAAAAAAAGCGAATTATCAAACAAAGGGGAAAAAAACCTTCTCTGTAACACAGTGTGTTCTACTCTGAACGCTCGATACTCACTTTGCTCTTTTCCTTGAGTTTGGTGATCATGACGATGATGGGGCAGTAGAGATGCCAGACCATCAGCCAGAAGTCTTCAATGGTGTGAGCCATTGGTCCCTGAGTGGCCACGTAGGCGTGCATCTCTCCTTCATAGCCCTGTGGACACAGTACAACAAACCAGAAATGCAGGCCAGGACCGCTTGTTCCCCATGTGGCGGGTGGAGATCCACAAGACAGACCCACCTCCAAGGGGTGGGTGTAGTTAAAGAGTGGACTGGTTACAGCCCCGCTACCCTGTCGTTTATGACTAAGGATTAAGATCTGTCGGAATGCTTGACTCTCCAGTGTTGGCTGATGGAACACTCAAAGTACTGTGAGTGCCACTTGTCTCCCCTTGGGTCAGCTGAACAGACCCCTAATGGGGTGGACTGCTGGTAAAATTACTGCTACAGACTGCAAGACAATTCTGTCTTGTTTTCAGCTTTTTCCTTTCTTTGTTTTTGCTATGTATGAAATGTAGTGTTCTTGCCCTCTTTCTTCATAAATTCCAATGTTCCACTGATCCGTCACCTGGTTTATAATAATGACAGAGGGAAATGGGACGGAGGAGGGGGGAGGGAGGGTAACATCCCTTCCTTTTAGTCTCCTTAACGTTATTTTCCCTTCCTTTTAGTCTCCTTAACGTTACTGTCCAACACATTCATTGACTACAGGTAAAGGTGTTTTCATACAGAAGGTGATAGTAACTGACCCACAAATAGTTATCACTGATGTGTGATGATAAATACAATGACAAATCCATGAACATTATTAGCACTGACATATGATGACATACATGATAATTAGTCCGTATTCTCAGTCAGTATCAATGTATGATAAAAAAATACCATGACTTATCTGTACAGTACTGATTTATGATGACAGAGACACAGCAACTCTTACACACTTAGCACAGAGATACGACGGCACAGAAGCTAACCTGTATATAGTCAGCACTGATGTATACAGACACAGCCACTGACCTGGACATAGCTACTTTTCTGTATATAGTTAGCAATGATGTATGATGACAAAGCAACTAACCTGTATTTGGGTAGCGTTAATGTATGATAACTTATCAACAAATTCATTTATAGTTAGCAATGATGTACGATGACAAAGCAACTAACCTGTATTTGAGTAGTGTTGATGTATGATAACTTATCAACAAATTCATTTATAGTTAGCAATGATATATGATGACAAAGCAACTAACCTGTATTTGGGTAGCGCTGATGTATAATAACTTAGCAACAAATTCATTTACAGTTAGTAATGATGTATGATGACAAAGCAACTAACCTGTATTTGGGTAGCGTTGATGTATAACAACTTAGCAACAAATTCATTTATAGTTAGCAATGATGTATGATGACAAACCAACTAACCTGTTCATAGAGATCATTCAATTACAATGACACAGCAATTAAGTGGTATTTCGTACTCACTGATGCATTATGAAATAGCCACTAATCTGTACACAGTTCGCACTGATGTATAACAACATAACAACTAGCCTATATACAGTTCGCACTGATGTATAACAACATAACAACTAGCCTATACACAGTTAGCACTGATGTACGATGACAAAGCAAAGCAACTAACCCGTATATAGTTAGCATTGATATATGATGACAAAGGATCTTGGTCAGCATCGGGTAATACCACACGTGTATGCTCATCTGGAAAGAAATAATAAATTCAATTACTTTACATCTCAAAAGGTCTGTAAACACAAAAGAATTTACTACCCCCCCCTCCCCCCCAAATTTTTAAATTATAGATCTTTCAAGACATGGTGTAGTGGTGCAAGTGTGTGTGTGTGTGTGCGCGTGTGTGTGTGTGTGTGTGTGTGTGTGTGTGTGTGTGTGTGTGTGTGTGTGTGTGTGTGTGTAGGAGCGCGTGCATGCATGTGTGTGGGTGTGCACGCATGAACGTGCGTGTGTTGTGTGTGTGTGTGTGTGTGTGTGTGTGTGTGGTGTGTGTGTGTGTGTGTGTGTGTGTGTAGGAGCGCGTGCATGCATGTGTGTGGGTGCGTGTGTGTGTGTGTGTGTGTGTGTGTGTGTGTGTGTGTGTGTGTGTGTGTGTGTGTGTGTGTAGGAGCGCGTGCATGCATGTGTGTGGGTGTGCACGCATGAACGTGCGTGTGTTGTGTGTGTGTGTGTGTGTGTGTGTGTGTGTGTGTGTGTGTGTGTGTGTGTGTGTGTGTGTAGGAGCGCGTGCATGCATGTGTGTGGGTGTGCACTCATGAGCGTGCGTGTGTTGTGTGTGTGTGTGTATGTGTGTGTGTGTGTGTGTGTGTGAGACAGAGGGACACAGTGAAAGAGAAAGGAGACAGAGAAAGAGAGAGAGAGTGCGTGCATGTGTGCATGCGTGCGTGTGTCTGTGCGTGTGTCGTGTGTGTATAGTGTGTGTGTGTGTGTGTGTGTGTGTGTGTGTGTGTGTGTGTGTGTGTGTGTGTGTGTGCCAAGTGGTTATTTGAATTCAATGACCAATGTGATTCGGTTTTGCCCAGCAGTAGCTAGACTCTGTCATAATCAATACTAACATTCACCCATGTCATTTAGTTTGGCAATCAGCATCTCAACTAGACTCAATCATAAGCAATATCTACATTCAGTCACAAGTATCATTTCATTTGCCAACCAGCATCTAGATTCAATCATCAGTCACCAATGCCACCCACTTTTGCCTAGTGCTAGGTATATCCAAACCCACTGAAAACTGCCGAGCAGTCTCCATAGTCAATCAACATCTCAAGAAAGAAAGTATCTTCAATGGCGCCAGGAGTTTTGCTACAGGTTCTTCGTACCTGACCCAGGCAGTTTATCGGGAATGACAGTTTTATAATTGTTCTTCATACTTGACCAGATGCTTACTGGTAGTGATAGTCTTATCACAGGTCTACATACCTGATCCAGATACTCACTGGGAATGAAAGTCTTATAATGGTTCTTCATGCCCAACTCAGACACCTACTGGGAATGATAGTTTTGTAACGGTTCTTCATGCCCAACTCAGATAATTACTGGGAATGATAGTTTTGTAACGGTTGTTCATGCCCGACCCAGATACTTACTGGGAATGATAGTTTTTAAACGGTTCTTCATGCCCGACCCAGATACTTACTGGGAATGATAGTTTTGTAACGGTTCTTCATGCCCGACCCAGATACTTACTGGGAATGATAGTTTTGTAACGGTTGTTCATGCCTGACCCAGATACTTACTGGGGATGATAGTTTTGTAACGGTTGTTCATGCCTGACCCAGATACTTACTGGGAATGATAGTTTTGTAATGGTTGTTCAAGCCCGACCCAGACACCTACTGGGAATGATAGTTTTGTAACGGTTCTTCATGCCCAACTCAGATACTTACTGGGAATGATAGTTTTGTAACGGTTCTTCATGCCTGACCCAGATACTTACTGGGAATGATAGTTTTGTAATGGTTGTTCAAGCCTGACCCAGACACCTACTGGGAATGATAGTTTTGTAACGGTTCTTCATGCCCGACCCAGATACTTACTGGGAATGATAGTTTTGTAACGGTTGTTCAAGCCCGACCCAGACAACTACTGGGAATGATAGTTTTTAACGGTTCTTCATGCCTGACCCAGATACTTACTGGGAATGATAGTTTTGTAATGGTTGTTCAAGCCCGACCCAGACACCTACTGGGAATGATAGTTTTGTAACGGTTCTTCATGCCCAACTCAGATACTTACTGGGAATGATAGTTTTGTAACGGTTCTTCATGCCCGACCCAGATACTTACTGGGAATGATAGTTTTTTAACGGTTCTTCATGCCCGACCCAGATACTTACTGGGAATGATAGTTTTGTAACGGTTCTTCATGCCCGACCCAGATACTTACTGGGAATGATAGTTTTGTAACGGTTGTTCATGCCTGACCCAGATACTTACTGGGGATGATAGTTTTGTAACGGTTGTTCATGCCTGACCCAGATACTTACTGGGAATGATAGTTTTGTAATGGTTGTTCAAGCCCGACCCAGACACCTACTGGGAATGATAGTTTTGTAACGGTTCTTCATGCCCAACTCAGATACTTACTGGGAATGATAGTTTTGTATACGGTTCTTCATGCCTGACCCAGATACTTACTGGGAATGATAGTTTTGTAATGGTTGTTCAAGCCTGACCCAGACACCTACTGGGAATGATAGTTTTGTAACGGTTCTTCATGCCCGACCCAGATACTTACTGGGAATGATAGTTTTGTAAGGGTTGTTCAAGCCCGACCCAGACACCTACTGGGAATGATAGTTTTTAACGGTTCTTCATGCCTGACCCAGATACTTACTGGGAATGATAGTTTTGTAACGGTTCTTCCATGCCCGACCCAGATACTTACTGGGAATGATAGTTTTGTAAGGGTTCTTCATGCCTGACCCAGATACTTACTGGGAATGATAGTTTTGTAAGGGTTCTTCATGCCTGACCCAGATACTTACTGGGAATGATAGTTTTGTAATGGTTCTTCATGCCTGACCCAGATACTTACTGGGAATGATAGTTTTTAACGGTTTTCATGCCTGACCCAGATACTTACTGGGAATGATAGTTTTAACGGTTCTTCATGCCTGACCCAGATACTTACTGGGAATGATAGTTTTTAATGGTTCTTCATGCCTGACCCTGATACTTACTGGGAATGATAGTTTTTAATGGTTCTTCATGCCCGACCCAGATACTTACTGGGAATGATAGTTTTTTAACGGTTCTTCATGCCCGACCCAGACACTTACTGGGAATGATAGTTTTGTAACGGTTCTTCATGCCCGACCCAGACACCTACTGGGAATGATAGTTTTGTAACGGTTCTTCATGCCCGACCCAGATACTTACTGGGAATGATAGTTTTTAACGGTTCTTCATGCCCGACCCAGATACTTACTGGGAATGAAAGTTTTTAACGGTTCTTCATGCCCGACCCAGACACTTACTGGGAATGATAGTTTTAACGGTTCTTCATGCCTGACCCAGATACTTACTGGGAATGATAGTTTTTAATGGTTTTTCATGCCCGTCTCAGATACTTACTGGGAATGATAGTTTTTAACGGTTCTTCATGCCCGACCCAGATACTTACTGGGAATGATAGTTTTTAACGGTTCTTCATGCCCGACCCAGACACTTACTGGGAATGATAGTTTTGTAACGGTTCTTCATGCCTGACCCAGACACCTACTGGGAATGATAGTTTTGTAACGGTTCTTCATGTCCGACCCAGATACTTACTGGGAATGATAGTTTTTAACGGTTCTTCATGCCTGACCCAGATACTTACTGGGAATGAAAGTTTTTAACGGTTCTTCATGCCCGACCCAGATACTTACTCGGAATGATAGTTTTTAACGGTTCTTCATGCCCGACTCAGATACTTACTGGGAATGATAGTTTTTAATGGTTCTTCATGCCCGACTCAGATACTTACTGGGAATGATAGTTTTTAATGGTTCTTCATGCCCGACTCAGATACTTACTGGGAATGATAGTTTTTAATGGTTCTTCATGCCCGACTCAGATACTTACTGGGAATGATAGTTTTTAATGGTTCTTCATGCCTGACCCAGATACTTACTGGGAATGATAGTTTTTAATGGTTCTTCATGCCCGACCCAGATACTTACTGGGAATGATAGTTTTTAATGGTTCTTCATGCCCGACCCAGATACTTACTGGGAATGATAGTTTTTAATGGTTCTTCATGCCCGACTCAGATACTTACTGGGAATGATAGTTTTTAATGGTTCTTCATGCCTGACCCAGATACTTACTGGGAATGATAGTTTTGTAACGGTTCTTCATGCCCGACTCAGATACTTACTGGGAATGATAGTTTTGTAACGGTTCTTCATGCCTGACCCAGCCACAGCCACTTTCTCTGGATGGTTCATAGGAATCTCCTGCAACACAGAAACCACCACATCAACCACATCAGTGTGACCATCCGCCACACCACCACCACCACACAGATGTGACTGTCCATGACCCAATGAACCGAAGGTCATACCTGATCACTTTGTACTGGTAAAGATATAGTCACATGTCATCTCTGGTCTTTTTGTACTGATAAGAACACTGTTGCTAGTCAAATCCAACCATTTTTCACTGGTAAAAAGAAAGTCACAAATGACATGTAAAGCACAGGTAAAAAGAAAAATAGAAAGAGAAAGAGAAATCACTAGTCAATTCTGATGATTTTGTACTGCTTAAAGAAAATAGTCTTGAACTGGTAAAAACAAAAGGATCGCACAATTCAACTTCTCACTCTACCCTCTGTGCAGAGCATTGTTGGGATCTTTTTTCGTTTAGCCATTCTCAACTCAATTTACACTTTGCTATCACACTGATCTTGGATACATCGTCACCTTCCAGAATTTCTGGCATGATTCAGCTATGTGATTACCACCAGCTACACACATCATCAACAGTGCCAAGCTGTTGGCTTGAATGGCCCTCTCCACAAACTACAGGACCTTCAAAGCAAGGGCTCAACTTCCATTGCTCTTTTTGATTATCATGTCACGGCAATTGTTTGGGGAGCTTTGATGATTAAAAAAAAATATTAAAAAAAAATGAAAGCAATGAAAAATGAATCACCTGTCATGAGGAACGTCTCAACAATTGGATTCTCTCGCGAAATGGTAGAAGTTTCATCCATGCCTCTTTCCACCGTTTGGTTCAAAGTAGGTCTGCAGTTTTGTTATCTTAGCATCTTCTTTGAAAAGCTTCTGCTGTCAAGCTCTTCCCGGAGTTTCTTCCTACTCTTACTAACAGGCAGGCAAACCAACCAACAGTGAGTCAAAATGTCCTCATCTTGGTAGAAATAATAAGTATTGTTCTGTCAACAGTGACCTGCCTGATCAACCCAATGACTGACTGATCAACCCAATGACTGACTGATACACTGACTGCATGAAAGACTGGTGGAAGCAATAGGTACTGTTCTGCTTACCTTTCACTGAGTAACTAACTGATAAACGGACTGTCTGAAGGAAGGATTCATACTGTCTACAGCCAAACTGATCTTGGAGGCCATCACTGGAAAGGGGTTACAAACATGGCTATTTTCAAATTGAACTTCAACAACAAAATCAAGGGCTGCTTTCTTAAACAAAAAGAACTGATCAAAATCCAAGTTTTCTTGATGTTAATCAAATATTATTTCAGTTAAAAAAAAGGACCTGTTTTACTGTTGACAGTTCCTTAAGTGACAGATAAAGTCTTCGCCTGTTTCTATTAGATGATTTGTATTGTGGTGTAACTAGAATGAAACGCTAGCCCATGATCGTTCTGATCTCATCATCTGCAGTCAGAGGTACACACTTTCGACACGTCACACACATGAAGAAAGAGAGGCTTGTGCACAGAAGGCAGATCTCTTTCACTGGTTCCCCATCCTATCCCACCCCTCAGTCACAAAGCAAGCCAAACTAAACAGTCCATTTTAAACAAACTTGGGGAAAAAAGACCTCAACAGCTGTCCAAATTTATTGTTCTACAAAAAAATCAAAGAAAAAACAACAAAAAGACTGCGAGATAAATCCCATTTGTGACAGTCATTTCAACACATCAACATTGATGCACCTCCTAACATGACAAAAAGTGAAATACTACCAAACTGAAGAACATTTAACTGTCTCTTCTCAGTTTTTTTTTTTTGTTCTTTGTTTTCGTCTGTATCTTACACACACACACTTACCCAGAACTCCTCATACAGGATTTTGGTATTTTTGGCAGCATTGCGCAAGTCTCGACGACTTAGTCTGTTTCCCGCAGACATGAGGTACTCTAAACCAGAACTGGAAAAGAGAAGTGAAGAACACCTTTTTATCTCAAACTCATCCAGTACAGAATATTACGATCCAACGCTCATTTAACCTTACAATTACCAATCGAATCGTAACCACAATTTTTCCAAAACTTACAATCACCCACACAGGAAAACCACATGGTTAATTTCCGTACAAGTGATTCAGGAATGGCTGAGCACTAAGAAGCTAATGCACACACACACACACACACACACACACACACACACACACACTCACACTTCACTGACAAATGTGTGTGTATATGTATGTGTAGGTATGCGTATATGTGTGACTGTGCATGTGTGTATAGTCAAAGCTATGTGTGACTGTGCATGTGTGTATAGTCAAAGCTAAGAAGAGGAATGGCCACAAGTTTTACCTCTCTTTTGGAGGCGTTCCGTCCCATCGGCCAATCTCTGGAGAAGGCTGGAGATCCAAAGTCAGTGAGGCATTGGATCCTCGCCTACTAAAGACAAAAACATGAACAGCTACACGCCTGGAATTAGTGAGGGATGATAAAGGATACCAAAGAGAGAGACCTAGACACAAAGAAAACAGATGCACACAAAGATGAATTGGTGAGGTCTCAAAACAGACACTAACAAAATGACCAAGGCATGTAGATAACTAACATGTAAACACTCACATGCTTGAAATCTGTGGGGAATGAGCACAGACACCCACATGATGACCAAGCATGTACAAAATACAGACAAAAGCAGTGACATGTCTGGAATCATTGAGGAATGACTACAGACATGAAATGAGATTACCACATCAAGTACAAAACAAATGCAGTGAAAACTCAAAATAAAGACACTTCTAATCAACAGTCATCTTCTAAGAAATGTTTTGTTTGTTTGTCTATTTCCTTTTTTTTTTCTTTCTTTCCTTTTTTTTTTGATATTCATTGTCTCTTTTGTCAGCGATTGAATTAAGGCTCCTATTAAGACTACAAGTTTTAGGAATTTTGAGGGAGATGGGTGGTTCCCATTCATGTTTCTAAGAAGTTAGCACTATGGAATGAATAAAAGAAAGAACAAAAATTATATATTCAACAGTCAGTTTGGAATGTTGCCGTAGAAAAGATTTTGTCAGCAATAGATATGATTAAGAGATTTCATACAATTGTCAGATAGAATCAAACATTATTTAAGGTTATGTCAAGGGTAGTTTTGAAATTACAAAAACCGATGCATGGATGAGAGACCATATGGCAGGTTTTATAGGAGTTATGGAGTGCCTTAAAAGCAAATCTCTGGGCCACTCTCCAATACAAACTGCTGCTTACTTCCCTTGAATTCAATATCTGCAGCTTTTATCTCCCTTGAATGATTCTGAACCTGTTTGCTGTGAGTATATTCTTATTCCAAGATTTTAACAAGATTTTTGTCTCCTCCCCTCTTCCCTTCCCCCCTCGACTTCTAAAAAAAAAAGGTGTTTTGTAAGAATCTTTTCTGGGAAACAGTACCTCATGACCCTAGAGGTTTTCTTAACTCACTCCACTCTGACCTCTGCTGCAGCGGACGTCCTGTGCACAACGCTTTCTCTCCGATATCCACTGTAGCAAATCGCGCGTTAGCATATTTTTAGAGTGAACGTCATGCAGAGTCATGGACACTGAAGTGTGCCATGTGTTAGTCTCATTATCATAGAGTAACCTTTCACCAGGATGTCATGATGTGTTCGCTGACCACTAACCTATTTTTACACCAGCCCAGTCCTTTGTTTGGAGTCAGATCACAATGGCATTCAGCCTACGACTAGTGGTGTGAGAAGCTGACAGGGAACACGTGTTTACAGTTTACATGAAGCTGTTGAACTTGTTCAAACTGAAGGATCAGACCTTGAAGATATTGAACACGATGATGACAGCCAATTTAGCCCATCTGCAGAGCGTGGAAGTGCATTGGTAAGTGAACATGGTGAGAGAAAGTGAGGAGTATTTTTTTGTGTTTTCAGTTGTGGTATATTTTTTAAAGTTTTTTTTAAAGAAAAATGTGTACAAACACCCAGCACAGAGAGGAATGTTGAATTTCATACCGGCCAGCAGGGAGTGAGTTAGAGATGAAACATTTTCTTCAATTTCTAAGAAAATTCAAACCATGGTAAACATGCTGTATAACTTGGAAGAAATTCAAGGAGCCTTTACTTAGTAACAAATGCAACTAGAAAACTCCATATATATTGAAAACATAAACATTCAACCATTATTTTGTGAAAGAGATGAGCTCATACCCATGAGCTAAAGAGACGTGAACGACTAGCTGCCAAACTGAAGCAGTCACAATAAAGTCTTAGACCAGCATAGATTTTGATTCCATCATCTTTATCACCTTCACTGATGGGGGAGGGGGGGGGAGGGGGAGAAGGGAGGGAGAATAGCCTCAAATTCTGCAGCTCTTCACTCCCTGCTCTCATGGTGACCTCAGTTCGGCTGTTCTCCGCATTGTGAGTTCCTGTCCAAGTTGTTTAAATCACAGAGTTCAAAGGCAGAGTTGTTGAATGGACATGCTGGTGGCATCCTCACTGGTGGAACATTCCCTCATACTGGCTCAACAACCATGCAATTATTGTTAACATCTAGGGGGGGGGGGGGGGGGGGGGCTTTGGTAGGTGCTATCCCGAATATATTTGATCAGAACATGCACGATCATATCAACTGCTCCCTGGGGACTGCCAGTATTGGGGCTGCCACAGGAAGCACCCGGGTGTGGCTGTGTACAGGAAAGCTGAAGTGAGAAACACAGGCCCAGAGCTGCCAACACCCCCCCCCCCTCCCCCCCCTTCATCAATTCCTTTAGCAGCTTATTTCAGTAGTCTTCTAAACAATTTCAGCAGTATTGCAGCATCAATAACTGACAACTTAGACTGGTAGATTTATACAGAATCCTATGCTCAATTTTGAGCCAGAGTAATTTCTTCAGGAGATCTGATGTTTGATGCATTTTTGGCACCTCGTAGATAAGGTGGGCGGCTGAATTTGGAACACCTTGTAGTGGGGTGAGTAAGGCTGTGGGTACACCAAGGTGAGACAATATTACAACAGTTTTATTTTGACAGGATGCAGGAAGATCCTTACATGTGGCTCTATAGCATGCAACAAATTAAGTAATAAACTATGAACAATCTGTGGTAACCAGCAGCTCTGAATACCACAGAGGTATGAACAATCTGTGGTAACCAGCAGTTCTGAATACCACAGAGATATCAAGGGAAAATGAGACAACTTATTCCCCCCCTCCCCCCAAAAAAAGGTGTACATGTGGCAGTGATGATGACCGAGAATATGAAAGACAGCGACAGTGGACGGCACGCGAAAACGATAAAACTGTCCGTTCTCTATGCCCCTCCCCTCTGGGGGGAGGTGGTTTCCAGCAAGTTGATACCTACCTCTCCAACAGTCCTTTACGTTTGACACGGATGGGCTGGGCAGGCACAGGGGTGGTGACGTACCCCACAGGTACAAAGACAGGGGCGGCACAAGGCTGGATGGCCAGAGGGGAGCCTGTATCGGGGGCCACCACATCTGGAAACAAGACATGCTGCTGCTGCTGCGGTTGCTGCTGCTGATAGATATGCTGGCTGCCCAGACCGTTCGTGGCACTGGTGATAGGAACGTTGTCTTTGGCACGGCAGAAACATGCGTACGTCTGCAAAGGCATAAGATTTAGTTTCTGGGACAAACAAACACATAACTGAAACGTCAATAATCAATTAAATAAGTTAGGGGATCACCTGCGTGAGCGAAAATAATTTCCACTGCTCCTATGCTTGCTTCTGACAATAATCTTACCAACATCCAGAGGGGTGGCAAACATTACGTCACCCTGCTCTCTAGAGGTTGCGAAGAATGAATGTACACACAGCATTCACAAAGGTATGTCAAAATCATACAAAGATATTCTCATCCATACAATATGTGAGAAACTGAACTTTAGTGTAAGTGTGAATCATTATTATATTTAGAACTGGACACATGAGACTGGTATCTAACCCTGAAGAATCGAAAACAAAAACCAAGGGCTAAGAAAACAAACTAAAATAACACACACACACACACACAAAAGACAAACAAAAGAACAAAAACAAATAAACACACCACACAAAAATGGGGAGAGGGAATAGGGGGAAGGGGGGGGGGGGAGTACACAAAAAAGAAAGTACATGCTCCTAACTACTGCTCATAAAGCCTTCCCTGGGTTGTGTGATCATCATTTTTTTTTAACTGAACTCAAGGAATTTCATTGAATTTGAACAATATGAGCGAAAAGATGCTTCAGTAGAAGACTGGGTGCAGTTTAAGCAATCACTGTAACAGAATGTCATGTTAAAAATCATAAAATGAGAAAAAATGATAAACTGGTTACTGCATTTCATTTGAATGAATGCACAATGTTATCTATTCTGTGCATAGCGCACAACTGGGTTACAATCTTTTTCTAAATCATTATAATCGTATTTCCATCATACGCACATGCTCTTCTATACTGTAGCTATGTTTCACCACCTATTGCAAGTGTTTCTTAAATTTAGTTTTAGCCTTGAATTATCTTCAAACTCTTTTAATGAGTCTCAAGTTTTTAATACGATTTTCTATCGCATTTTAGGTGAAAGAGGTACTGTCTGCAAATCGACTAATCTTGAACTCTTGTGTCCAACATATGATGTACGGAAAACAAAATTAGAGACCAAGGATAACTATATCTATAACTATATCTATAACTATAGGGAAACCAAATCTTTGAGTAAGGCTGAGGATAACAACATCACTATGCACAGAAACAAGACCGAGAACAATACCGCTGAGAAACATCATTTCATATTGGGGAAACAAGTCTTACCATAAGGTTGAAGATAACTATTTCATGTAGGAAAAACCAAACCAAACTATGACACTGATGACAGCACTATCAGCATGAATGGAAAAACCAATCTTACCGTAAGGCTGAGGATGACCACTATCAGTATACAGCCTCCAGTCATGATGTAGGGAAAATAGTCCCGCATCCAGAAAGGGGCTTGATACACTGCCAGGGTAACTCCATCCCTATCCTGTCACAACAGTTCACATACACATTATTTCTTTTTCCTTTTCATCATGAGAAAAGGGCCGAGGGGGGGGGGGGGGGGGGGGGGGGGCTAACAATAATCTTAAACAGTAGTGCACTTAGCTGAAGGCTCAAGAGAAAGTTGTGGGAATAAAGCCCTGAAACCAAGCCAGGACTCCAGGATTGCCCTTATTCTTTCTTCTGTTCTTTTCATTCTTCCCGACCCCCAATCTTTCCCCCCTCCTCCCGCCGCCCCCTGCCTGCAATACAGATTCTATTTCAATTTCAGATCTACAGTATAATTATCACACTGCATTCAAAAGGTTTACATAAGCCTACCATAAACACATCCAAGTCAGTACAAATGATTCATTACACACTACATATTCTAAACTAGCATGTTAGCACATATCTGCGATGGAAGTAAAGCTGCAAAGCGTGTAAACATTGAAAATAGGCACAAAAATTCTTGTGCATGCTCGGCTGTTGCATGCAGCATCAAATCCATTTTGGTTGGTGAGATAGTGGAGTTAACCAAATTTTGCTTGTAATCTCAACTTGCAATCTGACCACTTTACCCTTCATCCTTTTCTCCACCAGGAAGAAAATACCCTATTTAAAAAGAAAAACACATAAAATGTAATGAAATGGAGATCCCTGTAAAAGGAGGAAGCTTGAGTTTGTTTTGTTGTTAATACAGGACTGAATGCAGAAAGATCTGAGAATACCTCAGAGTGTAATTGTTGTTAATACAGGACTGAATGCAGAAAGATCTGAGAATACCTCAGAGTGTAATTGTTGTTAATACAGGACTGAATGCAGAAAGATCTGAAAATACCTCAGAGTGTAATTGTTGTTAATACAGGACTGAATGCAGAAAGATCTGAGAATACCTCAGAGTGTAATTGTTGTTAATACAGGACTGAATGCAGAAAGATCTGAGAATACCTCAGAGTGTAATTGTTGTTAATACAGGACTGAATGCAGAAAGATCTGAGAATACCACAGAGTGTAATTGTTGTTAATACAGGACTGAATGCAGAAAGATCTGAGAATACCACAGAGTGTAATGTGTATACTGAATGCCTTAAACACTGTATTAGCTTTCAACTATTTCCGAGTGAAAGTACAGATTCTAAAAAAAAAAAAAAAAAATTGGCATTGGTTTCCCATCATTGCAAGCACACATGGCAGTACCCCTTCTAGTTCTGTCTATATTCAACTTCCTATTTCATCATTAAAAAAACCCCACTAAACACCCCCCCCCAAAAAAAAAAAAAAAAAAAAACAACAAAAAAACAACAACAACAACAAAAAACAAAGAAACAATACCACCATGATCTGGAATCAAAATTTGCCAAATTGTCACAACTCTGACAGGCATCATAGCTTGTGCAGAGACTGCCCTGGTGTATACTTCGTCCAATCTACTTTAACATTTCCAAACAAAGGATGATTCTATTACAGTCACTTAATTTTGCTCATACCTTTCAACGTGCATTGAAAACCATACAAAATCCAAAGCAATGAAAAAACAAAAAAATTAAAGCATCTAAAGCATGCATTGTTTGTCTCAAATTTGTTTGGTTCATCTACATATAAATTCTTTCCTTAATTTGATTCATTTCTACACTACATTCTACTGGAATAGTTATGAGAAAATATGTTACCGTCAGTTTGTCACATATCTCCACCTTCTGTATTTTGAGTTCAGGCACAGCAATCTGTAGATCTTTCAGAAGATGGGCATGCTTTGTTATCGTGTTGGCACGGCCCATAGCAGGGTTGAAAAACAATAGGTCCACTTGCCTTGTTTTAAACTGCACACAAGATACATAAACACAAAAGTATGAGGATCAATGAAGACAGCAGAAATGACTAACTTAGTTACACTGCAAGAAGTGAAGGAAAGACGTCGACTCCTTTTCCCCCCCTTTTTTTTAAACAGACCTGCCTACGCCTATGTTGCTTAGTGACACTGAAAGAGAAGTGGAAGAGAGGTTTTGACTGCTTTTTTTTTTCTTTCTTAAACAGACCTGCCTCAGCCTGAAAGAACCCTTCAGTAGCAGGTCTAAAATTTTCAGTGACATGATGTACGTTTTCAGCATTATGAACATAGCAGCATTTCCACAAATGAACTCCTTGAGGCCTCATTTTCCTTGCACTAACCAAGACAAGAGTAATGGTGAACTGACATACCCCTGTTCCTGAATGTCTACAAATGCCTATTTTCACAAAAATGAAGCCTAGTCATAAATGATTTGATTGATATTTTGTGGGTGTGATCCAAGCTATTATGTTTTGTGAAGGCAAGTATCAGTGACTTAAAAACTATAAAGATTGAAAATTAGAAAATCAAGATGGGTACCTTGAGAAAGAAATGGCGACAGTCAGCAGTCACACATTATTTGGAAAATTCATGTTTTGGAACCTGTCTCATATATTCAACAGCTTCTATGTCGAAAATCATCACACGCATATATACACACCCTCCCCCAATCAAAATATCGGTCAAACACAGCTGAATATACTTGTCATGGGCACATGATATCCTTTTCCCTGTACTTCAACAGGTATTGCAGCGAAGCAACAGCCAACATTTTTGTTTTCTTCTCTTTAGAGCCAATGCCAGCAAGCTTTCCGATTTGGCTTTCATTTTCATCATTGACTTCTGATGAAGAAACAGTTTGGAGTTATACTTTCATGCCTTTTTACTGCATGAGAGAAGACACTTCTAATCATTGACATCACGTGACTGCTGTTTCCCAGAGTCCCAGTATTGGGTAATTCTCAGGCAACTGACGCAATGTGAAAATTAAATCATAAGTTTGCCCATAGTGCTATAGCCTGGAGGGTGGGGGTGGCTTTTTTTTAAAACACAGAAACTACAAATGAATCACAGCACAAGGTCTGCTTTAAACAACAAAAACAAAAATACCTGGAGGATAAGGTAGAAAGCATTAATGAAAAAAGTTGGTAATACTGGTTTATCTGTGATAGAACATAAAATCTTTTCTTTTTTAATTCAATGAATATTTCAAGTATTGATAGCATAGATATTACACTTGCTTTAAGCCAAACATTTGTCAATTTTTTTTTTCATCCAGAAAGTGGAATATGAAAAGAGATCAACTGAATTCTAAATACACACACACTATCAAAAATAATAAAATCATAAACTAGCAAAAATGTTTGAACATTAGCAGAATGTCATGGATGAGCTTTATGGTACAATAGCACTTTTGTTTGTTTTTCATTAAAAAAATAATGCATATTGTAGGACTTCAACTGTCCGCATATCACACGTAAGTTATCAATAAATGCAATACCCCCTCTCCACTCCCTAAAAATAACACAAGAAACTACCAAAACTGTTTGTACTTTATCAATGTGCTGGAGAAACTTTATGGAACAGTGGCACCTCCATTCCCCTTTCATCTAGTAACAATACACACTGTTAGTAAGACAACTCCATCTGACAAGTCAGACATGCTGTCAGTTTGTTTACATTCTCCTAAAAAGATCCAAAGCATGAAATGGTATCCACAACAGTAACACTGGTGCACTAGCTTGACTGATCAAGCTCATGATGGCAGCTGAAGTCTTAAATACAACTGGCATTCCTCTCTGCGAGTAGAAATGAATGAAGTTTACTTGCCTGACTGAGTTGGTGAGATGCCTGACTGAGTTGGTGAGATGCCTGACTGACTTGGTGAGAAAATCACATAACGCCTCTAATAGTCTGTTATCAAGTGAGCCAAGTTCCTATGCAGTTTGGGCATTTTTTGTGTCATGAAAATGATATGTAATTTTAAAAATGCAATACCCTAGACAGAATGTCACAAAAATGCTTCAATTCCTAATCCATGTGGTAGACACTATCCATCTTGTTCAGATACTGGTTTTGTTCTGGTGAAACTTGACACTACCTGGCAGACACTGCACACATAAAATATCTACTGTGTGAAGGTGACTTTTTCTTTTGAGTTCCATGTTATTTTCAAAAGTGAATTTCAATAAAATTAACTGATTGACAAGAAAAGCATATCTTTAAACATTCACGTTATATACACTTTATATTGCTTCGAACAATTAGATCTTTTTTTTCATCTGAACATAAAAATATCATGATGACAGTCAAAATCAAATTTTCTTGTGAAAACATGTCATGACCCATTTTCCATTTTTATACAAACTAAAAAAAAAAGTAAGCCTACTGACATAAGTTTTCATGTGTCTTAAATGATTCACTTACTTTCAATATTGGTGACATACTGTACAAAGAGAAGTGAGAAAAGGAAACATTTCTTGTGAAATTAAGAACACAGTAACGGCTTCTCTGCTACCATTTTCTTTTTTAAACAAGAGTTAACAATATCACAAATTTTCAACCATTTTGATCTTGAACATAATTAATGTAACTGATACAATCTGATGATGTGCAGACTTCTCCAAAGCACAGCATGGCAGGATGCCTGCAGACTTTGATTCTTTTACAAGATCGGCACGGCATTTTTGAATGAAAGTTATCTAAATTTGCATAGGTGTTTTTAACATTGTCTTATCAATAAAAACATACATTAGCTAATCTAAGGTGGTCCTGACAAACAAAAATTACACTTTGACATTTTTTTGAGTGAGTTCATAACTTTACATGAACTTTCAACAACAAGAAATTAACATTGTAAATAAATCACCTTTTAATTCAGAAACAGTAGTGCTGATGTGTAATGCTTCTTTGCAAATGCTGAAAAAGGCCAGTAAAACAATTTTGCCACTCAATTTTCAACTATTTACAAGGAAACCTAGAAAATGTATGATGCTGGTCACTTCACATTTTGTGCAGACTGTCTACTGTCATGTTATGGACTTAGCGGGAAAAAAAATCATTGCTGCATTTGCTTTTCAACTTGAATAACACCATACCACAGAGTTTCTCATCCCTTGAAACGGTGGCATTTTCAACATCCTTACATAATTTTTTTTTTTTTTTTTTTTTTTTGCCAATGTAAAGGAAACAGAATACTGTTCGCAGATTCACTCAAATCAACTCGTTAGTTCCATATTGGGACACTTTTAGCTCTCTTTTGTGACACTTTGTGAAGTTATATACATTACTCAATTTCCATTTTCTAATTAAGAAGCAAACATTCGCATTAATGACTGTGAATCTTTACACATGCCTTTGATATAGCCTGAAATCAGTGTATCCTTCAACAGAACACCTATATGACAGACTTCATAATAAATCTCCAATGTCACAACACTGTACACCATTTCATGCTTAAAGCCATATAACATATTGTTTGTAAAAGTCAGGTAGAGAAATACTGATGTACTGCTTTTCAAGCTCTAGACCATATAATGGACTGTTTGTAAAAAATCAAACTCGAAAAAACACAAACATACACAACACACGATCATTCAAGATAACAACATTTAAGCTTTTCCAAAGGTCAAGCAGGTGCCTAACACAGCAAAGATGAAAGATTCGTCTATAAAAAAAAAAAAACTTCCTTTCTTTTTCATGCTCAATTTACATATAGCTCTAATCATGCTTCAGTCAGGAACTCAGCAGGCTGGTGAATCAATCCAGCTTTAAGCATTTTATCTCTATCTCTGCTGGACTTCAATTTTTCTCTTTTCTTTTCTTTTTTTTGTTTTTAAACCAAAGAGGCCTTTACTTTAGGTTTGACAATGTGATTTTTAATTTTCTTATCTTGAACACTGACCTAGTCTTTTTCTTCTTTATCTTTCTAAATGTATTTAGAATCTGTGTTGTTTAAAAGTTTCTCACAAGCATATCACAGAAATTCACTGCAGTAGAGGTCAGGCATTATCAGTTATTGTACACATCAAAATGGAAAAAGTGTGTGTGTGTGTGTGTGTGTGTGTGTGTGTGTGTGTGTGTGTGTGTGTGTGTGTGTGTGTGTGTGTGTGCGTGCGTGTGTGTGTGTGGTATTTCCTCATAAATGATAAAAAGCAAATGTAAACATAGAAACAGGAATATCACAGAAAAACTGTTTTCTTTCTTTTTTGTTTTGTTTTGTTTTGTTTTGTTAGGAATGATTCAAATTACACACACACACACACACACACACACACACACACACACACACACACACACAAATACACACACACACACACAAGACACTATATCCAACCACAGAAAGGCACGTTTCAACTTACATTAATCTTGACCACTTCAATATTCTCTTCTTGCCAAGGGTATAATTCTGCTAAAGCCTCCTTCAGACGCGTCATTGCATCTTCTATGGTGCGATTGCCCTTCTTCATCTCCTCCCCAAGAGTCTGTTAATCAACAATCACACAGAAGCTGGTACACATGTGATAATACTTTTATGCATACGTACATACAGTACACATACACCAGCCATTTATTTTCTGAACACTTTTCTTAATTGCTAGATGAACTGTTGTTCATATAAGTAGATCATGGACTTAACAACAAACATTAGTTCATTTAGTAATAGGACTCAAGATGAGTTCTATAATGCTTGCTGGAACACACAGTACTTGTCTGAAACAGAAAGAAGCAGAGTTTCAGGATTTTTTTCCAGCCATCATGGGATACACGTCCCCTTCCAGACCTGAAAAGTGAGGGGACATGAAGAAAAGGCGACTTCCGACTTCTCATGCAATTTCAACCAGTCATTAGCAATAAACACCGTAAACTGATCTGCTCTGTCTGATTGTACTTTTCACATTTTGAACTCTGTGCATATGCAGACTATCAAAGTACATGTGTATTATATGTATGCGTGTGTCTGTGCGTGTTGCGCATGCGCACATTTATGTGCATGTGCGCATGGGCAGGCATCCTTCTGTATGTCCATACGTTTGTGTGTATGTGTCACTCTGTGCATTTGTTGTGTAGATATTTTCATCATAATGTGTCATTGTATGTGTCTGTGAATGAGTGAGTGAGAGAGAAAAGACCGATAGACAAAGAGAGGAGGAGGGAAAGAATACATACGTGATGCACGTGTGTGTGTGTGTGTGTGTGTGTGTGTGTGTGTGTGTGTGTGTGTGTGTGAGTGTGTGTGTATTCACATCTCAGAATCAATTGTGGTGGTGTGGACTGGCACACTTTGTAGGTTTCCGACACACTACCAAATCTCATGAGAAAGATGACTGATTGCCAGCTCAGCAGTGTAACACTGGGCACATCACAGCTGACGCATGAGCTAAATATGTGATGCACCATTTAGAGATTTCATAAGAAAATGTCATGGGCATGCTGGCAATCTGAAACTCTGGATAAAACATTAAAAACTTATCAAACTGCTTAAAGTGCTAAATGAATGACTGGTATAGTACACAAAGGCATTTTCATATGAGCACTGTACTATGGTGAATTTCTTGAACTGAAAAGACCCGTTTTTGTGTGCTTATGTGTCTGTGCTCTACTCATATGTTCCTTCTATTTATACTAAATATTGTTGAAACTTTAAACTGCTAAATTGACTACAGTTAATTTGATAACTTTGTCAAATCCATGAATTTCACACATAACTGATAAGTATTGTGAAATGGGAATATTACCTATAATTTACAGACACACTGAATGAAACGTTCGCTTCCAAACTGAGAGAGCAAGAATACAGGTCAAACTGTTCTGCATGTAGACAATAATAAGCCTTAGGACATTTCTGTCTCCTCCATAGGAAAGCCCTGCATGACTGTCCCCTCTGTGTGTTCCTGCTGAATTTGAGTTCCCTGTACAAAGTGAACAGTCCCTACTCCTTGACAAACCAGTGATCTGTCAATGGTCCTGGATCATGAATTAAAAGTTTGTAAATGACCAATCATAGTTTGCAGAGGATTTATCGTAAACAGATAATTAGACAAATTAGGTTGATGAACTTAAACTTTATACTCTTAGAAATGGCCTCCACAAAATAAGCAAAAATGTCTCTAAATAAAAACTATTCTTTCTAGAGCTAACCTAAGTCTACTACCTTCACAGACACATGAGAACAAGTTCTGATATGGTTTTGTTATCATGAAAACCTCTGGTTGTTTCACTTTCTGGCTTATCAGTTTGGACAAATGGCCTGTGTCATGCCTGATATAACAGGCTTTTGCATCAAACCGATCAGTCACCGATTTGATAAACGCAATGTAATCTGACTCTAAAAATGAATGAAAACATGCAGGATTTATTTAATTTACAATCATTTTTATTTCATCCTAAATTCATGTATTGACTGATTGATTTTTGCACTGCCTGGATGCATAGTTCCCACATAACGAGCTCTAAACTACAGTTCTATCAAACAATAAACAATGTAATGTGGTTTTGTTTGTGTTATGCTATCAGAAAAAATGTTCAACAAAAGGACTAATACTTACTACTTCCACACGGAAATTTGTGGCTGAATTTAGCTTTGGTTTCAGCAAATGTCGGCCTGCATCCCCAGTTAGATCCACTTGTATAGGCCGTGTTCTATGTGTACTCCCCTCAACAGTTTTGCTGCTGTCACCACCACTGCTGAGCTCAAGCTGTGATGCTGACTGGAAGTCCACGTTAGTTCGAGGCACAATCCCTGGCATGTTGTGAACACCGCTTTCATATCCTGGATATCCACGTGCTTGAGATCCCGTCAACAAATTCGATCTATCCTGATCTGACGGTTCATCGATCTGAAGCTGCCCGAGATGTTGCAGACCCAGGGAAGCCGCATCAACACATCGCTCGCCATTTTTCAATGTCCCTATCACAGAGAACACCAAAACATTGAATATGACCAACGCGCAGTGGGACATTATTAAAAGCCGAAAACACAAACTACTGTGGCTTACCTGTGACAAGGAAAAAGACTGTGTTGAGAAACGCCGATGGAAATAATCCGCCCCGTCTCATCTTCTTGCCCGTCTGCTATCCTCTTTCTCCTCCATCAGGCGTTACACGTCATGTGCGTGTACTGCGCGCGACCGAGTTCCAGGTTCTATATAATAAATGAAAAGATAAAAGTCACGTATAACCGGTTTGTCCGTTCACAAGACAAAATGTTTATTTTTGCCAATGTTTTGTCTGTCCAGATTAATCTGAAATGAGGTTTAATCTAAGATGTTTTTACCTACATAATGTATTCATTCGCTAAAGATGTGCGATGTGACGTCATATAAACAATAATATGGAAACCAAAAAGATAACAGGTCACACACCTGTAAAATCTAAACACATGCATCTGACTGAAAGTCGACGTTTATGACTCAGATGTATAAACAATGTGTCTGGGTAAATCACTCTGTTTCGGTGTGTGTGTGTGTGTGTGTGTGTGTGTGTGTGTGTGTGTGTGTGTGTGTGTGAAACTTTAACGCTGGCTTATCTCGTCAGTTACAAGCGTTAACATAACCAAACTTGCAATGCGATAAATATAGACATGATTTCTCCAGCCATCCCCTGAATAAAGTTGTCACTAAATGGCCATAGCCAGAAGTGTTTCCTACATAGACGCCACATGGGGACAATAGTTGACAGGAACAGTCTCAGGCTCAAGAACCATCGCGCGCGCTGCACTGAGGGCCATCAATAAATCAACCCTGTTTGAGCAGCAGCGTGACCAGACAACTTGCTGCGCACCCCCCCCCCCCCCTCCCCCTCGTTGTGTTTCTGTTGAGTACTGACTCCCACAGTGTACTGACTCCCACAGTGTATGTATCTCATCCAGATCCAGATCCAAAAAAGTTTTGTTTTTTTTCTCGCGCGTGCACAGCACGCGCGCGCGCGTGTGTGTATGTGTGTGTGTGTGTGAGAGAGAGAGAGAGAGAGAGAGAGAGAGAGAGAGAGAGAGAGAGAGAGAGAGAGAGAGACTTCACTTTTATAGCGTGAAGAGAATGTATTTTAAATTGAATCGGAAGCATCTTTACTTTCTGCAGCATCTGTACCATGAAAATGGCAGGTTCACTCTCACTAAACGTAACTTTGATACAGATTACCTCCCCTTGCAGATTTCCAAAGATCGTCTATAATATCATCATAGAAGCAAGAGTTATTCTATTGTTTATTATTCACTGCCATTTCTTTTATAGTGGTTATCTTCGGAATAAGAATTCCTAAGACCTAACAAATTTGAGTTTATGACGTTCATTCATGAGGCGGATGGGTGAGGGCGAGGGTTGGGGATCGTGTTAGGTCCAGTCACTTTCTGGAAAAGGTACAGGATGTTCATGGATTCCTCCCAAATGTACAAACTGTGTATCACTCGATCTCTGTCCTTCTTTTCTATATCTCTGCCCATTAATTACCTCCACCTTATACACTGCCCCGCCACACACACACACACGCGCGCGCGCGCAGCGCGCGCGCATGCGCGGGACACCAGCAAAATATAACAAACAAACAAAAAATTGACACAGATCAGTCTAAACTCTATCATTTCGTCATAAAACTGGATATTGAATTGGAATAATCTGACACTGAAGACAATTAAGATCTTATCGCTATTTTTAAAAAATCTTTTTTCAATACATATTTTAATCTTATATTCAGGCATAGTGATAAAACGCTTAAGTTTACCCGCTGGTATTTTTAAGTAAATATTTCAAATTCAATCATATTCACCTGGCACCCTGATTAAGAAGGGGGTTCTCTCAAAGCGAGACCTGTCTACTGCACTTCG